>CM046848.1:19368856-19471356 GCA_025618425.1 Heliocidaris tuberculata
GTCCAGTCGTCCTTCAGTTGCATGATTTTCTCTTGTTTTGCACCCATCTTCTTTCGAATAAAAATGATGATATCTCCATTCTTAACAGGTCGTCCATTACCTTGCACCTTCTTCACATCCAACAGCCCGGCAAGCATGCCATCATTGAAGATGGCACGCTTGGAACATATCTCAGAGATATGCCAGTCGCTAATCCACCCGGCTGCCTTGGCTTTGTTGGCGTATACAACACATTGGTAATTGTCGTGGTAAAAGAGGTGAAGATTCAGAAATGGTTTTTCCAAGGGTACGTTGCCGGCCAGTCGCTGCATGAACTGAACGCTATCAACGTGTTGTAGAAGCATTTTTAGTTCGAAGTACTCTCCCTCCTTTTTCAGACGGTCTAATTCTTTAGATGGAATGTTAAAGAAGATACCACCGTCGTTAATGTAACGGAGGACAAGTCGGAACATGCTCTGATCCCTGTCTATGACAAAGTTTCCGAGTGAATCTCTGGGAACTGAAATCTGCCCACTCAGCATCTTGGCGAAGAACGAGTCCTGCTCTTTCGACGCCTCTTCGGTTGTCATCCTGAAAGTCTTACCACCAACCCTCAGTCCGATCGCTCCGCCTGTCTCTTCTTGAATCCTGACATGAATCGCTTTCTTGAGTTCCTCAAGCTTGAAGAATTCAGCTTCGCACTGAAGCAGATCATACTCGCTGAATCCTTGGGGAAGTACGAGTTTCCTGCATCTCAAGAAATTGAGAACATGCCGAAATATCTCGCCGTCACGGTTTACCAGGTAGTGTCCTTCTTTATTTCTGGAAAATGGTCCATTGCCTTTAAATAAACTCTGGAAAAGGCTTTTTGGATAACTTTCCAAAGTTGACCTCTCCGTGAGATACTGCTTGCCACCAACATTCAAAGTGACGTAGGCAGTCATTTTCCTCGGAGACTCTATTTAAGTCTGAACTTCAATAATTCTGCAAATGTAACCTTGTCAGTTGCCTTGTCTTCCTTCAGCTTTGTCACAAATTAGTGTACGTTTAAAATTCATAGGCCTCTATTTTAGAGTCCCGCGTAATGTTTTAAGTCAAATTATATGGCTCATTCCACCTGAAAAATCGTGCTCGTCAAGCTGAAGTAAAAATGTCCACTGGAGACCAATTTATATTACCAATATTCAGTTCACTCGACTAGGAGTTGAGCAAGGTTAGTTAAGTTGAGCTTTTTCAACTGGCAAATTGTTGAAGAATTCGCTCAAAAACGTTTGATTTCTATCAGGAATATTAATTTAATAAATAATGATTGATAAATAATGATTATACATATTACCAATAAACCCTAGTGATTTCGTAATCATTGGGGATTCCCAATGGAGAATCCCCATTTCGAAATCACGTGATCTAGGTTTATGATTGTATTTTTTTTTCTTAAAGCACATGAAGAAAGGGTGTACATGTAGTTCCGTACCACTTGGTACTTCGAAGTTCTTTGTCGTCTTTTTTAAAGCATTGAACTGGGATTCATGTGCAAACGCATTAACAACGCTCCCTCTTTAGATTTTTTAAAAAGATTTAATTTCATTTTTATTTTTCAAAGTATATAACAATAACTATTGTGCAATTAACCAAACAAAAAATAGATAAATAAATAATTGACAACGAAACTAAGTGCAGAAACATTTTAATATTACAAGCAAAATAGCATATGTTACAAAACTTTATGTTACACATTAAATTCTGAAATAATTGGGGGTGGGGAGGGGCATGCAATTGCCATCTGCCCCTTGAATCGACCAAATCACTACGATCTTTAGTTCTACAAAATTATTATGCAGTAGACCAGATGAGAGAGAGAGAAAAAGAGAATCGTATAAAAATTCACAACCCCCCCCCCCAAAAAAAAAAAAGAAAGAAAAGAAATATCAGTAGGGAGAATAAATATTCATCTCCTGACAGAGCATCATCTACCAATTCGATGTTTCGAAGTTGATTGAGTGTGCTTACGGAAAGAGCGCCAACAAAAATGAAAAAGGTTTTCGCATCAAAACGTCTACAGTCATGGCTGGTCACATTCGTCCGATAACAATAGCGATAACGTGATTTTCAATTAAAGGTACACGCTTCTATGTTTTGTGTACGTGTGAGTATGCCCGTGTATGCTAATAGTAGGGCAGCAGCAGTGCCCATGGAAAAATCCGGGAGTGAAGCCCCCCCCCCCCCCTCTACCCCCCTCCTCTACCCCCCTCTCCCCCCCCCCCCCCCCCCCCCTCGTTTACTCGAAATTCCTATATTTGTTCACTGTTCCTTTTTTCGTTTCGGGTATTCTTTTTCTTCGCTTAAACTTCCCTGCTCCACTGAGACAAACTTATAGACTCCCGAGGACATATTCCCTGAATAAATAAAAGATATCGACAAAAATTTGCCCCCCCCCCCCCGCCACCCACACTTTTCTAACAAACCTTGATCGGCCCCTAAAATTAATTGCCTAGAATAATGAAATGGGACATTCTCTGATTTGTATATAATGGCATCATAATCAATCGATTAAACAAGAAAAAAAGGTTGGAAAGGGGGAATGATTACACAAAATGTGTTTCACGTTACGTAATTGTGAATTATAAACATGAAATCGTTTAGATTGTGAATTATATTAGTTCATTAAATGATAAACATCTGTCATTCCTATTAAATTATCATTCTTCATAATAATTTCAAGCATATGAAAGGCATTTTATACTATATTATGCATAGATAAAAACCCATAATTTTGAGAAATAAAATCAGTCAGTACAAAATTTGAGCAATAAGAAAAGAATAAAGATGTACGTGGATAACACACACGAGGCATTTTGTTAAAATTTGAGTCATGTATGCTTTTCAGTGAATGTGAGTTTTCATACTCAAATCTTTTCATAGACGCATGCAAGCTAGGTTACAGTGGAAAATACTCCGTCCATCGGATAGGACATTCAAATAATGGAGGCCCCGTGTTTAGGAGAGTCACCACCCACTGCACTCTTCGTAAAATAGTATACAGGGGAAACTCCATTGTAACGCCTCTTTCTCCACAGTTACATGAAGCAGGGAAATTTAGAGAATATGCCCGCGGAGCGCGCGGCAAAATTTAAGTCTGATCACTTTGTATTTCATTGTTTGGAAGGTTTCATTTCCCGAGTTTCCATCATTTTTCCTTATTTTAGTTTAAACCTCCGGATTCATTGGGGGGGGGGGGGGGGCAAAACGATATGTTTGCCCTCCCAATGTTTTCGGTGGGGGGGGGGGGGGGCAACTGCCCCACCTGCCACCTCAGGATCGACGCCCCTGCTGTGTAGTGGTACACCTGCACATCCCACTCAGTTATATCGGGAGATCCGCGGGTTACAGTGATTCAGTTCTTTTTTCCTCTTCCATGCAGGTACATGCAGGTGATGCCAAGACCTTTTCCTTATTATAAGAATAGTAAATGTTGGTCAAAATCATATTTGCTATATGATAATGGTTTACTTTATCCATTGCCTACAGGAACCAGGTGGTTTCTGTATTAACCCTTTCAAGACTATTTACCAGATTCAGATTCAGATTTTATTGACTGTTTTCAATCATATTAACGCATAACTTAAAATGAATACAATAACAACAATATAACAATGATGTTTTTCCATAGATATGGGCACATAATCAAGTATCAATAAGTAAAAAAATATGATGCACAGATATTGACCTATTAAGTGATGTTGAAAACAGTTGGACATGTTTAAAAGCAAAGCTTGTATATTACATGTCCAGGTCCAGAAACTTATATAACTTAATCACGATTGGGTCGTTCAATAATAATAAATTCATAAAGCATCATTACGAGAAACGAATTATTGATAAGAGAGAATTGATAAGTGAGTTGAGGTAGAAGGACTATTGCCTCAACCACATTTTGTGGTTTGGCTCAATGATTTTTTATTCAGAGCTCTAAGAAATATACCAGATGCATGAGTAGAAAGAGCACACTACACACACATTGTCCATGTTTGTTGCATGGCCAAAATGCGTATGATGCCAAGAATTTTAAAAACGAGAATAAGCTTTAAAATCCTTATTAAAATTGGCACCTTTTCGACAAAATTCCTAATCATTTATGTTGTTTTCAAATTTTCAGATTTCAGATTTTTCAGCCTATTATGTGTAGCACTAAAAGAGAAATACTGTTGTTGCCAAGTTGAAAAACAAAATGTGATCAATTTAGCGCTTATATTATTCCTGTATACTGAAAGGGTTAATCCTAAGGAAATAACGGGAATTCAGTAGTCAGTGGGTTATGATGACCTGTAGTTTCTCTCGAAATGAAATCTTTGCCAGTCAAACTGGCAAAGGATTAGCTGTATAAAACAGAAAATAAGATCGGCAATACACACACTTTATCGTCTGGGCTCTGCTAATTTTTCCATCTTCAGAAAGACGGCTCAGTGGTAGAGCAGTGGTCTCGTAACAGGGAGGACCTGGGTTCGAAACCATTGCGCTAGCACCTTCCTCGGAGAGGACTTATATAAAACCGTCCGTCCCCTTGGTTGCTAATTACAAGATTAAAAGATTATTTTCAAAAGGCTGTATAACTTTTTAGATACATTTCATTTTCTAAATATAAATCAATATGGTTTCAGACCTAGCTTTAGCACAATTATATGATAAAATAACGAATGCCATGGCCAATAAAGAACATGTAATAAGAGTATTCATGGACTTATCTGAAGCCTTTGATACGCTTGACCACCATATTTTATTTTAAAAACTTCACTCTTATGGAATTCGTGGAGTTGCCCTCTCCTGGTTTGAGAGCTATTTATCTAATAGAAAACAATATGTGGTGTATAATGATGTTTCTTCAAATTTCCTACCAATCTAATGCGGTGTTCCACAAGGGTCAATACTAGGCCCTTTACTCTTTCTATTATATATTAATGATTTAACTAATACAACTCCTCTTTTATCTTTCATATTATTTGCAGATGACACAAATATTTTCTGTTCACATCATAACTTAAATACCCTAGTAAATACACTTAATAATAAGTTACCAAAGTTATCTTTGTGGTTTAAGTGCAATAAATTGTCCCTTAATTTAGATAAAACCAATTTCATGTATTTCAAGCACGTAAATTCTCATGTCATTGATTTTCCTTACAACATACGTATAGATAATGTACCTCTAGAAAGAAAGAGACAAACAAAATTTTTTGGTGTCATTATCGATGAAAATTTAAATTGGAATGAACTACTTCTTTTTCTAGGAATGTTGGTATACTTTATAAAGTAAAGAGATTTGTCCCTTGTAAAACGCTCATTATGCTTTATAATTCATTGATATTACCATATATAACATATTGCAATTTAGTATGGGCCACCACCAACAAAACAAAAATCAACTCTATTTACTTATTGCAAAAGAAAGCTCTTCGCATATGTACCGGTTCACCATATTTATCTCACACCAGACCAATATTTTACCAACTGAAAACTCTAACAGTATTCGACATCAATTCACTACAAAGTTTACTGTTCATATTTAAGTATCTAAATGACTTGCTCCCTCTTTCATTTCAAAACTTTTATAATATAAATAACACTATTCACTCCTATACCCTACTCGCAATTCCTCCAAATTTCATCTAGTCAACCCAAAGTTACTGATTGCCCATAGATCAATAAGACACCATGGTCCAGACCTATGGAATTCTCTCTCAGAATTCATTAAATCCTGTTGTTCCCTTTACTCATTTAAAGCCAAAGTTAAAACGATGTTACTATCTGAATATACAAGGTAAAAGTTCTGTGTCAACTCTTCATCATCATCATCATCATCATCATCATCACCGTTATCATCATCATCATCATCACCACCATCATCATCATTCCATCATCAACATCATCATTAATATGCTTTTAATTTAGGATTTCAATTATTTATCCATTCTGCTTATTTAAACATGTTTTAGTTATTTCATAATATTTGTCTGGGGCTGCCATATTCTCAAGCAAATTGCTTATAATGGTAGTCCTTCTTCCGCAAATGACTTTATATTTGATGAATTACAATAATTTGACAATTTATCATTTCGTGTTTGTTTTTGAAAAATGATTGTTACATATACTTGCTATTTATGATTTATTGTCAAAAAGTACTTTTGTATTTTATTTTATATATGTTACCGAAAAAACTTATATGAATGCAGAAGAAAATAAATCAAATCAAATCAAGCATACCATGCTTTCTTAGCAGTCAGGTATAAATAAACCATCAAACCTTTTCAAACCTTTTCAATTATCTTTGGGGGAATGCTGTGCTTGGCTTTCTGACTTTACGCTATTACCAAGGAGTTATCACAGTTCTGTGATAACTCCTTCCTATTACCAGGGAGAAAACTCCCATCTCCCTGCTATTACTCTCCAAAGAACATTTGAATATTCAATATAACAGTAATTGTTATAAAAGACTAACAACAAATAAATGCATGTTCTTCACGTAGCTGTCTTTTAGTCTACTGCATAATTCATAAATCAGTTTTATCCTGTCTCTAACTGCCTCTTACATGATAAAGTGTTTTCATATTGTATTCAGTTTTCTTTTCATGACTCGCATTGGCAAATAATTTTGAGTAGCTTGCGCGGTACGAACTTTATCATTGAATAAGAATGATCACTCATATCATCATCACTCTCTCAGCTGGCGCGGTTTTCAAGCCAACGTTGATTGTGCACACACAATACACGGAGCTATAGGCACAGAGCAAATTTGCAATAGCTCAGGAGTATCCGCATCCATCGATGCGATCGGAATATCAGCTGTGCATGTGCGAATGAATGACCTCCGAAACATAACATAAGATTTTATCACAACAAAAGAGTGACAGGCGCTAGCTACGTTCGTGAATATTGAGTTTTAAATTTGCTCCTTATACGCAAAGCAGGTTATTGAGCAGATATATAGGGGAGCAAGGGAGTACAATTTCGTAAAAGAAACCTGAATCCATTTAGTCTTATCTATTATTTGTCTTGTCTGATCAGTGATCTGTGCTCCAGTTTCACTTTTTGATTAACATATAGCGAACAGAACAGTGCATTCGCCGGACCGACATTCGTGCTAAATAAACACACTGGAAATCACTGATCGCGGATAAGAGGCCAACAGACATTCCAATCCGGTGGTCATCGCAAGCTTTTTCAGCCGATTCAGTGCATGATTTTTAACAAATCCGTACTTATAGTTTTTGCGTCGTCTTTTCGAGCCGTTTATAATTTGCTTCAAGACAGGAGTTCAGCCCAGACGATTTGATGTATAATGCCGAAATGGCGGAGCCTGCGATAGATACCGTCCCTCCACTCCCGCCGAGGTATCGCTTTCGGGACCTGGTATGGGGTGAGCACTACGGCGACGAAGACCGGTAAGTTACACGGAACCTCCCGTTGTCTGACGGGATCGGCTCAGCCAAGACTGATTTCACGATTGTACAAATTCAAACTGTAAATTGTGGATAACATTCTGGGTTAGGGGTTAGGGTTAGGGGTTAGGGGTTATCCTTTCACAACGAACTACGGTATAAACATATGGATCTACACCATTTTATATTTTAGCACATGTAAGCACGTTATTGTTGTAGCTCTACAGTACATCAATGATTTAAAAAAAAAATCTTTTCTATGTAGATATGTTCCAGTCAGTGGCTGAGGTGACAGTCACATTTACTGATAGAGCTACTTGAATTACATAATTGATGGTTGTCTGAGTGTCAGGTGTGATCTAATGTGGTGCTAATTTAGACATGAGACACCTAATAGTTGTGTAGAATTATTGTGGATGACTGCTCTTTTTACATCTTGTGTAGATAAGTCTTGATATACATGTATACCGAAAAATAGAGCTAGGGCCTGTGTGCAACCTTATATTAGGACATATTGTCTTTCACTTTCAGATTTATTGTATGTAAATGAGGAAAACATATCATTTATTTCCCATTGCTAGTGGCATAATTGTTGACCCCCCCCCCCCCCCCCCGAAAAAAATGCAGGACCTCCTTCAACAAAACAAAATAGAACAGGAAAAATGGTAAACAGAAGATTCCCATGCCTTGAAATACAGAAATCTAGAAGGAAATAGAATGCATGTCATTTTTTGTGTTGTAATATTTTTTAATTACTGGTGCTTTGATGTATTAAAGAAAACTGGATATTTCATATTTAGGATATGTATTTTGAACTCATGAATTTGATAGTAGGAGAGAGAGGGGGGGGGGGAATGGGGCAAAGACTGGAAAAGAGGGTAGGGGGAAAGAGGGAGGCAATACTGAGAGAAAGGGGTATTGAAAGAGACACATGGAGAATGAGAGACTGAGAGACAGAATGAGAGAGGGAGATAGAGTAAGGTAGAGAGAGAGAGAGAGAGAGAGGGGGGGGGGGAGACCAGAGAAGAGAGAGGGAAGGGGGAAAAAGAGGGAGGCAATACTGAGAGAAAGGGGTATTGAGAGAGACATGGAGAATGAGAGACTGAGAGACAGAATGAAAGAGGGAGATAGAGTAAGGTAGAGAGAGAGAGGGGGGGGGGGGGGGGAGGGGGGGGGGGGGAGACCAGAGAAGAGAGGGAAGGGGGGAAAAGAGGGAGGCAATACTGAGAGAAAGGGGTATTGAGAGAGAGACAAACAATAAGAAACTGAGAGACAGAATGATAGAGGGAGATAGAGTAAAATAGAAAGAGAGGGAGAGAGAGAAGGGGGAGGAGAGCTATGGGAGAAAGGAGAAAGAAGAAAGTAGAGAAATTTGGAGAGGAGTAGCATTAGAGAAGAGAAAGATAATTTAGGCACTACTGAGGTCGCATCACAATATCTTCATCTTTGAACACGTTCAGAGGATGGTTTAAGTTATTAGGAATATTAGCTCCATGACACTTGCACGAATTGATTACCTGTGACAGTTTGGATGTTACCTTCCTCGGACTGAAATTAGCTGCCACTTTTCCAATAATCACCCCAAGATGTGGCAGCTAGTTTCAGTCTGCCAGGACTTGTCCGAGGAAGGTGTTCAAACCATAGACATTGAAACTGTGAAGTAACTTTTGGAAGTGTCAGTCTCAGAGAACTTATTGCTAATGATAATTATGTATCTGCAGTGATCTCCAAATTGACCTACATGGTCTTGTGTATTCTATGTTCTTAAAAGAATTAAAGACACTTGCTTTTGCATTGATAAATCTTTCCCATTAGCATTTACATGCTTGAAATTTGTTATGATTTTAAAAAGATCAAAATGCATAATTAACAACATGGGATCAGATCCGAAAGAGCACCATATAGCAGACTTGCATGATCTAGGCCCACTTGGTTCAAGCATGACCCCTTCTGTGACACCAATCTAAAAAAAAAAAAAAAAAAAAAAACCCAACAATTTTCATTCTATGGGAATTGGAGAATTTAGTAGTCAGTGGGTTAATTTATTTTCAAGACTTGGAACTTTAACTTACATTGCATTGTTTCATTGTTGAAATGGGTTTAAAATAACTTTCATGGGAATAAACTGTATACTGTGAGGGTCCTTTTTGTATCAGTTTTAGGGAGAAAAGGGTGTCCATTCATAGTCCAAAAGCAATGATCAGCATGCATCTTCTTGGATGGGATTCGCTGCCCATGGCTCTAACCAATCAGTGTTAGTGATAATTGTGACATCCAAAGAATATTCAAGATCCTCAAATTAGAAAGATGACATATAATATTATACGGACAATGTATTTTCCAGTTCTATTTGATTCAATTGATTTATTCTTGATTGAGATGTAATCATTTCAATTTAATTCAAAATTAATTGCACAAAAAAAAGAAGATATAGTTGGCATTAAAACATTCTGATAATGCCAACAAGCTTGCATTTTGACCAATACTTGAGTGAAAATGTATTGATAGTTTTTCTTTTCAAGTATACTACATTAGAATCATCTTTCCCACAAGTAGCTTGTTTATTTGAAATTCAAGTGAAAATTTATATTTCTAGAAGAGCTTCGTGTGTAAAGAGGAGTGGAGTTATTTTTTTGTGGCAAGATTCTTAGAATCTGCGCATCTAAACTAAAAAAGAACTTTGAAGAGAGGACCACCCTCTCCATATTTCCCTTGATGGTCCTTACTCCAGATCTTTATAAAAAATGATAGAATATTCTCTTTTGACCTCCGACATTCAAGAAGAGCTGTAATTGACATCTTAAATGCAAATTAGCAATCCTCTACAGAGAGGAAGCCTGGGAAAATGAGAGAGAGAGAGAGTCACTTCGGATGCATCAAGATGTCAAACAAATTAGCATGCGCTGCGCTGGTTCCTACTCAAGAATGTGCACTTCAGTTGGTTGAAATCCGTCAATGGAGAGCTGAGTTTTGAATTTAATAGTGGCGGTTTGCCGCATAGAATGTGCTTCAAACCTTGTTGTGTGCCCTGTTCCATGCAGCGACAAAGACAATTGGAGGAATATTTCCCTTTTGGGGATTGCAGCACTGAAAATTTGAACCCTTTGAATGTGAAGTCAGAAATGCCTGTGAAATTGAGATGAAATAGTCAAATGGGATATAAGCATTGCAATAGCACCCAATGACATATATAGATTTAAATCCAGGGTAGGGAAATTCTAGAGCACGTAGGAAAGTATTTCAGTGTTATTAATGGGCAGAACAATATCGTTTCAATTCTAAATCCCATATAGCCTATAGGGAAAATCGTTAATACAATGTAAGTGATATGTAGCAACCAAGAATGGATTAAGTCACTGTGTAGTACATTCATTCGGTATCCATCATCAAACTTAACCCTTTCGAGACAATTGACCACATTTTGTGGTTTGGCTCACTAACTTTTGATCCAGAGCCCTAAAAAATATACCAGATGCATGAGTAGAAAGAGCAAAAATTTCTGCACACAGTGTGTCCATTTTTGTTGCATGATCATTTTGCATTTGATGCCAGGAATTTTAAAAATTAGAATAAGGTTTAAAAGCCTTAAATTGGCAACACATTGAAAGGTTCAAAATCATTGTTTTTTATCAAAATTGGCAACTTTTTCAACTTTTCGACAATTCTTTTAACCATGTATATTGTTTTCAGAGACATTACCCTTATTACAATCTTGTAGCACTAAAAGAAAAATAGTATTGTTGCCAATTTGAGGAACAAAATGTGATCAATTTAGCCCTTAAATAATTCCTGTCCTGAAAGGGTTAATAAGGAATTCTCCCTACCAGAAAGAGCGCATTAACAAACTTTTCTAGCAGAAAATAATGTTTTGGGACTTATGTTGATGTGGAATTGATGATGGTGATGGTGATGATGATATTGGCTTCTTGTATAGCACTCCAGATACTTATGGCACTCCAATATTCATCAGCTAATAGCTTTGTAGGATACCAATCTTCATGCTCACCGTGTTCAAGCACTGTCTTTCTTTCTACCAGGCCTATGTACTACACCTGGATGGAAAGTGGCAAATGCTGATGAACCCCTCCTACCCCCTCCCCCTCCTCCCCTCCTCCTCTCCTCTCCTCCCCTCCCCTCTCCCTCCTCTCCCCCCTCCCTCTCCCCTCCTCTCTCCCCTCCTCCCCCTCCTCTCTCCCCTCCTCTCCTCCCTCCTCCCTCCCCTCCCTCTCTCCCCTCCTCTCTCCCCTCCTCTCCCCTCCTCTCTCCCCTCCTCTCTCCCCTCCTCCCTCCCCTCCTCTCTCCCTCCTCCCTCCCCCTCCTCTCTCCCCTCCTCTCTCCCCTCCTCTCTCCCCTCCTCCTCCCCTCCTCCCTCCCCTCCTCTCTCCCCTCCTCCCTCCCCTCCTCTCTCTCCCTCCTCCCCTCCCCTCCTCCCTCCCCTCCTCCTCCCTCCCCTCCTCCCTCCCCTCCCCCTCCCCTTCCCCTCCTCCCCTCCCCTCCCCCTCCCTTCCCCCTCCCCTCCCCTCCCCTCCCCTCCCCCTCCCCCTCCTCCCCCTCCCCTTCCCCCTCCCCTTCCCCTCTCCCTCCCCCTCTCTCCCTAAAAAATGCACTGTATACTGTATCTCATCTGCTGAGAGCCGTAAGGACATTAACACATACCCTTAAACAAAACAAACGCCCTTCTGACTCTCAGTTGACAATATCTTGAAAACCTGATTATGTTGCTTGATTAATGGTACGTAGATGTACATCTTAATACACCCTCTTTCTGAGAATGCGTTCTTTTATTTGGGGATGAAACAGCAGAGCTTTTAAATGTTTCTTATCATCATCTGCTGAGAGACAGGAAAAGGTTATTCTCATATCCTTTAACACCGAGTTAACGCCCTTCTGGCTCTCAAATAACAATTTTCTACTCAAAATTATAATTCATAAGAAGCTGATTGTGTTTCTTTGCTGATGGTAGATCAAATTGACATTCGAGCGCACCCCGATATGTCTATGAGCCAACAAATTACATTATGGACATTGAAACCTCCTTCTCTAGTGAAAGGTAACACCTTGTTGGCTTAAGGTGTGGAATCCGGAGTGTGGACTCCAAAATGTCACGACGGACAAAAAGAGTGTCATTTAGGACACTTCTTCACTTTTAAAGATGAAGAAAATATTGTTTGTTTGACCTGTTTTCCATGAAAAGGAACTAGGTCTAACTTATTTCAGTTTCATCTAATTTTTAACACATTGCCTGCAGGAACTGGGTGGTTCCTGTAAGAAGTGAGGAGAATGGGAAGATTCAGAAGAGAATGGGTTATGAAGATTTCATACCTCCGTTGTCAATATCCTTAGGGTGTTAGGGCCCTTGCTTTGGTAGGGAAGATGCATAAATGATGCCAATAAAAGATAGAAGCAAATTTTTTGACAGAACCAAACACAAATATTGATATAAATTAATGTATAGTATCAACATGAATGTCAGGCTGCAATCTACAAGCCCAGCTTTTTAGCAGTCCCCTCTGCGACCAACCTAGTTTATGTTTTTCTATGTCTATTTTACACTGTAACCAATAATTGTAAAGTTTCATTGATTTGCTATGTACGATGTAAAACTGTGCATTTAATTTGTTGAAAGTGGAAATAAATGAAATGAAATAAAATGAAATGAAATGATCTTCTGTACAAAAAAAGAATTCAGAATCATTTTTTTCAACCAAATTTTTCTTGAAATGTTATTACATTTATAAAAGGAGAACTCAAAGATTAGCTTAAATAGTTGAGATATCTTAGGCATTGTTTTATCTGGGTCCTGTTTCATAAAACTTGTTATCAATAAGAACCGCCCCATTTCTATGACAAAGTTGCTATCAGCCAATCCGATTCAAGGATTTCAGTAGCTTATAACAATTATTGTAACTTGTTATTGATAACAAGTTTTATGAAACGGGGACCTTGTCATTTGTTTCTTGATGAGCCTTTTCTATTTTTTTTTTTCTTTTCAAGATGAACATTTCTTATCTTTATCAAGACCATTGAGATTAGCACAAAAGTAAGTATTTACAGGATACACCTTAAATATAAAGTTGAGTTCTGGTCATGAGATTGAAATATGAAAGAAACTGTCTCAAAACAATTGGGAAGGGTTGATTATATAACAAATAAGAATTGGTGTATGCTGTAAGGTTTTTGAATCGCCAAAATGATAAGAAATTGACTCAATCCTACTGAGAGTCACATGCACTGCACACAGAAATGTTTATATGGGACTACATGCAAATGTTTGGCCCAAACATTTCAGCTGTTGTAATATTTTGAAAGTGAGAGCATTTGAAGAGCAATCCTTTTCAGGGGACATTTCTACTATGATAATCTTCCAAACTAACTAAAAAGAATTAGAAGCTCACAAATGATTTTTTTTGCCTTTCCCAACACAAACTTCATAATTTTGAATATCTCGACATCAATATATAAGTCAGTTCTCAAAGCATCTGTAAAAGTAGACCTTGTGAGGGAAAATGTCTGGCTATATCATATTTACCTGCATACAGTAAGTTCTGAAATGCCAACATTTGCATTTTCTCAGATGCAGCTAGATTAATATATTTTTTTTTCCTTTCTGATTCTGTTGCCATGGTGAAGCTGAAAGCCCCAGTTTTTAGCTCATGTAACTTGCATGACCTTTGAGTAAGTTGCTATGAAACAAATTCCACCGAATCCAGGCATGTTTTTGTATGAAAGACAGAGGTACGAATTCATTGCTCACTGTTTGACAAGGATCAGGTGGATGGGGGTAAGGTTTGTGGATATTATTTTAATTTATCTGCCTTGCAATTACAGTACAAGTAGGCCTAGATGACAACCCTATCTGTGTCACATAGCTTTATAGTTTATACTAACAAGTGAACTTCCAGAAGTCATATTTTGAGACTTAAATCTTTGCTTCCATAATTAATTAAGCTTATTTCATTAGAACAAACTTCAAATGCAACCATGTACCCTAACTTTTTGCTGTTTCAGAAAGAAAGGTAAAATCCTAATAGCTCAAATCTCCAAATATAATAATTTAACATTTACATTATGCAGTCAGTTTGCAGTCCATAGCACAGAAAATTTCATATTTGTAATGTTTAGAGTTGAAAATTTAGTAAACCATTTCCAATTCTAGCTAGTAAAAATACATGTGTCTGTACAAACAGTTAATAGCCTACAGTGTTGCAAACAGAATACATGTATGTTGTTTTACATCTTCCTAGGAAGGATGCTTGTCTCAATCTTACATTTGTTGTAAGTGTTTTTTTGTCTTCTGTAAGTTGAAATGGGAATATTGTTTCATATGCATGATTCAGTTACCCCTTTCAGGACAGGAATTGATTAAGGGCTAAATTGATCTCATTTTGTTCTTTAAATTGGCAACAACAATATTTTTATTTTAGTGCTACATGGTTCTAATAAGCTGCAGTGTTTTGGAAAACAATATACAAAGTTAAGAATTTTGTTCGAAAGTTGAAAAAAATTGCCATTTTTTTTTCTAAAAATGATTTTGAAGCTCTCAATGTTTTTAAAATTCCTTGCGTCAAATGCAGTATGGTCATGCAACCAATATGGACATAGTGTGTGCAGAAATTTTTGCTCTTTCTACTTATGCATCTGGTATATTTTTTAGAAATTATTGAGCCAAACCACAAAATGTGGTCACTTGCCTCAAAAGGGTTAAAGCCAATTATATGTATTTGCCAAAACTGCAGGGTTTCTTAGTTTGACAAATCTTGTAGGGATATCACTGCTTAAAACATATCAGAGGGGAGTAAACTTGCATGTATAGTATACATCCTCAAATGCATTGGATATGATTTAACTCTTCAATTCACATTTATTAGGCAAAATAAAATCACATTTTGTTTAAAAAAACAAATACAATGATAAAAGATATGCCAGGATTGCTAAAAAAGTTAAAAACTTGTAAAAAAGCAACCCCTTATTACAATACAAAAATTACAAAACAATAGAACAATAGAAATAATAAATACACATAAAAATATACATAAATACACATAGAACAAATAATATAACCAAAAATTCAAACAAATAAAACAATTGATGTGGTGACAAAATGCGTATAAAATATATAAAATGGCACTGAGTCAGGCATGATAAGTGGCAAGTATAGATCTTTTTACATCTCTTTTAAAAATATTGAACCTTCTTTCACTGTGCCATTTGCTACAATTTTGCCTAGACTTGACATACAAATCCCAAAGAAGAGTATTCATGTGCCATACAAAGAGTTAACTTTGGTATAACAGATATTTTCCATGAAGTGGCCTGAGTTATCATGGCCTTCGTATTCAACAAGTTGATTACTGCTCTCCTTGCTCTCTGCAAACGAGGCAGCTGTTTTCTGAAACGTATAATCCGACCAACCTTTTGTATGGCAATTTCTTTCCCTTCCATCATCGCCAGCTATTTCTCCAGCTCTGATCGATCATAATAAACACTAGACGACCTCACTCATTTTTACATTGAAGCATATTATTCAAGGTCCCTTACATATGAACAGGTCTCAGTTATTTCATTGTGGATCGAGTATCGAAGCTAGCTTTATGATCCATTTTCGCAGGTGTTTTGAGGTGCCAATGTGTGATTTCACACGTTTCAGGGGGCATTACAGCTTGATTGGAAACTCACCGTTGCTTGTACTACATTATTTTCAGTTTTCCACCAGATACCTCAACTATTTTGTTGATAACATATTTCTTTTCAAATTCTCTGCAGAATGGTATGACATGAACAGTCTGGGTATTAGCATGAAGGACTACATGTATGAATTAAGTGCATGACAGAAATCACCCCTTCAAGTAGACCTACGTGTAATGTCCTTCTAGCTCTTGTCAGACCATTCACAGTTGTGAAATCATATTGATGTCCACATTAACCAACAGGCTATATCTTGTGAACAACCTTTAGTTAAATAAGGGCAATTCCACATGGGAAAAACAAGAACAAAAAAATTTGATTTCAGATTTATACTAATGAAAATCAGTTTAATAGTCCCAAATAGACAAATCCTTAAATCACAAGAATCTGAAAAAAACTTTTCCCACATCTCAATCAGGATTCGCACAATGCATGATTGATGCATGGAAATGAGAACGTAAAAAATGCAACCATTTTCTGGTAATTCCGTTACCAAAGTTATATACCTCAACAGGGTTGTCACCAGGGACTTTTTAGTGGTGGAAATTTTATCGCCCGACACCTTCCCACGGGGGTTCAGGGGGACAAAAACTAGTCGGTTTTCAGGGCTTATAAGTTATAGTTAAACAGTAAAAATATCATGTATCTACACAGTAGGGCCTACACACTGTATTGTAGCTGCAGCATTAAGCATCATAACTACTGTACTAGTATTTGGTTTACTTTGTACATATACCTGCTGTGAGTGCTGTCAGATTACTGGCTTAAACCACAATTGCATGTTCGTAGGTCAAAATTGGAGTTTGTTTTCCTTGTCAGTGGGGAAATTAGTGCCAGGCGGGCAGGTGTGATATTGCATTGAGTGCCGGTCGGAAATTTCGAGTGGTGGAAGGTTCCGACCAGCGCCGACCACCGTAGTGACAACGCTGTACCTCAATATAATTAATGTAAGTGGACGCTTTTGGGTATGAACGAGTTCAGGTGAAAGAATGAGTAAATATGCAGATTATTGATTGGTGAGAAGGGGACGGAAGTCCAAAATTAGTGCATAACCTTCAAAAATATGAGCAAAATATCTCCATTTGTAATTCCGTTACCATGGAATTGCCCGATAACATATTTCTTTTCAAATTCTCTGCAGAATGGTATTACATGAACAGTGTGGGTATTAGCATGAAGGACTTCATGTATGAATTAAGTGACAGAAATTACCCCTTCAAACAGACCCACTTGTAATGTCCTTCTAGCTCTTATCAGACCATTTACCGTTATGAAATCATATTGATGTCCGCATTAACCAACAGGCTATATCTTGCGAACAACTTTTTAGTGAAATAACAGGAATTTTCTACCTCTGGCTCCGGGCAGACCTTACTCGGTAGTAATACCATGAATTCCACATGAATTCCACATGAAGATAGCAAGAGGGAAATGGTACCACAAATTTTGCCTCAACTATGACTAAATGGCTATGCCCTTGTGACTTCCAGCACACCCTATTCAGTTATGGTGTCATGATGATCTGAGGCTATTGACGTGAATGACTTTGATTGAAACAACAGGAGTTTTCTACCTCATCATCGACTTAAAGCCCTTCTTGCTCTCAGCAGACTGATATTGCTTATTTGTATCTAGATTTATGTGAACCAAGAGGATATCGATGGGAATGACTTTGAATAAATAAGAGTAAAGTGGCAGGAATTTTCATCTCAACACTAATGACTTTCTGCTTCTCAGCAGAAAAAAAATTCAGCTATGACATCATGAAGGGTATTGACATGAATGACTTAGGGAAGAGACAGGAATTTTTATAACCTCCACACTTATGACTTTCTGCTTCTCAGCAGAAAAAAATTCAGCTATGACATCATATAGGGTATTGACGTGAATGACTTTGAGCGAAGGACAGGAATTTTCCAACCTCTCTTGATGATGCCTATTTCTAAAAAGGAGCAGCATGGGTTGCCAGGTGACATCATTCTATTTTTAGCACTGCCTCGGTGATAGTTTTATTTATAGCGCTGCCACGGTGATGGTTACGATCCCCCGCAGGATTACGTTGCTATATTAAAACCTGATCGTAATGCCTGTCAAGCAGTCAACTCTATAGGGCAATTTCAGTACCCTCATTGTATTGCATATTTTGTTCAGACAATAAGGCCATTATAATGTTAGCACATTTCAATAGGTGATGCACTATTAAATTTGCTGGGAAGGTTGATTTCCAGATTGTGCTTGGAGTGTTGTCTATTTTGATGAAAATACAGGTTAATCTACATGTAGCTAGACAGATGCTTGTAGCTGTGCGATGCTTTTTGGGGGTTGTTTTATTCAGTATTGACATGTGCTCATCATCTCATTTGATTCTTCTAGATTTCTTGCCGTGATAAAGTGGAATTAGTCTACTTTTCCTTTCTACACAGATGTGGCTGCATCATTCTTCTGTCCTCGCTCTTTTCATCTAAAAAACCCCAACAAAATAAGTACAATATTTTGTACAAGTATGAGAAGATACATTAGATGATCTGGTCAGGTATCTTCTGTATGCCAGATAATGTATGTGGTAGATTGTGTGCAAAATTGCATTAATTATACAATCAGGTTTAGTACATTGATTTTGTAAAATGTACATAGATTCTTTGATGCACAGCAAGAAAAGGGAATAATATTTTGATAGACCTCATAAAAACCCCACTTGAAGGACACACTCAGGACTCTGGTTCATACTAGAGAGACAAAATTCTTAGATTCTCTTTCAAACAAAATTGAACCTGATCCTCTATTTTAACATCTACTAGAGATAGTGTAGAGTCAGCTGTTAATGTATGTGACATCTTTTACACCAATAATATTTGTAGTCAAAAGGTTGATGAATATTTGTAAAAAAAAGAATTGTATCAGTCACACAATCAGCTTTATTTACATGTATTTTGTAGAGTGTACATAAATTCTATAGTGCACTGCAAAAAAAAGGGAATAATATTTTGATAGACCTCGTGAAAACTCCTATAGACCGGTTCTGTAATGTATACAAAATTATGCACACTTCTTCTCTGAGCACCTAGTGACGAGCTATTCCATTAACCTGCTTTTTATAAATGAGCCTCAATGCTTGGAATCCAGTTTGCATACATTATTTGTTGCTATGTCCGACAAGCCTCCGGCAAGCTTTCAGGTTGTCAAGAACAACCTTTGTTTGAAAAGTATGTATAAAATTTGCATACATTACCGAGCGGTCTATTGAAGGACATACTCACGAATCGGGTCCATGCTGGAGAGATGAAATTCTCAGATTCTCTGTCAAAGAAAAATACTCTAGTTTAACATCTACTACAGATAGTGTAGAGTCTGCTGTTGCGAAGGTGTATGTCACAAATAGCAGTGGCGCAAATCCATTTTGAAATTCGCGGGGATCACCACATGATTTAACTTTTGTACACAACCCTCCCCTTCCCCCCCCCCCCCAAAAAAAAATGGTTATCATATTTTGGGGGTCTAGTTTTCCTCCAAAATTCTCTGACAAGCAAAAAAAAAAAGCAAAAAAAAAAGGGTATTCAAAAAGGTGGGGGGGGGGGGGGGGGGGACATTCACCTATCTTCAAAAAGGTGGGAGGGGGGACATGCCCCCCTGTCCCCCCCCCCCCCCCCCCCTGGATTTGTGCCCATGACATATAGTGTTATTTGCAGACAGGTTGATGTGTGTCTCCTATTGTGTGATCTTTGCTGCCAATCACACGACAATGGGTTGGATAACTTTATTGATTGGCAGAATGGCAGAGCAGGGAGGGGTTCAAAGTAAGAAGAGAGCTTAGAAAGAGTTCGAGAATGGCGAAATTGAATGAAACATTTGTAAGAGAGGAGGAAATGAAGGAGAGAAAATATTGAAGAAATATAAACCAAGTTATCATTCACAAGAGAGGAAAATAAAAAAGTGGAAACTTGGAAAGATAGAAAGTGTTATGAATAGACATATAACGATAGAGTGAGAGTGAGGAAGAGAGAGAGAGAGAAAGAGAGATTGAGGATTAGAGAGAGAGAGAGAGAGAGAGGGATATTGAGACAGGGGAGAGATATAGAGGGGGAGAGGGGAAGGGAGAGAGAGAGAGAAATGAGGAAGGAGAGAGAGGGAGGGAGAGAAAGAGAGAAATAGAGAAAGAGGGAGGAAGAGAGAGAAAAAACAAGAAAGAAAGAGAAAGTGCAAGACTACAAGAGAGAGATAGAGACCTGTAGACGTTGAAGTTGAGAGAAAAAAAAGTTACCAATATTAAATAGAATATTTTTCTGAGTGATTGTTATGTGCACGACACACCACAGTCAAATCGGGTGCAATGGCCTCGAAGCTGACCACTGTACGTGCTCATGAAAGCAGATAGGTTTCATGATTTGATGTGAACCCCAGAGCCTTGAAGCTTCCCCTCAGCACACCGTTTTTGTTGAGTCGAATGCAATATGAGAACCGTAAATAACATTAAAACCTTCCCTTCTGTATGAATTTTCCAAAATGTATTGTCTGAGTGGATGATAATATGAGAAGCATAGCTGCTGGTTGAAACATTTCTTGTAGGTATATATTTCAAAGCTGCAAAACAATAGTTAAAAGAATAGGACGTGTATGAATTGAACTAGAAACTTTTCTTCATTTTGTATTTTTCAATACATAATAGGAGTCTGAGAGTCTGTAATAATACAATAAAATACAACAACAACAACAGCAAAAAGTAAGAAAGTTATCAAAGGAGATTAACATTGTCAGTCTGGTCATATTTAATGTATGATATTACATTTATCATAGGTATAACTGTGAAAAAATGTTATTAGTGAAATGTCAGGAAGAATGTGTCTGTTCCTTCTTAAAACTGGAGAAAAACAAAATTTTATTTTCTTATTTCTTTTTAGAAAAATTTTGGTGCCCACAATGACTTGAGAGGTAGTCCTACTATGACATCATACATGGTGGGTTTTCATGGGAAATTTGACACCATTTGGCTGTTTACCCCAAAACAGATGATATCAGTCACCACAGAGAGTGAATGACGCTTTTACGACCGAAGGGTCTTACACAATGTTCACACCCTTTACCAAATCCAGAAGAAAAAGTAAGCAGAAAAAGTCGCTATTGTTGTAATTCAAAATCCAGACAGTGATCCTGAGGGCTTTCTGATTTCTTGCAGAAAGTTCCATGCTGGACATGATTTTCTTTGTGTGCAAAATTTGTAATTCCACCAAGTCTGGTGCATGCAAACTATGACACAACGCACATGAAAACTGCTGAAACTATAGCTATGTTCATACGGGACTTGTGATTTTGAAACTTTAAGTTAACGAAACAATGACTCCCTAACAATGACGAGGGTTCACACTGGCCCGAAACGACGACACTTGTTGTTCTGAGATTACAAGTCGAACGATCATCTGTTATTAACATGAACAGAGAGGTCATCATTAACAAGTTTGCTAAAAAAAACTTAAAAGTTTATCCTGCCCACCCGCTCGATAGCTACGATAGAGGACCCCCCGCTGCTCGTGTTTTTGGCGTTAACTAGAAGCTCACTTGTGGTTCTAGAACTACGAGTAAATTTAAAAGTTTAGAATCTACAAGTCCGTTCATACGGTCTGAAACTACAAGATAACTTAAAGTTTTGAAACTACAAGCAAAACTGAAAGTTTAGCTCCCTTTTTGACTTTAGACTTCAAATGCCAGAGCCTGGTTAATCTGCAAGCACAGACCCTAATTTGACACTTTATCAGAAAATCATTGTGTCTTGAGAGAAGCCTAACCCAGCTACCTACTGATTGTGTCAATATGTGTCAGGAGCAGCTATAGTACATGGCCTATGGTAGTCTTATAGTGCAGACACTCTTTTACGACTGACCAGGGTTTGTGCCTGCAAACTAGAGTCAGGTTACCCATTACGGTTGTCCATTATTTTGCATAATTTAGTTTGCCTGCTACCTTATGCAACATTGTCTTCCCAACCAGGGACCTATCCGATGTGTTTGTGTCACCCTGTAATCTGGAAAAGTAATAAAAATGACTTTGGTGGGATATATAAAGAGAGAGAGAGAGAGATCGAGAGAAATCAGGTGAGAGAGTGTTCATCAATCTGATTTTTTTTTTAATTACTCTGATTTCCTGTCTGTAATACCCCTTTCATATTCACTTCCAAAGAGGGTTCAGGCTGGGCTCAATCCAGACCTTAAAGTTAATTTGACTGGACTAAGCATCACCTTGCTTTGTATTTAATCTTAAAGAGAGAGAAAAATAGAGAGAGAGAGAGAGAAAGAGAGAGAGAGAGAGAGAGAGAGAGAGAGAGAGAGAGAGAGAGAGAGGATCAGTGAGAGATTAGGCACTGATCAATCTGATTAAAAATTCACTCTCCGATTCCAATCTGTTAACCCCCTTTCATATTCACTTCCGAAGAGGGTTCAGGCTGGGTTCAGTCCAGACCTTAAAGTTAATTTGAATAAACATCACTTTGCTTTACTCTCAGTTGGGACTGCTTGACCCTGTTTTTGAGAGGAGGGTTCAGAGTGAATTCGTATGACGGCTATCCGCACATACTTCAGATGCTCTGTGTTTTACGATAGGATGGCAAAAACATCAGAAAGTGAAGGATTAAGGCATGACCTTTTGTGCAGACCAAGGAAACTATACAATCTTAATGTGCTCTGACAGTTCTGAATATGAAAGGCAGCCTGACTTTGGGTGCATGGCACTCACTTTGTATCTCTCCGTGCATATGAAGTGTAAGCTGTTTGCTTCACTGCAAAGAATATGGATTTTGTACTTTGGAAGCTTCCCTCATCAATTTTAATGCCCCCCAAGGGCACCAGTTTACAAACTGTATCATGAATAACATTTTATGCGACAAGTTTACAATCATAGTGCCATTTTTCAGTATTCATCTGACTTTAACCAGTTGACTACTGACTTCTCTCATTTCCACAGGCTTAAAGAGTACCAATCACCAAAAAATATTTTACTCTGTATGTTAGAGGTTCCATGTCATTCTACTATATTCCAAATATGGGCTTCGAATATCACTTGTATAAAGTGATATTACAAGTTTAATTATACTCTCTATTAGCATAAAAACAACTCGTGAGTAAACTACTCAACGCACCCGTACGTGCTTGCCAAGATAAGGGCTCACGCGGAACCCGACTCGGAGGTTCGGTTCCGCGCGAGCATGTTCATGTTATTCTTTATTTCCTTCATACTCCTAAACTGTTGACATACAGAATTTCAGATAAAGTTCTTTGAGGTTAATTTTATACTTTCTAGCGGTATACAAATTATTTTTTCAGGTGGTTGGTACACTTTAATACCAGGACCTGTCAGTTCCAGAACTTGGCAGTGGGTTAATAGAGTTACATACTGTGTATACATGAAACTGTTTTGAATTTCAGTAAGAAAGACAATCTTTCTGGCCCGAATTCACAAAGGAGGTTTGGTTTAAACCATGGTTTAAACCCCCTCCTGGGTTTTTTAAGCATACATGCGCACGGAATCTGATCCAATCATATATTTTCTTTGAGCGCGCGCACGGGCAATGTGCGCTTATTTACGCTTATTTTAGTACGCTTACGGAGGTTTAAACCTTACCCATGGTTTAAACCTTCTTTGTGAATTCGGGCCTCTTTGTCCAAAGAGATTCTACCATTTAAAATTGTAAGTGAGCCAAAACATCTCCTGTATTAACAAAAAAATAGGTAAAGAAATGACTGTATGAATTGCATTGATTTTGACAAGGAGTCTGATGTTGTTGCCACAAATAATACCATGTAGAGAACTTTCTGATTTTTTTTTTATACTCGAATGTTTATTTCTCTAGGGCATGGGAGTGTTCCTATTGTTTTAAGTGCAGAATACATTGATTTGAGTGGAGAGTGAAATTTAATTCGCATGTTGTTTTCTTCGAGATTGAAAAAAAATGGGGGGGGGACAGAAAATCTGAGGTAAAATTAAATTTTGACCTGCTTGATACCTTTCCACAGAAAGCTTATATTTTTGAAATTTGATAATTGATCTCACACAGTTTGTGAAAAATTACATTTAATGAAAAAAACAATGATGGTGTTCCCTATGTAGATACATGTAACCTGTTCTGCCCTGTTTTTGGATATACATGTGTAATACATACAATTTTTGTTTACTTTTGCTATAAATTAAACAGTAGGTGAAGAACTACTTGACTGAGCTATCTTCTAGAAATTATATATTGAGTTATATCATTTACATGTTTCATCCTTCAAAAAACTATTACTTTCAATAGTCTTTCTATGTCTCTTTCTTTTCTGGTTTATGCTCTAGCTGCCTCCCTTTTAAATTTTTAAAAAATTTTTGTAGTAACTTTTCATCCTTCAAATAAAACAAAAAACACTTTTTCAAATCTTGGAAATGTTGTGTTCTGTCGGCAAGGAAAGGTCACATGACAAAAATAGGGTTGGTTATGAAACGTGTTTGCGACGATTGTGTAATATAAGAAATTCGTCATGGGCAGCGAAGGCCAGGTGGAAACCGAATCCTATGTTTCATCATAATCTATAGTCCCTGGAAAACAAAACCTGGAAAACAAAGCACCATGTATATTTTGTTTTTTAAAGATACTTGTAAAGAGAACACGATTGCAAAGACTTTAAATAAATCAACTCTGAGGAAATTTCAATACCCCATTGGATTGCCTATAGAAACCATGTTCAAATTATGTAATGATTCATTGTAGTGTTCATACATTTTGAGAGCTGATGGACAAGGGTACTAAATTGTGTAAGGTTGATTTCTCAAAAGTATTGTGTTTCGTGATACAAAAGGAATATAACATTTTAAAGGTATTTTTAAAGGTATTTAGTATAATGTTTCTTGGAAAATGAGTTTTCGTAAAAAATAATATAAATAATATTTCAATATAAAATATACAGATTTACTTAGAGGAGCTTGCACCTTTCAGTGTTTTATCAGGAGTATGGCACCATATCATATAAATGCTGTGCATCATCATAGCCATCACTATAGCCATTATCATTCTAGGTTCTACTAATGAAGGAAAATAAATTCGCACAGTATCAAACAAACTTACTCTAAATGTTCAAGATTTTGAACACAAGATATATGAAGCAATTCGGGTCAAAAGTGCACTTGTTAACTATCCTGACCACTATTTTTTTAAATTTATTTATTGATATTTCATCAGGGTAGCCCATTCAACAAAACTTGATCTTCCATGGGGCCCTGAAAATACAAAAACTATATACAATTAAAATGATTTGAAATACAATCAGAGGAGCATACATACATCAAATAAGCAATAACATAAGTAATTATAAATGAATTCAATAAAATTGTACCAAAACTAAACCACAATAAATAATCAGTGTCAATAATCCAAACTATTAAACCTGCTGATGTGAGTAAGGATAAACAATGAAAATTGTATATGTGTGTTCATTAGAAATGTGCAGTTGGGAGTTGTGCTTTCCAGTGGATTTGTTTTCCTGCCAGTCTTGGTTAGAGAATTCTGCTGTACAGAAGTCAACCTAAGGCAATATCAGTAGCCTTGCACCTCACATATTGAAATGTGCCAACATCACAATGATATGTTACATAATCTCCAAATTATTTCCAAGGGCAATACAATAGAGGATTGAAATTGCCCTTGAGTTGATTTCTTAAAAGTCTTTGCAACCGTGTTGTTACTAGAAAAAGATATTTTCAACATCCATGTTTATTCTTCTTTCTGGAAATACTTTCCATCTTACCATAATGTGCACTCCCTTTAATAGGCAGTTCATTAATGACATTTAATCGCGTGATCAGGTGCAGAATTATGAATCAATATTGAACATTCAAATCAATGATGAGACCTTCGTTGTTAACCACGCCAAAAGGCACCTAACAGCACAATATCCAGTGACCTCTCTATATAGGACATAACCGGTGAAGCATGTGGTTGAAACGAATTGATACGTTGCTACAGTTGAAAGCCATTTATTCCCTGAGGATAAGCGAGCTTTGCGGAGTCCAAATTTCGAAGCATCTCAGCATCTGAAGTGTAATCCCATTCATTTGTCTGTACCGTTGCTCCACGGTGCTCAAAACCTTTTGCCTTGTTTTAAAGTGGTTGCGACAGCATGAGTCCATTAAGAGTAATACTGGCGTAGATGTAGTGATATAACACGCATCAACATGAAGTTGATGAGTTTCCTTTCCGTTGAATGCCTTTTATTGGAAGGGGGATGCAGGGGTATGATGGGGATATTCTGTGTAAGAGCAAATGATAGCATTGATAAACACAGGTACTTTCGTCTGCTGAGAGCCCAAAAGGCCTTCACTCTGTGTAAAAGTATATGAGTTAATGCTCTTCTGGCTCTTGGCCATTTGTCTGTAATGAATGCCATCAATATGTACAGGATGAAAATGTGTGCTATTCATATGCTTTTTCTGCCCTTGTTTTTGTGAATGCATTATTTCCTTTGAATGGGGAAATGAGGGAGATAGGAAGAGCTCTAGTTAAGCTGGTTTTGAAGCCACTTGGATGTTTAGAATGTAGCTTACATGTAGATAAATGCTATAAATATATATGTACATGTACGTGTAGACTTTGTTGAATTGATATTGGTCTTCCCGTAATTTCTGTTTTTTGTGGGGTTTTTTCCCACTTTTTTTTGGAGGGAGGATTTGGGATGACTGATAAGGTTTGATGAAAGCAAATGACATCATTGATGTTGGAAGCCATCTTTTGCTCTGCATGTTGTAGATAATTGCTGTAAACATTACATGTAGATCGATTTTCTGAATGCTTTTGGGGAATTGAGGGCAATTGATAAGGCAGCATAAAGCCAATTACATGAGTGCTCCTAAACAACATTTTGGTGAGGAGGTTTTATATTCATTTGTTCTCTGCATTATCGGATAAAGTTTCTTCTTGTAGGAGCTAAAGATGATTATTGTTCATTTGTCCCTTCCTGTTTTTGGGCTGTGTCAATCTGTTTCTTAATCATCTCAATTTTTGATGATTTATTTTAATTTTGATGAATATTATCTTTTATTTCACATCATCTGTTACAAGCCAGATAGGTGTTAAATCATATTGCTGTACATAGTGCTCTTTTTGTCTGTCAGCAGTTGATGTTTTTTGTGCTTTTGTGTGCTGTTCCTCTAATACTTCTCTCTTTCTTCCCTTCTATTTCTCTATCTGTCTTTCTGTCTGTCTCCCCATGCCATCTCTTCACTATTATATTACCTTCAACAGTACGAGCGGAAATTGATGTCTCTCATACAGCTGCCCTCTAAATTAGGCGTCCCGACAGTCAATATTGACAACTGCATACATGCTGTTCTCAATGCAATATGGGTGGTCATTTTAAAATATTCGTTCATTCATAAGCAAGCACAGTGTAATACTCCAGTGCTTTTATAGGCAGTGCATATCACTGCCAAAGTGTCTCTAAGGGCTAATAATAATAATGGATTTGTATAGTGCCTAACACATCTACGATGTCTCTAAGCTCTTTACAGACATTATTACCCTGCTCATCAGATTCATGGCTTGCCTGCACACAATGTGTGCACCTTCTCTACTCCCTGAGGAGCATTCCAGTCAGGCACTTTTTACAGACTCTCACAATTCTGATCAAACTACAATGAATTTTGCATCCTACCGGGTACCCATTTTACCCGCACACAATGTATGCACCTTCTTCACTCCCTGGGGAGCATTCCAGCCAGGCACTTTTTACAGATGCTCACAATGCGATCAAACCACAATGAATTTCGCATCCTACCAGGTACCCGATTAACACCTGGGTGGAGGGAAGCAAAGTAGATAAAATGTCTTGCTCAAGTGCCATGCTGGGGATTGAACCCACAACCTTCCCATCTCACGCCAAGTGTCTAAACCACTAATGTGAAATGAAAAATGTCGTACAGGAAAGACATAAAGTGTATATTATATGCACAACCATAGCTCACTCAAAAATATCCATGTGTCAACAATGTACAAAGTAGGGATACAAGTTTATATCCTGTGTAAATTTACATGTACGGCTACATGTCATTCAAAGATGGGCTTGTTCATTGTAGTGCAGGTACAAGAGCCTACTACCATGAGACATATCAATCCCGGGGGGGGGGGACACTCAAATTTTTTTCGGACGGGGGTGTGCCGAGCCGCCCTAGAAACGGGGGTCTAAGGAACTGACTAGAAGCACAAAACATAGGGTCTTTGGAACGGTGGATCTGTATACCTGGCTGAGCAAAAAAAAACATGGTCTAAGGAACTATGGCACTTAGTGTGGGGATTCAGACGGGGGTGTGCCGCAGCCGCCCTCAAAACGGGGGTCTAAGGAACTGACTTGAAGCAAAAAACATAAGGTCTTTGGAACGGCGGATCTATATATCCGGCTGAGCAAAAAAAAAACATGGTCTAAGGAACTACGGCATTTAGTGTGGGGATTCTATAGTGCATGCATACATGCAATTGTGCACACAAGTGAATGGATGTACATACGCAAGAGATAGGGAATGGGGCGCGCCGGGGGAAACGGAGGGAGACGAGCGCTCTTGTTCAGGCCGGGTATCTTGAGAACGCGTGATAAGGGTGAGAACGGCAGTTTATGGAAATTTGGGTATCTTGAGAACGGCGGTCGGCCGTTGAAAAAGGAGGTCGTCAAAGCGGTATACATACCCGTCTGTCCAATATATTGAATGCCCCCCCCCTCCTCCCCAGGGATATCAACATGTACATGTAGTTGTTTACATATACATGTAGGAGCTCCTAAAAGTGCAGTCCTTCTTTCCATTTCATAATCTACACTGTACAGTTACACTTGTTGACTTTGGGTTTAGTCAGTTGTTGGATATATACAGTAGGAATACAATCCCATTAAGTGCTGAGGTCAGGCCAGAATGATAGTGTCTCAGGCACTGAGATACTTAACATCTATATGCCCTATTCCAAAGCCCATTATGATAACTACTTGTACAGTATTAAAGGGGCACTAGAAAGTGGTCTGTTCTATATGTTTTATATTTTAACTATACTTTCCATTTTTACTCCAGCTTGGTCAATAGTTTTGTAGGAATACATCCCTTGTTTGTGTAATAAACTGTTCAGATGAAGCAGAATAATAGTGTCAGAGGCACTTTGAGACTTAAATTATATACGCTATTCCAAAACCCATTAGTATTATTAATTGCAATTTGGCAGGGGCACTTGAAAACGGGTCCGTTCACTTTTCATGAGAACCGCTATTTAACACGCGCTATGAATAGTGGTCCTTATGAATAGCGGCCCTTATGACTAGCGAGGTTACCCCCTTGAAAAGCGGTCTGCACCGTTTTTTATAGACACTTTCCACTTTTACTCCACTTTGGCCAGTATAGTTTGTACAGTAGGAGTATATGTATTAACTGCTCAACTAAACCTAGGATAATTGTTTCTGAGGCACTCAGATACTTTACATGTAATTATATTCTTTAATCCCAAGCCTGTTATTATTTCTACTTACCGGTATATGAATGGAAAAGTGCTCTGTTCTATTTTTAAAAATAAAGTTGAGTTCTGGTCATGAGATTGAATTGCGAAAGAAATTGTCTCAAAGCAATTGGGAAAGGTTGATTATATAGCAAATAATAATTGGTGTATGCTGTAAGGTTTTGGAATCACCAAAATGATAAGAAATTGACTCAATCCTGCTGAGAGTCACATGCACTGCACACAGAAATGTGCATATGGGATTGCACACAAATGTTCGGCCCGAACATTTCAGCTGTTTCTTGTCATATTTTGAATGTGAGAGCAATTGAAGAGCAATCCTTTTCAGGGGACATATCTACTATGATAACCTTCCAAACTAACATAAAAAGAATGAGAAAGCTCACAAATTATTTTTCACCTTACCCATATCTCAAGCGTCCCTTTAAACCTACTCTGTACATTTTTACTCCTGTGCGATCAATAGTTGGGGACAGTAGGGGTACAGTCCTTTTGCATGTATTCACTGCTGAACTAAAACCAGGATAATAGTGTCTGAGGCACTTAGATACTTCACTTCTATATACCCCTATACCAAAGACCTCTAAGTAACCCAAGGAGACCCCAAGGAGAAAGCAAACCCTGGAAGTGATCATATTTTGGCTTCCTTTTATCAGTTTCAGACAGTGGCTTTAGTGATTTAAGAGACAGAGTGGCATGTGCCGAAATTCTAAAGAGTCTTAAAAAGATTTCTGCGAGCATTCCCCATTCAGAAAATTAGAAAATTGAAACTTGACGATTTCAAAATAATATTTGTAATGTATTCATCTTTTGCTCATAGTGCTCTTAATTGTCATTATGTTTAAATAAATAGATATAAAGATGATAATGATAACTCCCTGATGCTGAAAAGCAAGTCCATAGATGTAAACCAGGGCCCCATCTTATAAAGAGTTGCCATCGAATCAGGTACAACTCTTTATAATACGGGCACAGATCTCACTGGATAAGGCTGTTCTTTATAATCTTTTATAAAATTATGTCCTGATGAAAATGTCTAGTACAGTCAGTGCTAAGCTGTATGAATATGTGGAACTATAATCCTTATTCAATAGTCTACTTTCTGTATGAAAGCTCCTAAGCATTTTCCCCTCATGATAAGTTATTGATGATCATGTACCCGTCATTTCTTCTTCAAGTGGGCATTAAAAAAATACATTTTCCAATAAGACTAAAAGTACCTGGGCTACTGTTCTCCAGCTCTGTTACAGCAAACAACACTGCTGCTATTCAGTATTATCAAATGATGATTTTACTCTCTTTTATTTGTTCTTTTTCTACGTGAAATAGAAAATTGGCCTTAATTATCAATATTCATAAAAATAGGGTATGGGCAAAATTCATAACACTTTGGATTGATTGTAGCATCAGAGCAAACAGTCAAAACTGTTTTAAAAGCTGCTCAAGGACCAACCACCCTCCACCCCCCCCCCCCTCCCCCCAAAAAAGGATGATATTTATAGGCAGGGGATGTTTTTTTTTAAAATTTTTATAGGGCTCTTTATCATTGTTGATAAATAGAAATGTTCTTTGTAGGAAAACAAAAAAATATGTTGCCATTGTAGGTACTCTTTCTCTATAGACGTTCTTTCTATATGTCATCATTAAAGCACTTTTGAGGGGGATAATAATACATGTTGTAGTACTACACCTTATTTTCAGCTTAATCATTTCAACCAGTTTGGATGAATGTCATGTGATAACCATCTTACTTGGATATGAACGTATTACATCTAGTTTTTAAAGGGGAAGTTCACCCCGAAGATTACTTGAGTTTAAAAAATGCAGAAAAAATAAAGAAAAATATTGGCGAAAGTTTGGACAAAATCCGTTAAAGAATAACGTAGTTATGGACTTTTGAAATTTTGATTTTGTGACGTCACATGCGAGCAGCTCCTCCATTATGTAATGTGATAAATATTCCATAAAATAAAGTTTTCTCAGAAAATTTAGAATATTTTCGTCTGTGCATTTGATATATTGTCAGAAATGTTATTCAATACTAGATTCTGAAAAGAAACAATATTAATTTATCGTGGAACGTAAAAAAAAAAGTGAATATATGGAATATTTATTACATGACCAATGGGCAGCTGCTCGCATGTGACGTCACGAATCCAAAACTTTAATTATTTGACCGATTTTCATCAAACCTTTGCCAATATTTTTCTTTATTTTTTCTGCATTTTTTAAACTCAAGTAATCTTCAGGGTGAACTTTCCCTTTAATAGTATTCTGTCACTAATCTTTTTTTTTTTTTAGTAAAAAGATAATTTGAGAAAAAAAATCAGTTAAACTCCTAGTTTTCCAGTATGGTGATCATATTAGTATTATTATTACAACTGTGTTCTGGCATTGCCAAGGGCAGTGCTGCTGATACCACTAATAATATTGCTACTGCAACAATAACAACAACAACAACAAGAAAAACAACAAAAGCAACAACTACTACTGATAATGCTAAGCTACATGTATACTACTACTATACTGCTGCTGTTGCTGCTGCTGCTGCTACTATTACTACTACTACTGCTGCTGCTGCTACTACTACTACTACTACTACTACTACTACTACTACTACTACTACTACTACTTCTGCTACTCCTATTACTACTACTGCTACTACTACTACTACTACTACTACTACTACTACTACTACTACTACTACTACTACTACTACTACTACTACTTCTTCTACTTCTACTACTACTGCTGCTGCTGCTACTACTTCTACTGCTGCTGCTGCTGCTACTACTGCTACTACTGCTACTAATAGAACTGTTTCTGCTTTTCTTTTAATACTTCTGCTTCTGATAACATTACTGTTGCTTCTGCTACAACTGTGACTGCTACTGTATACTGCTACTACTTCTACTGCTTCTATTTTCTACCATTTCCCTATTTCCAGTTTAACCATTCTTTCTTCAATACCCTGAATCTATCCAATTCAAACATGTCTGGTAGACAGAAAAATTGATAAAATCAAATGAAATTACCACTACTTGTATATCAACAGAAATAAAACTGAAGAAAAGAAAAACCAATTCCAATTTTTCTGTTTCGCATTTAATCTATTTCCGTCCACGGTTGACCACGCTCATCAGCTGAAAGCACTCTGTCCACACTCCGAGATAATGAGAAATGGAATTTAAACAAAAGGATGGGAGCAGCTAGCCAGTGGCATAGCATGGGTATAGATATTAGGAGGAGGTTGTTGGAGGAGGCTGTATTTCTTTTCATGTTTCTTTTCCCCTCTCTTCCTTTATCTCTCCTTATTTGCCTTTCAGGGGGGAGGGATGGGTACAGACATTGAGGGGGCATTGGTCTTACTCGGTTGATGAAATGTGCATTAATATGGCTGTTGATTAGGAGTAGGGTATGGAAGGGGTCTATCGTCTTTTTATGCCTGCCCTCTTTCCCCTTTCTTCCTTTTTTCTCTCTCTTTTCACATTTTTCTCTTCATTTTTGTGCCATTCGATTGAGAGAAGGGGCGCAAGTGCCCTCTTGTGCTTTGTGTGCCCCCTGTAGCTACACCACAGGAGCAGGTTACACTCGACCAGCAAATGGTGATCAGAATTGAGAAGCCATCATGCTCATGATTGGAAAAGGTCAAAGGATTTGGGAATTGCATATTTGAATTCCGACATGAATGTGTTACAACATGAATACTTCATGCCTTGCTGATGGGAGCCAGAGGGGCGTTATCTCATGTATCGTTACACAGAGTTAGTGCCCTTCCTGCTCTCAACAGATGAATGGTCTCTGCAAACCATGTTGTCACGCTGTCTTCCTTCTCCAAGAGTCTTCTCTTGTGGTTATTCAGCTCACTTCATCTCATTTTAGTTTAGTTGATTCCACATGAAAAGACAATCGTAGGTAATGACAAATGAAAAAAATTGTCCTGGAATCAAAGAAAACTTACACTGAAAGCTCAGAACTACAAATCAATGATAAGAGTGTGCCAAACCAGTTTGTTAGAAACTGTGTAATAGCTGTGCAGTGAGCAACCCATATGCATAAAATGTGGTTTTGTTACTTTCATATTAAAGTGAGAGTTGTGGTTTTCTGCAAAGATGATTTCCAACCAGCTTTTTATGAATTTGCATTTATTTTGGCCAATCTACTGCATGATAAACTATCCAGAGTTAATTCAAACAGTTTTCTAACAAAATGGGACTTCATTACCATAGCTCAATGTAAGCTTTAAACCCATTACCTACAGGAAACTTGGTGGTAATTCCTTTGCATAGGCCTATGGGAATAAGAGAATTTATTCATCAACAGTTGAATAGAAGGTTGAGGTCTTGGAAGGTGAAAAATAATTTATGAGCTTTCTCGTTCCTTTTATGTTAGTTTGGAAGATCATCAAATGTCCTCTGAAAAGGGACTGCCCTTCAAATTCCCTCATATTCAAATATAATTAGAAATAGCTGAAGTGTTCAGGCCGAACATTCATGCCACAGTGAAAATAGGGTGATCATTCACTTTTTTTCTTTTTAGAGAGCACTCAATATTCACTCCTTTATAACAAGTGATCACAGACGTGACTCCCAAGGGAGTGTGAATGGAGTGAAAAATTCACTTTATTTTAGAGAGAGAGAGAGAGAGTAGATTGAATCTAGATGAATTAAACTATGACTTCCGCAATCATCAAGCAGCGACGTGCATGTATACCTAATCAAATCCGCAGACACGACTGTTTGCTTTTGCTAGACTCTGTCTTTAAATAATTATTAACTGTTGAAATTGGGAATGCTGCTGAGCTTTTTGTCATGTAACAATACACCTCTTATATGAAATTGGAAGGATGGCTTGCACTGCTCTTGCTGCCGTGGTAACCATTTGTTTACGCTCTTTATTAGAAAATCATGTTGGCAGATAATAGCCAGATTCAATAGCGGGGTGATTATCTGCAAATAACCATGTGACGTATAAAATCGTAACATCAATCAAAGCATACTATGTGTTAGTGCAACATAATTAGTTATATCAGGTATGGAGAGGTACCCAGGGGGGCAAAGCAGGTTTTGGAGACAAGGGCTGTTGTAAAAGGTCGTTGGGTATCAACTTGTTTGGTGGACCAACCTGCACAACTTCCAGATGCACTAGTTTTTAAGAAAGTTTGAAGTCATTAGTTATAAGGACATTTGAGATATGGAGAAAAATGTATTTTGGTACAAATCATATTTTAGGGAAAAATGATAAAATTCACATATTTGGCCCAAAATTGTTATGCAAATCATCACCAAGACAATTGAATGTTGTACCATGCTGTAGGGGATTTAATTTTCTCCAATTTGAAGCCTCGTACATGGTATTTAAAGATTCTTTCCAAAAGTTATATCAAAAATTGTCAATACTAGTTATACGGCGGCCATTTTCTTATCAGCACTGTATTTTCGAGGTAGTACACCTGAAAGTTGTGCAAGGTGGTCCCCCGAACAAGTTGATACTCAACAACCTTTTACAACAGCCCTTGTCACAAAAACACTCAAAATGGGCTTTTGCCCCCTGGGTAAGAAGTGATTTTATAGTATCAAAGACAATCATAGATGATTAATTTTGTTGTGATAACGTGTATATTGTTGAGATGCAGAAGGGTGTTCATTCACATCTTCATACTCAGAATTAGCGCCCCTATGACTCCCAGCAGACTACATGTAATGTGCATTGTATTATATCCTAGTATTTCTGACAACATTTTAATACTGTATCAGACTTTATATTTATAACCCCCCCCCCCACCCAATACTATCTAAATTCATGGTATTCCTATACGAAAGCTGTATAGCTATACGAAAGCTGTATAGCTACATGTATACGATAAGTAATCAATTTTTTATAGTCTTAATGAACGTCGTATAATGAAACGTTCTATAGCAGATTGCATGTTTGAGCATCGTTTGGAACGAAAACTCGATGAAGAATCAGCATCCACTTGTAGTCTGAATGGCGTATTGTACGAAAGCCGTATAACTGGGCTCGCCTTAGGCCCCCCCCCAAAATTGTTTGGTTGTCCTCGAGTGACATTTTTTTAAAAAGAGGGTCGGTCGGTCAGATTTTTTTTTTTTTTTTTTTTTTTTAACACTGAGAAAATAAAGGAGGCAAAGCAAGTTTCAATATCTAACGTTTTTACATGGTATGTACATTTATTAATTATCACCCAGAAACATAAAAGAGTTTTTATTTCTGTTACACTGTTAAGTCTTGTATATTAAACAATTTATGTAATACAAACTGTTGTTGAAATTAATTTCGCTTTTCCACGTAAGTTTTGCCGTGGTTGGGTTTTGAAAAAAAAAAAAAAAAAAAAAAAATTGGGTCGGCCCCATTTCAGAGGGTCGGTCGGTCGATCGAGGACAACCAAACAATTTTTTTGGGGGGCCTTATTGTGTGTGCGTGCTGATGTGACCAATCAGCTGTAATTTTGTGTGCTCCATCACCGTCCATGATGTAAAGTGATACCAAAAATATGGCGTCGTCTGACATCCCCCAAACCGGTTTCTTGATAACAACGTTTCTTTTTACGATGTAGTCCAGTCTGTACGCCCCTTTCGCTGTACGATGATTCTTTACAACTGGAAGATGTTGTAGTCCAGTCTGTATGCTCCTTTCGCTTTACAATGATTCTTTCTATGACGTTTCTTTATATATGAATCTTTGTTACATTCCTTTAGTGTGAACAGGCTTGTGGTCTGAGAATAACCTTGTCTTTCTTCATTCATGGGTTGATGAATTGCACAATAGTTACATTCACACGATGGGAGCTAAACTTTTAAGTTTCACTTGTAGTTTCAAAACTTTAAGTTAACTTGTAGTTATCTTGTAGTTTCAGCCCGTATGAACGGACTTGTGGTTTCGAAACTTTGAGTTTACTTGTAGTTCTAGAACCACAAGCTAGCTTGTGGTTAAGTTCAAAACCACGAGCAGTGGGTGGTCCTCCATCTAATTTTGCACCTTGTGAACGGAAAAAACTTTAAGTTTCGCAGGCTTGTGGTTTAGGATGACCTTGCTGTTCATGTTAAATTTCCGGGTCATACCCTTCGCACACATTATGAAGAATGAATACAGGATCTGTATGTGCACTGTACACACAGTCGGTAGTATCTACTTCCTGGGTCAATCACGATGATCGCTCGGCTTGTAGTTACGGCTCGTTGTTTCAGGCTCGTATGAACCCTCATTGCGGTTAGGGAGTCGTGGTTTCGTTAACTTAAAGTTTCGTTAACTTAAAGTTTCGCTAACTTAAAATTTCGAAACCACGAGTCCTGTATGAACGTAGCTAATGTAGTACCATGGATCACTGACTTTATATTAGAGTGAACAATGACAACGGGAAAGGTAATTATGGAATAATTAAAGAATTTGATCCAATCCTGAAACCAAGTTCCCTTGAAAGAGAGCAGAAAATCAATGTAAAAGAGTAGTGAAAATGAAATGAGATTTTTTTTTTTTATAAGAGTGTAATGAATTTTTGAAAGTTGAGATGGCTATATCCATGGGGACTTCAAATTGGCAAATTGGTAGTGTCACTATGGTGTAACCAAATACTACTTTCCCATTAATTGTGATAGAAAATTTACTAAAATAACATTTTAGATTGATATCTGAACAATATATTCTTTTTAGATTACCCTTTAATGTTCACACCAATCAAACTTGCTAAATTGTGTTCCAGTGGCATTTTATTAGTTTCAGAGAGGTGATTTTTGTTTGTTTTGTATTTAATTTCCAGATGTGTAAAGGGCAATTAAGAACAGTTATTACTGTTTAGATTACGTGTTTCTATATCCAAATGTCATCCTATGGTTTGGGCTTAAAGTGATTTGGTAACTTTGTAGAGGCTTGATAAAATCTGAGCTGCCTGGCCTTACATGCTATCAGCGTATGTAATATGATGTAAAAATGGGGGGGGGGGGGAAGCACTTCAAAATCATCATGTGCTTCACAAAAGTAAACATATGCACGTGACCGGAATGCCAGACTCATTTTCCCCCATAGACTCAGTGTTAGACTAAAGCATATGACCATGCACTTTCGTAAATGGGAGTATTTAGTCATAGATATCTTAATGATAGCATTATATATTTGAAAACCTTTCTGTGCCTGGCTATTTATTTATCCTTCTGAACATCATTATACAAGACAGATATCAAAATTCAACATTTCATTAAATCAAGCCTCCACAAAGTTACCGAATCCTTTAAAGTTCTTTTTAACCTTTTTACATATAGATGACTATTTTGTAGGTGGCTTATATACTGCCCACATTTTTGATAACTATTTTTTTACCTGGAAAAAAGCTTGTCTATCTTCATTAAGTTCAAAGTGGGTTCAAAAAATGTAAACAAAAGTATGAAGATTGAACTCTGCTTTTTATCTATATGGACAATGAGAAAAGGAATCGTGAAATCATTTTTTGATGTTTATAAATAAGTGATGATATTAAGGGTTAACCAGAACATAACAGTAAAATGGTTCTTTATAGCAATGCATTTAAAGTATTTCATTTTATATGCATCTTGATAGCTTTTTTAAATGTAAAGCTTAGTACTTTCAGTGGAATTACATTTTGGGAAGAACACATGTGAATGGTTGATAATATTGTGTGTATGAACTCCCATGTATTATTTATAACATTGTTTGGAATATGAAATATATATAATGACTCTTGTTGAACTGAAATCACTTTAAAAAAAAAAAGAGCAATAATATACTGCAATTGCTGGCTGCCAGAAGAAACAGTTGTTTCCAATTTTAGCTTGAAGAAAATGCCATTATCAAGCTTTTATCTATTCTGAATGAAACCCTCTTTGTAATAGGAACTTTAGAGTAACATAACTATGGTTCGTGTAAGACATCAAAATGTATATTACTCCTGTTGTATGTCATTAATGTTAACTCGAGTGGATAAATGTAATATTTTGTATCTGGGCCAATTTCATTAATTGGATAAAAATAGACATCTTCATTATTGGGTAATGCATGCCAGAGCATGGTTCATTTCCCTGGTGGCCCATCAAATGAGATTGGAAAGTATTTTGTATTTTGTCAGCATCTGTGATTCGAAACATGATTACATTTACAATTAGATTCCAAGTACTGTTTTGGTAAGACCTAACATCTTTTTTTTCCAAGATATATCTTTGACTTTAGTTTATAAGGAGGCTAAATAAATGTACACATCAATGCCTAGTCACTTTGCTCAAGGAAGGTGATGCCCTCAATATATAGGAATGGAGCCTGTTTATGTACCTTTTCATGGGAAAACATGAATTTTAGATAATACTTTATCATGTCTTAGATATGTGGATTCATGTTCATCCTTTTTTCCCAGGCTTATAACCATAATTATTTGTAATATATTTATTTGTAGCTGAGCCTGATCGGTTAGTCACGGACGGACATTTGACAAATTTTGAAAGTTTGAAGGCCTGTAAAAAATAAGTTATGAGATATGTTGAGCTGTTTTATGTTTCATTGTGAAGGGTACCACTGAAGGTGCTAAATGATGATGAAATTTGGTTGCCATGGTTACCTACTAAAAATAGAATCCATTAAATATTCAATGTCACGGACGGACAAGATAGAAATGGGTTTCTTGACTTATCGGTAATCTTTTGTCTTTTCTATCTAAACAAACTGTCATTGACAATTTTTTTTTACTGCAATAGTTAGTCAAGTAAATTGACTTCCCTGTCACATACATGCAATTTTAAAGCAAGCTGTAACTTTTGCTAGAGGTCTGAAAACTTTTTGTCACGGACGGACATTTGGGCGTCACGGACGGACATTTTGAGCGTCACGGACGGACATTTTGAGCGTCACGGACGGACATTAACTTAAAAACTGCATGTGTTCCTATCTAAAATCCTGCATACATACTTCTTGCTTTCTACTTTTTGTTTGAAATTGATTTTATTCCAGTATTAAGCAAAACTTAGCTTGAAAAACTTAGTTTTTAAGTGGAATCTATGTCATAAGTGGATGCCTGTATTGTAGTGTATACACAATGTACAAGTGCATGTACTCATTGAGTGTACAACTGTACATATACAATACATTATATGCTACAGACCAAAATGAACATGTTGAGAAGAATGTGATGTAAGCTTTCAAAATATAACCCTTTACATTACAGTTATGTAGGTGGACCGAAATCAAACAATATTTAGTATTTTAATTTACTTTACAGCTCAAAGTCATATGTTTTGTTTCAAACATAGAGGTAATATACATGTAGAAATAGGATTATGTGTGATTGATCATTATCACATATAGGAAGTAAAATTTCTCATTTGGTTTACAACATCACATACCAGTACTCTTATAACATCTCATATTTTTCAATAGTTCTGTTTAAGAGGGTGAAAACCAAATCATGAAATGCAGATCATTGTCTAAATCTTCCTCATACCATAGTTTACTTTTTCAGTAATGTCTCTATCACTTTAAGAACAATGTTGGCTTTCTGGACAAAGGCCCTAAGCAACAGTTGAGTGTATAAAGCCCATAGAGCCTTTATGTCCTGTTTAGTTGAGGGATTGCCCAACACGACTAGTGTAAGTCATACATGTATGTTATAACTTTCTGACCTCTTTCCCCATAAAAAACTTTTTCAGGGTCGATGCAACCAATTCAAATGAGCATTTAAAATTATATAGTGTCTAAAAAGGTTTCTTCTTATGTTATGTGATTACATTTTTTAATTGTTGGCTGTGTATGATCCTGAACTACAAAGAATCTCTATCTGTCTCAAACGTTACAACTAATTCAAAGCATTCTTACAAAATAGAGTCCAAACATGGCTCTTGCGGTCTGATACCACATCTGACCTCTAATGTTTATAATTTTCAAGCACAACGTGTAATTTAATTTGAATATTGATCAAGCTTATAGTATTAATGTTGAATCTAAAACTTTTACCCGTTGCTGATGACCAAAAATATCAGCTACAATAATAGCAATAATAATATGAATAAATAAATAAGTAAGAAAATAAGTATTCATCTTCTGTAAACACCTGTAATGGATATCTTTTGCAGACTGACAATGCAGGCTGGCTCCCATTAGAGCCATAGCAAAATCATTAGGTTTTTATGACAATTTATTAGCTTGAAAAAGAAAAAAATTGGGTGGGGGGGGGGGGGGGTAATTTTTGCATTCATATGAGGGATCACAATACCATATACAGTCCAACCTGCTTTAGCGACCACCTGTATAGAAAGACTTCCTGTCTATAAAGACCACAATTTTTGTTTCCTTTTAAAACTTTTTCTCATTAAATCATGTATTAAAGGAACCTGTACGTAAAGACCACCTGTTCGTAAAGACAGCTTTTCTTGTCTGTCTTGAGCAGTCTTTATAGACAGGTTTCACGGTACATGATTTTTTGGATGAAATATGTTCCATGAACCAATAAACAAAACAATTCATTGAATTTGCAATCTCACAGCATTTACCATTTCAGTATACTGCATTGTCCGTCCGTGACAAAATTAGTGTCCGTCCGTGACAATTTTCAAATTCATTTTTAGTATATGTATATTTAATTGATCAAGGTTTTATTCATACATGGTATAGGTCTCTAGCTAGTGAGATAGCTCAGCATGGTTTTTGTTTTCACTTGTGCCCCACCAATGGAAAAAAAAACTTTTACAAATTTTTTCTGTCACGGACGGACAAATTTGCATCAAGATGTGAATGACCATGCGGCACAACCATTTCTGTACAAATATTTTCAAATATTTTTTTGTTTTCAATGGAATGGTGTTTAATCTATAATTATTTGCTAACAAAACTTAAGAAAGTTTAGAGAGTGTTAAACTAGGACCAAATCAATCTTTCTAGAAAATGTCCGTCTGTGACATTAGTGTTCATCACCCCTGTTGAAAAATGGGCCAATCCAATGACTTTCCCGACCTTGTCAATTAAACAAACATGAAATTTAGTAACTTTAGATATTAATGAAAAACCTGAAAGTGATTTCATCATAAAAATCTGAAAATTAAATTTTCACCCCAATGCTCACTCTTAACCGATCAGGCTCAGCTACAAATGATAAGGATACAAAAGGCAATCAATGAAGAAATTTTAACTCTACATGTAATTCATTTCACTAAGCAATTTCTGACAAATTTGATGTTTTATATAGCTATTAAATGACCTAAAACAAAACTGTAATTAGAAAAAAATAGAATAGATTATTTTGAATTTTGTCAAGTATAATGTGTTTGTAAAATCTTTAGCAAGATGAATTAATGCAAACTTTGAAAATGCATTGACTGATATCTTGCCAGGTAATTCTGAATGCAGAGTTTTTTTTACTGATCTGTGTCTAACTGCCCATAATATTGTAATTTTCATCCCAGAATACTCTTTGAAAGAAAGCCTTTGGCAACTGTACATGAATATTTATGTTTAGTGCTGCCTTTACAATATCAATAGCTACGTTCATACTGACTTGTAGTTTCAAAACTTTAAGTTAGCGAAACTGTAACGAAACAACAGGTCACTAACAATTACGAAAGTTCACACAGGCCCGAAACAACGACGCTCGTTGTTCTGAGACTACAAGTCGAGCAATCATAGTTTGACATGAGCAGAGAGGTCATCGTTATCAACAAGATTGGTAAACTTAAAGTTTATTCTGTACACATGGTCCGTAACTATGAAAAGGACCCCCCCCCCCCCCCCCCCGCTGCTCGCTTGTGGTTCTGGAACTACAAGTAAACTTAAAGTTTCAGGAGATAGAGATAGATAGAAACAGTAGATGGGGACAGAGAGATAGAGTGATAGAGAGATAGAGATAGAGAGATAGAGATAGAGGGAGAAAGAGGGATGGAGAAGTAGATTGAGAGAGAGAATGAGAGAAAGATGGACAGATTTAGAGGGGATGTTGTTTTCAAAATGAGAGTAAAGAGAGAGAGAGAGAGAGAGAGGGAGGGGCAACATAAGTGAAAATAGAAGAGTAGGATACAGAGGTGGGTTAAGAGAAAGAGAAAACAGACCATGAACTGAAAGTGAATGTTGCAGTAAGACAATTTCGATTGATCTAGAGAGGGAGGTTGAGATAGATACAAATAGAAAAAGTAGAGAGGGACAGAGAAAAAGAGTGATAGAGAGGTAAAGATAGAGGGAGAGAGAGAGCTAGATAGATATAGATGGAGAGAGAGAGCTAGATAGATATAGATGGAGAGAGAGAGCTAGATAGATATAGATGGAGAGAGATAGAGTAAGAGAGAGGATAGAGAGATAGAGAGAGAGATAAGGGGAGAGGTAGATAAAGAGAGAGCGAGAGAGAGGTAGATGGAGAGATAGATGGAGAGATAGAGAGAGATAGAGCGAGAGAGAGGATAGAGAGGATGTGAAGGAAAGAAACTGATGATCATTTGATTGCAATACAGGATAGAGGATTTATGAGAGGATCTATGACAGACTAGACAAATAATATCGTCAAGGGGGGATGAAGGCCTCCTACCCAACACATGTATGTTTGAATTTGATGTATGACCAGCTAATTAGATGGATGAGATGGGTGGTACTGAGAAGATGCATAATTCAGAATCTGTTGTCCCTTTGTTCCTGGCATCCATCTTGCAATGTCAACCTTTTTTTTATATGTAGCAGAGCCTGACTGGTTAAGAGTTGACATTTTGTCCGTCTGTGACATTGAATATTTTATGGATTGTAATTTTTAGTAGGCAACTATGGCAAACAAATGTTATCAAATTTCAACTCCTTTAGTGATGCCTTCTGCAGTGAAACAATAAATAGCTCTCTTAAATTAACAATACTTATTTTCTAAAGGCCTTCAAACTTCCAAAATTTGTCAAATGTCCTTCTGTGACTAACTGATCAGGCTCAGCATACTACATGTATACTGAGAGCCGGACTGACGTTTGCTAATTGCACTGTACTTAGAGATGAGGCCTTGTGTCTGTCAGCAGAATATAATTATTGTTTGTTGAGAGCCAGAAGGGTGTTATCTCTGTGTAAAAGTATATGAGTTTCTGTAACTTTGTGGAGGCTTGATTTAATCAATTGTTGAATTTTGATATCTGTCTTGTATAATGATGTTCAGAAGGATAAGTAAATAGCCAGGTATAGAAAGGTTTTCAAATATATAATGCTATTATTAAGATATCTATGACTGAATACTCCCATTTACGAAAGCGTATGGCCATACGCTTTAGTTTAACACTGAGTCTATGGGGGAAAATGAGTCTGGCATTTCCCGTCAATTGCATATGTTTACTTTTGTGAAGCACATGATGATTTTGAAGTGCTTTTTTTTTCCTGGGCTTCATTTTTATACCATATTACATACAATGATAGCATGTAAGGCCAGGCAGCTCAAATTTTATCAAGCCTCTACAAAGTTACCAAATCACTTTAATGCCCTTCTGGCTCTCATCATATGTGTTAAATCCTTACCTTGTTTCTTGACGTCATGCTCCCTGAAATAGAGAATGCGGGCTGTATAATTTTTTTCCCCTCATATTATGAGGAAAAAAGTCATGTAAACATCTACTAGAAGAATAAGAAAATGTGACATATCATCTGTTGAGAGCCAGAAGGGTGTTATCTCTGTGTAAAAGTATATGAGTTACGCTCTTCTGGCTCTTATAAAATGTGTTAAATCCTTACCTTGTTTCTTTACATCATTCTCCCTGAAATAGAGAATGCAGGCTGTGTGATATTTTTTTCCTCATAAGTCATAAAAACATCTACTAGAAGAATTAGAAAATGTGACATATCGTCTGTTTGGAGCCAGAAGGGCGTAAGGTCTGTAAAAGTATATCAGTTAACCCCCTTCTGGCTCTGATCAGATGTGTTAAATCCTTACCTTGTTTCTTTACATCATTCTCCCTGAAAAAGAGAATGCGGGCTGTGTGATTTTTTCCCTCATATTACGAGGAAAAAAGTCATATAAACATCTACTAGAAGAATTAGAAAATGTGACACATCGTTTGTTTTTGGAGCCAGAAGGGCATTAGGTCTGTGTTAAAGTATAAGAGTTAACGCCTTCTGGCTCCATACAGATGAATTATAATGTCATCTGCTGAGAGCTGGAATCATTCTGACTGAAATAAGGAATTTGAAGAATGTTTGAATTTTTATAAACACCTGGTAGAATTTTGAAAAGATGACATATCATGTCATCTGCTTGGAGCCAGAAGGGCGTACATCCTTCCCTTGTTCTTACATATCATTCTTGCTAAAATAGTGAATATGAGGGATGTGCAAGGTTGTTTTTTTTTAATGTAGATATCAATTGCTAGGATTCCAAATCATGCCATGTGTTGTTTTGTGCTTTATAGGCTCACATACTCAAAGTAGATTTTTTTCAGAAATTAATCTTTTATTATAATCCGTTTTGAGCGTAACCACACTTTAAATGTCTGACAGTTATGTGTGAGCTGAACAGAGGAAACATTAGAAGGGAAAATGCAAATGGAAGACATATTTAGCATGCCTTTCATGCACTAGCATGCTCACATGCTCATAGTGCTAAGAAAGTCAACTGCTTGCAGCCACGATCAGCAAGGCAGTTTCACCACATCTGTCTTCAACGGCTGCCCCACGTGATGCTCAAATGGACGGGTGACCTTTCTAGTTGTGTGAAATGCTCATCAGTTATCAATTCGGTAACTAGAGATGAAAAGAGAAAGTGAAAACCTATTGCAGAGACCAGCAAAGGAAGACAGAGCAGTGATGAGTTTCCTTCATCTTGTAATTAATGCTGTGGTCACAACTGATTGTGCATGTTTTTGCATGTGAGTGTCCGCAGCTGCGATTCGCTGTAGGATGACTCCTGCGATTCGTACGTCCTTGCTTGTCATAGTCACAAGCGGCCGTGCACCTCTCTGCATCTCCTCTTGAGCGTCTTGCAGCGCAACCCCCCTCTTACCAGTAAGAACTCTTGAGGCAAACGTACAGCCCCCATATAGGTACCATGCAACTGACGTGCGATATGTCTCGGCTCCATGAAACCACAGGCTTCGTGACACCTCCACAAGCAGCCTGTGTGATGTTCGCAGGAAGCCCATGCAAGAAGTAGCATGGCTGCATGTGTCTCCTGCATTCATCGAAACACGTAGCCACACGCAGAGTTTGTTGGACATGTCCAACAGCCTCTTTGCGTGTCCTGCATGCATGAAAAAAACATGAAAAAACGTACAGACCCATGCGTGCGACGCAAGGATTTTCTGCCTTTTTTAGATAGTATGTAAATCATACAAGAGCATCAGGGGGTGTTTCACAAAGAGTTAAGTTTGACTAAAAGTCATGTGTAAGTGCCAATGCACATACAGTATTAAACACATAATCTCATTGGTAGATAACCCAATAGCGCCCGTCCCCTGAGCATGATCTGACCAATGCTGTGATGTGTCATATACCGCACGCCATTAGGAATTTAAGTGCGACTTTAAATCAAACTTATCTCTTTGTGAAACACCCCCCTGAGCTAACAAATGAATTAGTGTAGGATATGTTTAAATAGTTAATATTTACATTTACAGATTCATTACAATATGTAAATTGTCCTGTGCCCGTAAGGAAGGCATGAACGGATGTACGGACAGCGATGTACAATTAATGACAAATGCACTTTATGACTTGGATCTTTCTTTGACAGTACATATCTGTAATACGTACATTGTCTTTGGTCTTCGTGGGGGGTACTCGTTTTTCTGAAGGTTCGTTTTTCCTAAGGTTTATAATTACGCAACAGAAATTTCCCATAGAAGGGGGTTCATAATTCTGAAGATGAAATAGGGTTCATAATTCTGAACATTTGATTCATTTCTCCAAAGGTTCGTAATTCCGAAAATGAAACAGGGTTCGTAATTCTGAAAATGAAAAAGGGTTTGTAATTCCGAAAATGCAATAGAGTCCAACATAACTTTTCGAAATTACGAACCTTTGGAAATATGAATCTTTTTTCATTTTTGGAATTACGAACCCTTTTTCATTTTTGAATTACGAACCTTCAGAATTACGAACCATAAGAGTAACGAACCTTCAGAAAAACGACATGTAACCATCTTCCTAATGATAGATTATTACTTCTCTTGTTTTACTATTTGCCCTTTCCCTTTTAATGCAAAACAAACAAAAATTCAAAATTTGACCTAAATTCAAGTATGCACACTTCAGGGAAGCACACCTGAAATTTCTCAAGAAAATGTATACAATTAACACAATATCTATGAGTTAAAGGGTACCAATCACAAAAAATATTTTAACTCTGTATGTTAATAGAGGTTCCATGTCATTCTACTATATTCCAAATATGGCCTTCTAATATTACTTCTATAAAAAGATATTACAAATTTAATTATACTCTCTGTAAGCATAAAAGCGACTCGTGAGTAGACTACTCAACGCACCTGTACGCGCTCGCCAAGAAAAGGGATCGCGCGGAATCCAACTTGGAGGTTCGGTTCCGCGCGAGCACCTTCATGTTATCCTTTATTTCCTTCATACTCCTAAACTGTTGACCTGTAGAATTTCAGATAAAGTTCTTTGAGGTTAATTTTATACTTCCTTAGCGGTATACAAATTCTTTTTTCAGGTGGTTGGTACACTTAAATAGACAAATCTATCCCCTGTACTCCAAGCAACGGCAAAAATGATCTGTTAGCCTAACTAAATTTATTCATAACCTTGGCCTGTTTTCTCCAGTTTAGCAACACACACACTAAGAAATAAAGGTACAAATTTGCACCTTTTAGGGTGCAAATAAATGCAACACTGGGAGCACCTTTTTGGGTGCAATATTGTACCTTTCAGAAAGGTGCAATTTTGCACCATTATTAGGGTGCAATGTTGCACCATTTAGGGTTCAATATTGAACCCTTTTTCCTATAAAAAGGGTGCAATTTTGCACCCAAAAGGGTGCAAATAAATGCAACACTGGGAGTACCTTTTTGGGTGCAATTTTGTACCTTTCAGAAAGGTGCAATTTTGCACCATTTAGGGTTATTGAACCTTTTTTCCTATAAAAAGGGTGCAATTTTGCACCCAAAAGGGTGCAAATAAATGCAACACTGGGAGCACCTTTTTGGGTGCAATTTTGTACCTTTCAGAAAGGTGCAATTTTGCACCATTTAGGGTTCAATATTGAACCTTTTTTCCTATAAAAAGGGTGCAATTTTGCACCCAAAAGGGTGCAAATAAATGCAACACTGGGAGCACCTTTTTGGGTGCAATACTGTACCTTTCCAGAAGGTGCAGTTTTGCACCTCACAGGGTGCAACATTGAGCCCTTTACCCCCATAAAAGGGTGCGATTTTGCGCCTTACAGGGACGCTTTTGGGGTGCAAAATTGAACTCTTCTAAACCTTCCCTTTTGTTTGCAAACACAGATACTGAAGAAAAAAACAAAAAAACAGAGAGCTATACTTTTCCATGTTAAGTTAAAACAAAACTGAATGAGTTGTATTTAATAAGACATATAGGCATACATTGGAGCATCTTATCTTTGAATACATGATATTCCGTATACATATTCAAGCACAGTACTGTAATTGTAATGAGAATACATGAGGTTAAGATGCACTTTGAATGACTTTCTAACAATCCCAACTTAGCAAGACATTTTTACAATAATAAAAAAAAAATGAATAGTTCTATATAAGCTGGCTTTAAAATAGTTGACAAACAGTGACAAGCAAAAGTCTTTTGTTCCATCACTACATTATCAGGTCGATGGAAAAATACTTTAAACAAAGTTCTGTACAGTCCTATGTAAAAAAATTGCTACACAAAATAAATTTTGTGTAGCAGTCATATAGAAGATGCATAGCGAATTGCTATGCGACACCAAGAATTGATTAAGATTAACATTCTCAGTGGCCTATATATATATACTATAATGGCCAGTGAGTACAACATAAGCAAGCAGGATTACATACCTTCATCTCAGTTAAAATCTTAACAATAAAAGGTACATGAATTGTACCAAGTACAACAAATCATTAATCATTACTCACACACATTATGATGATACATTCGCAAACGAGTGATGCACTAAAAAATTAAAAAACCAGTCATAACAGAAACAGTGTATATAAAATTCAGGAACGTGTTCTAAGCTTTCCATTTCTAAAAACATATTTCTGTACTATATCTGCAAGTATGATATATTACATATGGTGTATACCTATGTGCGATATACTTTTCACTATACAGTACATGTATATTTCTTTTACAAGATATATTTTGTGTGTGTTTAGCTGTACATTGCTTCAGAAAAGAAGACAAATTGAGTAAATACTGACTCTATGAAACACAATTCTAACTAATGAATGCTTAGTCATTAAGGTAATCTAAAACAGATTGTTCCATGTATACTTTTTCCATTAACAATTATGAAATGCATTATGCTTTTTAATTGATACACATCTTGAAATTCAAACCTAGAAAAGTTAAAAAACCAAATATTTATGGGCATTCAAAAGGCAAGTGATGTGCATAATAGTGAAGCACTTTATTTTACAGTCTCTTTTTCTATATTGGGGCATTCAAATAACAACAAATGCGCATGTTCAGTTGTTGCAGTAATCTAAATTACTGTAAAGAGACAACATGTATGTAGTACATAACTTATATAACATTTTCAGTAGGTACGAAACTACTAAAATACATGTACTGTGTACATTTGGCCTGTTATGAAGCCACACATACATTGTACAAGAGAAGCGGATCCAGGAGGGGGGAGGGGGAGAGTAGCCCCTCCCCCTAAAAAAACCAACAAACTTTCAGAGACCAGAAGCAATGAGGTTTCAAACGGCCAGGGGGATTAAAGAGGGCTTTAAATGCCCCAATCAGGTCACTATATGAAATAAAATTCGGCCCACACTTCACACTTGTGACGGTTCTTTCACTTGCACAATTAAATACAATAGGTGGGTTATAATTATTTCCAGGATTTAAAAAAATTAAGGCTTTAGACAAATTGCACTTCATGACTGCAATTTTTTTTTTTTTTTTGGGGGGGGGATTAAAATAACCAACTATCATGTAATAAAAAAGGGCTTCAAATGCCTTGTTCACGGTTCACTATATTGACAAAAACTTGGGCTCCCGTTACACGTATGTGCTCGCTTCGCTCAATTGATTTTTTTTTTTTAAATTTTCAATTTGCCCACCCCCCCCCCTAGAAATCCTAAATCTGCCACTGTTGTAAAATATATATGTGTCCTTTATGCCAAACAAGGAAGGAGCCAAGGAACAAGTAGCATAAATTATCTGCAGAAGAATACTCTGTCCCAACAGGGGCTGACACCCATTGTACCACATAAATGTCATTGCAGGCATCATGTACCTTGACATACATATGTAGAATACACCATTTAGATTGTGACCGAAAGAAGCGAGTGGTGCTGCAGAGTGAACTCTCCAAAATGTATTAGACCTCGGCCATCACATGAGGAAGATGAAAATGACAAAGAGCATTCTTATTGAATCTTGTTTAGAAAATGCTACACCTTGAGGGGTGCAGGTTTGTCAATACCAAGTCTGACCAAATATTGTTGTATAAAGATTAAGGTGTTTTTTCCCAGCTTAGGTACTCAAGCCCATAGACGTAAAAGAGGAAAAACATAGTGGCAAACCCTGTGAGTGCTCCAGAGCAGTGGCACACCTCGCCCCCTTCAATCCAGACTGCAGTTACAAGGTCTTCTTGTAGCAGCTTTCCTCTAAACACTGCAGTTGTTGTTGGTGTCACAGATTCCTAAGAATGTGGAAGGAAAGAAATTTACCAGGTCACTGTGCATGATAAAGTAAAATCATCTTATGATTCTCCATAGAACTACAGAAGTATGTAGGAAAAAGGGTAGAGGAAATGAGAAAAAAATGGAGCTAAATCTAGTGTCATACTCTAAACTTTAACCCCATGTAATTTAAGTGAACAGTTTCCTGCATCAGATTCAGATCACTCCCCCCTCCCCCCCCCCCCCCCCACCACTTATGTTACACCATCTCTTAATAGTATCTTTATGGTAGAATGGAATAGTGGTTGCAACATGTTTGGGAAGAAAGGGTTTAAATTGTCATTTACCTTGTCTACAACATACATCATGTCCTTCTCCCCAAGCAGGCGTGGTATGGCCAGAAGTGAGACCGCAAGTGTCAGATCTGGAAGTTAATCAGACAAATTATATCAAATCTATGAAAGTACTGGCATTCACATAACAAACAATTGATGTGGAGGAGCTTTTCACAGCAACTTGATGTACACCCCTGTTATTAACACATGTACAGACATATAAAACATGATAGTTCTGTGACAGAGTCTGAATAAGTAAAGAAAAAAATTAAATAATATTTTTTTCGAAGACAAAAGCTTCAAGCCCCCTCCTGTTGGAATGGTAACCATGAAGAGCTTTGCAAAATGCATTCTAAACAGTTAAACAAATACTGACCTTTCATTTTGTCTCCCTCAATACACTCCTGGATGAAGCCAAGGCATTATATTCCTTGAAGAGACAGCTTGTGGAGCCAAGGGTCGAATTCCTCCAAACATGGATGATTTTCTCTGCTACTTTTTCGAGGGCAGTCCGGAAAAACTCCATCTCTTTCAGAATCTGCAAATTCAAAAAAATATATTATAGCATTGTTCTTGTTTTGTTCTGTCAGAGAAAGTATAAGCCATGAAATTTATCCAAAAAAATCCTAAGAATGGACGATATTTGTAAAGCTAATTATTAAAGCTGACATCCATAATGAATTTGTGTGCTTTGAACATCATAAAAACAAGGTAGATAGAGGGAATCAAATTAAAACATTCCTTTTGCCTGAAAATTTTTGTACATGTATGCAACTATTATCTGTTTCTGATAATTAAGTCCAGATTATTGATAAACCTCTACTTACCCAATACTCCGAGTCTCCAACCACAGGATGGGGAACTCCTCCACCTCAAAAGCAACATGCTCGGCTCTATATTGAGTCCTAGTGCGCCTCATGATATCTTTTATGACACCTTTATCCAGGTTGCGCCTCCTCGCAAGCACTTTTAACACTTTTCATCTTCTCCTTGGAGATCATCCTTAAAAAGTGAATACAGAATATGTGAAAATAATTGTAACAGTTTGAAACTCCATTCTTCCTATGGACAAAAAGAAATCACCTACATTTTACCTTACCAAATACGTATCATGTCACTATTACATATAATTAGATATCAAAATGGAGATTCAGCCCACCTCATACAATGTGATAAGATGCGTTCAGATCAGAATTAAACGATTGCCCACTTATGCATGTACAAGCTTATCTGAAGATAACCTTGTACTCCACAGTAGCTTTAACGGGTGAATAGGCTTCAATAGTTTTTGTGTGTACTAGCGGGAAGTGGTACATTCTACATCATTCATACATGAGAGGAAAATAATTATTCAAAATTTCATTTTCAACTCTGAAACCTCAAATTTTTAGCATACATAGTGAGAGTTGACAAGTCCCTGAATCAGGTAAAATAGCAAATTCAAGAAAATTAAATCTTGCTTGGATCAAATTTATTGTCTGTTTTTTACTACTGCAACAGTGAATGTTTGACACACTCCCACATAGGCAAGGGCCTATGAGTGACGATTGCCTAATACCACACTGATCATTGCACGGGATCACTCATAGCGGCATTATGTGTATACATCTTGGACGGTTGTACATCTCAACACTTTCAAACACCACTGCACAAAATTCACCAAAATTCACTCAAAATCGGCATTTAATTTACAAATACCGACACTAACATATCCATGAAATACGATAAATTCAACTCACGGATGTTGGAAAAGATAATTCCAAAAATTAAATCAGTAATTTACGGGGTATGGAAGTCATTGTGTACATTTCTTGGTCACCGCGAGCGCTGACATCTCCCCCCCACCCCCCCCCCCCCCCCAAAAAAAATAAAAAAAATAAAAAATTTGGTCGGCAAAAATTTGGTCCCTGTCGCGCATACGTAAAAGTCCCGATTTTCCGTGTGCGCGATTGTAGAGATCAGTGTGCGCGCGGTACTGAGTTTCTTTGTGAACAAAATTTTATTGGCCAAGTTTAGTCTAAAACATCAACAGAATGAAAACAACATGTATTGTGATGGCGAAAAAAATCGGCAGGGATTTCTTCTGTTTGCGACATGATTTTGACTTTGGATTTGCTGGAAATATCAGAAGTTCTTCCTAACGGCCATTCAAGGTAAGAATGAGATTTTTAAGAGCTGAATTTGAAAGGAAGTATTTGAAATATTTATCTTATTCCCCCCCCCCCCTCCAATACAGATTTAGTACATGCGATAGAAAATGCAGTAGTATTTTGGCATTGTTCGTTCTTAGTGGTCAATGACCATACCATGATAACTTGGTGTGGATTAGACCGAAAATTCTGTGTCTCGTTCATTAGCTCTTCACTTAGAGACAGAAACGGTCGTATCACTCTGCTGCAAACCGACTATGCGGTGATGAGTAGCTGGAAAAATCACAATAGTTTGATTTTTCTCATATATCTAGATCTACACATTACCAATGATTGAATTGGTTAGCATGGTTAGGCCTAGGCTCTACTATTTTTTAAGGAATCGGCTCAATTTACCAATTTGACTGAATAATCCGTTTAAAGCTCCTTTTTCAGGTAATTCAGCGTCCAAGGTATTCTCCGTTTGAAAAGCTTGCAGCCGTATTCAAACTGTTATTAGTGTGTAAGTCAATGTGTATTCGGTTTGCACAGTAGAGTGATACGACCGTTTCTGTCTCTAAGTGAAGAGCTATACGAACGAGAGACAGAATTTTCGGTCTGCATGTATGATGTAGGTGTGGATATGGATGGGATGGACTTTGGTGGGATTTACTTACACTTAATAACAAAAAAAAGCAACGTACCTCAAGTGATCATGATTGCCTCAAAGCCTTCTTTACAGGAGAGGCCATCTTCTTTAGCATGTTTAGACTTTGCGCCAGGTACACTGCTTCCCTTTTCCAGCCAAGACCAAGTAGCCCTCTTTTCTTTAGAATATCCTCATCTAGACTGTCGACCCTACTTTTATTTTGAGGGACTCCTTCCATGTGTCCTGTTGGATAAATGTATACCAGAAAAATATTGTGTCCTGATGCTATTATTACTGATAATAATTTCGGTACAATAAAAATAAATGGGGAGGAAAACGTGAAATTTGGTAAACAGATCAAATCAGAACTTGTCATGACAAAAACGTTACACAAAATTGAACAGATGGGACTGGGACCTTGACATACGTAAATATTGTTGCTCGATCTTGTTTACACTGTTATTTTGTGTTTAAATTAGTGAAATATATATCAAAATACACATGATGTCATGCCATGACTTGATTACACAGAGGTTATATTCTACAAGACATAAAAGCATATTTTACGCTTACTGTTAACGCTGAAAGCTCACCAGAGAAAGGATATCGCGCGGCTGAATTTGATTTGAATTTCGTGCGAGCAATATGCATATGCAGCTCAGAGATTGATCGGCCAATCATGGCGCACGTATTAAAGCGATACGAATATGGCATTTTTAATTTTTTTTTAAAATTTAAATAATTCATGAATCAAATAATTTACATTTGAAGAAAATAGAGCTTAAAATGTGGTTATAATGGAATAAAATTCAATTCTAAAAGAAATACTGTAGCAGAAACTGTAACACTTACCCTGTTTCACTTCATGTTCAGCATTTTCGTGGGCATTTTCTGTCGATCGCTTTCATTGGCCAATGATGTTTAGACAGGCGAAGTTGACGTAGTCTTTTGGCCAAAACGTTCAAAATTGTCCTCGAAAGTACAGTTCATTTATGAGACTAAATAGTTTGTAGATGAACACGTTATTACAACAGTATGTCATAATATAACCGATGAAATATTACATTTAATGACAAACTTGAATAATTTCTAAAAAAGGACACCAAACAAGAGACTACACGTTATAACGCAGCATACATTTGAGACTAACAAAAGGTACAAGTTTGCACCCTCTTCAGATTTATCATTGAAATTACTCAAAAGGGTACAATATTGTACCTTTTACGAAGTTTGCTACACATTGCACCTTTTTTTGAATTTTTGCACCATTTGTGCACCTTTAATTCTTAGTGTGCAGGCATGTTATTGATTTTTCTTCTGCAAATATATGGACAGAAAATTTCTTGGAAATCTTGAAACAACATTCTGAAATGTAGTTTGTTGCATCAGCATTCAAGTGGATTCTGCCTTCGGCTTTTTCAAGAACATTCCAAGGAGATTTCCAGGACCTTGTTTGGTAGAATTTATTATTTAGCTTGGAAAACAAAGCTGGCATTTAAAGAGTGAGAAAGAAAAGTCTTTGGAAGGTACCGGTAGTTATTAATCTGACATGGTCATAACAGCAATTTGTATTGTTTATTTCCCTTTAATAGTTTTTAAAAAGGGAAAATTTATTGTTAAAAATAATTCTGAAATCATTAATATGATAATAAAATGGGCATTTTAAAAGAAATTTCATGAGATTGTCACTACCCATACAGGCTAATCTTACTTTCTATGACATTTTGAAACTGATTAACAGTTTTTAAAAGTTTGATAATAAATCAAAGTCTCCAAATCAGCTTGAGCTTTTTATATAATCATCCATAATGTGCATAATTGATAATTTTCTCTTTTTTTTTTCTCTTTTCATGCTTATGGCCACCTCTTCTTTGGACAACCATTTTGGACCCTTGTACCTTCTTATCCTTATAAATGGCATTGCTGCTTTGACATCCATTTGTAGGTAAGTGTATACAATCAAGTTCATGCCAAGTTTTAGACCAGTCATATTATTGAAATGCAGTGCAAACTGGGGTCAAGGGGGAGGGGGGGGGGCAGTTGTCCCTCCTCCCCCCAAAAAATATTGGGGGGGTCAAACATATCATTTTGCCCCCCCCCCCCTATAAATCTGGAGGTGTAAAATAAATTAAGGAAAGATTATGAAAAACTTGGGAAATGAAACAATGAAATGCAAAAGCTATTACACGATCAGACTTCAATTTTGCCATGTGCTCTGCGCACAAATTTTCTAATTTTCCCCGCTTCATGTAACTGTGGAAAAACTGGATATTAAGAGGTATTAAAAAATCATGAGCGAAATTCACATCGTTATGTTAGACTGTCATGCCCCAGCCCCCAATCTGAAAAATGGATCGATGCCCCTAAGTGCAAAATGTCAAAACCGTGAATGGCTTGATGAAAGCTGTTGTTTCTAATACTTTTCTACTTTTAGAGTGATATGTCTTGCTAAAAAAAGTAACATCCATATATTATTGGAATTTGTCTTAGTTAAAAAAAGTACGCAAAATAAATATTTTAGGTATGTGCAAGTGGGAGGCTTCTTGCATTCAGGAATGCTGCAAATATTTGAAAAATAATAAACATATAGTGATAATATTTATTTTTCTATTCAGGGCTCCACAATGATAAGCGTTTTGTCACTGCTGATGAATCAGAAACCACTATCTCAGGGATTAAAGTGTAGATCAATATTCTAATGAGTTGATTTAAAAAGACTATTATTATTATTATGAAAAGCTTAAATGTGAATGGCTAGATACTGATAAAGATTGTAATGGTGGATTTAATGGAGAGACAGTTCTTAAGAAGATGATAGGGTCACTAAACCTGTCTTTTGGACAGATCACTGTTGGTGATGTTGAATTGATAAAGACTCAAACGGACACCAAATCTGAGACCCCTGCACATATACTGTGATTTGCCTGTAACAAAATACAGTGAAACCTGTATATAAAGACCGCTCAAGGGAGACAAGAAAAGTGGTCTCTATGAGCAGGTGGTCTTTTTATATGTACAGGTTCCTTTAATACACATTTCAATGAGAAACTCTTTTTAAGGGAAACAAAAGTTGTGGTCTTAATAGACAGATGACCCTTCTATACAGGTGGTTGCTAAAGGAGGTTATTTTGACTGTATAAGTTTAATCTGCATCATTGTTGTGTGTTCATGTACACAGCTTGTATTGACTCATACACTCAAATTGCAATCTTTATCTTTAGATGTCTGCTCCAATACATCTATTAGTAATTAGCAAAGTGTGCAACATCATTACGTATGTTGATATAGCAGTGCAAGATGGAGCCGTGGGGACAGATTTACAGTAAAGGTCGAATATCGACTGCAAACCTAATGAGCATGGCTTCGGCAGATTTGATTGGCTAAATGACGAATCATACACCAGGGCAGGGCTGCTAAGCAACGGTGCAAACAAGCACAATCTCGTTTGATACACTACAGCATGAGGGCATGTGCATGCTTGTATTTGTCTTATGGGAGCTTGGAATAGATCAGCTGTTGGGGACAATAGCGACAGACTGAGGTCTAATGAGGCGAATACTAGAATACAGGGTGTGGTGGTTATGCATATTAGAGCAAAATTTAGAAGGAAAAAAAGGGTTGGATCGAATTCAAGGTGACGTGGTAGAGTGGTTCATTCACTTGACAAGGGTTGAGAGTTCGAATCCCAGCCTGGCACTAATATCCTTTGGCAAGACATTAATCCACTATTGCCACTCTCCACCCAGGTGCATGTAAATTGGGTACCCGAAATGCTAGACATATTCGGCCGCTCGGCTATGACCAGGGTAATAATGTTGGAGTGCCATGAGCGTCACATCGTGACGGAGCGGAGCGCTATGTAAGAAGGGGGTCGGGCTAACTCGGCACTAGGGCAAACTCGGCACTGCGTGGTGACTATGTTTCGAGAGTTGAAGTCCACGCTACGCACCGTACCCTTTTTTAGCCTTAAATTTCATGTTTTGCATAATTTTACTTCTTGAAATTGTCAACATTACTTCTTTGCTAATCATTTTACACATTGATATCAAATAATTTAACTATTGGATATTTCAGCATCAATTGGATATTTCAGCATAAATTTGCTGGATTGGATACATGTTCTTCATGACTTACCCAGCTTGAATGTATGTGTGTCTGTGTGTGTGTGAGAGAGAGAGAGAAAGAGGGAGAGAGAGAGAGTGCAAGTCGGTAAAAAGAGAGAAAGCAAAATGATATGGGAGATAAAGAAATGAGATAGATGGGGGAAAAGAAGGAAAAAAGGTTGGTTTTTTTTAAATAACATTTCAAAGATGAGACATTGTTATAATGAAGAGAGTATAGAGCTGTAAAAATTAATCAAAAAAGTAATCAAAAGTGGGATGTACATATGAAAGCTACCCTTTTTTTTTTCTTAACTAGAATGGACATGGTTTGCAGCATAGTGAGAGCCACTGAGTGAAATGGACAAATAAAAGAGTCACTGAAAGAATGAGAGAGAGAGAGAGAGAGAGAAAGAGAGAAAGAGGGGGAGAGAGAGAGGGAGAGAGAAGGGGGTGAGGAGAAGAGAGAAAGACTAAGAGGGAAGAGGGAGGACAAAGGTAGTGGGACCAGGAGTCTGAATAAGAAGAACAAGAAGAACAAGAAGAAAAAGATGAAGAAGTAGAAGGAGAAGGAGGAGGAGGAGAACAAGAAGGAGAGGAAGAGGAAGAGGAAGAGGAGGAGGGGGAGGAGGAGGAGGAGGAGGATGAGGAAGAAGAAGAAGAAGAAGAAGAAGAAGAAGAAGGAAGAAGACGAAAGAAGAAGGAAGGAGGAAGGAGGAAGAAGAAGAAGAAGAAAGAAGAAGAAGAAGAAGAAGAAGAAGAAGAAGAAGAAGAAGAAGAAGAAGAAGAAGAAGAAGAAAGAAGAAAGAAGAAAGAAGAAAGAAGAAAGAAGAAAGAAAGAAGAAAGAAGAAAGAAGAAAGAAGAAAGAAGAAAGAAGAAAGAAGAAAGAAGAAAGAAGAAGAAGAAGAAGAAGAAGAAGAAGAAGAAGAAGAAGAAGAAGAAGAAGAAGAAGAAGAAGAAGAAGAAGAAGAAGAAGAAGAAGAAGAAGAAGAAGAAGAAGAAGAAGAAGAAGAAGAAGAAGAAGAAGAAGAAGAAGAAGAAGGAGGAGGGAGGGAATGAAAGAGAGAAAGAAAGAAAGAAACAGGTCAAAAGCAGCGAGTTACAAGTAATATAAGAAGCCAATTAATCTAATTAATGGTGAAGCTTAGATGTAGCTCATCAACCATAATAATGCTTTACAGGTGCAGTGTGACTTTTGCAGATTATGCTTCAATGCAGTAGCAATTAACCCGAGAGCCAGGGTTTGGGGATTAAATTTCTAATTTAAATACAGGGAGCTTGATCGTGAATATCTTAGACTGGGTATATATAAAATCAAAACAGTACCTGTATTCCTTGTGTTAAAGGAAAGCTGGGAGTTCTGGGAAAGGTCAAAAATAATTTGTGAGCTTTCTCATTCTTTTTATGTTAGTTTGGAAGATTATCATAGTAGAAATGTCCCCTGAAAAGGATTGCTCTTCAAGTTCCCTCACATTCAAAATATGACAAGAAACACCTGAAATGTTCGGGCCGAACATTTGGGTGTAGTCCCATGTACACATTTCTGTGCGCAGTGCATGTGACTCTCAGCAGGATTGAGCCTTATCATTTCGGTGATTCCAAAACCGTACAGCATACACCAGTTCTTATGTACATGTAGACATGATCAACCTATCCCGACTGCTTGGAGACAGTTTCTTTCACAATGTAATCGCATGACCAGAACTCAACTTTATCTTTAACCCGTTGACTACCGAGTTCTCTCATTCCCATAGGCTTCACACAGGTACCACGGGGGGAGTGTTTCATCAAGCGTCTTGCCAGTGATTTTTACTGACATATTTTCTCTCAGCCAGTCAGATGCAAGGATTTCAGTAGCTTATAACAGTTGTTGGTAAAAATCGCTGACTAAACGCTTGATGAAACGCTCCCCTGGTTCCCGTAGGTAATGGGTTAACGAGTCAACGTGTTTGGACCTACTTTACAGGCTAAAAACCCTTGTCAATGATGTAATACCAAGGAGTTATCACAGCTACCCTCCCTCACCCAAGGGCTTTACTTGAATTGTGACCTGGTATTAGACCTCCTTGATAATACATAACACAGGGTCTGCACTGTTGGCACAAATAGGGGCATTGCTAGAGGGGCAGATGTGTGTGTGACACCCCCTACCCCCCCCCCCCCCAAAAAAAAAAAAAGAAAGAAGAAGAAGAAATAAGATAGAAAATCAAAATTGAATAAATAAATTGAAAAATGAAAAATAATGCGTAATAATGATAATAATAAAACAAAATTCAAGTAAGATAAAATAAGATAAAATAAGATAAATTAAACATTCTTTTAAATGGGAGGAAAATGGGGAAAATTAAGCTTTCTGGCAAATAAAAGAAATTGATGACCTTTTTTTGTGTGTCGTTTTTGCGGAAATTGTATATTTCTGTTGGCAAATCTTAAAAGCAACCCCCCCCCCCCAAATTTAGAATGATCTAGTAATGCCCCTAGCTGTAAACTACCTGTCAAAGATGCTGTAAACTATTTTACTGGTTTTTTTGTTGTTGTTGTTTTATAACTTTATTCATCATTTAGGTTTGGATATTTAGTATGCCATGGCAATAGGCTGGAGTTACTCGAGCCTAAATCTGCTGTCTTTTAGTATCAAATTAGAGTCTGCACTTGGAAATTATTTGGACCTAGACAGTAGACTTAGCCCATTCCATATATTCCTTAGCCCATTCCATTCCATATATACTTTTCGAACATTTGATATTCAGTCCGGTAGAAGTGTAGAAAATGATTCATTTCTTGCCCGACAGTTTTCCATCTTTTATTCATGTGATAACATTTCATGCTTCGTAACGCTTCATTGATCCAGACGTTGTATGATCAGCCCCTGCAAATCCATCATTGCAATTTTAAAAATTCATATTTTGATGCATATCCAATAGGCACATGCTGCGAGTAACCCAGTACACGTGTATTCCTAAGGTACACTGGGTATACAGATAATTGAACGTGACACCTGTATTTAGAAGCAGAGCTAGAATTGGGAAAAGGCCTGTCAAAGACTTTACATAGAAAATCGAATATGATTTATCTTTGCATGGATAACTTTATTTGATGTTTTCAGTGTTGACAGTAAATAAATAAATGATATCTACAGCAGAGGATGACTGGATAGATATCAGAAGCTGCATGCTATTAATTATCAGTTTCTATCATTACAAAAACAAAACAAAGCAAAAAAAACTTTATCAAAATGTCTGTTAGTACATCTGTGACAACCCCCCCCCCCCCCCACAATTCAAAATGCTTCTGCAGTGCCCATGATGACAAATAACTGGAAGGCCTGTCTTCATCATAAAATGATCACAACTTCATGTCTTCAGGACATTGATAATTTTTCTTTCCCATTTCATGAGAGAAGATATTGCTTTTTTAAAGCTACTGAAATTCATATGATTTTGCTCATGTGAATTAATGCAAATATCATATGCTCCCTTTCTACCATAAGAAAAAGGTCAAAATTACATCAATTCAATTCAGTTCAATTCAGTCTTTATTAATTGTCTATAAAACATACATTAAAATTTCTTTTGTTTACATTCATATTACAAATATGAATACAAACGTGGATACATACAATGATTAAAAGATGAAAAAAATAACACCTTCAAAACAAAGCTGTCAATGTACTACTAGATATTGACAAATACAGCATCTGAATGACATGTTGAAATTGAGAAATACCAAAATCTTTTTGCCATAATTCATCTCCTCAAACTTGAATTGATGCAAATATCAATCACTTCCACCATTTAAAATGATCAAATAACATGCAAAAATAAAGAGATATCGGAATTCAATGGGTTCCACATTGTTTTGCCATATAACCCTGACTTGGTTTAACCCATTGCCTTTGAGGACTCTGTTGGTACCTGTATTAAGTCTATGGGAGTTCTAGAATTTAGTAGTCATTGGGTTATCTGAAGTTCACTTGCCAGGCTCTTCATTTGAATTAACTCTTACTGTGCCAAGGGGTTTAGCTCTCTTCAAAATTTTACCAAAATGTGATCAATGCTTACTATTCAAATGTCTGCCCTTCATTAACCATCTATTATTTCACAAAATATTGTGTAAAAAACTTGTAGGAAATTTATTACCATTTCTTATGATACCAAACATTATTACTTTACCCACCCAGCTTTATGCTGCAATTTTCTCTGAAAAAGTCTGTGATAGCATATAATTATAATCATATATGTAGAATGCTTGATTTATGCTCAAAAAATTGATATACATTGACCACCATATACCTTTCTTGTGGTTGAGCAATTGGTGAATGAAAATGACAAGTCTATCTGTCACATATATACGTGACATTGGCACTGAAAGAGTTAATTCAAATGTCATAACATTCCTTCCTGACATAAGAAATGACCAAAATGACATTCCAAAATGAAGAAATATTGAACTCATTGAGTTCTATTTCGGATTGATACAGCCCTTTCTTGGGTTAACTGATTGTTTTTTTTTAATCAGCATCCTCATTTGAACTGATTCAGATGCCTCATGCTTCCTTATAAGAACACAGCTTAAATTAGCTTTTTTCTTAAAGGAAGAAATTCATATTCAGTGAGTTCTATATCATTTTGTTACAGTCCTGGCTTGAAATTAACTGAAGAATTTTCATCTGCCTCAATCCTCAATTGAATTGATGCAAATGTCAACAGCATCCCTGTAAGAACTTGATCCAGATGGCATGCAGAAATGAAGATATATCAAATTCAACGAGTTCTAACTCATTTTGCTGCAGCCTTGACTTGGGTTAAATGTAGTTTGTTCATCTGCCTCCAGCAAGCCAAAGTTAATCAACTGAAAGAAATTGAATATGTTCAAGCAGTCAGGCAGGCACTAGATGGAATTATGCATGGACGGATCAACATGGCTTTGTGATACATACATTGGGAGGGGGCATTTAAATCTCTTATGTTCCTTCTCTGAAATGAAATGTATGCTATCCTTACTCTAACAATAATAAATGTATTTACTCTCTGCAGCAATTTACAAATTTGATGTGGGATAGCACAGAAAAATGTGCATGTGGATGTAGGTGGAGGACAAGCTTCTTAACAAAAGCTACGTTCATACAGGATTTGTGATTTTGAAACTTAAAGTAAACAGAACAATGACGTGGGTTCACACTGGCCAGAAACAATAACACTTGTTCTGAAAAAGTCAAGCGATCGTCGTTTAACATGAACAGAGAGGTCCTTGTTAACAAGGATTATGCTAAGCTTAAAATTTACTCTGTCCACACAGTCATTAACTACTACGGAGGACCCCGGCCCGCTGCTCGCTTGTGGTTCTAGAACAACAAGCAAACTTAACGTTTCAAAACTACAAGTCCGTTCATACGCTGTGAAACTACGATATATAACTTCAAGTTTTTAAACTATAAGCGAAACTTAAAGTTTAGCTCCCTTCATGTGAACCTGCCAAGAGTAGAAGGACTCTACACTTTGTAATGCAAGCATCTATGAAGAGGCAAACCGGTTTTATGTAACTCCTTCTGAATACTGCACATGAAATTATATGGGTGGATGTATACCTCTTAACTTGTTCCGAAGGAATATTGACTGTAATTGATACCATCAATTTGAATGCAGGTTGTTGGTCTCTGTAAGTAACGGGTTGTAGTGACACAAATATGTTAGATCGGTACATGAATGTATTGATTGAAAGATAGTATGTATGATTTCATGCTGTGACAGGTACAGTTCTTCAATATAGGTAATTATCATAATTCATTGAAAAAGTTGCTCCTTCAGAATCGGAAGATCTTCTCCTTAATATAGGTTTCTTTGTAGGATCAACCAACAGAACCTTTCAGATTAAGTGGTTGTCCTTTTATTATTCACTTTTCATGGTATAATAATTGATCACTCTAATCTAAAAGCCTACCTTGGACAAATTCTTTTGCAAAATCTTTTGCAAGCTCTAGCTCTCACATCCCCATCATCGAATTGCATGTGACCTTTTTCAAAGGTATACTGTGCTATACAAGAACTGTTAGTACAGTGAAACCTGTCTATAAAGCCCACTCAAGGGAGACAACAAAAGTGGTCTTTATGAGCAGGTGGCCTATATGTACAGGTTCCTTTAATAATGTTTCAATGAGAAACATTATTTAAGGGAAACGAAAATTATTGTCTTTATAGACAGGTGGTCATTATATACAGGTGGTCGCTAGAACAGGTTTGACCGTAGTAGTATTATCATTGAAACCAGGAGGTCCCACCTCAGATATAAGTTTTCACTTCTTTGATAATGGAGTTTCCACATTAACCCGTATCGATACTGGTATTGTATTGCACTAATTCCTATATTCCATTAAAGTAGAGTTTGGGGGAACGGTCTCCTATTTGTTACAAATTGTCAAAGAAACTTCCCTGGTCCCTCAGAAATAGCTTTTAATCAAATCTGAGAGGGTCGGTGATATTCCCTAGGTCTTGTAAAATATACAGGTGTACTTAGCATGATTAGTAAATCAGGACTGGAAAAAAAAACAACACCCTGTGTATCTGGCAAAAAACAGAAAGTGTAAATCTTTTCTTGGTTGACATTTACTGTTAATTTGCGGGAGATGCAAATGGGAATTTCCCCGCTCCTTGCTTTGAAATACAAACCGCCCAAGTGTGAATCTAATGGATGGCCACCATAAAGACGCCCCCACGCTGCACGTCTTCATTCTGGCAATTGAAGGTTCATTCACACCATGCGACAAACCGCAAAAAACATGTTTTTTTAATGTGTATTAAAATGAATGGCAATGCGAGATGAGAATAAGATATCTGTGCCTATCAGAAGCACCATAGTGTACTCACTTATCTGTGTGATGTAAGATATGGAAATGTGAGACTCACAGCACTTGTGCCATTGTATTTTGCTGCAGTGATTTTTTTTTTAGGCAGTTTACTGTCTCATTTGGGAACAAGGCTTAACTCTGAAGTTGCTGCGTACAGGCTCAGCCTAGTCCCTTGTCCACCAAGGCGGGAAAATTTATTAAAGAGATGTTTTGTTTGAAAAATCTGTAGCTGTTGGTCTCTTATATAAAGATCGTATAGTGGAAGGCGTTCGTGTAATTTGGTTTTTACAGATGTGTGTTAATCGGATTATTTATGTTTGGGGACAGACCCTTAATTTCACCGTCTGAAAGACGTGACTCATTTTCAAAACGGGTTCCGTCAGAGTCAGTTTATAGGCGAACAGAGAGATGAACTCATATCAAGATAGATTTTGGCATTGTTTCATACAAGAACTGTGTAAAGTGTTCACATGGCATTTTGACTGAGAATCATGGTCGACATGCCGTGTGATCACTGTATCTTATAAGAACTATATTTTGGGTGGGGTCAGTGTGAGCAGGCTTGAAATCGATGTAGTAACTTTGGAAGCTGTAAAGTGCATGCTAATTACTTTCATATTCTGTCCTTTGTATTGTAAGTCCTTTTAGCTATCTATTGAATATTGTAGGCATTTCTCTGTAAGATATTTGAATGTACATAGAATGATTTGTCTGCTTAGAGCGAGAAGGTCATTGTAAACACTTTTCTTTTAGACGTTTTTATGTACAGTAATTTGTACGCTTAGAGCTAGAAAGCCATTGACTCATATTTTGAAACACAGAGTTACATGTAACACTCTTCTGGCTCACAACAGACGGTTTCCTCTTAATATATGAATGGGGATGTACAACACATGCTCTGCACAGTCAACATCCTACACTAACTGAATTCTGAATTTAACCCTGGACTAAACACTGTAGCTTATCCTAACCCTAACCCTATACCCACTTGTACATGTACAAGCTTATCTGAAGATAACCTTGTACTCCACAATAGCTTTTACGGATGAATGGGCTTCAGTAGCTTTTGTGTGTGTTAGCAGGTTATGGTCCATTCTAGATCATTCATACATGAGAAGAAAATAAGTATCTAAAATTTCACTTTGAACTATGAAACCTCTAATTTGTAGCATAGTAAGAGTTGAAGAGTCCCTGAATCAGGTAATCTAGCATATTTAAGAAAATTAAATCTTGCTTAGAACAATTTTGTTGTCGGTTTTTGACTGCTAGCTGCAACAGTGAATGTTTGACACAGTCCCACCTATACTGCAACAAAGAATGTTTGACACAGTCCCACATAGGCAAGGGCCTATATGAGTGCCCTAAACCTAAACTTAAACCCAACTGCAAACCTATAACCCTAACTCTTACGCAATAAAGCCTGAAGCAATTGTCACCTGAGCATATGTCAGCAGCGCACCCAGCGATGACCCCATCACTGTATTGAAACCTAATGCTTTTTAGCAGTGCTGCTCTTAGAGAGTATGGACTTACAGGTTGGATACTATCTTTTTATCCTCTCCTGGGATGGAAGTATCACTTGTTAATGTTGCCAGCCAATTTTCATGAGCTTCGGATTCAAAACGTACTTAAAGTGTTGGATTTCTTATCCACTATACTTTCATGAGGGAAAGAGAGAGAGAGAGAGAGTGAGAGAAGAGAAATAAGAGTGAGAACCAAGAGTAATAAAGATCGGTAAAGAAAGAGAGAACGAAAGAGAGAGAAAGAGTGAGAAAGAAAGAGAAGCAAAGGGGTATGTGTGTGTGAGAAAGGGAGAGAGAGAGAGAGAGAGAGTCACATATCACTTGCTGTATACTTGAAGTTAAATAAAAGTGTCAGATTTCTTATTAACTAAACTTTCATGAAGAAAAAAGAGAGAGAAAGAGGGAGAGGGGGAGGGGGAGATGAGTGAGAGGGAAAATGTCAGAGCTAGATTGAGAGAAAGAGATCGAAAGACCCATTACCCGTATTCTGAACTCCGGTTTAACTTAAATTCCAGTCTATGTTAAACCAGAGTTTATTTAAGACTGACTTAGACTGCAAGTCCAGTCTATATTTCTGTACAAAGTTAAACCACACTTAGACTGGAGTTTAAGGTAAACCAGAATTTAGAATTTGATGTTCTAAAACTCTGATTTAAAAGGCAGGATTAAACTGGGTTTAAACCACCCTTAGAATACGGGTCATTAAAGTTTTAGGCAAGGATTTAATGTATTGTTTGCCAAACTATCTTACAAGTTTCCAAGAGCCATGTTGGGGGAGAGATGCCAGGCCTGAATGAGTACAGTACTGTTGAATTCTAATTTATCCAAAGATACATTCATGTTGCCAATTTGACAGATTTGATCCTTATCCTGAAAGAACGAATAATGTATCATGCCTCGTAGAATACCACCACGTGTCTAACAAGCTAATGGTGTCATTAAACATTTCACACCCTTTGACAATGTAGATTTGGCCTCTTTACGTGGGGGGGGGGGGGGGGGGGGGCTTCTCCATCACCAAGATACATATATGTTGCCAATTTGACGAATTTGATCCTTATTCTGAATGCATCATGCCACGTAGAGTAGCACTACGCGTCTAATTCGCTAATGGCATCATTAAACATTTCACACCCTTTGCCTTTGGCAGTACATGTTAATTTGGCCCCTTTACATTCATGGGCGAAACTACTATAGATTCACCATGATACATAGATAAAATTAGTCCCATTTTATGGGTACATCACCCATCTCCATCTAACATGAATGATAATGCACATTATATTGTAAAAAGAAGTGTCTGCTCAATGAGTGGTAATAGTTTCGTTCACACGATGGGAGCTAAACTTTAAGTTTCGCTTGTAGTTATCTTGTAGTTTCAGCCCGTATGAATGGACTTGTGTTTTCGAAACTTTCAGTTTACTTGTAGTTCTAGAACCACGAGCAAGGTCGTGGTTAAAGCCGAAACCATGAGCCGTGGAGGGAGGGGGGGGGGGGGGGTCCTCCATTGCAGTTATGGCCCATGTGAACAGAATAAACTTTAAGCTTATGGTTAAGGATGACCTCGCTGTTCATGTTAAATTTCCAGGTCATACCCTTCTTGCGAATTATGAACACAGGATCTGTATGTGTACTGTACACACAGTTGGTAGTATTTACTTGCGGGGTTAACCACAAAGATCGCTCGGTTTGTAGTTTCAGCTCATTGTTTCATGCTCGTGTGAACCCTCGTTGTGGTTTGGGAGTCGTGGTTTTGTTAACTTAAAGTTTTGAAACCACAAGTCCCGTATGAACGTACAGTGTAGCTAATGACTCACATGCAAGTCTCAGGTGATGACTGTTGGTACAGTAACAAATTGTAAGTGGCATAAGGGCCTTTGGGGATACAGCCAAATAGATGTACAGTGTTATCAAGTTGAAACATGACACTGTTAATCAAGTGTGGTGGCTGAGAAGCTCTTGGTATTGGGGGGTTTTGGTAGAAGGATGAATGGATATGTTCATTTTTATATTGTTGATGCAAAGTTTAGAAAACAATGTGATAGAAGATCACTGTATTCCTTTTATGTGATATTCTACAGTGAGTACATTATCTTTGGTATGGCTTTTTTTTTGGGGGGGGGGGGGATGGAGAGGCCATTTAAACTTGATCATCTTTAGTGGGAAAGAGCATTGTAAATATACTTGTTTACTAATTTTATGCATACTTTTTTAACAAAAGTTTCTCTTGACGACTGAATCACTTGCCAGAGGCTTGCCCGACAATATACTTACAAGATGGGACTCATTTGTAGCAACTTTCATTCATGAAACCCCAATGTTGACCATGAATAGTTTTAAATAGTTTAAAATAGTTTAAATTGTATTCCTAGTCTAATCTTATGTTGAGCATAAGAGCATCAATTTGTTTTGTATTTCTCAAAATGACCATAGGTTGTTCTGTAAACAAGGCTGTACATTTAGAATGAGAGCATTAACTTGCATCAAGTTTTGATTAAGCCATAACACTGAAGTGTCTCCTTTTAGAGATGTTTTGCATTATCTTTTGATCCCGAAATGCTAGGAATTACACTTCACACATGAGCATAAAGAGCAAAAAGAGCAAAAATCACAGAAAATTTTGAGTCCATTTCCAATGCAGTACACTGTGCCGTTCATGAATAAGAGCAATTTAATTGCAACTAATCATTAAAGTGTCTAGATTGGCAATGCAGTGTAAAATATGTAATCACTATTTTTGTGTACAAATTGGCAAATTTTCTGTTAAATTTTTTACTATTTTTCACTCACATTGGTTCATTTAATAAACTTCTTTTTTTTTCAAACTATGTAGGAGTGGAAAATAAGAATAATTGTTGCCAATTTCAGGAGAGAAAAATGATTAACTTTTACCATAAGAAGACTCTGCACTGCTTTGGTTAAGGAGTGATGTATCCCCATTGACAAAATAATCATCTTTCCATTCCCTTTTCCATGATTCTGGGAATAAAACAAGTAAATGAAATCATTGTATATCTCTTTATGTAGTTCAATGACCATGCACAAAGGTAAATGACATTGACTTTATATATATTTCCAATAAAAGCATGGGGAAAAAAACAAGTAAATGTACATGATACTGGAGATGTAATTTTTCATTTGCGGTAGAGAGAAGCTCATATCGTATAATCCCTTATGATTTCCCCTTTCCCAGAATAATGCAAATGCAGAAATAATACCCTTTTTCAATCACTGCCCCAGGAATGCGTCCTTACAAGGGTTTTTCCCTTCCTGATTCAATCAGGGATGCTTCCTGCATTCGATTAAAACATTATGTTTCGTAATTGAATCAGGGGAAAATAAATTGTATGGATAGCAAAAATATTTAACTCAGATTTGGTTAAGAAATAGTTATGTTCTGTCAGCATTTTTTTCCTCTTTTAAAATAAGAATCCTGTAATAAAACATGAATAAACATGATTAAACATGAATAGTGGTTATTGCCAAGAGTGATGTTATCTGAAGCATGCCTCCATGTAATAAAAGGTATGTTGGAAGGTGATTTTTCTATTCGAAATATAAATCATTCTTCTTGTTCTTTCCATTGAAACAGTTTCTAATCTGAATTACAGGCTGTAGAGCTAAGAAGTGAACACTTCTTTGCATTCAACAAACTAAAAGCCATTTAAAACTCATGATATTTGGAGGAAAGGTATATATGTTTTGGAGATGACAATCCTCTTACAGCTTTATCAGACTCTGCATGGGATGGTTATACCAAAAGCATCAAGATTATTTCAATGTTTCCAGTGTAATTCTGATCTATACAGGTGTTGAAAGAATGGTCCAGTACTAATCAACCCCAGAAGTGGGCCATCATTCTGTTAATTGGCCTATTGTCTTGTGCAGATCGGCACTTGTAGCAAACGAGCAACTGTGCCAAATGACACTGAGGGCAAATGAAAGGTTGAAGCAAATCTTGAGTTCCTTGAAACTTTTCATGGACACACCTGCTGAGTGTAATATCCCAAGGAGACCTGTAACTCTTTGACTTCCTCGCTAAAGCTTAAAGAGAAAATTACTTTTGTTTCCTTCTATTCTGTTGAATAAAATGTGGAGATGCTTTGAGCTAATCTTTAATTCTGTAAAAAGAACCTTGTATGGATGCACCTTAGGTCTATAGGAGAAGATACAGAAGAGGAATGGTAGAGAGTGATTGAATTTGACACGATGATAACAGTAATATTATGTGGCTGACTTGCTGAGTGTAATTACCCATGAAGAGATATGCCCATGACTCTTGACTTTCATGACAAGTCTTAAAGGTAAAGAGACCTTCTATGGGGAGAGGAATATGTGTGCAATTGATATGATAAAAGTATTTGAATAGTTTTATTGGATTTGGAACCCTGAGCAAGTTGGTTTTGATTAAAATAGTCGATGAGAAATAAGGTTTAGTTCATCAGAAATGTGAAACACACCATTCATTCTTTCTTTTACTTAAAAAATGTACTCCATTACCGAATGAAAAGATCCATTCTACAATACACAATGCTGTACTGGGCATATTCTTAGCCCTGATGTACTGTAATGTTATCAAACTACATATAAATGTTGTCAGAGAATATAAGTAAAAATTAAATATATAGAGCTGTTTACATTTCAGTGATTGGCAAAAGGGTGTTAAGTCAATGTAAAGGATATGATTTAATGCCCTTTTGGCTCCAAGCTGATGATATGATGATAATGATAATGATTATGATGTCTTGAATAACTATAGTGTCTGCCAGCTCAGGCTCCCATGTGTGGTATGTTAGTGCAATACAAAAAATCAGAAGATACTTTAAAGGTTATAAGATAAAAAGAAGAATGCTGTGCACACTTATAGATTTAAAAAAGAAAACAATCACAAAACATTAATGTAACAAAGAAAAATCTGTATGTTACCAAAGGTCAAAGATATATGTCCATATAGGTTACCTAAATAGACTCAACAGAGCACATTTTGATGCCCTGTATGTATATCAGTACAATTCCTTATTAATGAATGCTCCTTATGAAGGGGTTTACTCCTTGGCTACTGAATTTGTCCATCCAGGGGCCTGTAATATAAAGAGACGAATCAATCTTACAATTGATATCAATCGTAAGTCTATGACAAACCATGTACTGAAGAGTTACAGTTGATCGTAAGATTGATTGTATCTCTTTATGTTACAGGCCCCAGGTGAAATAAATGGGTTCCCCAGGTAGGGAGAAATTCCTTGAATGCTTGAGCGCCTTATCATGGTCGCTTGGCTAAAGCCGGGGTAATAGTATAATTGCAGGGCCCTCAGGGAGAACAGTATATAATACTGATGAGGCTACCCTGGTCAACAAATAGCCAACAAATATCAGGAGTTGGATCAGTGGTAACGGCTTTGGGCAGCTCTTTGTATTCACCTACAAACTGACTCTGATCGGACCCAGGTTCAAATCTCAGTCATGTCTTTTGGATGGTGACGTTAAAGATCGGTTCCAGACGTAAATAATCATATTTGATTGATACACGTACACACACGCACACCTGGGTAAACAAGACATAGTAGTAGTAGTAGTAGTAGTAGTAGTAGTAGTAGTAGTAGTAGGTAGTAGTAGACTTAATACAGTAATCAATTGGTTCCCATAGTCAGTTGGTTAACCCCGTTGTCTGCTGAATTCCTCTCATTCCCATAGGCTTAATACAGGAGCCACCTGTTTCCCTCATACGCAATGGGTTAACATCTTCATTAGATGTGTCATCCAATGTCTAGGGTGTTTCTTGACAGACTAATGGAAGGTGTGTCATTTTTTGTAAACAATCCAGGGAAATCTCAACAATTATCACTTCTGACATTTAAAGCCATGCATATCCGTCTTGACAGCATCCCCTGGCAGTACCCGTTTTTCTTGGATGCCATTAATAGTTAATGATTAAAGGCAGATGTGATGGTTATAAGAGTCGTTATGCGCAGTTATCAGATTAGCACAGGCTACTAGTGATATTGATTTAATAACCTAATAGTGAAGCTAATTTCATCCATTTGCAAGCACTGTGGAAATTAATTTGTCAAAGGGAAATTAGGTTAAAATTATCATACATCATGCATTTTTCTGCCTTTTTAAAGAAAAGTAGAATTTTAGCTCATAATTTTATTTGAGCAATGTTCATTCTGACAATGGCTCTGTGGTCAGTTTCTAACCCTAACCGAATTCTAAACATCAACCCTGGACTACACACTACACATAACCTTAACCCTAACATTATATATTTGACAAAATAAAGCCCGGAGACTTTGTAAAGATATGTGATATTCCTGTTGGATTTTGTGAATGTACATGTACATGTATGTAACAGGCCACATGCTCAGTATGTCTCAAAATGTAAAACCTAGCATTATAAGTGCTGAACCTTTCAAATCTGTCAGGTACCATATGGTAATGTTTATGGTACTCAACTGGTACTAGTGCCAACTAAGTGTGCTGCGAGTCAGAAGGACGGTAACTCATATCATTTCAACACAGGGTTAACGCCCTTTTGGCTCTGAACATACAATAGGATCATGTTAACCCTTTCAGGACAGGTGGTATTAAAGGCTAAATTGATCACATTTGTGTTTTGGAATTACGAACCCTCGGAATTATGAACCTTCGGAAAAACGAACCTTCGGAAAAACGAGTACCCCCGGAGCTACTATCGCCAGAGCATGTGTTGTACAACCTATTCTCTCTGTGACCATTCTTCACAAAGTCTGTGCATGAAGCAGACAAGAGGACTTCGATCTTCTGATGGGTGATAACTTCGGCCATGCAGTCGTGATTGCTATGCAGCGCTATGAATCACCCAATCACAGTCAATAAATCATTGCAAATAACTTTATTAAACTTTCCATTCTGTTCTTTATTAGACTTTAATTAACACTGGCTTGTGAAAAGAAAAATCCACACATTGAATAATTAAATCCATATCATTTAATTGTCCCCGCCGAACGAAGTTCGCGAGGGGACTATGAAACGGGCTCCGTTCGTGTGTGCGTGTGTGTGTGTGTCCGTCCGTCCGTCCGTCCGTCCGTCCGTCCATCCGTCTGTCCGTGTGTGCTCAAATGTTAGAAAATGCTACTTCTCCGTCATTTCATGGCCGATTTTGATTCTGATTGTTTTATCTGATAGGGCTTGGTGAGGGCTTCCAAACTTCTACACAAAATTGTGAAATTCATTAATTATGCAAATTTATGCAAATTTATTCAAAAGTGACGAAAAATGCTACTTCTCCTCTATTTCACATCGGATTTTGATTCCGATTGTTTTATCTGATAGGGCTGGGTGGGGGCTTCCAAACTTCTACACAGAATTTTGAAATTCATTAATTATGCAAATTTATGCAAATTTATTCAAAATTGACGAAAAATGCTACTTCTCCTCTATTTCACATCGGATTTTGATTCAGATTGTTTTATCTGATAGGGCTGGGTGGGGGCTTCCAAACTTCTACACAGAATTTTGAAATTCATTAATTATGCAAATTTATGCAAATTTATTCAAAATTGACGAAAAATGCTACTTCTCCTCCATTTCACATTGGATTTTGATTCCGATTGTTTTATCTGATAGGGCTGGGTGGGGGCTTCCAAACTTCTACACAGAATTTTGAAATTCATTAATTATGCAAATTTATGCAAATTTATTCAAAATTGACGAAAAATGCTACTTCTCCTCTATTTCACATTGGATTTTGATTCCGATTGTTTTATCTGATAGGGCTGGGTGGGGGCTTCCAAACTTCTGCACAGAATTTTGAAATTCATTATTCATGCAAATTTATGCAAATTTATTCAAAATGGCTGAAGGTCCATAATGTTTTCATGTTTTATATTTCAGTTGTATACATGCATTGTTGGTATTCTCTTCTTTTGCATGCAGTAACATTATTATTTTATTCACTAAAGTTTTTCACTGAAGTTTTAAGGTTCAGGCTAGTTAATTTCCACAGATCTGCACTTCCGGCGGGGACATTTATTACGCATTGCGTAATTTACTCATTCACTTGTTATTTTATTAGACTGGTGCCCCGATCATGTCTCTAGTGTCTACAAATATTCAGGAGGCTGTAACCACAATCTACAAATCATTGCAAGTAACCATATCTACATTTACATTTGGTGTCTACCTGTCATACTGATAAGGGCTCACTTGGTGCGACACACCCAGGCCTGCTTGCACAAAGTTCAGAGTCAACAGCTGCACTCCATGAATCATTACAAGAAATCTCCCATTTCATTTTGATCTTTCTTGTCTACAAAATTTCAGTGGGATGAGAAGAGAGATTTCAGCATAGTCTGTTGAGAGCCAGAAGGGCATTGACTTTGTGTTACAGTACAGGGATAGATCCAGGATTTTTTAAGGGGGGGGGGCACACAAATCTCAAAAAAATTTCTGACAAGCAAAAAAAAAAACAGAGGTTATCACATGTTTTTGGCTCTCTTTGTCATTCAAAATTCTTTGACAAGCCCCCCCAAAAAAGAAAGAAAAAAAAAGGTTATCAGTTCCAAAGGGTGTGGGGGCACAATTAAAAAAAAGAGGGGCACGATGTAAACTTTTCTTTCAAAAGGGGGGCACAGACCAAAAGTGCCCCCCCCCCCCCCCAGTCCACCACTGAAAGTATATGGATCTCGGCAGACAATACAATATTTATTTTTTTTAATTGATTGGTACCACAATCATGTCTGGGGCACAGAACTGTAAATTCAAAGTACTCTAGCCACAACCATTTTTTTCCAGCCACCATCTGTAAATCAGTGCAAGCAACGAAATTAACCTTTGCATTTGATTCTGTGATTATAGCTACATGCAATATCGACAAGGGTTTGGGATCAGGGAATATTTTGTGACCACATTTTTTAATTGCCTGGCGCCAAAGTCATGTCTGCGGTACACACGCTTACGGCTGTAAATTCAACAACCGTGGTCCATAAATTATAGCAAGTACCTCCATGTAGACATTCATGTGTTTTTTTTATTAGCTGCAGCATTAGTGCATATGACTTGAGAGGAGAGTGTTCAACATAGTATACACAAACATATCATTGGAGATCCAGAGGGGAGGGGGTCACAGGGATCTGGAGGCCTCCCCCCCCCCCCCCCCCCCCCCCCCCCGCCCTAACCTTAGTCCCCCTTTTGTTTTGCTTCTCAGGGAATTTGAAAAGAAAAAGTAAAATAGCTAACATCCCACAAATCTGACCACTTTTTTTTTTTCTGCTTGTCAGAATTTGTGGGGGGGGGGGGGGATTGAACTCCACCCTTTGATAAAATCCTGGATTTGCCCCTGAAATTTACATGCATTTTAATTGTCCTTGTGTAATGGATATATATGTATATTTTAGTAGGGCTCTATAAATCGGAAAATCATTTCAAATGTATAAATCATTACAAGCAACCCACTAAGCCTCAATCCAGATGTACTTGTGCCTCGATTTCTGCCATCTAAGGATCTCTGCAATTTAAAAACTAAGAAAGACATCCTGAGAGTAGTAAGACACAGAAGCTTTGTGTAATGATACATATCGGTTTTGACTCTTCGCTTGTCCAAGTTGCTGATAGTGATGAAGACTGTGGAAGATAAATTTGATGGTATATATCATTCATGTTATTTCAATAAATTACATGGTGCTGTACAATATACTGTCTGTGTTACAGAGCTATAAATTCAACCCACTAAACCACAATCCAGCTGTACTGGTACCTCAATCTAAAGATCTCTGTAAGCTAAAAGCTAACAAACATATCCAGGGATAAGACACAGAGGCCGTGCGTAATGATACGTATCGGTTTATCTCTTGGCTTGTGGTCCAAGGCTCATTGATTTTCAATCAGAGCATCTCAGCGGGCGAAAGCATCGATCTAGAGCGAGTTAAGATGCTGCATCAGCTTTAAAGGGAAGGTTCAATTCAGGGCCCTGTTTCATAAAACTTGTCATCAATGATAAGTTGCAATAACTGTTTTAAGCTACTGAAATCCTTGCATCTGATTGGCTGAGAGCAAATTTGTGGGTAAAAATCACCAACAAGACAGTTGATGAAACGCTCCCCTGGTAGAGATGAAAATGATTTGTGAGCTTTCTCATTCTTTTGTATGTCAGTGTGGAAGAATATCATGGAAGAAATATCCCCTGAAAAAGACTGCTTTTCAAATGCCCTCAAATTCAAATATGACAAGAAAAAGCTGAAAAGTTTGGGCCACACTGCCAGTAGTATATATGCACATCATGTGTGTTTATGTATCCATGCACATTTTTGTGTGCAGTGCATGAGACTTTCAACAATAGTGAGTCAATTTCTTAACATTTTGATGATTACAAAACCTCACAGTATACACCAATTCTTATGTACTACATAACCAGCCTTCCCCAGTTGCTTCACAATGTAATCATATGACCAGAACTCAACTTAATCTTTATTTGTAATGCTAATATAATTCAAATATGTTATAAATCATTTGAATGTTCTGTTGTCTTATAACATTCCTTGTGACAAAATAAGTACACATGTATTGCATCTCACCAGGCAAGGTCATCAATCTAGAGGGGTTTAAGGGGCTGCATCAGCTTTAAAGGGAATTTCCTCTTCTTCATACACTTCAGATTCCTCCTAGAAGTTTTATCCTAATAAACAATATACCTCAAATTAGAATGTGATAAATTGTTAAGAAAATCATCTTATGATATCCATTGATGTGCTTTTGCCACTCTCCACCCAAGATTTGAATGGGTACCAGGTGGGGAGGAATTCATTGAATGTTTTGAGCACTGAAATTAGTTAATGAGCTGTAGCCGGGGTCATAGTGGAGCGTCTTGAGCACCTTATTATTTTTATTACAGTAAAAAGTTGAACTTTTTATATAAAACTTGTTACCAATAATAAGTTACAATAATTGTTATAAGCTTCTGAAATCCTTGAATCTGATTGGCTGAGAGCAAATTTGTCATAGAAATGGGGCAGTTGTTATTGATAACAAGTTTTCTGAAACAGGGCCTAGGACTTGATCATTATTTTTAGATCATATGGTATATTAGACCTCTAATTATCCCAGGTTAACTGATGGGCTGTGAAACACTCAGATTGCTAAAAAAAAGGAAGGATGCTCAAAAAAAAACAATGCTACAAGCTTAAATTCAGCCAAGTTGCATTTCAAAACAACTATCTCTCTCTCTCTCTCTTTTTTTTTTGAAAAAAAAAAGAATAGCAGTAAAAGTGCTTGCACAGAGCCCAGCTAGTTTTGATATCATAATGAGAAAATTTGATCGTCAGCGCTATTAGGATTTGGCTTCAGGTATTTATATTGCATCAGGATCAATAACAGGTGATCACCGGCTCCGATGTCGGCTAGATATGGTGTCCTCAAAAGAAACATCAACCAGTAACGAATCCTCTCAGGCTCCCGGATACATTCATAACATGGTAGGATGTTCAAGTTGATTGACTCCATGATGGAGCTTCAAGGAAGTGAAGGTCATCTGTTAAAGGTAGAATAGAGCTCTGGAATACAAGTACAAATTATGCTTTTGAGGAATCAAGCCCAGGCCAATTTCAATAACTCATTGTATGGCCTAGTAAGATCATATAACATATTAACCCATAGAGTACGGGAACCAGTTGACTCCTGTATTAAGCCTATGAGAGTTAAAGAATTCAGTAGTCAGGTTAAATACTTTACAATTATGATCTAGTTCTGTCACTGTTTGTTAGACATACAATATCTTAATATTATATCATTTTTACTTCAATTGTATATTGTTTTAGAGGGAGTGAAAATATCAATTTGAGGTCATTTCATTGTTCGTATATTTAAAATTGGTTATAGGTCAGAATACTACTAAGGCAATTATGTAATACTGTATAGTCATGATCTAGTTCTGCTAATGTTTGTTTTAGCATGTGTATAGTGATTTAGGCACTACCTTTGTTAGAGAAATATAATTTTGTATAGGGAAAGAAATATAAATTTGAATTTGAATTTGAACTGGAGCCCATTGTAATGTTCGTGCATTTTAATTGGTAATTGACTAGGTGGAAATTGCCCCTAGGTTGAATTTTTTACCAAGTCTTGTTCATGTAGGTGTGCATACTATGAATAATAAACAAAGCATCAAATTAGAAAGAAGCCTACAGGGTAGGAAAAAAAGTGATGTATGAGAGCACTTTTTTTTCAAAATACCAAAAGAAGCTACATCTATAACCTGTCTTGATATGATTGGCATGTGTGCTAACGACAGTAAACAAACAATCAAATTAGAACAGTGCCTTTAGGATAAGGGGAAAAGGTTCAGAGGAACACATTAATTTTTTTTTTATTCTTTAAAGGTAGGTATCACTCATGCCATGGGGTTTTAATCAGGAATATCGTATGTAGGTGTACTTGCTGTGAAAAATAAACAGTCCATCAAATTAGGAGGAGATGCACGGAGAGGAAATAGAAAGACGAGCGGCAACACTCAAGAGACAGAATGCAAGGATTTGGGAAAACAACTTGTCCTTGTCTTCTCAAATCGAAAAAAAAAATATTCACTCTCGTTTGATCAGCTTGCTTCGCCGTTTGTCTTTCCACCCGTTGTGTCCGGTCTCGGCAGCGGGCTGAGTGACATTGATGACCATTTTTATGAGCATCACGTAATGCAAGGCCATGATCCATCCCTAAGGCAAAAAAAAAAAAAAAAAAAAAGCCCTCAAATACATCCTAAAGCCCGGATTGATTTCCATGCTACTGCTCTTCTAAATTTGCCTTTCCTCGACACTTGCTGACGCCTCGCTGAAGGTTCTGTGAAATTTAAGACCTCTGAAAATATGTGATAGGGAAATATACTTCTTGTTTCTCAGAATGTAATTTGACAACATCTCACACTTCTTCATCCCCTTCAATCTTCATCAGTTCATGCTTTTGTGCCATGTGATAGATGAGAACTTTTATCCCAAAGCTAGTAATTTTCAGTATTCTTTTCATTCCTTCTTCAACCCCATCTCTTGTTTTTCCGCTTCTATTTCTATTCTTTGTGAGTAAGATGAGAGGATTCATGTCCGCGAGACTGATGTTTTTGTATCTATTGTTTCTCTCCTCCTTTTTATCTTGAATGTAGGATTGTCTTTATGTCCTTTACATCAGTGTAGCATTGTATTGGGGAGAAATGGCAAGAAGGATTAATATTAATAATAATATTCTGACATCAAGAGAAAGATGGATGTCTTATTTATCTTTGCATCAAATCAAAGTGAATTTCTTTTCTTTTTTCCCCTTTTTTTTTGCACATTGAGAGTCACATGACAGAAACACCTCTTTTTTATGACAAGCAGAAAGGGGCTGTTTTAGGTTCATGATTCAGTCACATAAGGTGTGTCTTCATCAGAACGAAGTTCTGCTCTAGCCCGCTTCAAGGTGGATCAGGGATATTTTCTTGAAGCTAGCTTCAGTTTGCAATCGCGTCTTCATCAGACCGAAGTACCCCCACTTCGAGCTTAAGCCCGAAGTTGGTGCGCAACGTACGTACGTGCACTGAGTACAGCTCAAGCACACAGCGCTAGCGCTAGCGCACAGCTGATACATACAAACAACACTATGAAACCGGAAATCGTGCTTCGATAGTTGGAGCACAGGTGCATGATGGGATCGGGCTTAACTTCGGGCTGATGAAGACGCTCGAGGAATAGCGGGCTAGAGCAGGCTGATTTTCGGTTAAGCGGGCTATTCTGAAGATAAGTCCAAGATGATGTGGGTTGACTTTTCGAGCGAAATAGCGGGCTAGAGCAGAGAATTAGCTGGCTATTCTCTGATCGGGCTAATTTACCGGATCAGCAATAGCGGGCTAGAGCAGAACTTTGTTCTGATGAAGACGCACCTATAAAGATACATTGGTAGATTTTCATTTGATACAATTCTTTGTCAAGGATAAATACATTTAAAGTACGAGACGTGGAAGGGAGTTTATACCTTGACAGAATAACCCGTAAAAAAAGCTGACGATAAACATTTTTCCAATGGGGGCCGTAATGTTACATGGCAATCCTTTTTTGTTCTATTCAGAAAGCACACTTTCTTTGTTCAAAACTAAAATAACTTAAATTCTCAGTTTTCTTGATTAAGACAGACACACACACACCCTTAGACAAGCCAGGAGGATGGAATTATTTTTCTCTCTCACACACCCTTAAAAACCTTCAAAGAGCCTGAAAGCTCAATCCCTTGTAAACAATCTCTTAAGCTCGTTAATGCCAGACTGGCATTTACCTGTATGTCTTTTTTTTTAATCTGTGATTAAACTCTGAATCCCATGGGAAGACGGGGGGAAATCACCTATCTGTAGACCACTCAGACAATAACAGCAATGCATTGCTTTTCTATCATCACCTTAGTAGTATCCTGTGTTCAAAAATTTCTTCTGTGGCACAACTGATAGAGAGGTGCCCTGACACTATCTCCAGCGACAATTGCTCTAGAGGATTTATCTTGTCAAAGATATAGGGTAAGGTTTAAGGTTGCATTGGGTTTGAGATTAGGTTTACGGTTAGGGTGGCACTTGGGCTATCAGTTGAGGTCGAAGGTCAGGGTTAGGGTTAGGTATAGTGTTTAGTCCAGGACCAGAGTTCAGAATTTGGTTAGTGAAGGATATTGATTGCAGAGCAGTTGTTCACAGAGCATGTGCCAAACAACTGACAGAGAATGTACCCTTTTTTTTGCACTTTCTCTATTAAATGTCTGGTATTGAAAGTTGTGGGGATTGCTGCTATTTTTAAAAGAGAAGGTTGAGTTCTGGAGAAAAGTGAAAATAATTTGTGAGCTTTCTGATTACTTTTATGTCAGTTTGGAAGAACATCATAGTAGAAATGTCGCCTGAAAGGGATAGCTATTGAAATGCCCTCATATTCAAAATATGACCAGAAATAGCTGAAATGTTCAGGCCGAACATTCACGCCACCTGCGTGTGCATTCCCATATACCCATTTCTGTGTGCAGTGCATGTGCTTTTCAGCGAGATTGGTTCAATTTCTTATCATTTTGATGATTCCAAAACCTCACAGTATTCGCCAATTCTTATGTTGATCTGATTAACCTTTCCCCATTGCTTTGAGACAGTTTATTTCAAAATCTCATGACTATAGAACTCTACTTTAGTTTTAAGGAATTGTCACAACTCACCAAAAATGATAGGGATAGCAATAAAGTTAGTCTTTTTTTTAAAGGCGGTCAGGCGGCGGTTTCAATGGAGAAAAATCTGTGTTTGCTGATGCTGCAAAATAGTTTGTGCACATACGAAACTAGGTCTAGTCGAAAGTATATTGATGATCAGCGAATATCCTTCTCCTCAGCAAAAATCTGCATAGATCGCTGTGTTGTGTACGTAAGTTGATGTGTACGAATACGGAAATCTCCGAACTCGCCTTCGCCTGGACTGCATAGAAACACACGGGCACCGACGAATGACCGCCTTTAAAAAAAGGTCTTGAAGCTCATGCTAATGTTAATGAGCTTTCAGCATTGATTACCTTTCCTACATAGACTGATTTTATTGTTATCATTATCAGTAATCAGTGACAGGTGTTAAATTTGACCAGCCCTGAGGAACCTTGAAGGAACATCATAAAATTTTTTCTAAATTTTCTATTCTGGATGTGATTTTGAGTGTTTTTTTTGTTGTCTTTTTAGTATTATGCCAGTTGAATGTGATGATTTTTTGTGAATGTTCTGTGTGTATATATATATATATATATATATATATATTCATATATATATATATATATATATATATATATATATTCATATATATATATATATATATATATATATATATATATAATATTTCACTGCATACCGCTTTTCGGAGACACACGACAGTGCGTTTTATTCCATCATAATAGCGCGACCTACGTACGGGAGACACGAGTACAAAGAAAAAAATACAAAGAGTGTCTCTCTATTACACCAGTTTTTGGTTTATATATTATATATATATATATATATATATATATATATATATATATACAAATTATAAATTCAATTTTCCATTTTTCATATTTTTACAAAGAAGGAAAGCAATAAAGAGGAAATATTTGAAATTATTGAACAAATGCATAGTTTTAATTTTATGTGGTTTGAAGTATTTTTGCCATTACTTGTCACAATTCCTCTTTTTCTATTTTTTTTTTCATGTGAGAGCCAGAAAGGCACTAAAGCTATGTTAAATGGTCTGAGTTTACACCTTTCTGCCTCTGAGCAGATGATTTGTCCTTCTGACTTGGCATAATTTAGTAAGTTTCTTTGAATTTTTTGTCCTTATGCCTTCTGCTTTCCCAGCATCTGGATAGATTTGGCCACTAATGACATTAATTAGAAAGAATTGCCTGCAAGGCAACTATTATCTTCAATAATCAATGCATGTTAATGTTTCATTTTACTCAAATCAATATTGAATATGGTGTGGAATTGTATAGAATGTATAAAACATTTATAGCCAATACAACGGACTGATATCGATTGAAAAGAAATCCTGTAGAAAGGAAAGAAAATTATTGCAATTTAATAGCTTTTTATTGATTTATTGACAGGGGCCTGCAATCAAGCCTCAAATATTCGCAAAAAAGAGCTCAAGGCTCCTATCCAGTGGGCTTATGAAAGTTAATCAATAATTGTTTAGCAGTATTTCTTATTTTCATTGTTAAGAGCATTTATTAACTCTTTCTTTGCTGCCAGGTTTACTAACTGTAGTCATAAATGCACTTCCAACAGTCACATTTTCAGTTACAATTCTCTGCTTCATTATTGTTTGGGATTGTCCTTAAGGTTCATAATGGTTATGTGCTTTTTTGATAAAGGAACTTTTTTTCTAAGTTGTTAAATCTAAACATTGCTTATTTAGTAGATATTCAGTTCAAGTATTAATACAACTGGAAATACACTTATGAAGAAATAAAGTTTACAGTAGACCAACATTCAGAAATGCAACTTAAATTTGTTTGTCTTGAGTTGTTGTTGGGTTTCAAGTGAAATTACAAACAGGAATGCAGTCTAAATCTTACTTCTTCAGCAGATGTTGAGTTTCCTGTAGAAAAGCAGGATTGCATTCTAAACCATAATTCTTCAGTAGATGTTGAGTTTCAAGTACAATTATGAGCAGGAATGCAGTCTAAACCTTACTTCTTCAGTAGATGTTGAGTTTCAAGTACAATTATGAGCAGGAATGCAGTCTAAACCTTACTTCTTCAGTAGATATTGAGTTTCAAGTACAATTATGAGCAGGAATGCAGTCTAAACCTTACTTCTTCGGTAGATATTGAGTTTCAAGTACAGTTATGAGCAGGAGTGCAGTCTAAACCTTACTTCTTTGGTAGATATTGAGTTTCAGGTACAATTATGAGCAGGAATGCAGTCTAAACCTTACTTCTTCGATAGATGTTGAGTTTCAAGTACTATAAAAAGCAGAAATGCTGTCTATATCTTACTTCTTCAGTAGATGTTGAGTTTCAAGTTCAATTACTGGCAGAAATGCATGGAACAAAAATTAGAACCCAAAGTTGACTCTATTACAGCTCACCAATGATAATTGTTTGTAAATATAGTGGCACATAAGGGGCTGCTAAAAGATTTCTGAATGATTAAATTGTATTAAGTGTCATTTTTGTTCAAAAACGATAGTCGTAGGAACATGAACAGAGTTGTAAACATTGAAATCCAGGTCGTTGGCACAATGTAATTTGAAATGTAAAAGTGTCATTGGCATGGTGAACATACAAAGTGAAAATGATAAACAGTGTAGCAGTCATAGAATCTTGACAGAGAGAAACAACAGACATTTTATTTCTTGTCCCACGATGCTCATTATCCAGGAGAGAATTACATGTATGTCCTTGAGGACTAGTCTGACTCCTTCCCTTCTCCGCTCTTCTCCTCTCTCTCTCTCTCTCTCTCTCTCTCTCTCTCTCTCTCACTCACTCACACTCACATGTACACACACACACACACACACACACACACACTTCTCTCTCTTGCTCTCTGTCTCTCTGTCTCTTTATCTATCTCTGTTTTATTTAACTCATATCAGCCTGTATAGATCTGAAAATAATTTGAATCAGGGCCATATTTGATAATACTTTGTTTTGATTTTTCAACTACATCTCTTCTTTTTGTCTCATGGTTTAGATTTCTTTTACTCTCCTTTTTTAATTCTAACATGGTTTCAAGTCTGAGATCAACTGCTCTTGAAGCATATCATTTAAATATCAATAAATCATTTGTTGCACATTGGTTCTTTTTATGCCATCCTTAAGCTTGAAGCTGGCTTTCACTTAACAATTCTTGTAAAAAAAGAGGAGGAAAGTGGCACTTTGAATGTGTCTTTTCAGTAGAGGATTTAGCCTGGTCATACAATATCCTAAGTCAAGCAAGTGGAAAATTGCTTATCTTTCCTGAATATTATATGACTACCGTATTTGATTGTGAACCACCACACAATTGTCCCAGGTTTAAAAGTAAGTGGTCCTCCAGTTATCTGTCCTGTCAGGGATCATCTGCTTTTGAAGGCATATCAATCATAGCTATCAGTCAAACACATGGGATAATTTAATTTCTTCCATGCACCCTGATGGGCTTGAGCCCCTGTACATTGATTACATCATAAGTCAGATGAAAGTGGCACTTTGAAGTACTCCTGGCAGGTCATAATAGTAGTAGTTATATTTAGAATACTGGAATAGTGCTCATCTTTTGCTCAAAGAAAAAGACCAATCAGTAGCAAATTGGGACAATTTCAAACTTATGTACAATAACAATGCACTACACTGTAATTCTTTGGAAAGATTTTTTGCCCAAGGCAGAAAAGAGGTCAGTGTGTGATAATTTCATTTGAATTCTTTTATCCAATGACATTTTAAAGAGTGTGAGAATGCGGTTCAAATACAGATCTATTTTCACATCAGTTGCAATTCAGATGAATTTGTGTTATTGTATTAGGTTTGAAGCTTGCAAAGTGATCCAGGTCTATACTCTGAGATTTAGATATTTTTTTTGGTTGATTTTTTGAAAACCTGTTGAATATGAAGCCTGAGAAAAGTTTAGCTAAAGCCTAGTGGAATACTGGAATTGCATGTTAACCCATAGCAGTACAGTGTCTCCTTTAAGTGATGTTTTTGTGTTATCTTTTGATTCAGAATGCTAGGAATTACACATCATACATGAGCAGAAAGCAAAAATCACTAAAACTTTTGAGTCTATTTCTAATACACTAAATTGTACAGGTTGTGAATAAGAGGGATTTAATTGTAACTGATCATTGAACTCACTTAATTAGCAACGCAATGTAAGATATATAGTCACTATTTTAGTGTGCAAATTGGCAATTTTTCTGTTGAATTTTTCAATCGTCATTCACATTGGTTCATGTTATATACTTTAAAATTTTTTTTTTTAACTGGGTAGGAATGGAAAATAAGAATAATTAGTGCCAATTAGAGGACTGAATGCTGATTAATTTAGAATTTAAGAAAACTCTGAACTGCTAAAGGTTAATGAAAACGAAACTGCCTCCAACAGATTAATGTGCATGTAAAGTACTACAGGGTTTCCCAGCTATCCTGGATATCAGAAACAAAAGACTGGAAAATAAGATCCCTTTTCCCCAGTCAAGGAAAAGTCAGGGAATTTGAGAAAAACCACTCAAATCAGCGGGAAAAAATTAGTTAATTTCATTGGTCCAAGAGAAAGTATTCAGTCTCGTATATTTTATCTTGTGCCCAAACAGCATATAATTATGTACAAATTTGGTTCCTAATTATTATTGTACCACTGGTACAAATGATTAAATCCTTTGATCACATGTTTATTATTTATTGTTATTGTAATCAAGTTGCTATTATGATAATTTGGAGATCTTGTTCGGAGTTGCCAGCTAATAATGTCCCCAGATCACAATACAGAACACGTAATTACCATCTGCACAACACAAAGCCCCATTGTCCTTGTGTGCCCAATCATTGCTTCGAACAGCAATTATTTTAATGAGAAATTGATGTTGATATAGAGCGTATCCATGGGTGTTTCTCTTTCTGCCTGTCGCTCATTGCTGACCAGGTGTCATTAATTGCGACGTTTTCATTAGCATAATGCAGATATAGTGTCGAAATTCTCCACCTTCTGCTGTGTGTCTAATTGTGCGTATTGATCAGGCGTTTATATTGTGATGCTTGTCATATTACGGGGCTGGGAATGATACAATTCAGATGCCATTGAAACTGTATGCTGGTGAGTGTTCTTTTTCATCAAGCATGTGGCATATTCCAGTGCCTGCAATATTTAAACATGTATCTGCAGAAGGGTTAATCTGCTTTAAAGAGCATCCATGTATGCCGCTAACATGGTCGTTGATATACATCGTCATGGTGATTGGCCATCGTGATCCTTGATTGGAATTTCGTCAGGATTAATTACACATACTGGGAGGTATTCCGGGATACATTTGTCCAACCTTGGTACATGAAGTAGCAATGAAAAGCAATGCAAACATGGAGTGTTCATTCTGTAAGAGCAGACTACAGCTACAGCTACGGTGATATGAACATGTATTTTTAATGTTTTTTTCATCTCTGCATCATGTCACCATAGAAACTGCAATGCTTGTTGACTGTGATGATGTCTTAGAAGCTTCGAGGCAAGATCTTCGTCCAACAGAATAAGAACCTGCCTATATTTGTAATGTGTCGTACCAGAAGAGAAGGGGATCTATAGACAAATGTATGTTCTTCAGTAACATCAGTTGGAAATTAATCAATTATCATGTCTATGGAGTATGGATCATACTTCAGCAACAGTGACATGCTAGCAGTTTAATGCTGTACTTGTATTCTGCAAGATAGTAGCTGAAAAAGAATGAATTTTCATATCTCTGAATTATTATCAGTGAGATATTGGACATTGGAAAGTACAGTTCATGCAGTTTGAGTGCAGCTGAGTGCAATATATTGAGTGCAGTGGCAGTGGAAGGGTTAAGGCACATATCCAGTTTGCATACAAGGTCAAAAGCAAAGATAAAAATCTCTGATGCTGCAAAATAAAGCACTCTGAAGTAATTTCTCCTTCACTTGCTTCGGGGGCGCCAATACCCCGCGGTTCAACGCTTAATAGAAGAATATTTACATATATTGATATCTCATCCAGCATCGTATGTGCCGTGTGCCGCTATGTGTACTCGCATCTGGCGAAGAAGCGCTAGGGTCTTAGGAGTCTACAATTATTGATTGATCAAACACGGAGGACTGTGAATCATATCGGTGGAAAGACATCAGGATAAACATGTTCATGACCTAAGAATTGTTTTCCTCAAGGAACAACCTTACTGTGAGATGATCCTTGTCAGTTGTTCCTCACCAAAACCTAAACAGTAGACTTGGATGCCTTTACCCTTGATGGTGGTGTAGATCTGAAGTTGTCTCTATGTGATGCTGTCTGTGCATTCTAATTTGTATTGCCTTCAGGACAAGCATCCGATTAGTACTGCCTTCAGGACAAGGATCTCACAAGTGTTTTCAATATTCTGATCAAATTCATGGAAAAAGTGCTTTTGATAGTTGGACCAATCTGATTTCTTCTTGCAGTACAATTCCATTACCAGAACCGAAAATTGGCTTTTAGAGCTCACCGAGGATAAACACAGTACTAATGTATGGATTTTCTCCTTAGGAAATGACCTTGCTAGGAAGTGCGTCTTATAGTTGTTCCTTAATGAAACCTGACCTTTACACTTGGATATCTCTACCCAGCACGGTTGTCTAAATCTGGAGTTGTCTCTGCTGATGCTGACTATGCATTCCGATTAGAACTGCCTTCGGGTAAAGAATCGCACAAGTGTTTTTAATAGTGGAATCAAATTCATGGAAAAAGTAGTACCCCAGTCTTGACTTGCAGTGGCCCAAAGGAATAATTTTGAAGCTGTGCATGTTTGAGATATGCAGAGGAACTAACACCTACTGCCTTATTTTGACATTACTGAAATACAAGTATATTGCGGCAAGCTGTGGGGTATAGGAATTCTGTACATGGCGGCAAGCTCTTTGGAACCCATGTCCTAACTGATGGCTGATGTGATTTGTGGTATTAACAAGACAGAAACATTTCGCATATCATGACTAGTAACCTTGTTGTGTCTTTGAAAATGAATCCTGGAAACGGTGAAGTTCCCGACTTGTTCGTCGAGGACGATGTGGAACTGCATACCAAGAAATGGGCCAAGGAAAGGTAAGAACAAATGCTCTGCTTTTCTAAAAACATAAAGGAGTTCACCCCCCTGATTTCTGTTTATTACCACAGACACACTGCCAAATCGACTCGCCAAGGACTTCAAACCTCCTCTAAACTACCTCCAAACCGCCTTTCGACCCGAATGATTCTTGGCTTTTCCTGTTAATAGAATATTTTGTTCAGTCTCTTGTAGGTCACATTGGTGTGAATGAAGTAATTATCAGTGTTGTCAGAAGGCAGATATTATCAAAAATACAGTAACAGGTCTTTAATCGAATGGTGGTTTGAAAAGTTTATTAACATACAATGTTATATGTAAGAGGGCCCAACTCTATCAATACAGTTCTTGAGTTACTAAGAACAAAGTTACCATTTTGATAGGTTTAAAAGACAGAACGTTTCCATCTTCATTTGTTAAAGAATGTATGTACATGTATCAAAGATTCCTCATAAAAATGAAAATATTCCTTCTCTGAAACTTACCAAATTATTATATTTTTCTTGATAACTAAACAACTGTTTTAACGGACTCAGGCCCTCCTGAATTAGAACTAAACCTGTACTGCATACTTTTTTTTTTCTTCATTCAATAAGTTATTAACAGGACACCTGTCTGTCTTGTTAAGGACCTAGTGAATGAAACTGTATACAGTGTCAAATCTGTCTATCCTTTGGCCAACCTTCTTGAGAAAAATGGTTTTGGGTGTATTTCTAGAGTTAAGAAATGTAAAAAGAAGCAAATCATTTGTAAAATTTCATTATTTGCACCCATATTTTATTAGGTAATCATACACACAAATTGTAAACTTTTCTATGAAGTATTTTAACCCTCTTTTTTCTGGATAGTTAATATAAGGGTTCTATATTCCAGAGTATCTTTTTAGTGGCCTTCACACATTTTTGTAGTATTTCATACCATCTTATTCCATCAGCCGATAAAGGAGTTCTGCATTCTAGAATGTTATTGATATGTGCATCTAATATTGTGGATGAAATATATTTTGTACTATTTTATCCCTTCGTAATGCTATGGTCACAACTGATAGTACGTGTCCGCAGCTGCGATTGGCTGTTGGTCCAAGTACTGCAATTCATACGTCCTTTGTTTGTCATAGTCACAACCAGTCGTGCACCTCTCTGCATCTCCTCTTGGGTGTCTTGCACCCTCCTCATAAACGTACCCCCTGTTGCATGCAAGAACTCTTGAGACGTACGTACGTCCCCATGCAGGTACCGTGCAACCGACGTGTAACCGATGCATGACATGTCATGGCTCTGTATGGAGCCATGGGCTTCATGGGACCTTCGCAAGAAGCCTGTGTGATGCTCGCAAGAAGTATGTGCAGGAGGTACGATGGTTGCGCATGTCAAGTGTGTTCATCAGAAAACATAGCCACACCCAGGCTTGTTGGACATGTCCAACAGCCTCTTTGCGTGTCCTGTGTGCGTGGAAAAAAACATGCAGATCCGTGCGTGCAACGCAAGGATTTTCTGCGAAATCTTTCATAGACCACACGCAAGGATGTGCACGACCGGTTGTGACCAACCCTTAAACAGCCTATATAAAAAGAGTCCTGTTATTCAGAACATCATTTATATCTATAGGAAATTGGTTCAGGGCAAATTGTTTGAGCTTACAATATTTATATACATGTGCATTTAATACATTTTCTAGTGTCTTATGCCATTCTATACAGCCTATAAGAGGGTTCCATATATACCAGAATAAGATTGATATACATGTGCATCTGATATTGTAGTCTAAGCATATTTATGTAGTATTTTATGACATTTTATTCTATACAGCCTTTCAAAGAGTTATGTCTTCCAGAATACTGTGCATCTAATATTATTAAATAAATTTATTTTTGTAGTATTCCATACCATCTTATTGTAAACATCCTATAAAAGCATTTTGCATTCCAGAATATTATTTATATATGAATGTAATATTGTGGACTTTACATTTTTTGAAGTATTTTGTAACATTCTATTCTAAGCAGCCTACACAACTCATAAGAGTTTTGTATTCCAGAATACAAACTTTTGGAGCTTACATTATTTATATATGCACTTAACCCTTTCAAGACAGGAATTGTTTAAGGGCAAAATTCCATGCTTTCCATGCTACATGGTTCTAATAAGATGTAATGTCTTTGAAAACATTACACATGTTAAGGATTTTTTCGAAAAGTTTTAAAAATTGCCACATTTGATTTAAAAAAATAATGATTATGAACCCCTCAATGTGTTGCCAAATTTAGGATTTTAAAGCTTATTCTCGTTTTATAAATTCCAGGCATCAAACGCAATAGGATCCTGCAACAAAAATGGACAGTTTGTTCAGAAATTTTTGCTCTTTTCTACTCATGCATCTGCTATATATTTTTTTATAGCTCTGAATCAAAAATCATTGAGCCAAACCGCAAAATGTGGTCAAATGTCTCGAAAGGGTTAACACAGTTTGTAGTGTTTAATACCATCTAATTCTCTACAGCCTATAAGAGGGTTCAATATTTCAGAGTATTGTTATATGTGCATCTAATAACACAGCACATCAATACTTCTGTCGAATTCACTCTATCATGCTGACTTTATCGTCTGCGTGCTAATGAGAAAGAAATGAAACCATCAGAACCTCGTTACTATGACAACCTGTGACAACAGTGATTGGCAATCAAGCTCTGGGCTCCAATGCAGTTATACAGTGGGATTTTTAAATTTTAGTTACAAGTCTATTCACGGAGACTGCCTTCGTTGATGCTACAGCCATCCAAAATTGTTCCCTCGCTCTTTTTGTTTCTCTGCCTCACATTTTTGTCAATATTTAATCTGATATTCTTCATACTGTACTCATTTGGATTTTAGACTATCATATTTTTAGACTACTTATAGGATGACAGTCATCGCAAATTCTTTCAGTCTCTCTGTCTTTCTTTTTTACTCTCTGTAGATCTTTTAAACTGTCATTTTTTTAGACTACAACTATTCTCCATCTCTCTCCCCCCCCCCCCCTTCTCTCTCTCTCTCTCTATTTCTGTCTTTCTCACTTTCTGAAGATCTTTTAGACTGTAATTTTTTTAGACTATGATTAATGATGATAGTTGTCGAAATTCTTCTCTCTGTCTGTCTTTCCTATTTTTTGTCACTCTTAAGATGGTCATTTTTTAAACTGCACTCATTAATGACAGTTGTCCAAATTCTTCCCCTCTTTCTCTTTTGGTCTGTCTGTTTGTCTGTTTGTCTCACTTTGTGAAGATCTTTTAGACTGTATTTTTTTAAGACTATGATTATTGATGAAAGCTTTCCAAATTTACAAGTTCTCTATATTGTTTCCTTATGTTTTACTTACAAAACTTTTTTAAAACTTAAGAAATTTGACTGAAATTTGTGTTTGTTCCTTTCTGCCAGGCACAAATAATAACACATAGAATGGGAAAATTGTGGTACAAGATGACAGAGTGTAAAATACATGCAGTTAATGCTTTGAATGCTTACATTTACTTCAAAGATGTGATTTGCTTAGAAGCATTGTATTACAAGGGTCTGTTTCCCAATTCTAGCAAGTTTTAGCAGCTCGATGTGCAATAATCTAGTCATGATGATGCAATTACTGCATCTATACCTTATAATTTTGTTTTCATTTTGGATCATTTACTGTCATTTATATGATAATACATGGATCAAAAAATAGTTGACCCAGGAGTTGTTTTGAAAACATTTTGCCCGAAAGAAAGATTCCTCATTTGATGATAGATGGATCCAACAATATTTGATTTAATCTTTGTTTGAAAAATGTTTTCAGTGCACTTAACAAAAATGGACTGTTAATACAGTGTAAAGCATATTAGATCAATATCCATATTTGCAGGTTATTTTCCTCACCTTATCTCTCTCTCTCTCACTCTTTCTTGTTATCTATAATATCTATCTTCTCTTTGAAAACTGTTGAATGAGCCAAATTTTTTTCAATCTGCATCTAATGGAAGTCGTAATAAACCTCATTTTTCTGTTCATCCGTCAGAGATTCAAACCACTCGATGTGAAATCATATCTCTCTGTGAGAATTAATTTCCTGATGAAAGGATAACCATGTTTGTTCGTGGAGACAGTGTTGTCTCTCAGTCTACACAAGCCAAGCCATAGTCATCTCCCACCTGTTATTCTTAACCCTTTCAGGACAGGAATTATGTAAAGGCTAAATTGATCACATTTTGTTCTTCAAATTGGCAATAATAATATTTTTTCTTTTAGTGCTACATGGTTCTTATGAGGTGTAATGTCTTTGAAAATGATATCCATGGTTGACAATTTAGTCGAAAAGTTGAAAAAAAATTGGCAATTTTGATAAAAAACAATGATTTTGAACCTCTCAGTACGTTGCCAATTTAAGGATTTTAAAGCTTATTCTCTTCTTTTAAAGTCCTGGCAATCAATTGCAATATGATCATGCAACTAAAATGGACATAGTGTGTGCAGAAATTTTTGCTCTTTCTACTCATGCATCTGGTATATTTTTTAGAGCTCTGAATCATTATTGAGCCAAACCACAAAATATGGTCAATTGTCTCGAAAGGGTTAACAATGACCTTTGAAGGCTCTATCGAGCCTTTTTATTATCCTGTAAATTTAATTTCTTCCATTTCACTCTTCCAGTGGTCCAAAAAGCCATACTTGGCGACACTGCATTTTAATTGTCTTCCATAATATATTAGTATTTCTATTTATTGATAACACTTTCAGAATTTCTTTGAGGAGATGCATTGAAGAAATTTCAAATGGTAGTTCAAGGAATGTTAGTATTGCAAGTACTTTCAAAGATATTTCTGTCTGCCCCCCACCCCCCAAAAAAATTTTTTTTGCTGAATTGACCGCTTCGGTAATGTATTCAGATGTTATGCATACCTTTCAAACAAAGGTTGTTCTTGAAAACCTGAAAGCTTGCCCGAGGCTTGCCGGACATAGCAACTAGTAATGTATGCAAACTGGATTCCAAGCATTGAGGCTCATTTATAAAAAGCAGGTTAATGGAATAGCTTGTCACTTGGTGCTCAGAGAAGAAATGTGCATAAATCTGAATACATTACAGAAGCATTCTATTGTAGATCTGCAGTGAGTACAAAAGAGGCTTCTTCCTATTTTGGCACCGTAACAAAGACCCATCTTGCTCAAAACTTTCATTATTTATTCAAGCATTTTCAGATATCCTCATGCACAGTTCAGTCACTTTCATTTTCATTGAAGAATAGTAACAGTACAGGTACCTGTCCTTTTAACCAAGGAAATCGATATGTATAGAAGTGTACCGTGCCTTTTGCATCGACTCTTCCAGTGCTGTGGGTATTTTTGAACAGCCTGAATTTTGATGCTGCACGTCTATCTTTCTTCTTGAATTAAAAAAAAAAATGGTTGGGGAATTTCCCAACTTAGATAACATAAAACAGTACGTGTATCGAATTGTATCAGAATTTTCCAGAATATTAAGCAAATAATTACGGTCGGTGAAGGTGATGGGACAAACTATCACTTCAGAGGCGATCTGGATGTAGCTATCTTTCCGAAGCGAAGCTGAGGAAAGATAGCGTATACATTCAGATCGCCGAGGAAGTGATAGTACGTCTCATCGCCTGAAACCAAAAGGTGATTATTTGCTTTATATTCCACATCTGAAACATTTAACTGGTACAAGAAAGACGATTATTGCCTACTTCTCGAAAATGACATTTAGGCCCGAATTCACAAAACAAGTTTAAACCTTTAAACCATTACATGTACATGAACCCCCTTCTGGGTGCGCATATGTGTTTTATCTAAGCGCACGAAGGGGCAATGCGCGCTTATTTAAGCTTATTTTAATACACTTATGTAGCTATTTGTAAAGGTCACGCACTTTTCATTCTGACTATTCGTAAAGGTCACGCACTTTCATTTCGCGCATACCCAAAATATTGATAACGCATTGTGACTCTATAATGGACTGAAGGGATCAGCGAAACACATAAGTACTATTCCGTCAAGGTCACAAACTTTTCTTCTTGGGTCGATTGATGGGGAAAACTACGCTTTATCACGTGATTACCTTTTGACCAACCTAACAGCAAGATTCTTAGTATGTGGAATATAAATCAAAATATATAAATATGTATCAATGAACAATAGAAAAAGTGCAGTGATATTGTATAACAGTGTTGTATAAAAATGTATCAGTATTCATCAAATTGTATCAAAATGTATCAGTGAACTATGAACAAAGTGCTATGATCGAAAACCTGTCTCACATCATTTTACCTGTTATGCATATACATACATGTATGTAAACTTTTGTGGCACTCAAAGAGTTACTTGGAGATAAGCCTGTTTGACAATGCAGCTTTCAGTATGCCTGGATGATTGACAAAGGACACTGCACTACTGCATTCTCTGTTTCTATGGCAACCATAGTACATGGTAGGAAAATGATTGCCATGAGTAATGGTACTTGAATCAGTGAAAAAAACTGAGTGGTAGAGTGTGAATTAGCTCTGGAAATGTCCAAGCGTAATCGTAAGTAATGACAATGAATTACATAAAAATTGTGCTAGAAAATTTCAGTTTTACAGTTTATAAAATCCTTAAAGACCTGTGAACAACACATTGAAAGAAAAAACACTGATTATAAAAACAGTATATTTAGAATGAAGATAGAAGCTGTTCAATACATGTTCAAAATAGCTCTGGGAAATGGAGACAATAGAATAGGCCTACATAAAAATTGGGCGAGGAAATTTCAGTTTTACCATTTAGCACATCCTAAAACACGAAGATAAAAATTATTTGATAAATCTTCAGAAGAGCTCTGGGAAATGGAGACAATAGAACACATACAAATCAGGCAAAACAATCTCATTCTTACTTACTATAATGAATCCAGTAAGAGCTCCAATGAACAAAATATCTTTTTTTTCACACTGACTGGGGTAAAAACAGGACCTGAATAATAATAGCATAGGAACTGCTTCAAAAGATTTCTTGTAAATAAGGAGCAATAGAATACATGAAAATTATGCCAAGAAATCTCATTTTTACAAAAGCAAATTCCCCCCTCCCCCCCAAAAAAAAAAAAATCCCCAAAAGGCTTTTGTGAACAAAAATTTTCTGTACTGATCAATTTTATTTAAAAACAGGACTGTGAAAATGAGAGGGTAAAAAGATTCAAAAGAGCTCAGTTGAATAAAGATAAAGGAAAGTACTTGGAAATTATGTCAAGAAATAGCATTTTCACAATAACAAGACCAAAATAGCAAAATCACAAAAGAGATCTTGTGAACAAAAAGTATTTTCTAAACTGATTGCTGTTAAAAACAGGGTGATGAGAATGAGAGGATAAAATATGTTCAAGAAAGCTTTAAAAAAAAACTCAGTTGAATAGATATACAGCAAAATACATAAAAATTATGCCAGGAAATAGGTTTTTTTTTAAATCCCCCTAAAGCTCCTGTGAACAAAAAGTTATTTTGTACACTGATTTTTATTAAAAACAGGATGGTGTGAATGAGAGGATGGGATCTGTAAAGAAAGCTTCGAAAGAGCCCAGTTGAATAAAAATAGAGGAAAATATGTGGAAATTATCCCAGGAAATATGTTGGGTTTTTTTTTAATCCCTCCGCCCCCCAGAGCTCTTGTGGGCAAAGAGTTATTTTGTACACTGAATTTTATTAAAAACAGGATGATGTGAATGAGAAGATGGGATCTGTAAAAAAAGCTTCGAAAGAGCTCAGTTGAATAAAAATACAGGAAAATGCAGGAATATTGTGCAAAGGAATCTCATGTCGACAATATTAGCAAAGTCAAAATAGCAAATTCAAGGAGCTCCCTTGAGTAGAAAGTAATTTCTCATCTGATTGGTATTAAAAAGAGGACTTTGATAATAATAGTAAGTAGAATGATAATACAGATAATAGAGTAGAAGCTACAATTAGATATGCATTATATCACCCTGGCACATACATGTACGTGCACGTGCGAATCATACCCACCGCCAAATAAAGAAAGTGGTGATTCTAATTATAATCAGTGTATATTGTCAACTATCTGGGACACCTGGTTTTGCTGTGACGTTATCATCACGGAGTGTTTGCACTGCAATCTTTATAGAAAATGACATCATAGAAACCCTCCCAAATTGGCAATAGACGATATCCAGCAGTTGTGAACCAATATCATGGGCTGGATAAGAGATCATAGTTATAGTATTGCAGTTGGGATATATTTAGTTTTCCATCATCGAGATTTAGGAGGTTTATTCACAGTTCATCACAAAGCTTTGTGGTGATTACCTTTAGTAGATCTAGATAGAGTATTGCATACAGGCTATATTTAGTTTTGCATAATGAAAAACTTTAAGATAACAGTAGTTGTGAGAGCAACATCAGAAGCTTTATAAAGGGTGATATTTCATATCATTGCATTTTGGGTATATTCTGTTAATGCATTATGAACATTTCTGCAAAGTGTTATGGTTTGTAAAGGAAGATTATTCACAAAATTTTTATCATCTTGAGTAGATGTGAATAGAGTATTTCATGCAGATTTTTTTTTGTTTTTACATTTTGTACATTTAGTTGAGATATGGAAGAAGCATTGCACACAGAACTTTCGGTTCATTGAAATTACTGAAAAATATTTGATAAGATTATTTACCCTCCATTTTAAACTAGGAACTTTATCATGGAAGATTATTCTTACTATATTTTTAAAGTATTCTTAATGTTTAGTAGATCTTGGGGTTACATTGTCATTGTCCTGTAAGATAATTATCACTTCCCGTTCTTGTTCTTGAAGTTGTTGCTGTTGTAACAGTTTGTTGTCCATGTTCAACATTCTGAGTGTATGACTCTCACCTTCTCCATGCAGTTGGCTTTTAAAACTGCTCAAATTTTTATATTGTACAAAAAAAAATCTTTCTTTTTTTTTCAGAATGGGTTCATACATTGTGGGTTTAGATATGGTATGGTGTTTTTATCAAGGTAATGAAGGGGGAAAAATGCTCTGTGATTGAAAACAGGTGTTACCGATTGGGTCTATTAACCCATTGCCTTCTGGCACCAGGCGATTCCTGTATCAAGCCTATGAGAATAAAAGAATTCAGTAGTCATTAAGTTAAGAATTATTAATGTTTGTGTGCTTGTGTCACCTTAAGGGTTAACCTTATCTTCGGAAGGAAACATTAGAGAATGAGAGACAGAGACGGAGCACATGGCTCAGCGCAATTATTTTTGAAATGATGCCTGACTGAAATAACTTTGGTTTTATTTGCCAGGTGCTTCCTTTCTTCCCTCCATGCTCTCCATGATGTTGCTGAAAATACTGTCTAAATATGATCAAGATAATGAGAAAGTTGTCAGCCGAGCCCTTGCAATGCCTCCATCATCATCGTGCAATCAGATCTTCCTATCTCTATATTTGTCTCTTTCACTTCATTTCTTTCTCTCTCTCTCTCTCTCTTTTTCTTTCTTTCTTACTTTCTCTCTGTCTCTTCTTCTCTCTCTCTTTCTTGCTCTCTCTCCCTCTCTCTCTCTTTCTTGGTTTTTTATCGATTGATAACAAGGGAAGCTGCAAAGGCTCATGCTCCGTCAATAGTGTGTTCCCATAACTGAGGTAGTTCCTGGGAAAAAACTTGTTGGAAAGTTACTATGTTGTCTTTTGTTTTTTCTTCTTCTTTAAAGAGAATCTGCTGTTAAGGAGAATAAGCCTCTCATGGAAAATCAGTGGACAATTTTGCTTGAACATTTAGAAGATTTTTATGTGCACTGTAAAAAAAAAAAAATGGGTAAAAATTTACCAAACACGGTGATAATTATGTGTCTGACCAACTTCGAGCAATATTATTTCAAACTTATGTTGTAGGTATTATTTTATCCAATTTGGGTCGAAATAAAGAATAACTGCTTCAAAATGGGCAGAATATTACCTAAGCAGTGTTAATTACAAAGTTGATTTGGCACATAATTGCCTCATTTTGGGCAGATTTTTACCCATTTCCTTTTACAAAATTCTGTGAATGGTTTTTATGGAGAACATGTAAATGACGGTATCGTCAGTTTTTTTCCAGCTATTAAAGGGCTGGTCACATTTGTCCAATAACGATAATGTATGCGCATATAAAATGTACCTATAACGATGACAATAAAAGTGGTCATACTTGACCCGTAATATTGATGGGGTTCTGTCGGTCAGACATGACGAACACTGCCCACATGATTCTTCTGAACTATTGTCACCTCAAAGGAGCTGAACAATTGGCTCACAGAAATTATCGGTGAGCTCTGTCCTAAAAAAAATTGGTGGCCAAGCGATTCCACCGATACAATAAAATCAGAGAGCGAGGCTCATTACCATATATCAGAGAAGTCTGACCTACCACAAAGAATTCTTATTCATTTTCCACATAAACAACCCTTGAGCGATTTGACAACAATTTATCGTTATCTTTATCGTTATCATTGAATCAGACAAATATGACCAACCCTTTGATGTCAAATGTCATTTTCTCTTTATACCTAGTTGGAGGCACTTTATCCTGAACATGCTGTCGAAGGCAGTGGTAACATGGCAGCAGCGTATGAGCTCCATTAAACAAAGAGTATTCCACAGAGAAACCAGGTTAATCTAATCATGGTTTAAGAGGGTTTCCATCGATCATCTTGCCAAGAGAAAAAAAAAGGATGAAAGAACCTAGAGAACATTGTCAAAACACCCACTTAATCATCCCTTTCCTGTGTATGTCTAATTATAGAAAAACAAAATGAATAAATCCTGTTTATTTAATGGCATCATCTTTTTTTAGCAGTAGCTCTTGAAGTAATGAAGTCTGCTATCTTCCTCAATGAAAGAATCAATATATAAATTGATAGTTTAAAGGAGAATGAAACCCTGGGGGAAAATCATTTTTAATGAAAAGAGAGGATAGAGAGAAGCAATTTTTAAAAAAGTTCCATCAAAATCGGTTAAGAAATGAGAAAGTTATGAAAGTTTGAAAAGTCTCAATTTACTTTCTATGGCGATCCTCAAATTGGCAGTGTTGCTTCATAATGACAGGTGTAGTAGGACAACTCTCCATATGTTTTGTACACAAAATTTCATATTTTCCCCATTATCTCTCAAGGTGCAGCTTGTCTCCTCAGCTCAAGATATATCATGGAGAAATGTATTTGATACAACATATGTTGAGCTCACAAAAAGACAAGCATCATTTTTAGAGATAATGGAGAAAATATGAAATTTTGTGAAGAAAACACATGGAGAGTTGTCCTACTCTACCTGTCACTTTGAAGCAACATTGCCAATTTGAGGATCGCCATAGAAAGTAAATTGAGACTTTTCAAACTTTCATAACTTTCTCATTTCTTAACCGATTTTGAGGGAACTTTTTTAAAATTACTTCTCTCTCTCCTCTCTTTTCATTAAAAATGATTTTTCCCCAGGGTTTCATTCTCCTTTAAGAAACAACTCAAAATTCAAGGGCTCTCATGCAATGTTAACCCATTGCCTATGGGCACCGGGTGTTTCCTGTATTAAGCCTATGGGTATGAGAGAATTCAGTAGTCAAGAAGTTAAAGGAGAATGAAACCCTGGGGAAAAACCAATTTTAATGAAAAGAGAGGATAGAGAGAAGCAATTTTAAAAAGTTTCATCAAAATCGGTTACGAAATGAGAAAGTTATAAAAGTTTGAAAAGTCTCAGTTTACTTTCTATGGCGATCCTCAAATTGGCAATGTTGCTTCAAAGTGACAGGTTTAGTAGTAGTACAACTCTCCATATGTTTTGTACACAAAATTTCATATTTTCCCCATTATCTCTCAAGGTGCAGCTTGTCTCCTTCTTAGCTCAAGATATATCATGGGAAAATTTATTTGACATAACATATGTTGAGTTCACAAAAAAGAAAACTACACATCTGAATACAATTCTAGTGTTAAAGCTCATAGACAGTCTCGGCAGCAAAAATCATACTGGCAAGAAACTTATCTAACATAGTCACATACTATTCTCCTTTTATCATAAGACACATGTACGAGATTGTTTAACATTCCATTCACGATTTCGAACAATTTTTAGTGTAAATATCTGTATATAAGAAACGCTTGGTAACGGCTTTTCACTGCCTCACGCTGAGACCATATCCACCCGAAGGTTCCCCACACAATAAACCCAGCGCTTCGCACTATGTATAGCGTATTCTATAACACACAGCAATCCTCATGTGAGTAATGTGTGTGGCCGTTGTTCGAATTTACATCCCCTCTTTTGGGGGCCAGGGATTTTTATTCTTTTCACCTCTAATTCGATAAATATTTCACTTAAGGAGGAAAAAACTTCACAGCATCTTAGTTATGTTAGTACCCTGCTATTTATTAAGTAAAATCAAAGAAATCTCACGAAAAGTTTTTGAGGGCTTCCCAAAACTATCTAATACCTAGTGTTAAACAAAGTGTCCATCCAGCCTGTTAGTTCTGTAGTGATAGTCTGGTGATCAGTCTGTATGATATGTCCCCATCAATTTTCATTTATTACACTTTGTGCTGGACCTTTTTGCACATTCTCACCTTTTCACCAACCTTCTCTGACTGTCTCTTTCTCTCTCTCTCTCTCTTTCTCTTTCTTGCTCATTTTTTCTTCTTCTGCTGTCTTCTCTTTCTCCATTTCTCATTTTATTTCTCTCTACCTCACTCAAGTGCTTTTCCTTATCTGCTTCCTTATCTCTTCAACCTCCCCCCTTTCCTTTCTCTTTATTCTTCTGTCCATCTCTTTCTCTCTCTCTCTCTATCTCTCTCTCTCTCTCTTTCTTGCTCTTTTTTCCCCCCATTTTTTCCCGACTCTTTCTCCATTTCTCATTTTATTCCTCTCTACCCACTCAAGTGCTTTTCCTTATCTGCTTCCTTATCTCTTCAACCCCCCCCCCTTTCCCTTTCTCTTTATTCTTCTGTCCATTTCTTTCTCTGTCTCTCTGTTCTCTCTCTCTATCTTTCTCCTGCTACATCTACCTCCCAACCTTCCTCACTTGTTATCTTTGCATCATGATATTCCATCTACCAATCAGTACCACATAGCACTCTTACCACAACCTTGTGTGCACTAGCTGCTCTATAAAAGTATAATGACTGTCCTGTACAGGTCTCTCTCTCTGTCTCTCTCTTCTCTCTCTCTCTCTCTCTCTCTCTCTATCTCTCTCTCTCTATCTTTCTCCTGCTACCTCTACCTCCCAACCTTCCTCACTTGTTATCTTTGCATCATGATATTCCACCTACCAATCAGTACCACATAGCACTATTGCCACAACCTTGTGTGCACTAGCTGCTCTATAAAAGTATAATGACTGTCCTGTACAGGTCTGTCTCTCTGTCTCTCTCTGTCTCTCTGTCTGTCTGTCTGTCTGTCTCTCTCTCTCTCTCTCGCTCTGTCTTTGTTTCCCTATCTCTTCTCCTGCTACTTCTATCTCCCCCCCCCCCCTTTCTCTCGTGTTATCTTTGCATCCCGGTATTGTCTACCAATCAGTACCACATAGCACTCGTACCACAACCTTGTGTGCACTGCTCTAAACTTTCAATCGATGCTGTCGAGTGACGTGGTGTTTTCATACAGTATGCCTGGATATACTCGGTATAAGGCATATATAGACCTGTCCTTTTTTCTCTAGAACCTTGCAAAAATATTTTCCATATGTCTGTAGTGCATCAAGTGTCATCCATCAATGTACTATAAAAGTCCATTTATGTTCTAAACGCGTGGCCTACAGCAACTGGATAGTTCCTGTAGTAGGCCTTTGTGTAGGACTTATGAAAGAGAGGATTCTGCAGTCAGTGGCTTAGCAGATCTGGTTCACAGTAGCCACTTTTCCACTTCTAAAATGTGGTACCCGTTTCTGTTTTGGGAAACACATTTACTTGCTCAGTACTCACATTCTTAGTTGGTATTCACTGCCCACGGCACGGAAGGTGTTAAATTCACTGTCTTAGTAGCATGTGCGTGTTAAAAATCAGAACATGTTCACGCTGTCACCATGCAGTGGCGTCATTGTGTTTATCTTGTTTTTCTCTCCTTTCCGTCATGGGGTTTTGCTGGTCTTGAAAAAACACTTGACATAGACCAAAGACATCAGTCAACAATCTGCCATTCTTCACTTTCTTGAGTCTTGGTGGTTTCTAGAGTCAGATTGGTAGATGGTAGATGTTGAGGAATGATATAAATGTTAGTAAGGTAGTTAAAAACACTTACGGCTCTGAAAGTGTCCAGCGCAGTAGCATCACATAGCTCGCATACACTT
>CM046848.1:19476356-20048856 GCA_025618425.1 Heliocidaris tuberculata
TGGATGCAAGCAGTGGTACAGATTTGTGTAAAGTACTGTATGCTGCTCTTGCAAACGTGGTTATTTCAATGTGATTGGCAAGGATAATAAATTTTATTATTTATTAATACTTATTTCAAGAGAATCAATATAATGCTCCATTTCTTAGAGTGGGAGATAGAAATTTTGTGTTGACTTCTCATTACTCTTTTTTCTATTAATATCAGAACAACATCATAAATGTTAGTCCGATAAATTGGCTTCCCTGTCAGACATTTGGAATTTCAAAATAAGCTTTAGATTCCATAAGAGATGTGAAATATGTGCATCACAGATGGAAATTTTGCTAAAAGTGTCATTTTTTTTTACAACACCCTGCTTAAAATTAGTTTGGTTTAAGAACTCTGGCACCTTGGAACCCTTTGAAGAACCAAATTTCTAGTAACTTTCAATGTATTTCATGGCAGTAATAGTCTATGATAAAATATATTTTGTGTCACGGACACAATGCTCACTCTTAACTGACCATGCTCTTAAGTCCCTTCTGACACTCAGCAAATGATATCATGTGTTGAGAGCCAGATATCCTTTAACGCAGATGTAATGCCCTTTTGGTACTCGGCAAATGATATCATGTGTTGAGAGCCAGATATCCTTTAACACAGATGTAAGGCCCTTCTGGTACTTGGCAAATGATATAATGATAGCTGGATGAAGGCTGTCTCGGTAATTAGTCTGCAAGATTTGATACACCAGCCTCTAAAGGACGGGAGGGCCGAGGAGGGATAAGGAGGGATGTGTAATTTCCTCGTTATCCCCATAAATCACTGGTGAAACATTCGTCTCGGCGCCATATGGTCTTGAAATGGTGCTTAAGGAATACTTAGTATAAATGTATGTAAATGACTCTCCAGTGAAATTGAACATGATTTGACTGACAACATTACACTCCAGATGTTAAAAGATTTTGTTTTAAATTTACATGACTTAATACACATGATTGAACTGGGAACATTACTGCTAGCAAGGCATTAAAATCACAAGAACAATCGGGAAGTTAACGTAGATGCCATTTTAGACTTGTATGACTCCCCAGTGTATATTACATGATTTGATTTGGCAAGTGGCAACATTACTACTCGCTAGGTATCAAGATCATTAGAACACTCAAGAAGTTAGAATAAATTTCATTTTAGACTTGCATGACTCATAAGTGGGTATTATTGGACTGGTAACATTCCTGTGGGCAAGTTATTAAAATCATATAAGAACTATCAAGAAGTTTGAGGTTTGTATGTGGTGATTTTGAAAGTACATGTATGATGGATTTCTTGATCTTGATATGGTTGATGTACAAACGCCTGGTGTGGCTATCCCGTACATTAAGGCAGCAATGCATGATGTCGGATGCATACCTTTTTATTAATCAAACTTAATATTTTCAATGAGTTCTTTAAATTTTTGGATCGTTGGGGCTTCTCTTATATTATCTGAGAGTTGATTCCATATGGGGATTGTCCTTGGATAAAGAGACTGCTGGTAGCACCTCTTACTAGCTCTTATATGGTCGTAGACGTATTTCTTTGATGAATGCCTTGTAGTTGGTTTCTTCTGTGAAGAATTATTGGGTTTAATTTCGTTATTGTTGGAAACCTTTAAACAAAGGTCAAAAAATATATACACGTAGAACTTAAGTCAAGGACAAATCTAATTGATATATTAACATTGAGTGCTTTGAAATTATGAAGTGCTTTTATGTTAATGTATTTGTTAGTTTATATGTTATGTATTTGTTAGTTTGTGTGAAGGTTATAAATTTTTTTTAATTTAGGAAAAAAAGCTTTCAGATTCAGAAATTGCAAACAAAACTCTGTGTAATGTGTGTATTTAATTCACAGTCAGAAAGCTAAACAAGGCTTTATCAATATTACATGGAGGACTCTACCTTTCAGGAAGAAGAATCTGGATTCTATCTGTTTGAAAAGGCGGTATGAGTGGGGTGTGAATGAAACGGGTCCACTCGCTATTCATAGAAAACCGCTATTCATTTAACACGCGCTATGAATAGTGGTCCTTATGAGTAGTTATGAATAGTGGTCCTTATGAATGGATGTCCTTATGAATAGCGAGGAAATTTGTCTATGGTTTGCTCGCTATTCAGAAGGACCGCTATTCGTACAAAACCGCTATTCATTTAGTCACGCGTTATGGATAGCGGTCCTTATGAATAAGTGGTCCTTATGACTAGCGAGGTTACCCCGAATGAAAGATGTATGACAACAAGGTACTGATAACATTAGAAACAATGCTTACAAAAAGCCATTTCGTACCGGTAATTACAATTTGCGCATGTGCCGATAAAGGTCATTTGTACCGAATACAATTGACCTTTATCGCTGTCATTTTGTCTGCACCAGTATGATTTTACATGATATACAAGTAGCGCGTCCACCAAAACAAATGCGCTTGCACATACAAATTGGGGTCATTTCAGGGTCGTTTGTACCATGAACTAATTACGAACTGGCTTATTAGAACAGGTCCGAAATGAATGCTTAGACGCGGAGTTTGAAACCAAAGTTTCCTGTACCATATGTGTATGAAATTCATTGAAGAACAGTAAACACAGGCAGGCTTGTTCATATTACATCAAGGGCAATACCTTTAAGCTATAAGAATCTGGGTTCTCACCCTCCTTGCTTCCGTTCAATGAGTCAACAGTGAAAGATGGATGACTTATGACAAGCCAATAAGTGATAGCATTAACAACGCCTAGAGCGTCTCCGTAACATGAGCGCCATGTGACTGAGAAGCCACTATTCGTATCAGTTGCAAGGGTTCAAAGTTTTTTTTCTGTTGGTTTTGTTATTTATGCTGTAAGCCTGTTCGTAGTCTTTAAAAAAAAAATATCCAGACCTCCTTGAGACTTCTTACGACATGGGTTGAAAAGCGGAGCATATTTTCTTTAACACCATTTAAAAACATCGCGGTGGAGAAAAATTGTACTTTTTATTCATTGTACAGACCCATGGAAGAAATTTTAGTTAAAAATCCCCCTCACAGAAAAGAACTCATACCTCGATTCCCTCGAACAAAGGAATTCTTCCTGCCTGAGGATACGATGATCCAACGTTTGATTTGGCAACAAATGATGCGGGTTTATTTCATCAAAGGTAAAGGGTACGGTTTAACCCTTTCAGGACAGGAATTATTTCAGGGCTAAATTGATCACATTTTGTTCTTCAAATTGGCAATAATGATATTTTTCTTTTAGTGCTACATGGTTCTAATAAGATGTGATGTTTTTTAAAACAATATTCATAGTTAAAAATTTTGTTGAAAAGTTGAAAAATTGCCAATTTTGATGAAAAACAGTGATTTTGAACCTCTCAATGTGTTGCCAATTTAAGGATTTTAAAGCTTATTCTTGTTTTAAAAATTCCTGACATCAAACGCAATATGGTCATGAAACAAAAATACATTAGTGTGTGCAGAAATTTTCAATTGTCTTGAAAGGGTTAAGGTTGCAATTAGGTTTTAGTTTAGGTTTAGGGTTAGGGTTAGGTGTAGTGTTTGGTTGAGGGTTGAACCCTTTCGAGAAAATTGACCACATTTTGTGGTTTGGCTCAATAACTTTTGATTCAGAGCTCTAAAAGATATTCAGAATTCAAATTCAAGTTCGTATTTATTTCATTTCCAACAGAAAGAAAAGGATATGGCATTACAGATATTATTTTTGAAAAATATAAAAAATATATGTACAAATTCATTTTTTCTTGATGCATCACCAGATGCATGAGGAGAAAGAGTAAGAGTTTCTGCACACACTGTATCCATTTATATTGCTTGATCATATTGCGTTTTATGACAGGAATTTCAAAAACAAGAATAAGGCCTGAAATCCTTAAATTGGCAACACGTTGAGAAGTTAAATATCATTGTTTTTCAACAATATTGGCAATTTTTTCAACTTTTCGACTAAATTCTGAACCATGTTTATTTTTCTCAAAGACATTACACCTTGCTAGGACCATGTAGAACTAAAGGAAAAATATTATTGTTGCCAATTTGAAGAACAAAATGTGATAAATTTAGCCCTTAAATAATTCCTGTCATGAAAGGGTTAAGTTAGGAATGGTTAGGGCATGAGATTGGCCGCTGAGCAATTGTCGCCGGGGCATGTGTCAAAATAACTGATGATACCGAGTGAATTATATAAGAAGGTCAATGTTTTGATTACAGGGTCTCGAGTAGACAAGGTCATCTGATATTTATTTCATGATGGATAGGCTGTGAATGCTTCAAATATTTGATAAGCTGATACAGTAATTATGTTCTAAATCTGACGTTAAGTTCACTTTGTTAGGCCTGATATGTAGTGTGGGCAATGACTGCCACTGGAGATTTGACTCTGCTTACATGTGGAAAAAAAAAAGGGATTAAAAAAAAGAAAGCTCTTATCATATTCATTTTAGTTGTTAATAGTTTAAGTTGTTAAAGGCCTTTATGGGCAATGACCGCCTCTTTGAGATTTGACTCTGCTCAAATGTGCAAAAATAGAATTTAAAAAAAGAAAACTCTGATCATAGTCATTTTAGTTTCAATTTTTTAATCCTTTATTTCCAGTCATCACAGGAATTATATGACTTTTGCAGGGACTAAAATGAATGATCAAAATTTGGAACTCAAAATGACTCTGATGGGAGTTTTCTTTGTGGCTCTGTTTCATGTGTGAAAATCCACCCAACGATGTAGCGTATCAGAATGAGATTGGATAGAATGTGCTTTTGTGATATTGATGTTTGGTGAATACAATTTTTACCACAAACACTCAAATGCTGTGGTTTTTATTAGATTATTTGATATCAAAGTGAACATTTGCATTTGTTTTCACTATCTAAACATTTGATTTGATTGTTTTACCCTCGGAATTCTTGTTTGGACATGTTATTATTTGATTTGTTGAATTTCAAGGTTTTGCACAGACAAAATAAACATCTTTCCATTCCTGGAGAGATGCCTTAACATTTATATAATTGAATCCCATTCTTGCCCACAACTTGTAAAAAAAATGCATTTGAAGGAATTTTTTTATACATTCCCTCGTTGATGCCCTGGGGGATGCAAAGGGATTTTGTTAGTGTACTAATGCATTTCACTGCAACAGTGTTTGGTATGGATGGGATTTTGTGAGATAAGTACATAAGTACATAAGATTGCATGTATATATGGAAGAACACTTTAATGAATGATGACTAATCTATCCCCATCACTCTACATAAAGACAGATGAGAGAGGGGGCGGGACACTTACAGACAGACAGGAGAGAGAGAGAGGGGGGGGGGGAGAAAGAAAGAGATTGAAAGTGAGCAAGAGAGAAAGAGAAAGAGAGAGAGAGTGAGAGCATGAGAGGTGTTGATGGTGACATCAGAAGAAATAGGAAAAATGTATATGATAGATTAATAGAGGAGTCATAGCTGGAGAGGTGAAGAAAGTAAGAGGGAAGGTACGAAAGAGAGAGAGAGAAGGAAATAAATGATTATAAGGTAAAAAAGAACGAAAGAGAGAGTAAAAGAGTCTAGAGTGGACTGGATGGTCAGAGGAAGAGCGGGAGAAAGAAAAAGAGAGGAAGGAGAGAGGACTGTCTTAAAAAGAGAGCACTGTTATGAATAACTCAAATTTATTCCTGTCTAAAGGAAGATAAAAAGTGAGAGGAGGTTGGAGAGGCGATGAAGGACAAGAAAAATATATCTAACTGATGATGAAAACTAACTTTGAACCTCATTTAGTAAGCCTCACATTCACCATTCAGTATTTTCTGGGAAATCATTCAGTATTGATGCACTTCCTCACATAATAAGTACATAGCCTTTAAGCTAAGTGCCATTTTGAATTAAGTATAATCCCTTTTAGCTTATATTAGCATAGACATGTTAACTGTAGTAGTGAAATCTCATAACAGTGTTCCATTACACAGTGGAAAAGGGATTTTAGTGACATCTCAACATTGTGAGAAGAATACCACTGTGAAAGACAAATTATGAACAGCAAGAAGTTATATTCTCATTGAGAAAGTCACGTTCATGCTTTACATTGTAAGAATGAAAAAGCATAATGGCTTGAAAATCCCTTTGCCTCTTTTCCACCAGAAAATTTTCGAAATCTGGCGATTTGTCACTTATGTCCATTTGCCATAGAAGAACTGATTGAAGCTTCCGACCTCATTACTCTAATACAGCAGTGCTCTTGAAGCAAATGATCTCACAAATGAAGTTGAGGGTTTCTTTTTGCGTTACTGTTGTATACTGGTCCTTGATTCTTTAACGAGAATCCTCTTCTCTTAATATGCTCTTCCTTAAGGTTCGTTAATTTAGGTTAAGTCTTATGAATTACAGGGGCAGTAGATTCCGGTGTAAGAAGTGTAATCTTGTGCAGGAGTCGAGCACCAGCCACAGGAAGTGCTTGGGCATGATGGGACTTCAGAGAATGACGGAAGCCATGAAAACAATGTTTCCATATCTACTGTAGATTTCATGATGAAGATCATTTCCTGTTGCATTAGTTTAGAGTTCGCCTGTGATTTCTTTTGGCTGTTGATATTACCATACCTCTTTATTTGCTTCTTCTCTTCTTCTTTCTTTGTATATTTCTGTGTACTTCTCTTTCTTTCTCTCTCTCTCTCTCTGTTACTCGCTCTCCTCTTTCTTATTTTTATTTCTGTCTTTCTCCCTCTCTCTTGCTATCTTTTATTTCTCTCCTTCTCTTTATCTTTTTCTCTCTTTGGCCCGTATTCTTGAAAGCAAACTCAATTGAGACCATGGTTTATGCAGATTTCGTGGTATAAGTGCGCTTGATTTAGCGCAAACACTTAAAAAGATCCAATAATGAACGCACATGATTGGCAAAGGGCGCTAAATTCACGCTAGTTGCCATAGATTAGACCATGGTTTATGTAAATTAATTTAAATAAACTGTGCATAAATGTACATAAACCATGGTCTAAACCATGGGAACTAGCGTGAATTTTGCGTACTTTGCCAGTCACGCACGTTCATTATTGGATCTTTTTAAGTGTATGCACTAAATCAAGCGTATTTGTACCACGAAATCTGCATGAACCATGGTCTGAATTGAAACCGCCTTTGTGAATTCCGGCCTTTGTCTCTCTCACACTGTCTCTTTCCCTTTCACTCTCTTTTTCTATTTTCTATTTTTTATTATTTTCTATTTCTCACTCTCTCTCTCTCCCTCTCCCTCTCCCTATCTCTCTGCCTATTCTTCTCCCTCTTTCCCTCTTTCTCTCTCTCTCTCACCTGTCAACTCTTAATTTTCCACATTAGCGAACATCTGGTAATGTGCAAAATCTAGTTGGCAGTCTTGCACAGGTAATCACATTTAGAGTCGGATATTGGATGACATATCAGTATATTACCCTTACCGTGGTCCCTAACTTATTGTATTTATTAAAGCAAAATGCTTTCAGTGGAAATCATGAAGTTAAAAATTGAGTGTGTAGGCCAACATTTTATGTAGTATATGAAAGAGTTATTTCATGTTTTTGTGTTGTCATTGAAGATATCGTTGCTAGCTAAGGTTATGTTTAATGACATTGACACGTTAAAAGTTAAAGGGGGTACCCAATGGTGAAACAATGTTAGTTCATTTAAAAGATCATGATTTTATTAGCAGAAAATCATCTGCCTTAAGTTTTTTAAAAATTCGTGTTGCCAGAAAAATCCCCGAAATATGGTAAGACTTCAGGATATTTTGGCCCCTCAGCTGTGTCCCAATTTCAGCTAGGTAACCACAATGACGTCAAAGTGGTTACCCAGGTTCGCGTATTGCAGATGTGTTGCGCGCTAGACTGTACAAAATGCATTACACCTTGCGCGCATTTTGCTATAATTGCGCGACAAGGTAACCACTTTGACGTCATTGTGGTTACCTAGCTGAAATTGGGACACAGCTGAGGGGCCAAAATATCCTGAAATCTTACCATATTTCGGGGATTTTCTGGCAACACGAATTTTAAAAAAAATTTAAGGCAGATGATTTTCTTCTAATAAAATCATGATCTTTTAAATGAACTAACATTGTTTCAGCATTGGGTACCCCCTTTAATGACCCGATCAGCTATCACTCTTCCCGTCGTCTCTCAATTTCTCTTTTGCTCCGAGAAGCAAGAGTGAGTATGAATCCGTAGTAAATATTTTGTTTTCTCCTTTCTCTTCCCCTCTCTCTCTTCTTTTCTATCTCTCTCCCTCTCTCTCTGTCTCTCTATCTACGATTCCATCTGTGTTGCATCTCCCATCGTCCTTCATTTTCCATGCATGTAACAATACCTTATCACACATGGCTAAAAGAGTACTTTTCTGCTGAAACGACTTGAAGGTTTCAGAAGTGTTGCCTTATACACATCTGCTTATCCCTTGCACTCTGTGTGCAAAATGTGTGTCAAACGTGATGGGCCATTTCTGCTTCCCAACAGCATTGATCTCTTTTTCTTTTTCTCTGTTTGTATGTTTTTATCATTCTCTCTCCTTTTTGTCCATCTCTCTCTCTCTCTCTCTGTCTCTCTCTCTCTCTCTCTGTCTCTCTCTCTCTCTCTCTCTCTTTCTCTATCCCTGTCTCTCTCTATCTCTCTATCTCTATCTCTCTCTCTCTCTCTCTCTCTCTCTCTCTCTCTCTCTCTCTCTCTCTCTCTCTCTCTCTCTCTCGCTCTCTCTCTCTCTCTCTCTCGCTCTCTCTCTCTCTCTCTCTCTTGTCCAATCCTTTGCCTTTGCCTTCACAATGCATTATCACACATGGGTGAAAGATTGATCAAAGCTAGGTTATCGGTCGCCGCAAAGTGTGTCAAGTGTGCTGGGCCATTTACTGCTTCCTTACATCATTGATCTCTCTGTTTTTCCATTCTATCTGTCTACATATCTTTCGTCTTTCTGTCCATTTCTTCATTGTCTCTCTCCCCCTCTCTCTTTCTTTCCCCATCCTTTGCCTTCCATCATACAATGCATTAACACACATGCATGAAAGATTCGTTGAAGCTAGATACTCGGTCGCCACAAAGTGTGCTGGGCCACTTACTGCTTCCTTACATCATTGACCTCACTGTTTTTTCATTCAATCTGTCTTTATATCTTTCATCTTTCTGTCTATCTCTCTCTCTCTCTCTCTCTCACTTTCTCTCTCTCCTTTTCCCATCCTTTGCCTTCTATCTTACAATGCATTATCACACATGGGTAAAAGATGAATTGAAGTTAGGTACTCTGGTCAGCATAAAGTGTATCAAATTTGATGGGTCATTTACTGCTTCCTTACATCATTGAACTCTCCGTTTTTCCTTTCTTTCCATCTTTTTCTCTGTCTTCTTTCTGTCCATCTATACCACCCCCTCTCTCTATCTTTTTCTGTGTTTCTGCTTTTTTTTTTCTTTCTCTCTTTTTCTTGTATCTTCCTTTCTTTGAAGTTCTCTTTTTTTCATCCTTTTTTTCCCCACCTTTCCCCTATGGCCCGAATTCACAAAGGAAGTTTAAACCATGGGTAAGGTTTAAACCTCCGTAAGCGTACTAAAATAAGCGTAAATAAGCACACATTGCCCATGCGCACGCTCAAAGAAAATATATGATTGATCGGATTCCATGTGCGCGTACACTTAAAAAACCCAGGAGTGGGTTTTTAACCATGGCTTAAACTTGGGCCTATATGTTTTGAATCTATGCTTATCTGGTGAGACAAAGAGAGGAGAGACTTTTCCTTATATCGGTGTGTACTTTCATCCATCTCTCATTTTCATCATATTTCTCTCTCCATCTACCTCCCTCTGTCCTCCTTTCACCCTTTATCTACTTCCCTTTCTCTCTCTCTCTTCTCCCTGTCTTTTTTTCACCCATGCACATTTAAAATAAAAGAGTCCTATTTACCAATCGCAATTTTAGATGAGATGAGCTGAAGGAATGATCAAATTGAAATAACGAAAAATTGGAGAGGTTGATGTTGTGAAAAGGAAGGAGTATCGCTGCTTCATAACTGTAAAATTACAGATAAACGACTGGCAATTTCATCCTTATGGGCAAATACATTTAGGTATTGCAGATCAAATATCTGGGAACAAAGAAGAAATGCAAATAAAAGAGAGCAGTGGAGATGCGGAATTTGTAATCAGAATGTGAAACATAGTAGAAAAGCAAATAGTAATAACTGCAAATTGATCATTTTATGTATATATATATATATAGAGAGAGAGAGAGAGAGACAAGTCTTCAGGTATGTCGCAAATACTATGAACTGGCATTATTGTTTTATTGAATGTTTTGGTCTTTATTTACTTATGTAAATCCTATCTGAAATGTTGCAGAACCCTAGAATGGAAAATAAGAATGCAGGGCCTGACAATGTTATAATTCTGGACTTTGGACTTATATTTTTGAGTGCCCATGTCTCCCCTGTGCCCCGGGTGTCCAAATCGAAGTCTGGACCCCAAAATTTCAAAACTGTAAAAAAAAAAAAAAGGGGGGGGGGTTCTGGCATACAGACCCTAAATATCTCCATTTGGACCCCCTACAAAAAAGTTAGTCTGCAAATGAAGCCCTGAAATGTATACTCCTCACCTATATATTTGTCATTGGCAGCAATGAATTGGTGAAAATTTGACCTGAAAAAGGTGCCCCCCCCCCTCCTGTTAATTTTGTTGACCAAAAGGGCACCTGAAAATTACCTTCTTTTTGCTTGCCGGAACATTTTAAGAATTGTGCACCCCCATTTCCAAAATCCTGGATCCACTTACCCCTGCTCTTTGGGTGTAAGGCTTTACAAATTCTAATGATGAAGGGATACGCATCTTGTTACCGTTGTTAATACGGACATTATTTAGCTGATTCATCCAGTAATGGACTTCATTTTGCAGCAGATGATGCATTATTGATGAAGCCCAGGCCAGTGTCTATGCAGCTTCCACGATGATGGCATGGTCTCCCTTTGTCTCAACGCTATATATAGTAAAAACGCATTATAGAATGCATCAATTTCGTTGCCATGTAATTCATCTTACATTGTGTACGTGTAGGTTCCGTGATAAAGTGTGAATGTTAATAAGGGTTTTATTATTCTGAGGGTTTTATTATTCTTGTGCAATGAAATGTAATGTATTTAGGATTATTAGTTAAGTGTAGTTGCATTATCTGTTGCCTTCATTAGCTCACACCTATGGTAATTTACATGAAATGTGATTTGATTACCTTTTTATTGTGTGTCTGGACAGGAAAATACATAACTGATAGTAAGAGAGAGAGAAAGAATATATGCTAAAAATGATTTTTTACAAAAAGAATGAAATATGTCTGAGTTGCAAGTAAAAGATATGAACAGTGTAAGGGTAAACCACCCAGAGAAAATAAATTTTTAAAAACGCATCTAGTATTCATTGTATGTATGCTGATTGATATTGCGTGGTTAGTAGGCAGAAGTGCATTAACTCATTGTAAAACAATATGAGTTAACATCCTTCTGGCTTTAGCATATCTGACAAAACAACCAACTTTGTAACAGACAAATACTTGCATAACTCAGAGCCATAAAGACTTTACCTTCATGCATAGTGATATGAGTTAAATGCCCATCTGGCGCTCAACAGATAAAACAGTCATCTATACAACTGACCAAACTTCCATCAGCTTGGCTGGTGATAGGACAGTTACCGTATCTGCTTCAAAATACTGGAATGATTTACCACTTACAATTAGACAGGCTTCATCAGTCCATGCCTTCAAAATGTCCTTGAAAACACATCTCTTCAGCAGTTTGTAGATGTAACATTGTTTTTCTTACTGCAAGTATTTTTAATTGTTTGAATTCATTGGAAGCGCTTTGGGTCTTATGGGAAAAGTGCGGTATAACTAATAGTAATAATAGTAATAGTAAGAGCCAGAAGGGCATTAACTCGATGCCCAATGATAACAGCTAATGCCTTTCTGGGTCTCAACAGATCTGATAAAAAAACAGCCATCAATAGAACAGACATTATTTCCATCAATTGCGTGACATAAGGGCTGTATCTTCACGCAGAATTGTATGAGTTATGCCCTTCTGGCTCTCAAGAGATGGTCTTCAGATTGATATTGTCTGCTGAGAGCCAGAAGGGCATTAACACTGTGTTGAAGGGTATAACTTCGCATCCTTCTAGCCCTCGTTAAGAGTCAATGGTCAGAATGAATTAATGGCCTTCTAGCGCAAGATGACCTTTGTAATATCCAGGTAACTGCTATTAAGGTCAGCCATCTACGTTTATATTATGCTCGTATCCATCCATTAAGGTGCATACAAATTATGATTATCATAATGCCTGTTTACTGAAGTTGTACCATCTCAACTCCCCGAGGAGTGTTTCCTTGACCTGTGCATGTGATATACATAAATGCATACGTGCCGGGCAATGGAAATTTCAGAGAGATTCTTTCATATATAGTTTACGGTAACACTAGTTCCTATATTATTTCTTATTCAGGGTAAGGAGTGGCAATGTCTATATGGATGAAAAAGCATTGCATTTGTTATGGTTTGTGCCAAGAATTTTTTAGAGTTTTCAGGATTTATGATAATGATTAAAATGAAATTCTCTTTGAAACCCAAAAGTGTGAAGTTCAAATGTGTACTGACAAAAAGTGTACTGGTACTCGTTCTTATTTTTTCTTATTCTAGGTAAAGAAGGAGTGACAATGTCTTTGTGGCTATTGTGGTTTGATCCAAGAATATTTAGACATCTTTGTGATTTACGGAAAGTTACTAATAATTTGATTTTCTTGGCATCCAGTCATATTTGCATTAAAAGCTCAAAACTACAAAAAAATAAGTAGTTGTGCTATGAGAAAAGAATAGTGAAAAAAAAGTTTTTAATCCTGAACAGTACATCAACTTACATTTACTTTTATTCTATATTTTTGTTACATACAATTTATCCATGGGACCAAATTTCTACTTAGATTTGTTTTTCTTTCACTCTCATTGCTTGTTACAATATACATGTATATACAATAATATATACAAGGAACTTATAGATATAAGGTAATGTATGTGCATGCATGCAAGTACAGATACCAGTTTTCCTTTCTCTTGAATTTAAAGTTTTAATACATGTGTTAAAGTGTACCAACCACCTGAAAAAAGACTTTGTATACCGCTAGGAAGTATGAAATTAACCTTAAAGAACTTTATCTGAAATTCTATAGGTCAACAGTTTAGGAGTATGAAGGAAATAAAGGATAACATGAAGGTGCTCGCGCGGAACCGAACCTCTGAGTTGGGTTCCGCGTGAGCCCTTATCTTGGCGAGCGCATACGGGTGAGTTGAGTAGTCTACTCACAAGTCGCTTTTATGCTTTTAGAGAGTATAATTAAACTCTGTAATATCTCTTTATAGAAGTGATATTCGAAGCCCATATTTGGAATATAGTAGAATGACATGGAACCTCTAACATAGAGAGTAAAATATTTTTTGGTGATTGGTACCCTTTAACCCGTTGACTACCGAGTTCTCTCATTCTCATTGATTAAACACAGGGACCACCTGGTTTCCCATAGGCAGTGGGTTAAAAGTAAATCACTCGTAATGACCTAACTAAAATCTACTTCAGCCTTTGGTTCAGACCATAACAAATGCAGTATTGTCTCATCCATCTAGACATTGCCACTCCTTACCCTGAATAAGGAAAATAGAAACTAGTGTTACCATGTACACTATATGAGAGAATTAAGCCACATTTGAATTTGTCATTGGCCATTTGCACGTATGCATTTATGTATATCACGCAGGTCAAGAAAACACCCCTCAGGGAGTTGAGATGGTACAACTTCAGTGAACAGGTATTGTGATAATCATAATTTGTCATCTACGTTCATCTACTCCAAAATGTCTAGAAGCAATGATACTTGAATGAATTAATGTAATATGTTGACTTAGGTAGAACATTCAGATTTTACAGATAGAGAGAGAGAGAGAGAGAGAGAGAGGTGGGGGGGGGGGGGGGGGGGGGGGGGGGGGGGGAGGAGGGCATTTCCCATATCTATTTAGGGTTGGAGAAAGAAAAAAAACGTCAATATTAGCTATACCTTCTCAGATCTGTTACAGTGACCCAATTTTTTTCTGTAATTCTATGCTTATGAGACAAGAAAAGGCCATACACTTGCATCTCAAGTGCTAAAATCCATTATCTTGGCTGAGTATTTCGTGATAACTCCCAGGCATCTATGCATATTGCATGCTTTGTCCGACTCACTAAGATTGGAGTGATAGATGATCGTATTCCATTTTGCCACATAAGTTTGGAGATTTCTTGGCATTAATATAAGCCAGTTGCATCATAAGCAGCCATGAATAATATACCAGTTGTTGAGTTATTCATTGTTAAAAAATCAGTTCTATATGACTGTGAATTGAACTCAGGTGTAGCAACCAGCAGGCAATTATGCATTTATATACGATTTTTGCTATTTTTTTTTATCATGGCAAATATTGAATATCAAAGTTAAACTAATCAGAAAGATAGTGCAGATTCATCTTCTTCTTCTTCTTCTTCTCCTTCTTCTTCTTCTTCTTCTTCTTCTTCTTCTTCTTCTTCTTCTTCTTCTCCTTCTTCTTCTTCTTCTTCTTCTTCTTCTTCTTCTTCTTCTTCTTCTTTGTCTTCTTCATCATTCCTCTTCTTCTTCTTCTTTTTCTTCTTCCTCTTCCTGGTCCTTCTCCTCCTCCTCCTCCTTCTTCTTCTTCTTCTTCTTCTTCTCCTCCTCCTCTTTCTTTATCTTCTTCTGCTTCCATTGAAGTACAGTCCACCTTCATGCAGGTGTGATGTCATACACCCAGCCCATCAAAATCATAAAGATTATACTATCTCTGCACATCCAGCATTGTTCCACCCATCCCTATACAACTATGATGAGAAAAACACATGTGTAGACATCTATGTTTCTGATTTCCCGTGGGACTCGATGACAATGTATCTGGATGTGAGCTGACACATCCCACTCTTATCACACATCAGTACTTCCCACTGCCTCAGCCCTGTTCAGACATGTAGGTACAAACCGCCTTTAAAAAACACTGCTGCAAGATAAACAGACATTTTATTTGTAAATGAGTGGCAAATAGGGGTATGAAAATAATTTCTGCGATTGGCAAAGATCCCTACCCATACTCTTTGATTCACTTGCCATAATATACAGATCTTTGTTCAGTTTTTATGCAACAGTTTTGAGGCTGTTAATTTACCGCTCATGTCTGAAGAAGCCTTCAAGAATTAAGTCTAGCTCATAGGTTTATCATGAACCTCCACAACCTGAATCAATACTAAACATGTGATCTCTTGAAAGATGTTTCTAGAATGAACTTTTTAGGGGTTACCTTCTACTCTCATTAAAGTGTACCAATCACCAAAAAATATTTTTCTCTGTATGTTATAGGCTTTCTACACTTGATATTTTTTTTTAACCCATACTATCCTTAACCCTGGACTATCCTTAACCCCTGACTGTTTTTTTTTTTTTGCTGTTAACATTTGCAGTTTTAGTCCCGTACTGTCTCCCTAGCCAGAGCATTAAATTTTAGCCCTGCCTATGGTGGGGCTACATGTAACCCTGCTTTTTTCCAGGGCTAAAATAATCCTGTACTCTCATGGAGTTAGCCCACTTTGGTAAAAGGCAATGTGAACAGAAAGTGGGCTAAGCTTAGTCCCGTATCATGGGGCTAAATAAGGAGTTGGCCCCACTAAGCAAATTTTACAAGTGTATAAAACTTTAGGGATCAATGTCGCTGTACTATAATTATTCAAAATATGAGCTTCAAATATTGCAAGTTCAAGCACACTCACAATAAACATTAGTAAGTAGACTAGTTGATGAACCAATTTGTGCTCGCATAGAATAAGGTGGGTTTTATGTTATCCTTTATTTTCCTCATACTTCGTAACCTTTAACCCAATGAATGTCAGATTAAGTTCTTTTAAAGGAGAATGAAACCCTGGGGAAATATCTATTTTAATGAAAAGAGAAGATAGAGAGAAGCAATTTTTAAAAAGTTCCATCAAAATCGGTTGCGAAATGAAAAAGTTATGAAAGTTTGAAAAGTCTCAATTTACTTTCTGTGGCAATCCTCAAATTGGCAATGTTGCTTCAAAGTGACAAGTTTAGTAGTACAACTCTCAATATGTTTTGTACACAAAATTTCCTATTTTCTCCATTATCTCTAAAGATGCTGCTTGTCTTTTTGTGAACTCAACATATGTTGTGTCAAATACATTTTCTCATGATATATCTTGAGCTAAGAAGGAGACAAGCTGCACCTTGAGAGATAATGGGGAAAATATGATATTTTGTGTACAAAACATATGGAGAGTTGTATTATTAAACTTGTCACTTTGAAGCAACATTGCCAATTTGAGGATCGCCATAGAAAGTAATTTGAGACTTTTCAAACTTTCATAACTTTCTCATTTCGTAACTGATTGTGATGGAACTTTTTTAAAATTGCTTCTCTCTATCCTCTCTTTTCATTAAAATTGATTTTTCCCCAGGGTTTCATTCTCCTTTAATGTTGATTTTATACATTTAGTTTTAGGTGATTGGTACACTTTAATTTATGTTTGTGATCAAAATATTCCTGACTTTTGGTGTCCTTGATCGATTATTGACGTGCTCATAGAGCAACTAGATGCACTCTTTATATTTTTATTATTCATATGCATTTTTTATGGGTTTCATGCTGTTACGTTGGGTTTTGTATGCCATATTTAACTTAATGTTCTAACACATACCCCACTTGTACTCCCAAACATATCTTAACCAAATGATAATTGACAAACTCTTGGCTATTCAGGATAATTTAATTGTTTCTTCCGTCTGGCATCTGTGTTGTTGGTGAGAATGGGTAACACAGCGAATATGTTACTATGGAATGTCAATAATTTATTTCTCACCCACAGAATAAGATTTGAAATGATATGCATCATTTCATCTTTTTACATTGATCAAAATATTTCCCTGTATTGATTCTAGGAATATGATGTATACACTTTCATCTATTAATTGTTCCTACTTTTAAATGTACACTTTTGGGGAGCAACATGATCAACTCTTCTGAAAGGTGTATAATAACTTTGTCAACCTTGTTCTACACTCTTTTAAATTCCTATTTCTTTTCTCCCCCACTTCAAGTTATATTTCCATCTTTCTCTTTCGCCATACACAAAACTATATCTCCTCCACTTATCCAAGTCTCCTCTGTGTAGAGATGATTGGATTAGTTACAACTGCCCCGAAGCATTCTAGAGCCGTTGATAACATGTTTTGAAACAGTATCCTTCTAGATAGCTGTAACTGTCTTGATTTCAAATGGCAAAGCAGTCCCATGCTTCCAGGGAAAGAGATAATAGACTTGACTTAAAATAGCAAAGAAACATATTCCTGGCAGTTTTTAGAGATGAAGGCCTTTGGGAAATTAACATGCTGAACAAATAGATATCCACCATCTTTTGTTTCATTTGAGAATGTCGCTGTCTTTATGACTGAAGGTATGTTTTTAAATTATGAAATACATGGTGCATTATTATGTTGTATGCATATCTGTATCGATCTTTTACCTGAGTGACATAATGCAAGGGGATAGAGAAAAGTTTGGGTTTTTTTCTGTCTTAATGATACTCAATAATGCACACCAGTCTTGAAGTCTTGAGATATATTTTACTGCTGCAAATGTTTTTATTCAGCCCCAAGTGTTGAAAACATGTTCAAAATTATGTTTTGATTATGCGAGTTTGCATCAATTTTGAATCTCTACAGGCTACTAGACAGCCTCACGTAACATCTGTTGACATTTTATTATCTCCCCGTGGGTCTCGATCTGCCCTCGTGAGCATGTGTGGAGTAGTTTTGATTTTGATTTTCTTTTATGCGACATTTTGATTGAGTTTTGGCTGGTTTACTCTTGAAAATGTTGAGAAAATGTGGAGTATAAACAATAAAGAAATAAGAAACGAAGCAATGTCATTCAAACAATTCAGATTATAATCCATTTATTACAGAATAGAACACAGAATAGAAAGAACCAGACACGACATCTTCCTTTTGCATTTGTACAGTAGGATTTCTGTACAAAAGTTTAATAACCATCTCAATGTTTTAGAAATATCAAAAAACAATCACCTCTAAATATTTCTGGTTGCCTAAAACTAGTGTAGCATAAACTTTGACACATCAGCTTTCTTCTGCAACTAGTGACACCTTATAGGATATTCAAAGAAAAAAGACAAGTGATAAATCAGATTTTATTTTAAATCTTCAGAATCTCATATCAAGATTTACCTCACCCATATGCTTATGGAGACACCATGTAAGCCTCGATTCCAGGCTGAACAAGTTGTTCAAATTCCTTAATGGAAACCTAGTTTACTAAGTCTGGAGTCTCTCTGCCACCATTTGTCCCATCTCTTCATTTGAAAGAAAACATATGGCAACCAGAAATGATGTAATCTACATGTACACTAGACTTGATATAAAAATATTCATAGACTGTGCAGAAGAATTTATTTGGCCTGGAATCAGAGCTAGCCATCCTTAAGTGTGTATGGGTCCTAGAGTGCATTCAACTCTGAGATTTGTGCAGGTGTCAAGATGGCTCTGGAGCATCTGAAATCGATCCCAAAACAACCTGTAAGAGGTACTTCACATGAAGGTTTTTTTCTCAGGAATGGTTCCCGACATTGGCTGTCTTTGTCAGTTATGATTAGAAATATCGTACAACCATGGAATATCTTCAAGGCGTGTGTGTAAATCCAGGGGGGGGGGTATAAATACCCTAACTTCTGGGGGAGGGGGTGGCCTGTACAAATATACCCCCTCACTTTTCAAGGAAAATTAATTTAAAATCAATCAGTTATTGAACCTTTTGACAAAATTAATGTAGTTGACTCTTATTGTAGTGAAAAATTCTGGTTGAAATGTTATTAAAATACTAAAATAAGGTTAGAACATATCCAAAATATGTGTGTGTGGGGGGGAGGGGGGTGTATGTATGTGTTTTTATTCATGTGCTTGTGTGTGTGTGTTTGCACGAGAAATCACAACGCCTGATTGCGCTCATCCCCCCCCCCCCCCCCCCCCCCCCCCCCCCCCCCCCCCCCACTGCTGCGAACAGATTTATTTCACTGTTTCTATGAGGACTATATGCATGGACATTTGCCTTGGCTGCCATTATGTATTCATCAACCTACCAGCACAGTTCTTTTTTTTTTTTTTTGAAATCCAACCCTGGAATATATTTCATCAGGTTTACAAGGCTGTTATGAGAGTTGCCTCATCCTGTTACACAACCTTGCAATATGCATGGATTTTAGCGGGCTGGTATTGCGTATGAATCTAGTCATGTGCTAATAATTGCTACCCTGGAATATTTTAAAGAGTTTCACTGGTCTATCATTGCATGTACTTTATGAGCTTGTCATTTGAAATAGAACCTTGCAATATTTTGAGAGAGTTCTGTTGGCTCGTCATTGAATAATTACATAGACTTACATGCTTTTAAATGTAACCCTGTCAAATATTGAAATATGGCGATGGCTTGAGTTTTATACATTTGTAATTCTTTGTACATATGAACGAACACAACTTACAGTTGCTTGGAAATATTTGAAGTGTATTTTTTTTAAATGGTCTGTATCAGCATGACTACAAGTCTATATACATTAATAAAATTATAGATTATGTTCAATGATTTTCAAAAGGCAGATTTTCCCTTTTTTTTTAATACAAAGATTTGTCATTCTGTGGATTGGGAATGTTACATGGCACAGATATTTGTTTGATTCCATTTCTGAGCAATGCTATACGTAATTTAGGATGCAAATTATTACTTTGTTATGAATTTATAATGATGGTATCAGCATTTTCCATACCTCGGTCGCGTCTGTTTCTATGTTAGGAATATTGAAACAAAGGGATTGGTTCGAGATTCAAACATATAAACTTAGACTGCCTTCACTTGGATATCACACACTCTGAAGTGTTTTATGAACCGTTCAAATCAATATTCTCGTAATCTGTCAGTCGTTATTCAAGCATTATCACTTACAGAGTAGTTCACCATTTAGATTCTGTGAACCATAATGGCACAACCACTACCATGCATTCAAGTGCACTACACATGATATAATTTGATATAGAAATTTAAACAAATAAAATTATTGTGATATTGGTTCTGATCAATGATATAAGAACTGTACATAGAAATTTTTGTGCAGTGTACTTGAAAATGTGCTTCTGATTTAATGAAAACAATCTTGAATGTTGTTTTACAAAAAGTATGGATTTGGGAAAAGGGTGCATTTTTTTGTTTGTACTCATGTTGATGACTGCATATTATTCTTCTCTAGATTTGGCTGGTGGACCTGCCATATATTGAGAGGGAATTATTCACTAAGCCTTTTTTTTTTGTATATTGAGTGGGAAGAACTTATACTTTTACACAGAACTAACACCTTCCTGGCTCTCAGCAGTAAATGATACCAAATAAAAGAACATATTAACCTGTTGACTACTGAATTCTCTAATTCCCATAGGCTTAATACAGGAGCCACCGGGCTCCAGTAGACTCTTTCTTTGCCATAGATCAAAACCCTAGCCTGCCACACTGTTTGGAGTATACGATACTGTATCTGTGACAAAAGTTGATAGCGGCAGTCCACTGTTTGTACCATTAGTCAGTCGAAGCCAGTAAAGAGTTAAATGCATTTGGGCCATGAGGAAAATTGCTGATCAAGTACGTACCTTGTATAAAGGCATACACTGGATGTGAATCAAGGATTCTGGGACAAATGCTGTGTCCACGGTGCCCCTCGTAAGATGGACAGGATCATGATGTTTCCTTGGCCTTTAACTATGTAGGAATAGATTAAAGATCTTTCTTTGACTCCATTGTGTCATGACAACAGACGTCTTGCTTCTGGATTGTGTACGCAAGGACTGTGCTTAATGCATCAACCAGAAGCTATGCGTTGAGGATATTTGTCATTGCATAAACTAGCAGGATGCATGGAAGAGACAATTTTCTCTTAGATGCATTGAAATGGTCATCATAGTGAAGTATTAAGAGCCTAATCCAGTTGATTTTCTAATATGGTTGATGGATGTTTGTAATTACTGTATGAAATTAACGAAATCCACAGTGACTTCTGAGATATCGGATTTCTAAACATCACACTTCTAAAGGTTGAATGTAACAATCATACAGATGACTAATTTATAGCTTAATAGATCACAAGTGTTCAAATATTCAGTTATCAGCAAATTTTAAAAATTCACATCTTAGCATTAATATACTGAGGTGAAATGTAATAAAAATGTGATGCACAAAGATGGATATATGTTTATTTAATCACAAGAAATCCAGTACCTTTCATTCATCAGCATATGTTATAAATTCATATCTTATGAGGAAATTTTATATGAAATGTAATGAAAAGTCATACACATTAGTATATGTTCTTATACTTAGAAATGTATCTTGCCATATCTTGTACTTTCCAAAGAGGACCCTATTTCATTGAGTGGGACTCGGAAGGCTTGCAATTTAACCATACAGCATGAATAATCCAGATCTTTCATTTCTCTTGTATTTTGTGGTACTGTCATAGTATCTGCTTTCATATTCACAAATGTATCAGGCCATATCATATGCTTCCCAAGGAGGATTCAATTTCCTTGAGTGGGACTACAGACTTCCAGACCTGCATTTGAGCCACACGTCATGACTATATTAATCCTGATCTTTTCTGTTGTATATTATCTGCTTTCATATCCACAAAGGTATCTTGTCATATCCTATACTTTCCAAAGAGGATCCTATTTCCTTGAATGGGATTATATATAGCCTTCCAGGCCTGCAATTGAGCCACTGAGCATGAATATGTTAATCCAGATCTTTTATTTCTCTTGTATGTTGTGAAACTAATAGTATCTGCTTTCATATTCACAAATGTATCTTGCCATATCCTATATCTTCCAAAAAGGATCCGATATCTTTGGCAGGGACTAAATGCTTCCAGGCCAGCAATATAGCCCCACACCATGGATATACCAATCCAGATCTATTATTTCTTTCATATGCTATTGTGCTATGAATTAGTATGTGCTATCATATTCACAAATATATCTTGCCATATTCTTTATGTGGTATAACCAGCATGCTGGGCACTCGGTTTGCTAATAAGATTATCCCTATAGCGATCCAATTAATATTCTCTCCACATCTCTATGCATCAATTCACCTTGCATACAAAATACATTGGCAGCCTGTGGTGGTCTGCGAGGAGTACCGGCTAGGTGGATGAAAATTAGGCCCAAGGACTGGAGAGGGCTCACTTTGAGAATGTGTATGCATCATATTGATGATAGCAGGAAAGGGACTATCAGTCGCTTTGTTTTTGTCTTTGATGGTGTAATCTGAATCACATGATTTGTATCCTCCTGTGGTTACATGTTTTACTGTAAAAAGAAAGTGGATTTTACTGTTATGATGACTTACGATTTTCTCTTTCTCCTACATGTGCCTTGTCAGAGCCTGACCATGCATCTCAAACCAGTCCAATCTTTAGCCCCTGTATGCATGATTTCAACCACATTAGTGCCAGTTTCTAATGACAAGTCCTCCTTGAAGGTCAATCTTTGATGTCCTCTTGTTCTCATGCCATTCTTATGTCCATCAATGGCCAGTCTTGCCCGTTCATCTTCCCTAATGTCAAGTCCAGCGAAAGTCGATTGGTGTTTTCTCATTGTATTGATCGGATTCCGCTTTTCCTCAATCATCTCAGTCCAGTTTTATTTAGCAAATTCATAAAAACATTACAAACAAATACAATACATGTCATACACTTAAACAATAAGATACTTTGGAAATGCAGCAGAAAGATGAAGTCTTATATTGAAGCCGCTCCCCATGTTAAAAAATAAGTACATGAATAAATATACAGTATGCAAAACACATTGTGCCCTAACACTTACATGCACACACACACACGTGTGTGTGTAAACTCACAAATAAAATGCACATAATTTGTCTGAAGTAAATACATTTTCTATTTTTTCTCAAAAAATTCAGTGATGAACTAGTTTTTGATATCATTCGGTATTTTATTCCAAATTTTTGGACCATTATGAAATATGGGCTTTTTAAATAACGTGGTTTTAGAGCATGGAATGTTGTAATTTCTATTACTCCGTGTAGAATAATAATGTGTTGAAGTATTTTAAATCAAAATATGACATAATAGAAACTGGAAGAACTTAATGTCCTGTATGCATGTGTTTGTTTGAGATACTCTTTATCCATGGTCCTCTTAACCTATTGCTTACAGGAACTGAGTAGTCCCTGTACTAAGCCTATGGGAGGAAGAGAATTCAGTAGTCAACTGGTTAATATCTGTCTGTAGCTGCACATTTCCATTTTACACCAGCTAAAATATCTCTTATTGTGTTTTATTTTCTTTTTCTCTGTCTCATGTGAATCAGTATATGAACAAATTTTAATTAAGAAGGAGGAGGGGGGGGGGGGGGGTGGGGTGGGGTAGAGAAGAATCCCTTAGCCTGGTAGCCATGCTGCTCTCCTACTTCCAAAATCATATTTTAAAAAATTACTGCCTGTATGATATATCTAGATATTGGAACATGTTCAATTAAGTTCTCCCCCATGGTGATGTCTTTTGCTGTGTACACATGATCTGGGGTAGATGTGAATGTAGCCTGTATGGTATATCAACACGGAGGGCGGTATATCACAATGGAAAGTGTGGGTGCCAGACAAACATGCAAACACAGGAAGTTTGCAGAAGGAAGTGGGATATTGGAAGGATTTATGAAGGTGCATGAAATGGAAAGTCAATACTTGGAAAGATGGAAAAACAATTCTTAGGGTTGAAGTATGCATTTAAAAAAGAACAGTAGTGAATATTGACTTTGTAGGAATGACAATGCAGTTTAAAGAATGTTGTAAGCTGCTTTATAACTTTTGCTATATTATTTTAATTCATTATGTTACACATAGTGAATTCAGCAGAAGTAATAAAGAAAAGAAATATCAGTGATTATCTTGTGCATATGAAATTAGATATATAATGAAATTGTTGATTATAATTTCTAAACTGTTGTCACATAAATTAATTATATTAAAATGTTGTGATCAACATTACTAGACAACTGATAATTACATATTTATGCTGCTGCCATACGTAAGTTCTGTATCTAGACATTTTTTCTCTTCTGTTCACTTTATTTTTGTAATATAGGATATTCAATATGATAAAGACGACAAAATTTTGATAAGATATTAAGAGAAAAGAGAAGACTTTGAAGATTTTTTACTTTTTTTTGTTGTAATATACGAAAGAAAAGATCAAAGATAAAATCATTCAAAGAAGAAAATAAGAACATGACACATAAATTCTCATTTTAAAAAAATAAATAATTGCTTCTTTTATAGTGCTGTATCCATTTTTAAACTGATAGTAAGATAGAGTTGAACAGTGAGGCTTTGCTAATATTGATTGGCAGGTGGAGAGATGATGCATAATTTCCTCCCTTGTAATCTTGCCCAAGAGTGGCATACTTTCAAGGTCATTGCTGATGGTGATGAGATGTCTTGATTTCGGAATATGATAAACTCATCTGCTGACAGCTTGACCTAGAATGTCAGTCTAGGCTCTCTACTGTTCTGCCTGTCTGTCTGCCCCCCCCCCCCCCCTCTCTCTCTCTCTGTCTGTCTGTCTCTCTCTCTGTCTTTCTCTCTCTCTTTCTCTCTCTCTTTCTGTCTCTGTCTCTCTCTGTCTTTCTGTCTCTCTGTCGGCTCTCTCTCTTACCCTCCCTCTGTTCCTCTCTGAGTCTGTCTCGGTCACTCTCCAGTCTTTCTATCTTCCCTTGTCTGTTGCTCTATTTTTGTGTCTGTCTCTATCTGTCTCTATCTCTCTTTATCTCTCTCTATCTCTCTTTATCTCTCTCTATGTCTTTCAGTTTCTATGTCTGTCTGTCTCTGCCTTTCTGTCTCTCTGTCTTTCTGTTTCTCTGTCTTTCTGTTTCTCTGTCTTTCTGTTTCTCTGTCTGTCTCTGTCTCTCTGTCTTTCATCTCTCTGTCTTTCTGTTTGTCTGTCTGTCTCTCTGTCTTTCTGTTTCTCTGTCTCTCTGTCTTTCTCTCTCTGTCCATCTCGCACCCTCTCTCTCTTCCTCTCTGAGTCAGTCTCTGTCGCTCTCTCCAGTCTTTCCATCTTCCTTTGTTGCTCCATCTTTGTGTCTGTCTCTTTCTCTCTCTCTCTCTCTCTATATGTGTGTGTGTGTGTGAATCTTTCTTTTTGTCTGTCTGATGCTCTCTTTATCTCTCTATTGTTCTAGATATTTGTGTACCTCTCTAACCCTCACAATCTTTCTGTCTCTTTTTATCCTTCCCTCTCTTTGTGTCTTTCTCTTTTTATCTCTGTTCCTCTTTTCTTAATTTTTCTTTCTGTCTTTATGTCCTTTTTAGTTGTATTTGTTTCTCTTTCTCTCTCCCCCTCTCTAGAACTTGGTGTCGCAGAATGTGTCCCCTCCATTCCAAATGCTTCAAGCGTGTCTTCTTAAGTTCGACAGCATACCCATGTCACGCAATATCTTCATACACCACTTTCGCTGCATGTCAGAGTAATCCCAGAGCTTATGCATACTAAGTACAGTGAGATATGACCCCTGCTGCAACTTCATTGGGTATTCTCATACGAGAGATACATACATCATAAGATTACCTGTCACTGATATGGCCTGGGAATTCAGAACTCTTTATCCCCACGTGTTGCATCTCATATATAAAAATGGGGCAGGTTCGCTAGGCTAATGTATTTTGTCCTCCAGTGCAAGTGCAGCATTGCACCCATGTCATGTAATATCTTCGAACATCACTGTTTTGCTGCAAGTCAGAGTTATCTAAGAGAACTCGTGCATACTGTTAAAGTACAGTGAGATATAACCCCTGCTGTAACTGCATTGGGTATATTATTCCTATATTAATAACGAGCATATTGCAGACTGATATATCATGATTTTATCTGCTGCTTATTTCATACAGGAATGGACAACTCTGTATGCCTGCATATTGCATCTCTGTTTTTTACAAACAGGGCAGGTGCTTAATATCTTGTGCTTGACTAACGTTCTGTACATAGCTCGGTTATTAAATTGAAAATCTCTTATTATTGTTGCTAAAGAGCATGGATGGAATAACACATGTGCAAAAATACATGAGCTAAACAGCTTTCATTATCTTCCTTGAAGAATTCAGCCTCAAAAATTTGCATACATTATAACAGGTAGTTTGTAAGCTGGTACATTTGAATACTTCAACAAAGGAGGTTTGTAATATGATTATGTGTACTTAAAGCACATGTGGGGGTTTTGGTTTTTTTTTTGTAAAACAAAATTTCTTGGTGGCTTTCTAAAACTTCTTCTTTTCAAGCTCTGACAAAGAAGTACTATGTCAGTATTTCTACTCACCCGCTCAGCTATGTCAATGTATTTTAGACCTGTACCATACAGTTTGTATATACTATACTCTCCTGTCATGCCAAGCTATGTGATTTCCTTTGAAAGAGTAACTGCCATCAGTCTGAGAGAGTAATGACACACTCGTGGCTCCAAGATTTTGTGTAAGGAAAAAAAAGGGGGGTCCAGTTCCCAAAAATATTCTGACAAGCAAAAAAAAAAAAAAGTCGGTAACAGAAAAGGGGGAGTCCATACACAAAACTGAACTTACGACAAGCAAAAAAATAATGGAGACGATTCAGACCCCAGTAACCCCCCCGCCTCCATGACATTCAGGGGCCCACAATTTATTCCTCTTGAATGTTATTACCTCGTAACATACCAGCAGAGAGGCACAGGCAAAGGGGATGAGTAGTATGGATTTGGCATCGATCGGAGGTGAACGCAATTTTATGCAAAGTACATGTAAAATCATGCCTCTGCTCTCTTGATGCATAGACCATTTTCATCTTTTTTTTTCCAATTTCTATAGACTCTAGCCTGAGTTATCTCAGGTTCATTATTCAATGGGTCAATAATATTGAAGGTTATGTGCAGGGGTTTTATCTGGTAAGCCCTCAAAAACTTTTCTTCAGATTTCTTTGATTTTAGATGATGAATAGGTAGATACTGTAAGCTGACCAACTTTCTCTCTTTCTCTGCACTGCTCTATACTTCTGCTCATAATTAACATGCAAATTAAACTCTTGCTCTCCTACAGTAAAAATAACATGCTATACAATTTAACTGAAGAAAGGAAGATAAAATAAAATAGTCTTTACTAGACGAGATCCTGAGTTGCACTGACTTTACTAACAGAAATTCAACTTGAACAGATATCCACATGAATTAAATCATCAATTAAACAACCAATCAGTAATAAGAAAAATGGAACTGTCTACAAAATGGACTAACCCAGAGAGAAGCAAGAACCAATAATCAGCATGGAAAGATGGTCATGAGATGTTATGAATATGAATGAGAATGTAACAATAGAAACATGTGGAGTGAAGGTGGAATGTAAAAGAAAGTATGGGAGATGGAATGGAATGGGAGAAACCAGGTGTGGCTATGGCAATGACATGTGAAGGTGGAAAGAGGAAATGAAGGTCATGAATTGGAATGTAAATAAACAGGGCAAAATGTAAACATTGGAGTACGGGAAAGTAAAATGTAAAACAGCCAAGTAAAATACTGCAAAAATCTACTGTTACAATACTAGCATAACTAAGCTGCTGTGTAGTTATTTCCTCCTCAAGTTAAATATTAAACAAGTGAGAGTTTAAAAATAATTTAGATACCGGGTCAGGGATCAAAACTCCTACAACAGCAAGTTGTACTACAACGTGTACACATGTGTAAAACCTACAGGGGGTCTGTGTACACACGTTATCTCCATGCGAAGTATTGACATTGTTGTGCGGGCAGCCATCGGCACTGCTGTCAACTTTGGGGAACTGCTTGGAGGGAGATTCCTATTTTTTCCTTCTCGCCAGCCCTCCAGAAGTTGCTCAGTAGGGGGGGGGGGGAGAGGGGTGGCAATTTTTTTAAATTTTTCTACCAGTTCTCCAAAAGTTGCTGAGGGGGGGGGGTGATTTTTTTTTCTCTCGCCTGCCCTCGAAAAGTTGCTCAGTAGGGGGGGGTACAAGAAAGTTTTTAAAACAAAAAAACAAATGTTGTGTCACATGATTGGCGGGAGGTTTCTTTGTAAAGCAGGAGATTTACATGCTTGGTAGGAGAGCATGGTGGCGAGAGACTCCCGCCAAAATCAGAAGGGTTTACAGCCCTGGCCATCGGGTAGAAGGGTCCTAGCATAAGGCAGTGTATAGCCGTTATTTTGCGTTCCTCACAGATATTTACACTAAGATTAACCGAAAATCATGGATGAATACCAAATGATCTCGTACATGTATACATGTACACGTATATCTTTGTATACAAGGAAAACAACATGATGTTTCCCTCCAATTTCCTTTTTGCTACCAAAACTACACATAAGCTTTAGAAATGCACATATAAAAACATACTGATTGTCATGACAGCATTCACAAACATCCATGTCAGCAACAATGGCATTTCCATGTTGAGTTGTCTGATGAATTCTTTATGTAGGTTAGACATTGTACATTAAGTACCTCATTCCAACCATGTTGCCATGACTTTATGATTGTGTTATTCATTGGAAAGCCATTAATGAAGTTATTAACCATGCCATTGGTGGCAAATTATGCTCAAAAATTTTGCTGGTATACATTGTAGTCGGATTAAAAATGGCTGTTTTGGGGGGGGGGGGTTTTCTTTCTGTTTAGACAGAAATGGGTAAATGCATTTTTTAGTTTATGCCTATAAAAGATACTGTTTGCCAAATCCTATTTTATTAATTATTACAATTTATTTATTTTCCACTTGTTGGATGAAAAATCTTGATCACCATAAATGTTGTTTTCCTTAGGGGTCTAGCAACAGATAAGGAATTGATACTGAAAATATGTCTCTTGAAAGTTTATTTATTATATTTTTTCCTGAGCTTGTGGCACAGAGGAGGTAAGCTGTTTGAGATTAAGCTGGAGGACATTTGTTCTTAGACGTTTTGCAATCTGACATGTACATTCTTAGAAGAAAGAAAAAATGGGGAGATCTTTCTCAAACCTAGAAGTAGCTTTATATTGCATGTTCATAATCACCTTGAATTGAAAAGAACTGCAATTCTGTTAATGTTATTTTTGATTTTCAAAAAATTAAAGGATGGCACAGTCTTTGTCGGGTCACTCTTTTCTGTTAAAATTATGGCTATCTTCTGCATGTATTCAGAGTTCCTTTTGAATGCTTTTGAGTCAAGACAGGATTAAGTTGCAATTTTTTGTCAGCTCCCACCAAATGACGTCCCTGTTTCCATGGCAATGGAATTTGCAGATCTCTTTACATCAGTGTTCTTTTGTGCAGTTAAATCCTGTTACCTTTTTGATATTTTTTCATTTTCAGTATAGTTAGTGGTACAGAAATTCACATAAACCTACCTTTTTAGCTGGTGCTAAAGCTCTCCAGAGACATACTCATTTTATGCCGACCTGAGCAGAAATATGGAAACAGTTTTGAATTACAACAATTTCATGAAGTGAGGCAGTAATTGAAAACTTTAAAGCTAGAAAGATAACCATAGAAAGAGTAGGTGTTCAATGCATTCATCTGCCACCGCAGACGAGCGTTTGCCATCACAATTTTCTCAGTATGGCTGTCAGTATTAATTTAGATTTGCATTTGATTTGGGCTTTGAATTTTGACTTTGCCAGTTTGTTACTTAAAACAGTCTGTAAATTGGCAATTTCAAGGTACTTATTTGGTTTGTGTCATGTATACTCCTGCAGTGCCGTGGGTGTTAAATCAGCCCTGCATATTCAAAGGCTTTTTTTTTCTTTCATTCCATAATATTGTATTTATCTTTTTTATATTAGTTATATATATATGTGTATATATAATATACTGATTTCCACTCGAAATTTCTTTTATTTCATTAATCTTATTTTGTAATGTTAGCTCAACTGAATATATAATGTACATATGTTTTGTTTAGTAGTTTTCTCTCTCTCGAACAATTACTTTAATTAATTAAACGAAAATCTTTTTTTAAAAGAAACCTATATTATTGTATCATTATTCGATTAGGGGATCTACATCACACAACGTAAGCTTTTTAGTAGATCCCTCCACATATCCTTTTGTCACCTTTCTATGTCATATCCATGTATTCTCTGTTTTTGCAGTGTTTGTAATTTGTACATATTGTTGTAATTTCATTGTAAATGTGGAATCTGAATAAAATCAAAATCAAATCAAATAAAATTCAAATCAAAAGGGCATGAGCTTGTTGTGCCATTCTGCTAAATGTGTGCACTATTGCATTAAACAGAACATCTTAAGTATTAAAATACCAGCAACTTCCAAGTATGTACTTAAGTATTGCATACATAACTACTGAAATTAGGTAGTTACCATCCACTTTCACTTTTTTGTTGTTGATAAAGAGAGAAACCCCTGTCAAGTTTGTAAAAATGGTATAACAAATGGTATAACATGTATAGAGCAATTAAAACCTTAGAAGCAAGTTACCAGAAGTATGCTTTATGGCTTGTACACATGCTGACACCCTTCTGCCACCGACACAATGAGATATGTTTCAATTATGAGTGCATATAGATAGTTGCTGCTTCTTTTATCATAGGAACTTGTGTGTGCATTGTGAATATGTTTCAATTATGAGTGCATATAGATAGTTGCTGCTTCTTTTATCATAGGAACTTGTATGTGCATTGTGAAGTGTGCTCATGTGAAGAAAAAAAAAAGTTTAAACTAAGGTAGCTTAGTTAAATCCCTCCCAGGATATTCAAACCTGTAAAATATGTTTGAATTATTAAAGAATACTTGTACATGTAGATCATTATTTCTTCTTTGATAAGGAGCTTGTATGTGCAATATGAAGCATACTCCTGTGGAAAAATATGTCAACTTTGACAACAAAATAAGGTATTAAACCTGTTGAATACTGAAATCTCTCATTCCCATAGGCTTAATACAGGGTCCAGCCAGTTCCTGTGTGCAATGGGTTAAACTAAGTTAGCTTCAAAGCAAAATGTAGAGACACCTAAGGATGCATCTGTCCTTTGTATTATATTACTCTTCCTTTTCATTCTTTTTCCTTTTCCCTAATTGCAAACCTAGGGGGGAAAAAGGATGCTTTTTCTGGAAACAACAGATTGAAGTAGAATGGCCTAAAGTAAGGTCCCAGACATGCGTTTTTTAGCTGTCAGTTTTAATGCCTTGAGTTTTCATGCTTTTAAGGTCGGAGAGGAAGAAAGGAAAATCAATATTGAGTGAATCTTCAGTCTTCATTTCAAATGCACGCTCTGTCCTCCCCTGCCTCCTCCAGTTATCATCTGGCCCTGGCTTTTAGGTGATAAACACACCCTCTTTTTATCAAGAACTAGAAGAGAATAAATTTTATAGCATTTATCCCCTTCTCAGGCTTCTGCCTCTGAAAAGTGGAATAAGCTTCTTTGACATATACAGGAGTTCATGTGAAAGGATTAAATAAAAGATCCACATGTATATGCATGAATGTAATCAAAGTCATAAGATATTTTTGTAGGGGTAACAAGAACATTAAGCTCCATATGCAGGAATTTTTCTTCTCCATAATCATATACTTCATGTATTTAAAATAAAATCATGTTAAAAGCATGTATACAATATACATATACATATAGGATACTGCCTGAAACAACGGGACAATACAAGGTCGAAATAGACTTCTAAATATACAAATCAGTATATTCAGATAGTGGAAAAAACAGTGAGCATCAAATGTGTGATTGTCATAGAAAGTTTAGACACATATTGCCAGATACTGATTGGCTGTGTCATTTTTGAAATAACAATGCTCTTTTAGAATAAGAAACCCACTTTTTTGAAGAATCTTTGGGAAAACAACAACCATTTAAAAGGGTGTAGTCTTCATGTATAAGTAAATGGGAGATGTCCTTATATGCAATTATTTTTGGGAGTCTCCTTCTCAGTACTACATCCTGTGAAACTCAAACATCTACTTATACTGTCTTTGCACTACATCTGTGCCCTAATTTGTTACTCCAAAATCCAATAAACACAGCGGCGACAGGTCTTATTCAATTACCTCACCCCAGCTAGGGAACTGCTCGCCCTACAATATACGTAATGCTGGAAGTATTTTCAAGATCTTACTATAGCGCCTGTGAATTCATGAAGGACAAATGCTTCCAGAGTTACCGTTTGTCATGTAGTATTTATATAATATTGAATGGCCTTGAGTGGGATACAAGGATATATCACACGAGCTATGAGCATATTTCACTAATCTGCACGACGAGTGAAATATTTTCAAAGCGAGTACGATATATCCTTGTGTCCCACGAAAGAAAAGCCATTCAATATAATTATTATTAATTGTATGATACCTAGTTCCTCAATTTTCACTGTTACATGTCTTTATGTTTTTGTATTGACTTCGACATAAAACACAGGTAGAAAAACATTTTTTCCTTACCCAAGCATCTTGCAAGAGCTGCGTGCATACATCTATTGTCTTAACCTTTGCGTATTTAAGCACGTATTCACTTACTTACGCGTCACGCGCACCCCAAACCATGAGATAATGGAGATATATATTGCACGGTCATCTGGGTACTTTTACACAAACCATGAGATATTGTTTTAAAATTGCACGGTCATCCGGGTACTTTTGCACAAACCATGAGATTCGCCAATTTTTCTGGTCGCCTGAAAACCCTTCATACAAATAATAATTATGTATACACTGTCAATATCTTTGTGGAACTTGATAACCCCACAGCTGAGAGCCAGAAGGGCATTAAGTGATTTTTTTTTTTCACATCCTGATCCAGTGAAACATGCCCTTCTCTCTCTTTGGCTAACAATTACCATTCTACAAGATTCCTGTTTCATTTTATAAGGGCTTTGTATCTCAGAGTGAAATAAATTGTTTAATCCAGTTATTATATTTGTTATTTGTATCATTGTTGTCACTGTCATCATTTGTGCTATAATAATTGTTTACCCCTTCCAAGCCACTAAGTTTCCAGCGAATTAACTTTCAAGACTTAAAACTTTGTGTCAAAGTTTGTTTTTATTTTATATTATGCATAAAGTAGATACAATGGCTATAAACTTTGTAGTCCATGTACCTGACTTTTTTTCAAGAGGAAAAATATTACTCTCGATCCAAATATTAATTAGGGGCAAGATTTTCCCACTATGGCATAAACAGGATTATAATTATAGTGGTAGCGATGTAAGTAGCAGCAGCAGCAGTAGTCTCATGAAATCATTACTTCTTATCATAGGGTTTGTGATGCTAGTTTTAATCCATTATGACTGTGATGCTCTAAAAACAATAGAAATATAACTGACCTCATTTTTTGTACAAGGCCGATGCAAAAATGTCACGAAAAGCAAAACTTGTATAAAAGCAATAAGAGAACATCAATATATCTGAATTATTCATTCTTCTATCGTATTAAAGGGCTTGTTTGATCAATCGCCGCTTAGGATGACCAGTAATTGAATTCTATTGATGTCGTCGGTGATGCAAGAAATCAGTGGTGCTCTGCAACGGATGTTGTCCCTCTCTTTCAGCCATGGACAAACAGTTGAGCCTGCAGCGACCATATGATGATTATGCCCCACTCTCTCCCTCTCCCTTTCTGTCTCTCTCTCTCTTTCTCTCTCTCTCTCCCTCTCTCTCTCTCCCTCTTTCTCTTCCATTTGTTTGATCTCACTCTCTCACTTTCTTTCCTCTTCTCGATCACGTTCGATCTTTTCTGATTTCTTGGATATTGTCCTCTTTCACGTCGGACAATCTGTTTAGCCTACCGCAGCCGTAACACAAGTACCAATATCTCTCTCTCTCTCTCTCTCTCTCTCTTTCAGTCTCCTTTAATATAATTTGCCTGTTTCTTGGATGTTGTACCTCTCTTCAGCAAACTGACAATCAGTTAAGCCTTCAGAGACTGTATCACATATAACCTCCCTCTCTCTTTCCCCTTTTCTTCTCTCTCCCTCCCTCCCTCCCGGTCTCTCTCTCTCTCTTTCTCTCCCTCTTTCTCTCTCACATTTTCTCATTGGCTTGAACTTTTTTAAAATTGTTCCTTTCTCCACCTCATTACATACAGTTTAGCCTGCTGCAACCTTTTCATGAAAATTCCCACACACCTCTCTTACCTCTTTTTGTCTCTGTCTCTGACAATTTCGCTCTTTCCTCATCCCATCTCTCCCTCTCTCTCTCCCTCCTTCCATCTCTCCTTCTCTCTCTCTTCCAAATTCACTCACTGTCTCCCTCAATCTTATTTTGTGTTTTCTCGGCCCCTTCTTCATCTCGTGACATAAAGTTTAGCCTGCAGCAACCTTTCATTAAAATGCCTTCTCACCTCCTCTCTCTCTCTCTCTCTCTCTCTCTCTCTCTCTCTCTCTCTCCACATCTCTCTCTCTCTCTCCCTCTCCTCATCTCTCTCTTCTATTTCTACCTCACTATATTCTGTGTCTCTCCTTGATTTATGGTTTGGACAAACCGTCAAAGCTGCAGCTTTCCTGGGGGAAATACAAGCTCTCTACACATGTGTTCTCGTCTTCTCTCTCCCTATATTGTAGCCTTCCTTAAAGGTTATTCATCTCTTTGGTCGAAGATAAAGGCAAAATCTGCAACAAACACATCCTGAAAATTCTCTATCATTCTCTCTTTCCCTCCCCTCTCTCTCTCTCTCTCTTTCCCTCCCTCCCTCCCCCCCCCCCCCCCCCATTATTTTCTGACTTTTCCCCATGCTGTATTCCTCTCCTAAGCTGGGATAAACAGTTCTGCTGACAGCAACCAAGAAATAGAGTAAATGCTCCCTTTAATCCTCTCTGTCTCTTTCCATGGGGAGAGTTTATGGTAAAGGACATTTCATATTCTTGCCCCCCCCCTCCCCACTATCTGTCCCTTCCATTCTTATTTGTATTCCCTCTCTTGTTTTCATATATTGCAACTCTTAAATTCTGTTCCAGTTTTTCCATTTCGAAAATCCTTTAAAACCTTTCACTTAGTTCAGTTTCATTTTACCCTGAAATCTAGTTTATCAGTGGAAGCACTTATCATTTATTCATCCCTTTTTGTTGTTTTATATTTTTATATGTTTCAAAGATTTTTCCTCTTCTGTATCCTTCCAGTATTAACATGATAATGTTCTTTTTTCAATGGAATCAAGTTTATGTTCTTCTTTTGTGTCCTCTCTGACATAATGCTAATAAATTATGTTACTTAAATCAGAAAACTGGATTGAAGAATATACCTCTTTCCCTATTTCTTTCACCCTCTTAATTCAGAGTATCAGTTTTGCTCTTTCCTTTTCTCTATTTATCTTTTTTTCATCTAGCTTCGTATTGCTCTATTACTTGTCCACATGGTAGCACATAGCCTTTGGGAATAACCTCTTGCGTAGAAAGCATAATCTTTTATTCATAACCATCAGATGTCGTCTAATAGGGGACAAAAGTGGCTCCATTTGAAATGTAATTTCCCTTGATGTCTTCAGATGAATAACCAAGGATGAAACTATTAGGAGTTCTATGATGATTATTAGAAAAGAAAATAGATATATTATCTTTGTTTAATTTGTGTGCAAGTGCAGCAGAACCCCCATACAACTTTAGTATTAGGTGTTCAAAAAAGATTTTGGATCATTAATGACTCAAAAAATTTAAACTTGCATCAGACTGAGGTTTTAGCATTGTACATTTAAAGGATGTCAAATGTATTTAAAGTAATTTTATGACATTTCTTCGAATTATATTCTTAAGATAATGCTTTGAATATATAGATTTTCACTTTAGGAAAAAGCAAGGCCATAAAATCTGTGTGTACCAATACAAAATACCATAGGGCATTGCACTTGTCATTTCTGTCAATCTTTTGCTATCCAGTGTCATTACTGATTCATGACTCTGGGTTAAAAGAGGTGGTCTGGAATTTTTCCTGTGAGTCAGTGTTAACCCAGTGCCTGCTAAGTATTGGAATTGAATTGAATTAAATTGAAAAGGTATTTATTAAAAACCATTTAGCAGCTCTGCTCAGGAGCTGAATTACATGTATACATACATCATGCAAAAGAATACACATTAAAATACAATTCGATATATAAGATTAGATAAACCTTCATATTTACAAAAACATCAAAGACATTTTGTGGCAAAATAAGATTAAGATGCATAAAATAAAGAGAGAGAAAGGGAGAAAGAGAGAATGAAAGAGAAAGAGAGAAAATATGAAAGAAGGAGGGAAATGGAAGAGAGGAGAGAGAGAGAAAAAAAATAGATAAGTATAGATGAGGAAGAGAAAGAGAGTAAAAAAAATAGGGAGAGAGAGAGAGAGAGGGGGAGAGAGAAAGAGAGAGAGAGAGAGAGAGACAGTGAAAAGAAAATGACTTATACATCTCATTTTAAACCAAATCTTTATCAAGTGTAGAACAGAGGGTAGATTTATTATGTTGAACCGACTAGAAATGTTGAAGTGAAAGATAGGGATAATGAGCAGGGAGAGAGACATAAAATGGGAGAGAGAGAGATAGTGAGTGTGTTTGCATGTGTAGGTGTGTATGTGAGAGGGAGAGAGGGGGGAGAGAGATAAAGAGTGTGAGAAAGAAGAGAGAGAATAAGGGGAGTTCATATCTAAACATGATAGTGTGCAATAACTCCATAGGCCAACTGGCGCTCGTTCCCTTCTTGTTGTTTACAAATACCCGTCACTCTGCTACGGTGCTTGCTAAGCAAGAGAAGTTCTTATGTTGAACCTGTTCAAAATATCAAGTGAAATCATGCCGTCGTAAAAGGGTTAAAATATTCCCTATCATACCAGATATAACTTCTTGCCTAAACTTGACTGCAGTAGATGCTTTCACGCCTTTTTCATGTATGAGAAATTCCAGGAATGTAAGTAACACATGATGTAAACAACAAAAAAGGAACACACACCGGTTGGCTTGAATAGCTGTTGTATGCCATCATGCTAAGATGTGAACTCCTTTCCTTGATCTCTCTTTACCTCATTCTCTCTGTCCGTGACTTCTTTCTCACACTTTTATCTCCCCGTCTTCTCTCTTTCTCTCTCTCTATCTCTCTCTACCTGCGTGATGGCTCAGTGGTAGAGCAGTGGTCTCGTAAGTGGAGGACCCGGGTTCGAAACCAAGTCGATGCGCTAGTGCTCTTTGGTAAGGCATCAATCCTCATTACCAAGTGCCTCGGAGAGGACTTAAAGCTGTCGACCCCCTAGTTGTTTACTTACAAGCATAAACATGCTAAATCTAAGCAGTCAGGTAAAATTAACCATCAAATTAAACCAAACCTCTGTCATGCCTTCTTACTGTCTTACCCTCTTTGTTTCTCTTTCTCTCTTTCTCTCTCTTTCCATCTTTCTCTGTCTCCCTCCCTTTTCTCTTTCTAACTCTCCAATCTCTGTCCTTTCACTTCTCTGCACATCTCCTTTCTCCTCTCTTTCCCTCTCTCTTCCCTCTATCTTCCTTTCATTTCCCTTCTCCCTTCTCTCCTCTTTCTTCCCTATTCCCTCTCCCCTCTTCCCTCTCCCCCTCTTCCATCTCCCTTTTCTTGTCTCCCCTCTCCCCTCTCTCTCTCTCCCATGCACTCTTTTGCCTCTCCCTACCTCTCTCTACCTCCCTTTTTCTCTCTCCCTTTTTCTCTGTCCCAAGCATATACACACCCACAACACACACATACACTTGCCCTCACTCGGTTCACAGCACGTCGTCTCCCAGCGTGCCTTTAATTTATGACGACGTCCTCCGCAGAGTGAAGGAGCGCTCGTGCGTCTCAGGACATTCGGCTACTTAGCAGGCTCTTCAAGAGAGTGTTTGGCTCTCGATTGATAATATTTAAGGTTGCTACGATCTAGCGTGTGTTGTTTTTATACTTCTAACACTGTTGAGACGAAGGTCATTCCAAACCTCAAGCTGCTGACCTCAACAGTAGCTATGCAACTTGGTGCATATTACCTATCTGCGCCATATTGTGCTCTAAATCTCATCGTTTATATATGGATGTGCATAGAGACAACCAATTCTTGCCTGCTGTTCAATCATCCATGAGTTGTTTTCAACTGACCTCTGCAGGATTTTTACTCTGATTTTACAAGCCCTTTTCTTCTTTAAGAGTCTTTAGCCGACTCTTGGATTTTACAGCCCTTTTGCTATTTTACAGGCTTTTTGCTTTCTTATCAGGATTTTCATTTTCTTTATTTGGAGCTGACCATTATATTTTCATTGTTTTGTTTTCTTTCTCATTTATGATCCCTTCTCATTTGCTCCATCATGAGCTGAATGTTGTACACGTTACCTTGGATGCATTTATTACCTGTAGAGTGTTTGAAAGCAAGCTCACTTTAATAATAAGTAAAGATAGTGGCATTAACAGAGATCACTTCATGATCATGCCCAGAGGATGCTTTGCTAAACTGGATCAGGTGCTCCACGTTTTATGCACAGCCTGCTCTGAGTCTGACTTCTGCATGACTAGCATACAATGGTCTATATCAAGCTGCTCATACTGATGAATCTAACCACCATTTTCGATCAAATATCTTGCCACATTTGCATTGGAAGCACAGTTTCATGACTGATACCTCAAGTGCTAGCTTTCCTAACATATGGGAAATAGAAAATTTATTGTAATGGACTAATGGACATGCATATATCCAGGGTGAATAACTTGAGACTGAAAGAAAAGACTTGTTCAATATGAAATGAGGCTTTGTGACCTCACAGCTGTCCGAGTAGTGCATCATTATTCCACCAATATTGTGGTAATTTTTCTGTCTCCGCAGGGAAGCTGCTGGCTAAGCTGTATACCTTTATATCAGATAATTTTGAGATCTGACGTGCATCCATTTCAGTATTTTGAACGCCAAGGTTAATTTCATGCTTCCATTCACAACATGCATCTGGTAGACTAGTAACCACTCCTTAAGGGCTTTATTCCGAAAAGCAAGTCATGCAGAATGGATTAAAACCCATTATGACATTCTCAATGACATGCTTGGTGCGAATAATTGCTGCTCGTATAAAATCAGCCTACATAAACTCAGCTCAAATTGCATAATTTGTGAGACTGGTGACCACATGTTCAGGCCAATATTCTGCAATGCAAGTCATGCAGAATGGATTAAAACCCATTATGACATTTTCAACGACAAGCTCGATGTGAACAATTGCTGCTCGTATAAAATCAGCCCACATAAACTCAGCTCAAATTCCTGAAATTGTTGGGATTGGTGACTATATCTTCAGGTCTTTATGTTGTAACATAAGTAATGCTGGATGGAATGAAACCTACCATGAAATGACATTCTCGAGGACATAAGGACATGCATGGTTGGAACAACGACTTTCTCATTGACATGCGTGATGCAAAAAACTGCTGCTCCCATGAAATCAGCTCATAATGAAAGCACGGCTCAAATGACATAACACTTTGATTGGATTTGAGTGTTTATGACCATATGCAAACAGAAAAATTTGATCATTTCCATTTGGAATAGTTAAGTGGAATAGGCAACATATGTATATATGATATATAGATATATGATATGTATACAGCTATACAGCTGTATAACTTGTCTATTGATGATATGAAATACTCTAGCGTGCTGTGTTTGGCATAGATTACAAAAGCGCAAGGCAAAATGGTCATTCATCTTCGACGTCAGTCTGCTTGATGGATTGTGTCAACTGCATTGAGAATGTGTACACATCAATTAGCGAGCTTGCGTATTGCCAACCTGTATACAAGTACTTCACTGTGAATTAAAGCAGTGGTACTGTGCTATGAATTAGCTGGATGTACCTGTTTATTCACTGACCCAATACCTGTATTAGGCATAGTGAAATGAGAAAATTCAGTAGTCGATGGATTTACGACATTCACACGTGACATAATCACTTGAAGAGCAAAATCATCAAACAAACCTGTAGCAGATATGAGAAAGTCTGTATTATATTTCATATGCTGATTAGCATCTTCAAACAAAATCTGCAGCAGATTTCTTATTTGAGATCGAGAAAGGCTGCATCAATTGGCTTTCATTTGCTGATTGAGCGATACAGACACTTGTAGTCTGTCGAAACGGTGCTGGATTCATTAAGAAACAATTTGTAGGAGACGAATTACCGTTGACCTAACCACCTTCTCACCACACCTCCAATTAAAGCGAGGGTGTATGAGGAATAAGTGGATTACACACATAAACATACCTACCCTGCCAGTACAATTGGGATTGTTGAAGGCCAATCTGAAATAAAACATGGCTTCCAGTGACAAGGCAAGGTATAGCAAGATAGCAAACTACTCGCAGAGTCCAAGGCGATCAGAGCCCTCGTAAGTATGATCTTTGTAACCGTGTGATATATTTTATCAGACTGCTTGAGGAAGATTGTATCCAAACAGTGTTTGCTTTTAATCAATGTTGTAAATCTTTTGCAACTCAGCCCCTGGCAGCAACAAAAAGATTGTAAAACCTTCAGGTCAAGACTTTTGACTTTACAACCTATCTGGGAGTAATGCCTTTTCAAAGGGCACTAGCAAACTAGCAAATCTTGGATCTTATAGTTTTAAGAATATTGCTCTACCACTGAGCCCTATCACCCTTCCAGCTATGGATGTATAGATTGTTTATGAAAAGAGTTAATGAGCTAAGAGCAAGGGTAAAGTTGGGGTCAACATGATGTATAGCTTTCAGAAAACCAGATAGAAAAATATTAAAAAGAGGTATTATGATTAAACTGAGATTTCATGGTAATTTGGAATTTTAGGGTTTGTGTAAATATACCAAAACCACATAAACAAGAATTTTTCATATGAAAGCCACCAATGATTTTTTAAAAAAATCATCATATTAACTATTTATTTTTACATTTTTATCGATTTTATGTTTGTATATTTCTGTATAATTATTAAAGTAATAAAGGAGTTAAAAGCATGGGTGGACAATTGATATGTGTTAGCTACATAGTTTATTCTCTTCTGTATCATTCCTTAATTACATGTTCCAATGTTATGCAGTCCTTTGAAAATTATTTGATTACTATACTCTAATTAGCATTTTGACTCAATAGATATTGAATCATTACACTTTCTTGTGAGCCATGGGCAGAGAGACAAATTAGGATTGAATTCCCTGCCCTAACAATAACCGTCGCCTGTAATTAGGAGGCTGGGCAATTTACACTTAATTAAGCAGGCAGTTATTGCTTCTGTGAAGGAAACCTTTAGATTTGTATGCAGTTTGTAAGCACAAGATGGCTATCAATAGCTGTATTTCATTCATCTCTTCATTCAACCAACAGAATGTTTTTCTATACATTGGATGAGATTCAAACTTAATTATAAATAGTTTGCATGCCTAGACATTTAATAGTACCATAATATTTAAAAGTACCCTCACATTTAGTAGCAATTCAAGGCCGTGTCTGCTCAGAGCCAGAAGAGCGTTAACTCATTTAATTTTATGCAAAGTTAACACCCTTCTTGCACTAAACACATGTTTATTATTGCAGGTAATTGTATAGTTTCACCCCTATTTTCAATGGAGGCTTTATGACATAGGCCATGTTGATTTAAAAATACACTAGTTTTCCACATGCCAGTCTGAATGAAATTATTCCTTGTACATTAAAGGTAACAGAATGCAGTGGGGTGTGGGAACATAGGGGAATCAACAAAAAAAAGCAAACAAATGTGAAAGGATAGTGAGAAAAAAAGCTAGAAAGTTCTGTTTCAGAAAGAACATTGAAAATATATTGATGATCTGTCCATAGAGTTCCTTGTTAACTTCACACTAGAAGGCCTGGTATCTTTCAACTTTGTTTGTGTTTCACTCCAAATCATTGCGTATATCTAATGAGTTAATAAATATAAATTGATGTCTTATGAATTTGTGACTATTCTCAGGCTATGATGTTTGGTATTTTTCAACTCTGTTCATGTTTTGTTCCAAATCACTGCATTTTTTTTTTTGCCTAATGAGGAACTGAACGTAATTTATGGCTCATGAATTTATGGCTGTTCTGAAACTATAGGCATGGTACTTTCCAACTTTGTATATTTTTGTTCTAAATCATTGACGTTGCAACCTAATGAGTTAGTAAAAAATGATTTACGACTTTATGAATTTCCTCCTTTCAAACTTCCTCCTCTCAAACACTCATTCACTTAGACAGATGGAACTCTTGAAAGTTTATTCCATTTTAGTGGTGAGGGTTATTTTATACCACTTCTCAAAATTAATGATTCTATTTTTCATCTATTAGCAGATATGATTTATGACAAGAGCAACCGAAGGCAAGTTTAAGGCAAAGACGATTACTTTTCAAATTTATATGCAGGTATAGAAGGGACTGGGGAGTAGTTCCTGAAATCATATCTTTTCTTTTCATGATCATCTAGTTTTATTGCATATTATTTCTAAATTTTGTTTATGTTTTGTTCCAAACCAATGCCCTTTCTTCAGTGAGTTAGTGAAAGAAACTTATGAACGTGGCAAGAACCTCCTCCAAAGAGATATACAGATGATAGAGGACTTGAAAGCATTATCATTAATAATTGTGTAATGTTAATGAAAAAAATGTGTGCTACTTCTCAAGTGTGTTTATGTCTTGTTCCAATTCAACAAGTTTTTGAAATAGATTTACGATCCTCCTCCAAATTGGTAAACAGATGAAAAGGGTTGGAGGACCTGAAAGCATTTGTCATTAATGATTTTTCAAGTTGGAATGCACAATATATTTTCCATTTTTGTTTATGTTTTGTTCCAAAGCAATGAGTTTGTGAAGTATTTTTTAAATTATTACCCCAGAACCTCTTTCAAATGAGATTCAGCTTAAAGGCTGAAGTGATTGAAAACATCATTTTATGGTCTCCTAGTTACGTCACATGCCTTTTCCCAGTTTCTTTCTTCTTCATCTTTATTTCCAACAAAAGAGAAAAATGTATGACTATGAATTAAGCACAAGTACACACACATATCATTTTCCTCTTAATGGATGTATAGATAAATACAAGTATTTTGTTTGAAAGCCCTCTATATTTTATGATAATCATTCCACAGAATATTTCTACTTTGAAGTTCAAACCAGAACTAGGGTACATTATGAAATAATCTTCTGGAATTGATCGTTCCCAAGCAGTATGGATGCATAAGCCTGGTCAGGTTTTGCAAAGTCTGCTTTTTTATTCATTGCAGGGTAGGAATTTGATACCTTTTAATGTAGGATAAGAATAAGAAAGAAAATAGTTATTATGGTTTAGCACAGTGGTTCATCTTAACTGTAAATTCCATATGGTATGAAGGATGAGAGAGAAAGAGAGAGAGCAAGAGAGAGAGAGAGAGGGAGGGGGATATGAAGCTAAACAGGAAGATCAATCTGAAAAAGGCTCTTCACATTTAAAAAGATATATACATGCACACTGCTGAAAGGCTGATTGCAACTCTCTTTAATTTACAGAGAGTGAGTGAGGAGGATGGGGATACAAATGAATTGTTGTCATATACAGTCATTTCTATAATTCTACAAATTGCACAATTTTAAAAAGAGACTGCTGTGAAGTGCTTTCTTCTGTATGGAAAACAAAAGTTGAATTTACAGACTAAAAATATTCTAAAGCCTTCATCTTGGGCAAGTAACGATTTATTGCTTGCAGCTGCTCTATGAGTGCATTACTAGCTCTTCTCCCTCTATAACTCGATCAATCATGCCTATCTTAACAGTGGTGAATATACCATCATAAACGTGAGGTTCTGGCATGAATAATATATATATTTCAATTTCATCTGGAATTTATTTAGCGCCACTATCTTGTCACTTAATCTGAGACGCACTTGAAGACTTTTGTGTAGTCATTATTCATATCATTTATGATACACAAGGGATGTTACAGGAAACATAAATTTTAATACTCTTGCTCCAATTACTCATTCATCATGCATTATCCAAACAAAAATGAGGTAGTGGATTACTGTAAAGAGGTACCATAATCAAAGATATTATTTCATTCACAGTGAAAATGGTTGAATCATATTGTTCAGGAAAGCTTAAGAATGAAAGTGGTTATAGATAATGAGGCAAAACAGTATTTCTAGGTTTTGTTATAGCACAATCTTAGCAAATCCATAAATGATTACATGAAAATGTAATTTTAATTTTGTTTCTCTTTAATAGGTGAATGTTAATTTACAGATGGGCATTAACTTCTATCTTGTAACGTGGAATCAACGTCCTTCTGCCTCTTAGCTTTTGCTATCTGCATAAGATCTGAAAAAAAAAATCTTTATACTTTCTGTTTATCAGGAACACAGATCATTGTCTTGCTCTGCTTACTTTCTTTAAAGTGATTGATTAACTTTGTGAAAAATTGTAAAATCAGCTCAAATGCCAGTGAATTGTGTGCAGTCCTCTAACTACATATATAATTAAGGATTTGTGAAAGTATGAGAGAAAATGGAACCCGTTTACTATCCTAAAAAAGAGAAAATCGCGATCAATCGCTAGCGCAAGTCGCTCGGCTTCTCCGCTGCGCTGCAGTCATAAAAACCAAGCACCAGCGCTTGGCAATTTCAGAGCAGGTTTCCAGCCCGTACGGTATTCTGTGATAGAGAGAGGTATGCCAACCGTAAGAGTTCTTTAGGGTTCGGTGGTACTCTATCCCGACATCACTGTTCAATCGTAAATATCTTAATATATAAACGACCGATCAGCTTATAAAACTCAGGCGATTCCTGTCTGAGGTTTGCAATTATGATTACAGCATAAGCTGGAACAGTGATTTTTTTTTTTCAATCCTGGGCAAAGTTAATCAATGCCTTTAACCAAACACCCTCACTCTACTGTTTTTCTCTCAAATAGTGAATATCAATATGCTGAGAGCCAGGAGGGCATTAACTCATATACTGTAATGCAGAGTTATTGCCCTTCTGTCTTTCAACATTTTCAATCTAGAGAAGATCTGAAAACATCCATTAATTCCTGTTTATAAGAAATACGAATCATTGTCATGCTTTGCCTTCTCCTGTCACCAAGGACACACTCTCTCTCTTTCTCTGCTCTTTTTCTTTCTCTTTTTTGTTTTTTTTTTTTGTAATGAATATTAATCTGCTGGGATCCAGCTGGGTTAACTTAGATCCTGTAATGCAAAGTTATTGCCTTTCTGGCTTTCCACATTTGCTATCTGAAGAAGATCTGAAAACATCCTTAAGATTTCTGTTTATCAGAAACACAATTATTGGCCTGCTCAGCTTACTTTCTTTCACCAAGACTGTCTTGTTCTGCTTATTTATCTTTGATAATATATGTCAGTTTGCTGCAAGGCAGAAGGGCATTAGCTCATATTCTGTAACACATAGTTTATGCCCTTCTGGCTCTCAATATTTTCTATCTAGAGAAGATATGAAAACATCCATTAATTCCTGTTTATAAGTTACACAAATCATTGTCATGCTTTGCTTTCTTTCTGTCACCAAGGACTCTCTTTCTCTCTCTCTCTCTCTCTCTCTGTCTCTCATGAATATTAATCTGCTGGGAGCCAGAAGGGCATTAACTTAAATCCTCTAATACAAATTTATTGCCTTTCTGGCTTTCATCATTTGCTATTCAAAGAAGCTCTGAAAACATCCTTACAATTTCTCTTTATCAGAAACACAAATCATTGGCCTGCTCTGCCTGCTTTCTTTCACCAAGACTGCCTCTCTCATTCTCTCTCTCTGTCTCTCTCTCTCTGTCTCTGTCTGTCTCTCTCTCTCTCTGTCTCTCTGTCTGTCTGTCTGTCTCTCTGTCTCTGTCTCTCTGTCTGTCTGTCTGTCTCTCTCTCTCTCTGCTCAATTTTCTTTGATGATGAACATTCGCTTGTATTTATAGGCATTACAGTACAGCAGCCAGTGCTTAGAGGTTTGACTTGCACGATTTGGCAATACAAATCATAGCCTTTCCATCTACCATTCCTGACATCAGAGTCAGATGGACTCGTTTGAATCACTTATCAATCCTCACTGTACTAAGAGTCATTGGTGGACGGCAGAGTGCCTGGGAGTCGGAGCCGAGCATAGCATTGTGACACTGTATAAACAGTACTTGTTTGTATTGGTTCATGAAAGGCGACATCACTAAGAATCCCTCACCAAGCAAATGCTTCTTGACTTTTTGGCTTGCAGACTATATTTTAGCTTATTGAGTGCTATGACTCTGATCGATAACTTTTGGATGGAATCCACATGAAATGCATTTCAAATGAAAATGTAACCATCTCCAACATTTTAAGAAATATATCGTCTGTTTGGAGCCAGAAGGGCATTAACTCATATACTTCAATACAGAGTTAAGACCCTTCTGTCTCCAAACAGACGATATCAAATGTTCATGTTAGCTGCATCTTTTCATGTTAAGAACCTACTGCGTGTTTCAAAGAAGAGTAGGGGAAAACCCCGGTGTAGTGGTGCACCTGCACATCCCAATCAGTTATATTGGGAGGACAGACCTGAGGGTTACAGTGATTCAGTTTGCTTTTCCACTCCCAGGTACAGGTGATGCCACATACTTAATGATAATAAAATGCTTCTTTGGTTTTTGGCCCGTTAGACATTTCTTTTAGTATATATTGTAATGCTTTTTTCCTTTGCCGAGGGGCCAAAGTATATGTGAGAGGACAGGATTGTCCTCTTTTTCGGTTGTCATGGCTGCCAGTATCCATTTCGCGCTCAATGTGAAAGCGCATCATATGCGCGCTTATTTTGATGCTACATGTTTGTATTTTGATATTATAATAGCGCATAAAGCTAGTTTGTTTAATTATTGCAGACGACATACTCGTTATCTCTACATCTCTTCATCTTTTCTGTATTGAGCCGTGGCTGCATTTACCTTCTATTGCATCAAGTTTGTCAAACCTGTTGGAGGTGGTGGTTGAGCTTGTCTGAAGACTTTCCACAGAAGACATCGTCACGTGCACTGTGCGCCGTGCGGCACGACGGTGCTGAGTTGGTTTTCTTTGGTTGTTATCATTAGTTGGTTTTCATCATTGGTTGTTGACGAGATTATTGTTTAATAAAGACCATTATAATTGTTAGATTTGACATCCATAATACTGTTTAAATTGTCTTCCTTTTCACCTTTTCTTCATGCGAATGAACCAGGGACGTGAGGTTGGTAGTTGTTATTTTGTGAATTTAATATATCTGTAAACGAATATTTAATTGTACACTTTCAGTTTGTCACATATATCATCAGGAAAGCATAGCTTTGTGACTCTCTAAGCAGTTCATGTTTATATAAGCACATGTAAGTGAGATGCGAAGACAGTAAGAATCCATATCCACACAAATGCTTCTTGGTTTTTTGGCTCAAAATCCGTTATTGGGAAAAAGACATTTCTTGTAATCTGCATCGTAATGCTTTATTTCCTTTGCCGAGGGGCCAAATTATATCATCAGCAAAGCATAGCTTTGTGACTCTCTAAGCAGTTCATGTTTATATTAGCACATGTAAGCAAGATCGAAGACGGTAAGAATCCATAACCACACAAATGCTTCTTGGTTTTTTGGCTCAAAATCCATTATTGGCTCCAAATCCATTATTGGGAAAAAGACATTTCTTGTAATCTGCATCGTAATGCTTTTTTTCCTTTGCTGAGGGGCCAAATTATATCATCAGCAAAGCATAGCTTTGTGACTCTCTAAGCAGTTCATGTTTATATTAGCACGTGTAAGCGAGATGCGAATACAGTAAGAATCCATAACCACACAAATGCTTCTTGGTTTTTGGCTCAAAATCCATTATTGGGAAAAAGACATTTCTTGTAATCTACATCGTAATGCTTTTTTTCCTTTGCCGAGGGGCCAAATTATATCCTCAGCAAAGCATAGCTTTGTGACTCTCTAAACAGTTCATGTTTATATTAGCACATGTAAATGAGATGAGAAAACAGTAAGAATCCATAACCGCACAAATACTTCTTTTGATTTTTTGTCTTCCGAGCCATCAATTCATCAAAGAAAGATTGTAGCCATCTTCATCCAAGTGCTTTCTTTCCATGTTTTCCCCCTAATGTTCATTGAAAAAATATATATTTTTATTTTAATGACATCAGGTATTTGTAAGAGATTTTTTTTAGAAATGATATGTGTTTTGCTATAAACTTTTCATAGATGGATAATATTGCCTCTAAGGTGTTAGGTCATACTAAAACTATCTACCCAATTTTATGATTTGTATTTAATATAGTATGTATTTTATTATACAACTTGTAGGGCGGTTATATTTGTGAAAAGTCTATGGGGTTGTGAAATTTTGCATTTAAACAATAAATCTTATCTTGTGGATGTATATTGGATATAACCTACACCTGCGTTTACTTCAGGCAAACACACACCTGGTAATGATTTCTTACACATACAGAGACTGTTTAGTGTGAAGCCGTGCCTTCTTCACACTCAGGAATAGGAACCTTTTTAGCAAGTGGGTCACTGCCTGCTTGAGGGCTGGTAAGACCTCACAGGTAAAGATAATGATAACAAGATTTACTATTAAAGGTTGAATAGTAGGGCAGCTGTTTGATGTACCTTAAATGAAAAAATCTCGATAATGTTGTCCTTATCGATGAAGTGTAACCTGCACTTAACAAACACTTCATTTACTCATTGCCTTCTTTTGTCAAAAATATGGATCATTCGGTTGACCGCTTTTGAGAAATTTTGTTAAAGGGCAATCCAACCTTTGTAAAAAGCTGATTTGTATGAAAGCAGAAAAATAAGAGAAACAGGATGGTGAAAGATATTTTTTTTAAAGAATAAAAATTTTATAAATGTTTGAAAATATGATCACTACATCTATGTGAAATTAGTCTCTAAATTACTTTTCGTACATGGTCAATTCGTGGTCAACTCTCTCATGTGTAGTACACCAAAATATTAAATTACGGCTTTCTCCTAATTAAGCACCTTGTTCCTCGGGGCAGTACTCAAAATATTGTTATAGGTCCTCCAAAAAGAAAAAGATCTTACAAAGATATACATTTTGAAAAACTTAAATTTTAGTCAGTTTGTGTGTTGGAGCGAATGGGAAAGTTGACGGCCGTTAAATCACAGTGACAGTACCGATTCGACCAATTTGAAATTCCCTTATGTATAATACTTACAACTTTTTAAAAAATCACCAATTTCTGAATCTTATTCTGATTTTGTTCAAACTTTCACCAGTCTGCTTTTCTGACTTTTCAGCTTTCACAGAAATCAAAATTATTACAAAGGTTGGATTGCACTTTAAAGGGATTCAGTAACTTTGTGGAGGCTTGATTTAATAAATGGTTGAATTTTTGATATCTGTCTTGTATAATGATGTTCAGGGGGATAAACAAATAGCCAGGCATAGAAAGGTTTTCTATTATATAACGCTATTATTAAGATATCTATGACTGAATACTCTCATTTACAAAAGCGTATGGCCATGCGCTTTAGTCTAACACTGAGTCTATGTGGGAAAGTGAGTCTGGCATTTCCGGTCACTTGCATATGTTTACTTTTGTTAAGCACATGATGATTTTGAAGTGCTTTTTTTTTCCTGGGCTTCATTTTTACACCATATTACATACACTGATAGCATGTAAGGCCAGGCAGCTCAGATTTTATCAAGCCTCTTCAAAGTTACCAAATCACTTTAAAGAAAACTTTACATAATGGAACGACCATTCATGTAAAAGTAATGTGCATGTGCCAGTTCATGAAACTAACAATGGTGTATATGTAGACACTCAACATTAATAGCAGTACCCTTGTTTTACATTCCTGACTGCAAACTCACTCATTTCGAAAAGCGTTAATTTTGATTGCAGTGTTACAATTGGAATTTGGGGGCTGCAATCATATCAATCCATTGATCGCTCTTCTAAGTTTGGTCATTGTTTTGAATGTATTGTCAGGATCATGTTAAATGTATGAGATAAATAGCTAAAAGAATCACTCATATCTTGCTTGACCTTTACATCAAAATGCTATATAGACCTGCAGTTGACCTCTAATAAAAGTATTAAAACATTTATTATTGCAAGTATAATTTTTGTAAAGACAGTTTTTCCTTTTGATTGCTTTTTTTTTAATTCAAGTAGAAATTTAAAAAGTTTTCTGTCCAAAAGTTTGGATACAGTATAAAAATCTTGTCAGTTGAAACCACATATAGCAATGAAAGTTTAGCAATGAAAGTTCAGCATTGCCAACATTATAAAAAAATGTTTAAAAGAGCTTTTACTACGGTTTATATTCATGTGAACCAACAATCAAATCAATACGTGTCAGTACTTTAAGGCAAACTATTGAATTGACTTCTTATGCAGGATAATATCTACATTGATGGAATCCTTTTTTAGATTTGAAGTTGTTGCTATGTCAGACAAACCTTAACAATCAGTGCATGAAGCTGTGATTGTTATTCAAGAAATGTGCATGAATTCATTGAAAATCCTATTGTTATTCAAGAAATGTGCATGAATTCATTGAAAATCCTATGTCAATCATCACATAACAGCCATTGTGCCTTGTGGTGCATTCTAATGTGATATCCGGAAAAACAGCTCACCGGAAGCCCTCGTATCAAATGCCAGTAATCTCAGCTATTCTCCCTTATCCCACTCCTGACACTCAAATGAAGCCCACGGATCTTATGCGCTATGTCCGTGAGCTGAATTTTGAGGCATCACAGTTCCAATGGGAGCAAAGCTCGGGAGAGAGAAATGTTATTCAGGACATCTCGGTCTTATCCTTGCTCAAGTTTTTTCTCTCTTGAGAAAGAAGAGGATATTCCTATATGTTGTGATTTTTGTTGTTGTAGTGTTTTGTATTAAAAAATGTAGAATGTGCGCTTGGCTCTAATTCACCCTATGTTATTCACGCAACCTTTTCAGGGCTTTGTATGAAAGCCTGTAGAACCCCTATTATGTTACAATTCACCCCCTTTCTTAATGGTAGAGTTGATTTTAATGTACTGCATTTGAAAAGTCGTATAATTGGCCTCTGACTATTCAATTTTGTCTAATTCACCTCTTCTTTATAAAACTACATTTTTCTCTTTCAGATTCTGTCTACATGAGTGAAATTAGGGTAAAGTGGTTAAATTATAATGAGTAACTGCTAAAGTAATTAGGTGAGATTGAGTACAAAGGCTTATGATAGAAGCATCAGACACAACTTTACTGTCTTGTCTCCTCCTCATGACCAAAATTAGATGAGAGTTCCTTGAGGATATCCATTCTTAACCATCCATTTATATAGCTTGTTATGGTGCTTTCCTCGGAGTTGATGAATATTAAAAAGAGTTTGAAAGCCTCTATGCAATGCTTCATGATAGGAGCATTGAAGACTACCATCTTTCATGGAAGGATATCTTCTGACAAGAGCCAGTAGAGTGATAGCCCATATTCTTAAACACAGATTAAAGTGGATGAATTAATAAGTAAATAGTAAATAAGCAAAGGTACACTTTACTATGTAGGCTGTAGAAAGAAGTTATCAGACCACTTTACATTTTTTTTTCTTTCTATCAATCATCAGAGGATCAGAAGAAGGTGAAAGTTCCTCCAGGATACTCAAATATTATTTTTTCCCTAGCCCAAAACACCTACAGGTTTGATCATATGGATTCTCTCAGTTGAGAAGGGTAAAAGCAATTTGAAGATCTCTATGCAATCCTTTCATGCATTCATAATGACAGTTTCAAAGACAACCAACAACAAAAAAGGAAACTTGTATCCTTGGAAGATAATTATTAGGCTGTAAGCCCTGATTTTCAGGAAATAGACCAGAAGACTTGATAAATTATTCATCTGATGAACCCCTGCCCTCCTTCTCCCACTCAGATGTGACATTCACCAGTGGGTGGTGTTTCAAAGTTTGTGTGTGTTTTTTTTGTTTTTTGTTTTGTTTAGGAAAACGTGTAAGGATGCACTTTGATAGTTTCTCTGTAAAGATACTCTTGGCTCTAAAGCAAATTGTGCCAAATTGCGATGAGTAGAGAGATAACATTTTTTTAAAAATTCACGAAATGTTTCTTTAGAAATGAAATTTGTAGATTTTCTATTATCTCATCTTTTGCCATTCATGCAAAAAAGGGGGGAATAGTTAGCTTGATCTCTTCTGACACAAACTTTATAAAAGCATGACCTTCTCTTTCTGTGGTCCAGGACCCTGTGTCATAAAACTTATTATCAGTAACAACTGCCACATATACCTATGACAAATTTGATTTCAGCCAATCAGTAGTATTTCAGTAGCTTATAACTGTTCTTGTAACTTGTTATAGATATCAAGTTTTATGAAACGGGGCCCAGAACTGTCTTTCTTTGCAGTTGTGTCGCTGCTTCACATCCCATACCAACAAATCAAGATGGATCTCAGCAGTTTTTGCGGCTGGTTTTGACCTTAACCGATACCATCTGTCTCCATCAGTGCCCTGCGATTTTTCCCTTTCTTCTTTCTTTAACTGATCTAATTCAAGTTAGTGGGCACTGGATACTAACACTGAAAGCATATATAAGGCCTAAGTGACTGATTATTTAGTTTCTATTACTTATTGTAGAAAGGGTGTCAAAGTTTTGCAAGGCTGGGGCAGAAGTTAATTAGATTTAATGGGGGAAGATAAAATAGTAGAGCTTTTTTGCATTCTTTATTTTCTTAGAACTTCCGCTTTGCCAGATTTTTAAATTTGTTTCTCATACATAAACACGGTATATGGTACATATTTATAAAAATATATAGATCTGTCACCCAGCAGTCATGTAAGACAAAGTCGGAACATTCTACATATTTGCTTTGAGTATCAGATAAGCAACAAAAACAAAAATAGAAGTAACTGCTTGATATTAAATATCTGTTTGACATAAACAATATTGAAAACATAGATGCAAATAGATACAAAACCCAAAATAGTCTCTGTGTTTATTCTTTTAGTCTTCTTTTTAAGTCTTATCATTTCTGATGTTGCATGTCTCAAAGCAATTCAGCTTGCACTCCCTCTCACGAATACTAATCAATGTCCCTCCCGATCGCTGCAAAAGCACATGGGAAATGTAGTAATTATCTTTGCCTGATTTCCATGAATATTTTTGAAAGCAATGATTTATGAGTGCTCTGTTTAGAAAGTACATCCAGCATGCAGCAGCTAATTGGAAAGGCAGTAGAATTGTTTAATAATTATTTGGAATGGGATGTCTGCATTTTGATTGTATGAAAAACATGCCATTTGATATTCAATGTAGGCCACAAGAGAGAAGAGATCGACAGTGTTCCATTGATATTCAGATAAATCATGAATTGTGGATAGAATAAGTGGTTTCTATGAGCACTCTACATGTATATTTTAAATGCGATTAAGTACCGTACCCCTTTTGCAGGCAAAAAATGAAAAATTATATAGACATAATGGTATAGAGATGGAAATATCATTTATGATCTCACCTCTACATACAGGAACTGAAACCTGAATTTTCATGAAATAATTTGACTGATAGATTTCAAATTTTGTTTTTATGCATGTTGGCAAATATGATATATTCCCCTGTTTATTGATAAAAGCTTTTATTTGCATAAAGCTTCATGTGCTTCTAATGTACTAGACAAAATAAAGTGGTGGATTATCAGGTGAAGTAGGGAAGATAACTGCTAGTGAGAATGTAGTTGATATATACAACATGTTAGCCAATGAAGATCAACAGTTCCTCCCCCCCCCCCCCCCACCCTTACCCTCTTGTGTTTTTTTCATTTTGATGATAGATTGCTAAGTAGCATGTGAACACAGAGAATGCTGTTTACAGCGCAAGTGAATTATCATTTATGTAATATGTTCAGTGCAGTCCATTTATTTCACATCTCTTACAAGTAACAATTTATGAATACAAATAATGATAGAGGAATAAATAAGAAAATTAGAATATGAACTACATGTATGCATTAAAAAAGAATGCACTGTAATCAACAGCGATAGATATGTGAACATATGAAAAGTCCTGAAAGGGGCGGAGCCTAATCCCATTTGTTTAGCACCCCATGCCCGAGTTGCCTTCTCCATCTCGAAATCGTAATATGTCTATACGACTACACTTCATTGCACCTACATCTACCCTGCACACTCCCCTTAGACTTCTTTGTGCATGCATCCCAAAAAGCATCTCCGAGATCAATCTCCCACGCCATTTCCCATGAGCGCTGAGACATGACTTTGTCTTATAAGACCGTTGCCCTGGGCAGTCCAGGGTGTTATTCTTTAGAGTTGTCAAAGGGTTTGCACATTATAAATGACCTGTTGGTTTCAAACTTGGAGCTGGGATTTCCGTTGATGCATTACGAGAGACTTAGGGGAAACGGCTATATCCATATTGCCCATGGAGAAGAATGATACTTTCACGTCAAGGGTTCCGTTGTATCTTAAGTTTTGGTTATGAAACTGTATTCTAGAGTCAATACAAAGTAGTGATCATGTGAAATACAGAGTTCTTCACTTTCCTAGGCTTCCAACAAAACGTAAAATATGACCGAGTAATGCATGTTCAAATGGTATATTGGTATCATTCAACATTCAGTGTTAATTAATGGATTCTGTAAAAATTTAATATGTTCTCTTGTAAGAACAAGTCTGATTTTACAGAGAATTCTGAGTTCTGGTAAAAGTGGAAGATATTTGTAAGCTTTCTCAGTCAGCAATGTCAAATAAAAGGATTTCCTTTAAAATGCCCTCATATTCCAAATATGACTAGAAATGCTTTACAACTTCAGACCGAAATTCGATGTCACCTGTTGTTTTTTTTTCTTCCAATCGTTTATACCAATATTTGTATGCAATGCATTTTATTATCAGCAAGATTTAGTTTATTTGTATTTATTTTTATTATTACTAAAATGCATAATACAGAATTATTCTTATTTACTACATAATTAATTACCCAGAACAATTTCTAGACAATTTCTTTCATGATGCAATTGCATTACTAATACTCAACTTTATCTTTGAGCAGTTATCATGATGTGTATCCCATCTGTGATGTCATATGCTGTGATGCATAAACCCTGCTTACAACTGTAATTGACCTGTCCATCTATATTGTATCTTTTCAGAGTACGGGTGGAATTCTTTGTGGATGACAAGTCCTTCAAGGAACGTCTTCAGTTATACTTCATCAAGAACCAACGATCAAGTAAGTTTAGGACGAAAGAGAGAATATCAAGTTACAGCTAGGCTTGAGTTGTGCTGTATCAAAACAGTTAGTTGTGCAAAAAAATGCAACATGAATTTGAACACATGGGATCAGCCAAAAGCAAGAAATAGAACTTGCTATAAAAACCTTCTTTTTCTCCTTTCATTTGTAATATTGATTAAAGGCATCAATGAGTTCTTTAAGAGATACTGGTTTGAATTGATTCTGAAATGTGTATTAGCAGTAGATGGATATTTTGACTAGCAAATTATAAACTAACTTTTAAGAACTTATGACATTTGCTGAAAAGCACAACTTACATTTAATTTTGCTCATGGGACTGTGTGATATATATGTAAATGGCTGGGACCATTAACAGAATTTTCTTACCTTTTTTTTTCTTCTTATTTCTCAGCTAATATGCACTTTCCATCAAAATTTTGTGGCAGTTATTATTCCTTTTTTAGTCTTGAACATCCAATGCAAGTTTGGTTTGATTCTGCAAGAATTTGCTACCTGTCAATACCAGCAGTCAAGATTACCATCAATGTCAAATACATCATTGACCTTTGATGTGCCGGAGTCAGCTATATATTGGCACATTCCTCGGCATGCAGCATTTCCCAAGCAACGTAAACATTACAGAGTTGAATCCAGGAGTGTCATAGAGATGGGGGGGGGGGGGGGGGGCTCTTGATTGTGTAAAAACAGCAGAAGTCCATGATCCATCAGAGGCATAGGGAGGAGAGTGATTTTTCTCTAAAATGGGGAGAGGGAGACAAATCAGTTGAATATATATTTAACCCTTTTGAGACAACTGATCAAATTTTGTGGTTTGGCTCAATAACTATTGATTCAGAGCTCTAAAAAATATACTAGATGCATGAGTAGAAAGAGAAAAAAAATTCTACACATACCATATCCATTTTTGTTGCATGACCACATTGCGTTTGATGCCAGGAATTTTAAAAACGAGAATAAACTTTAAAATTCTTAAATTGACAACAAATTGAGAGGTTCAAAATCATTGTTCTTTTTCTCAGAATTTGCAATTTTTTCGCCTTTTTGACAAAATGCCTAACTACGTAGATTGATTTCAAATGGTTTTCAAAAGACATTACACCTTATCAGAACCAAAAGAAAAAGAAAAAATAAACTGAAAGAAAAATATTATTGTTGCCAATTTGAAGAACAAAAATGTGATCAATTTAGCCCTTAAATAATTCCTGTCCTGAAAAAGGTTAAATGTTCAACATTGCTGAATGCTGTAGAAGGAAGTCATAGTTGGAAGAGACCTTAATTACAGTTCCAAAAGTGTCGACATGTAGTAACTAAATGGGTTTGAACCTATTTCTAATTGTTTTGATGAAAAGGAAAAGTCAGTTTTTGTTATTCCCAGAGATACTGACATAATCACACAGACAAGATATCATTCAAATAACACACAGCTCTACAGTGTGTCCCAGAAAATAGTTAACAGTTGGAAAAATTCTCCCCAAATGTTTCAAAATATGTATAGGAAATTTTCATATACCTGTGGATAGCTTAGGGTCTCTCCTATCAAATGACACCAAAATATATCACAATATTTTACGCTTGAGTGAGCAAAAGCCAATTTTATGAAAGGGTGCAAAATACAGTCTTGACAAGAATTGATATTGGCTCTGGCTGGTATCAGCCAAGCTCAGAGTCTTGTAAAGGCTTCGAAATTTCCATATTCTGATCAATAAAAGACAATTTATGAAATAACAGGCTGTGTTCTCTGTACATCCTTACACATCGTATCAACATTTTATGTTTGAGTGAGCAATTAACTACTTTGCTGAGTGTTTCAACATGTTACTTTGGGTGAGTCTTTTAATTTCATCTGGCTTGCACACTCAGCCATAAAGTTTTGATGGGATATATCAGGAAATATATTGAACAAAGTCTGTTCTTTCATAAATAGTCTTTCAATGATCAGAATATAAAATTTTGAAGTCTTTTCATGACTCTCAACTTGGCTCTTACGAGCCAAAACAACAACAAACATTTGCCAAGAATGGATTTTGCACCATTTTACAAAAGTGGTTTTTGCTCACTCAAGCATAAATTATTGCTAGACATTTTAGTGTCATTTTGTAGAAGAGATTCTATGCTAACTACAGGTATGAAACTTTCCTGAAAATATTTTGAAATATTCAATTGGGGAGACTTTTTCCAACTGTCAATTTCCAATGGTTTTCAACTTTATCGATGCCAGTCACAACAAATACCAATTCTTGTCAAGTCTGAAAATTTTGCACCTTTCACAAAAGTGGTTTTAGATCACAAGCGCAGTAACTAGTCAGATTTTTTGTGTTATTGTATAGGAGGGACCCTAATCTATCTACAAGGATGAAAATTTTTTGAAAATATTTAGAAATATTTATTTTGGAAGACTTTTTCCAACTTTTAACTTTTTGGGGGGACGTACTGTATATATATTCAGAGATTTTGCAAGTGACATCTCATATTACATGTACCCTTCAACCAGTTCCTGCTGGAATTGATAAACAGGATTTGGCCGGTCGGTCGTGGAAAACCATGAAAACATCTTGAAAAAGGAATACTTAACTTTCTAACCCTGGGCACATTGTTGAAAATTCATGGAAAATTGTCAAATTTGAGCAAAAGTTTATATTGAGGAATCATAAAAGGAGATATACTGCGCCATTTTCTGAGAAGCCTGAGGTGCCTGAGTTAATGAAATGAGTGGGGGTAATGGATCATGGAATTTTGAAGGATGTTTGTGGAAGAGTCGCAGGATTAGATTTCGTTTAAAATGCAGAAGCTGAGAATAGATCATGCGATTTATTCATTTTTCCTTCCGGAAATCCATATCTGCTGTGCCTACTCGCTGCCAAAGATGCTATCATATTCGTACATGTAATTCTTGCTTTTGATTTGTCTCAGTATTCTGTACTTTGTTTTTCTTGATTGTGATAAGTTTACAAATCTGTCTTTGACTTTGTCATCATATATCAAAATTGTAGTGGAAGGTATGTTATTTTTCTTCTTCTTTTGTTTGTGATAAATTCACAGTTCTCTTTATCTTGTTTATCAAAAATATATCCTTGAAACTCTAATGAAAAGAAAATGTAGATATGTATTTTCTGTCTTTTTATTTCTGATACCATTAGGTTTAAACATTCAGCTTTTCAACTTCCCTATCAATCTTCTATCTGTTAATTTTTTTCACTGCATCTATACAGATATTATACAGGGTTTCTCTTTGTATGTGATAGGTTTACAAATTCTTCTCTTCAACTTCACTATCATAATTCTATCACATTTATTATACCTTATTACATCATCTGTAGAGATAAAATTTTCTTTCTCTTTGCGATTGCTTCCCAAATGCTTCTCTTCAACTTCACTATCTTAATTCTACATCATCTGTGTGGACAATATTGATTTCTTTATCTTGTGAAAGATTTATGAGTCTGTCTTTTCAAATTTGCCATCAAACTTTCATCATGTTGACCTTAATTTATACTAATAATTTCTTTTCTTTGTTATTAATATTGTATGGATCCGTCTCCTCAAATTCACAATCTCTTGTTTACTTTTATTCTATTCCATCATATAAGCGTATAACATTATATTCTATCTCTTTGTGATAGGTTTACAAATCTGTCTCTCTAACTTTATACTATCAAACTTCTATTCAGATAATGTATTTCTTTCTCTTTGTCCTTAATAGGTTTACGAATCCGTCTCTTCAACTTCACCATCAAACTTCTATCATGTTTACTGTATGGGATCCGGGCATCGATGGACGATGATCCCAGGGTAGTCAATTGGTAAGAGAAGTAAAATTTTCCCTCTCTATCCTGATATAAATCCCTTTGTGTTGCCCGACTGCATGTGCAGAAAATATATGATCTTTGTTGGAGAGATGGAAGGGAGTTAATTGTTAATGACTTAATGCCTTCCAGCACAGCTCTCAGAGAGTGTATACTAACTATTGGAAATATTGTTTGGTAAGAAGAGTACATTATTTCAATATTCCCTCTTTTTTCTTGATGTTTATAACTTGATTTGTATTGCCATACTGGGGTCTTCATGTGCAAAGAATATATGATCTTTGTTGGAGAGAGGGAAGGGAGTTAACTGTTAATGAGTTAGCACACTTCTGACTCTCAGAGATGTACACTAGCTGTTGGACATATTGTCTGGTGAGAAGCAGATTTGACACCCTTCTGACTCCCAGCAGACGATATAATGCTTTGGGATTAACATGTAGCGCTGCATTTTTAAGAGATAGATTACAGACAGTTCATACTTGATCGTTTTTGCTTGAGAATTACACCATTTAGGGTGCGTTTATGCTTTCTTTGCGAAGGCATAATAAGCTTTTTAAAATGCCCATCTAAAATGCACTTTCACGGGGTACTGTTCATACTTCTTTTCTCCAGGCAAATTTGGGCTCTGCAGCTGGTTTCACAAACCTCACTGCGCGGTGACACGACAATTGCTCCTGCGACATTTGCTCCTCCGTCCATATCTCGAAAGGTCAAAGGTTAAGGTTAAGGTCAAGGTCATGATTTGGTTTTTTGTTAAGGACATTGTCAAGATTAGGATTAGGATTAGGTTTAGGTTTAGGATTAACATGGCAAAGTTAAACCGGAGCAACTGTCGTAGGAGCAAATGTTATGGAACCCATTGCGCATGCTACTTGTTTATATGATGTCATATAAACGTGTTTACAAATGATTGTGCGTTTATGATTTGATAGAAATTGAGTTTTTGGAGAAATGCTGATTCAAAATACACCTTTTTATGGGTTTTAAATCGGGGATTATACGAAAATTACTGTGGACGCAACCGTGTTTTGAACTAAACACGCAATAAAAGGTTAATTCTGGCCTGGAAAATGGGAGCATAAACGCACCCTAAGTACGACTGCTAGTATTTTGTTCACAGTTTCCTGCTCTTCTTCATATTATCAAAAGTCTTCTGTGTTTTAATGTTGCAAGAACATTTTGTTAACCCATGGTCAACTTGAACTAGATGGTCCATGAATGATGGCATGGAGACTGAAAGAATTCATTCATTAACTGGTTAATTGGAGAGCGGGGTGGGAAAAAAACAAACCATGACTTTATCATTTTCCTTACACCATGAATTACTTTTAAAAAGTTAAAAATGTGCTCTGTATTTTACAAAAATATGGTAAATTTCTCAATTATACACTGTATAAACTTCAACCAATTCCACAAACTTCACTGGGTCATTGATATTACATTTGTGGTGGTGTTTCTTTAGAATTCTTATAATCCCACAGGCAAGACGTTCCCTCTTGCCTATTTGACAAACTTGCATTAATTCATTTTTTTTTTTTTTTTTTTTTTGAAATCCTACCGGCAAGATGTCAACTTCTGCCAGTTCCACAAGCTTGCTTTGGGTTATCTATGAGCTACATTTGTGGTCTGTTTAGAATATTCACAATCCTAGAAGCAAGATGTTAACTTTGGCCAATTTGATCAACTTGCTTTGAGTCATTTATATTACATATTCTGCAGGCAAGATGTAAACTTTTTTTTTTCAGTTGTATAAATCTCTATTGGGTCATTTATATCATATTTCTGGTGTTTAACTAGAATTTTTGAAATCCTACACGCAAGATCTGCACTTTTGCCTGTTCGACAAACTTACACTGGGTTATTTATAATACATTTGTGGTATTTGGTCTTCAAATTCCACAGGCAAGTTAACTTTTACCTGTCCCACAAACTTGCACTGGGTCACTCATATTACATTTGTGGTGGTTTTTATCTGGAATTTTCATTATTCTTCAGGCAAGATCTGCACTTTTGCCTATTTGACAAACTTGCATTGGCTTATTTATAATACATTTGTGGTACATGTATTTATTTTTCGAATTCCGCAGCAAGATGTTAACCTTTACCTCTTCAACAAACTTGCACTGGGTTATTCATTTTGCATTTGTGGTGATGTTTATTGGAAATTTCATAATCCTACAGGCGGAATGTGGACTTTTGCCAACCTGGTAAACTTGCATTGAGCCATTTATATTACATACCTGGTATTTATCTAGAATTTTCAAAAATTCTACAAGCAAGATACACTGTATATCTTTAACCAGTTCCACATACTTCCCTGGGTCATTCATATTACATTTGTGGTGGTGTTTCTTTAGAATTCTCATAATCCTACAGGCAAGATGTACATGTAGCCTTTTTTCAATTTGACAAACTTGCATTGCTTCATTTTTTAAAAAATCCTACAGGCAAGAGATCAACTTCTATCAGTTCCACAAGCTTGCTTTGGTTTATAATACATTTGTGGTTTGTGTAGAATATTCACAATCCTAGAAGCAAGATGTTATTCATTTGCCAATTTGATAAACTTGCTTCGAGTTATTTACCTTACATATTCTGCAGGCAAGATGTAAACTTTTTATTCAGTAAACCTATTTATGGGGTCATTTATATCATATTTTTGGTGTTTAACTAGAATTTTCGAAATCCTACACGCAAGATCTGCACTTTTGCCTGTTCGACAAAATTACATTGGCTTACTTATAATTCATAATACATTTGTGGTACATGTATTTATTTTTACATTTGTGGTACATATATTATGCATGTATTTATTTATTTATTTATTTTTTTTTTTTTTTAGTTCCGCAGGCAAGATGTTAACTTTTACCTCTTCCACAAACTTGCACTGGCTTATTTATTTTAAATTTGTGGTTATCTGGATTTTTCATAATCCTACAGACAAGATGTGGACTTACCAACTTGGCAAACTTGCATTGAGTCATTTCTATCACATTTCTGGTGTTTATCTAGAATTTTCAAAATTCTACAGCAAGATACACTGTATAAAGTTCTACCAGTTCCATAAACTTCACTGGGTCATTCATATTACATTTGTGGTGGTGTTTATGTAGAATTCTCATAATTCTACAGGCAAGATACATGTAGCCTTTTGCCAAGTTGACAAACTTGCACTGATTCATTTTTGAAATCCTACATGCAAGAGGTCAACTTCTGTCAGTTCCACAAGCTTACATTGGGTTATCTATGCTACATTTGTGGTTTGTCTAGAATATTCACAATCCTACAAGCAAGATGTTAACTTTGGCCAATTTGATCAGCTTGCCGTGAGTCATGTATATTACATATACTGCCGGCAAGATGAAAGCTTTTTTTTTCAATAGTATAAACCTCTATTTGGGTCATTTGTATCATATTTCTGGTGTTTAACTAGAACTTTCAAAATCCTACAGGCAATATCTGCACTTTTGCCTGTTTGACAAACTTGCTTTGGCTTATTTATAATACACTTGTGGTACAGGTGTACATGTATTTATTTTTTTCGAAGTCCACAGACAAAATGTTAATTTTTACCTCTTCCATAAACTTGAATTGTGTTATTCATATCATTTATAATACACTTATACACTATACATTTATGATACATGTATTTACTTTTTGAATTCCACAGGCAAGATGTTAACTTTTACCTTACATTGACTTATTTATAATGCACTTGTGATACAGGTGTACATGTATTGATTTTTTTTTTCAAAATCCACAGGCAAAATGTTAATCTTTACCTCTTCCATAAACTTGCATTGGGTTATTCATATCATATTTGTGGTGGTGATTCTTTAGAATTCTCCAAATCCTGCAGGCAAGATGTAGCCTTTTGCCAATCTGACAAACTTGCACTGATTCCTTTTTTTTTTTTTTTTTTTTTTTTAAATCCTACAGGCAAGATGTCAACTTCTGTCAGTTCCACAACCTCTATAGGGTTATTCATATCATATTCCTGGCGTATAAACTTTAACTATAATTTTCGAAATTCTACAGGCAAGATCTGCACTTTTGCCTGTTCGACAAACTTACATGTACATTGGCTTATTTAGAATACATTTGTAGTACATGTTGTATTTATTTTTTCAAATTCCATATTCAAGATGTTAACTTGTTAACTTGTTAACCTGTTGCACTAGGTCATTCTTATTACATTTGTTGGTGGTATTTATTTGGAATTTTTATAATCCTACAGGCAAGATCTACACTTTTGTCTATTTCACAAACTTGCATTGGCTTATTAATAATACATTTGTGGTAAATGTATTTATTTCTCAAATTCCGCAGGCAAGATGTTAACTTTTACCTGTTCCACAAACCTGCACTAGGTTATTCACTATACATTTGTGGTGATGTTTCTCTGGAATCTTTATAATCCTACAAGCAAGATGTGGACTTTTGTCAACTTGGCAAACTTGCATTGAGTCATTTATATTACTTTTCTGGTGTTTATCTAGAATTTTCAAAAATTCTACAAGCAAGATACATGTGCACTGTATAAACTACTACCAGTTTCATAAGCTTCACTGGGTCATTTATATTACATTTGTGGTGGTATTTATTTGGAATTTTCATAATCCTACAGGCAAGATCTGCATTTTTGCCTGTTTGACGAACTTGCATTGGCTTATTTATAATACATTTGTAGTGCATGTATTTATTTTTAGAATTCTGCAAGCAAGATGTCAACTTCTGCCAGTTCCACAAGCTTGCTTTGGGTTATTTATACTACATTTGTGGTTTCTCTAGAATATTCACAATCCTACAAGCAAGATGTTAACTTTGGCCAATTTGATTAACTTGCTTTGAGTCATGTACATTACATACATGTATTCAGCAGGCAAGACGTAAATCTTTTTTCAATAGTATAAACCTTTATTGGGTCATTTATATCATATTTCTGGTATTTAACTAGAAATTTCAAAATCCTACAGGCAATAACTGCACTTTTGCCTATTTGACAAACTTGCATTGACTTATTTATAATACACTTGTGATACAGGTGTACATGTATTGAATTTTTTTTTTTTTAAATCCACAGGCAAAATGTTAATCTTTACCTCTTCCATAAACTTGCATTAGGTTATTCATATCATATTTGTGGTGATGTTTATTTGGAATTTTCATATCCTACAGGCAAGATGTAGGCTTTGCCAACTTGACAAACTTGCACTGATTCATTTTTTGAAATCCTACAGGCAAGATGTCAGTTCCACAAGTTTGCTTTGGGTTATTTATACTACATGTACATCTGTTGTTTGTCTAGAATATTCACAATCCTAAAAGCAAGATGTTAACATTGGCCAATTTGATCAGCTTGCTTTGAGTCATTTATATTACATATCTGGTGTTTATCCAGAATTCTCAAGAATCTTACAAGGAAGATATAAACTTCTACCAGTTCCACAAACTTGACTGGGTCATCCATATTACATTTGTGGTGGTGTTTATTTAGAACTTTCATAATCCTACAAGCAAGATGTAGCCTTTTGCCAATTTGACAAACTTGCACTGATTTATTTTACTTCCATTAGCTTATGTATAATACATTTGGTGTTTATTCTCGAATTCCACAGGCAAGATGTAAACTTTGCCAGTTCCACAAACTTGCTCTGGGTCATTTATATTACATTTGTGGTGTTTATCTAGAGTTTTTTTTTTAAATCCTACATGTACCGGTAAGATATCAATTCTTTACCAGTTCCACAAACTTACATTGGTTATTTATGCTATGCATTTGTGGTTCTTAACTAGAATTATATGAAAATCCTGCAGGCGAGATGTGAACTTTTGCATACATGTACTTGCTGTGAGTCAATGATCTTACATTTCTGGTGTACTTGTAGAATTTTCAAAATCCTATAAACAGAATGTAAACTTTTGCCAATAGAACAAACTTGCATTGGATCACTTACATTATATTTATGGTATTCATCTAGAGTTTTTTTTTTTTTTTTTTTTTTTTTTTTAATTCCTACATGCAAGATGTAAACTGTAGGCAGATGGATAAGTCTACATTGAGTCATTCATATTATACTTGTGGTACTTATCTAGAATTTCAAAATTGTTTGATAAATATCTTCACATACACCTAACAATTTTGAAAAGTGAAATGAATATGAGATTTCTTTTGTCACAAATACTTTTACATTTTATTTGAGAATTTGTAAAATTGCAGTAAATTCTAAAATGTTTAAGAATTATCATGCACTAAGGAGAGTGACTTTTTTCCCCCTGCAAAACACTGCAATACACAGCAGTGCATGTACTTGTATACAAAATATGTATCAAGTTTTTTTTTTTTTTTTTTTCTTTCCTTCTTCCTCTTTTGATCTTTTTTATTGCCATGACAGTAGCTTGATTAACAAAACTTCTTTGTAAAATTGCGGAGAATTCCAAGGGAATGAAGATGCATGTATTAGTTACCTCTCTGCAGGACCTATATATTGTACAGTAGTGAATGAAATGCACAAATTATGTGCCATGTTCTTTTTCCTCTACTCCTTCTTGATACTTCTTAAAGCTGTTTGAAAAATACAGCAGTTTTCAAATTATAATTTGTCATAACATTCCCAAAATTTGGAGGTATATTAAGTTCCATTTCAGTTCATATCTTGATTTATATCTGAGTACCATTAATGCAGTGCTTAATTGGTCTTTTTCATCAATCATAAAATATTGTTTATTTTGCTGTATCTTACAATTATGATGATTGACATCATCATTTTCTATATCTGTCTTCTTTTTTGCATTCTGTATGGTGTCACTGTAACGAGTAAATTCCAAGTTCATTATCCCACTAAACCTTTATCTATGCTAGCTTATTGTATTAGTACCTGGTACTGCACCGGGGAACCCAGTCTGTCTTATAGTGAATATGGATGATAACTTCACTGAACCAAATAATGCAAATGAGTGCCATTATTACTTGCCACAAGAATTCAACAACGCATTTAAGAATCGGGATAGTATGTATAGCTTTCTTCATGTGAATGTACGAAGCCTGTCCAAAAATTTTGATTCATTAGATAGCTTACTTTGTATGTTAACCCATTCTTTTTCAATCATTGGTATTACCGAAACATGGTTACATAATTGCTCACCACCTGTCTTCAAACTTAAAAATTATTCATTAATTCGAGCAGACAGGAAAACGGGTAAAGGGGGAGGTGTAGCATTGTATGTTCATAACTCTATACCATTTAAATTAAGACACGATCTCTCTCTAGCTGAAGAAAGTGCAGAATCTTTATTCATTGAAATAGAAAGTGATGACAGTAAAAATCGTATCATAGGTGTCATTTACAGACCCCCTGGTTGTAATCTGGAGATTTTTTTTGAACAAGTAGAAAATTTAATGTCTAAATTAGGTCATGAAAACAAATTTACACACATATTAGGAGATTTTAACATTGACCTAGTTTCTATGGACATACATTGTCGACGCTTTCAAAATATTTTATATGCAAATGCTCATGATACTCTCATCGATAAACCTACAAGAATAACGGTGCAATCATCCACGTTGATTGATAACATAATTACTAATATGAACAAACACAGTGTTACATCTGGGATTCTTTACTCCGATATTTCTGATCACCTGCCCATATTCTCCTTTATTTCACGATCGCAATGTCACAAAACGCTCAGCCGTGAACTCAAATCTCTTGTTAGAATTTACACTCCTGAAAAAATACAAAGACTTAACTTAGATCTTAGCACAGAAGTATGGGAAGATGTGCTCATGATACAGTCAGTTGAAGAGGCTTACAATCTTTTTATGACAAAATTACGTTATTTTCTAGATAGAAGCATTCCCAAAACTACTATTAAAAGATCAAGTAGAAAGTATACTAAGAAACCTTGGATAACACAGGCAATACTTAAATCTATAAAGAAGAGAAATGTCCTATATAAAGCTAGTATTAAGAATCCTACTTTAACAAATGTAAATAAATATAAAACTTATCGAAATAGGCTGACGTCAGTAATACGTGAATCAAAGAAAATGTACTTTTCAAACAAAATAGACAGTGTAAGTGGTAACATTTCCTCGACATGGAAAGTAATCAATGATATTATTGGTAAATCGAAAGACGCCAAAGAACAAAAAATATACAAGAACGGTGATAATGTTTATAGAAGCCCTCATGATATAGCTAATGCATTTAATTCTTACTTTGTGAATATTGGCCCAGAACAAGCTTCGAAGATACAAGGTACCAATATAACTTATTTAAAATTTCTTCCGCAACCTCACGAAACCTCCATTTTTCTTAGCCCTACAAATTTTATTGAAATACTAGAAATAACTCGTTCCTTAAAAACAAGTAAAGCAGAGGGGCATGATGAAATTAGTAATAATTTGTTGAAACAAATTATAGGCAATATTACTATTCCTTTGACTCATATCTTCAACCTATCTTTATCAACAGGAATTTTTCCTTGTAATATGAAACTTGCAAAGGTTATCCCAATATACAAAAAAGATGATGCATCATTATTAAACAACTATCGACCAATTTCTTTACTTTCAAGTATATCTAAAATCCTAGAACGCATTGTATATAACAGGCTGTATAAATACCTAACCTTTAATAATATACTTACCTCATCTCAATACGGTTTCCGCAAAAATCACTCCACGGACATGGCCCTTATTGAATTATGTGATAATATTGTAACCTCTTTGTCAAATAAGGACCATGTTCTTGGAGTATTTATGGACCTTAGTAAGGCCTTTGATACCCTTGATCATAAAATTCTTTTAGGTAAACTAAAAAATTATGGCATAAGAGGAATTTCTCTTAACTGGTTTGAAAGTTATTTATCTAATCGACAACAATTTACTAACTTTCAAAATATAAATTCTGACATATTACCTATACAATGTGGAGTCCCTCAAGGAAGCATTCTAGGCCCCCTTTTGTTTTTGATATATATAAATGATATTTGTAATGCTTCCTCTGTGCTAAAGTTTGTTCTGTTTGCAGATGATACAAATGTATTTCTTTCTCATCCAAATCCTGATATCCTCAATGAAACCATGAATACCGAATTGCCAAAAATATCCACTTGGTTTAGATGTAACAAACTATCATTAAATCTGAGTAAAACCAATTTCATTCATTTTAGAAGCTGCAGTACAACGATGAATAATTTACATTTTCACATAGTCATTGATGGAATAACAATAGAAAAGAAGGAAAGTACAAAGTTTCTGGGTATTACGATCGATCAGTGTTTGAATTTTAATGCGCATATTGATAATGTAGTTACTTCTGCATCACATGGAATTGGAATTTTGTATAGATTAAAACCATATGTTTCCCTAAAAACATTGTTTACTGTGTATAACGCTATAATCTTGCCATATATTTCTTATTGTAATCTTATCTGGGCCACCCAAAAATCTAAAATTAATCATATTTTACTACTTCAAAAGAAAGCAGTTCGTCTATGTACAAATGCAGCATACTTGGCAAATACAGAACCTCTTTTCCATAGATTGCATACGCTTCCGATTTTTGAATTGCACTCGTACCAAATTGCCATATTCATGCATAGATTCCACTCTTCAGAACTTCCAATGACCTTTAATAACATGTTTCAATTAAACTCATCTATACATAAATACCCTACTCGAACTTCCACTAATGTTCATTTGAATAATCCTAAAACAGCCCTTGCTCATAGATCTATAAGGCACACTGGACCCGATATTTGGAATTCATTACCCATTGATATACGTTCAAGTCCAACGAAGTTTATTTTAAAGAAACGCTTGAAAAATTATCTTCTCTCACATATTGCTAGTGGGGGTGGTTAACACCCTTTCTAGCAGTATAAAATATTATTCGTTTCATCTGATACTATCTGAATGCAACTCTCTCTTCCACCCCTACCTCTCTCTCTCTCTCTCTCTCTCTCTCTTTCCTTTGTATTTTTTTCCTTTGGCCATCTGCTTTCCACTATGCATTGTTTGCATATGTATGTTCATTGTATGATTAGTTTATTTATGATTAGGACGTCAACTCAAGCTTTGCTTACGACGACCCCTTTTTCTATGTATGATTTTATGTGACCATACTGTGAAAGATTGTAAATTTATGATGATGTATATGGAAATAAATGAACTTCAAAATCAAATCAAAATCAAAATGTATTCTGAAAATTATATTTTTAGACTTTCTTAGATGACATGTCTGATTAAGGCCAAAAGATTCTATTTTATTAAATATTTACCAAAGAAATCAGGATCTTTGAATGTTTAGATATCTGCATGGCACACAGCTTGTACAATTAGCATTGTCATAAAAAATACCTCATTCAAAATTTTCATTTTTTTTTCCTCCTCAGATGATGAAGTCCAATGCCTTTCCTAGTAATTAGTCTATACATGTACATCATGTCATTTGCCAAGAGCCTGGAGGCATGTCCTTTGATGAAAGATATTGCATTCACAAATTTTCAGAACATTTCCTGTTGATAAACCCCAATACCTTCCATTGTAATTTGTCTGCTGAGAGCCAAAAGGGCATAAACTCTATGTAAAACAATATGAGCTAATGCTCTTCTGCTTCTCAAAAGATGAATTAGTTAAAGTAGAATTTCATTGATTTTGAATATTGATTTAATTTTTATTATTGCATAGGTGAAGCTTAGATTGAACAAGGTTATCAAAATTCAACGCTTGGAAACATTTGAAGTAATGATTATTATCAATTATAAAATGATATAACACAGCCCCGCTATAGCACCTATAGAGCTCTTTGAATGCTGCTGAGATATGTGACGTCATACTGGGGAGCAATCCTTCCTAAGCAGACGATGCCCCATAACATCTTATACATTTTCAGTGCCTGTTTTGTCATCTCATCTTCACTTATTTCTCTTACTTCACTAGCGTCAGTATAAATGCTTATTTGTTGCCTCACTTTAAATTTCCTGCATGGTATTATTTTGATGAAAAATGCAGCGTTAAAAAAAATAAAGGAATCAATCGCTTGTAAACCAAAAAAGATGCTATTGTATTTTCAGCTGCATGCACCACGGCATGTCGGCATTTCAAGAGGGAACGAATACCATCCATGCTATAATTCAGCGGGCTTTACAATTCGAAAGTGTGATTTCTTTGATTGATCATTGACCTTTATCATGACTTTTTACAAACAAAAGATTTTAGTTACTAGAAACGGTTTCACTTCCCTTTTAGAATGATGTGAATTACGGTCATGGTGAAACAAACCAAACTCTTTATAATTTAAAAATAATTGCAGTGGAGTTACGTTCACTTGATATAGGACGTCATCTGCTCAGGCAGGATTGGCACCTGATGTGATGTCACGAAAAAATCGGTATATTTCTGGCGAATCGCTCGGATATCCCAGATGCTGAGAAGTGTTTTTATTTGTGTTATTTTTTAATCATCAAACACGCAGTTAACGTTAAACTTATACGATTACCATCTGCAAGCTTTCTATTTTCTAGAGATACATTATTGAGCATATTTGTGATTTGCTTTGAATATCTACTTTAAAGGAAATCAAAACCCAAGGAGAGAATCATGTTATTGGAAAGTGAAAATTCAGAGAAGCACTTTACAAAATGTTTCATTAAAATTGGTTAAAAAATGAGAGAGTTATGGAAGTTTGAAAAGTCTCGTTTTACTTTCTATGGGGATCCTCAAATTGGCAAAATTGCTTCAAAATGGCTGATTTTGTGAACAACTCTCCATTTGTTTTGTACACAGATTTTCAAATTTTCCCCATTATCTCTCAGGGAGCTCCTTGTCTCCTCCTGAACTCGACATATGTGGTGTAAAATACATTTTCCCATTATATATGTTGAGCTGAGAATGAGATTAACTGCACCTTGAAAGATAATGGGGTAAATCTGAAAATCTGTGTACAAAACAAATGGAGAGTTGTTCACAAAATCAGCCATTTTGAAGCAATTTTGCCAATTTGAGGATCCCCGTAGAAAGTAAAACGAGACTTTTCAAACTTCCATAACTCTCTCATTTTTTAACCAATTTTAATGAAACTTTTTGTAAAGTGCTTCTCTGAATTTTCACTTTCCAATAACATTGATTCTCTCCTTGGGTTTTGGTTTCCTTTAATATATCATGTCATCTGCTGAGAGCACATAAACTCTTCGTAAAACGATATGAGCTAATGCCCTTCTGCTTATCAAAAGATGAATTGGTTAATATATCATGTCATCTGCTGAGAGCCAGAAGGGCATAAACTCCTACAGAGTTAACATCCTTCTGGCTGTAAGCAGAGGATGTCATGCAGGTCGAGACCTTCCTGATCATTATGAGACCTAATCTTCTCCCCCAAGCAACATGAGACAAATTTGAAGTCGAGGGTGCAGTCATTTATCAGGCTTGAATAATTAAACAGACGCTGCTTTGCCACCGAGAAAGTTCATCAATTATTACGGCCATTGCACTGACAACTTTCAAGATAGAGGTTCATGTCTTAGGGCAGTTCATTAAAGGTGCTCTTATGACATAAGTCTTTGTTTCATCCAAAAATTAAAAATTTGAACATATATTGACTTACGATAGTAAGTCTTTTGTCCATTTATTTCATGCAAAAAATCTTAATATGACTATTTATTACCAGGCATTGGTAGTGATAGCAGAAAGATCCATTAGTCAAAACTCTTTTAAAAGAGACTTTTCATTTTTACATACATGTAATGTAAAATAAATGGATTTAAGACTTACGTCATGTGACACATTTCGAATCCGTAATTGTAGTCTGGTTGATGATCCGTGCACTATGGATCTAATGGCTTAAAGGGACAGTCCACCCTGATATGAAGTTGGTTTTACAAGAAGAATAATTATAGAAACAGATCAATGAAAGTTTTAGCAAAATCCAGTAGAAAATAAGAAAGTTATGAAATTTTGAAGTTGTACTCAATCAAACACAAAATGGCAACTCCGTGACTGTATCTTGCAAGCTCTTCTCCCATTTGCTCCGTACACAAAAATTGATAACTTTTCATTTTCTCTGTTTTTGATGAGGTAATAGATTTGTAAACAGGTTTTGTGTAAAAACATAAGTGAAATTAATATATCAGATGCATGTATGATGAAATATTTTCTTTAGAGACAATGGAAATTTATAATTTTTTCAGTGCAAGGCAAATGGGAGAGGAGCTCGCAAGATACGTCACAGAATTTCCAATTTGTGTTTTTCATTTCTTACAACTTCAAAAACGCTGAACTTTATTATTTCTCATTGTATTTTGCTAAAACTTTCATTGATCTGTTTTTTAATATTTCTGCTTCTTTTAAAACCAAGTTGATATCAGGGTAGACTTCCCCTTTAAGGTTCAAATCCCAGCTGCTTTCATGTCTTTTAAAAGTCAATAATCTACATTTGCCTCTTGTGACCCAGGATAGAAATGGAGAACTGGTAGAATTCTGGAAGGCATTGTGATTGAATTGCTATTTGTCTATACAGTGCATCCCTGAAAAAAAAAGTTAACAGTCAGAAAAAAGTCTGCCCACATGAATATTTCAAAATATTTGAAGCAAACTTTCATACCAGTGTACAGCCTAGGGTCACTTCTATCAAATGACACCTTAAGATCTGGCAATATTTTACGCTCTAGTGAGCAAAGGCTGCTTTCGTGAAAAGGTATGAAAATTTCATGAACATTATTTTGAAATGCTCATTTAAGGAGACTTTTTCAATCTGTCAACTATAAACGATCCTTAAATTTGTAACGCCAGCCAGAACAAATTTTGCTCCCTTTGGTGCCATGCTGATTGTATATACATTTTGATCAATTGTTTGATAATAATTTGTTTATAATGTGGGTATCTTGTGTTGTACTGTCACTGTTTTATTTAATTTGCAGGGCCTTCTTGTAAACCAGTGTCTAAAGCACTGATAAAGCCACCCTGGTAAAACAAAAATAAATAAATGAATGATGGGTAAGGTGCAATAACAGTAAGACATTGTTGATGGGTTTGTTTTTTAAAATACTTTACAGAAATTGATTGTACTTTCTTTAACCCTGTTTGCCTTTGGGAGATCTTTTTATAGGAATGTGCAGAAGATTGAGAAAAATATTAACATTTTAGGAACTTTTTTTTTGAAAGCCGGTTTGATGCTGATGGGAAATTGAAAATTTGATAATTTCACGCAATCTAACACTTTATGATTATCGTTGTGAAGATATTTAATGATGAGAAGATCAATATTTTAGTATATTTTATTGTAAAGCATGTAGGTTTCATTTAGAATATTAGCTTAGAGAAATTTTAGTGTAGATTATTTGCTTATGCTGCTTCGTATGCTTCATGATGACACCTAATTACTAAACCAAGGTTGCAGCTCGGCACTGGGAAAGATTGATAGCATAAACACCCAAACAAAATGAAGAATTCTGCCTCTTGAAAAATTATATGAATATGGAGATGTGATTGATGCCTTAACCAAATGAAAAATTAAGCCCCCAGGAATATTATATTAAGAATTGAAGGTGATTGAATCCCCAGAGAGGAGCGGTCATCTCAAAGGGGCTATGGTCAGCGGGGATAGCAAAGATCACTCATCTGGACGATTGCCTTCCTTCTATATTAATCCATCACAACCTGGGATTTCTTGAGGCTAAATGATGGAGTTTTCCTTCTTCAAATTGGCAACTCTTAATTTCTCTAACAGCAAAACGGTTCCAACAAATATTTTGCATTTGAATTTGAAATGAAGCAGAAGAATCTTGAATGGTTAAAAACTTGCCAATTCTATAGGGAAATATGAATTAGTCTGTGTGTTGCCTATTGAAGATTTTGCTGCTTGTTTATTTATTTTTTCTTCAAATTCCTGACATCAAATGGCCTGGTTAATGTGACAACTCTTGAATGAATATTTTTATTCTTTCTGTTAACATCTGGTTAATTTTTTAGATTTTTACTTATAAAAACAATGTGCCAAAGCACGACATGTAGAACTATGTTACTTATGTGAGGAATATATGAGGAAATAATCAAATGCATGAAAGTCCTATGGACTTACCAATGCAAAGGAGTTTTTGTCCGCAATAGTAGGGTATAAAAGTAACATAATAATATTAATTTCAATAAACTTTAAATTAACTATCATTTTTCCTTTGGATTTGTAGGTAGTCAAGCCATATTAAAGCCATATTAAAGAAATGATAGAAAAAAATTCCACTTCACCAGTCGATGTTAGAAGTATCAACTCTGAAATATTTGGGAAAGTATAATTAAAGATTTTCTTTCACAATGCACTGTTGGAAAAAAATCTCTTATGAAAGTTGTGTTTATTGTTTAAAATTTCAGAAAACATTTGTATAAAATTTTCCTTCAGGACATGCTCCCTCAATTCCTTCTACTTCTTATATTTGCAAGATATCATTTTAAGTGTAAATTTCCTTTCTTGACATACATGAAACAATAGCGATGCAGTATTTCATCTTTTTATTATACAGGGGGCTAGAAATAAGACTGGATTAAAATGCATGGTCGCCAACATCAGACCTTGGCAAGGCACCTGAACAAGAAGATGTCATTTTGTATAATACACCTCACATTTCTATACATGTAACACATCACATGTCTTTACATGTATATGTGTCTGAGATGCATTGCAAATAAGAAGAGATATATTCAACCCGAATCTTTGAGTTGAAAATCGTCTGTCTAATGTCTATTAAAAATTTACAATGGGGTGAATTTATCCCAGGATTTCACCTTAATAATATTTTCTTTTCTTTTTTTTTTTCCTATTTCAGTTATGGCTGCGATCCTCGGTTACGACCAAACGACACTGATACAGGAACATGCAGTATGAGGTAAATCTCTTGTTAACCCACAGCAGTTCAGAATTTTCTAAAGGTCGAAATGAATCGGGTTTGCCTGCTCAAATTGGCACCAATTATTCTTATCTCTCACTCTTAGATAGTTTAAAACAAATCAAAATGTTTATTAATGAATAAGTATGGATGAAAATTGCAAATTTCAACAAAAAATTGCCAATTTGTACACAAAAATAGTGACTACAAATTTTGATCCACATTGCCAATTTAGAGATTTTATTGGGGTTTTTTTTCCAATGAAATTGTTCTTATTTATGAAAGGCACTATATACTGCAACAAAAAGGACTCAGATTTTGTCAGTGGTTTTTGCTCTTTCTGGTCATTTATTATGTGCAGTTCATAGCATTGTACAGTGCGTCCCAGAAAAAAAACGAGACCGAGATTTATCGATGTTTAATCATATCTTAATCACAATTATGATTAATAAATGACACATATTTGTAAAGCTTGGATCCTCTTCTTTCATTTGATACCACTCATATTATACATACTTCAAGCATGAGTGAATAAAGACACTATGAAGCAGAGCTACCAAAAAGTCGTTTGGAATTTCAAAGAGATAATCACATTTCTAGAAAGTTCATTTTCTGCTCTTTCATATGGCACCTCAGTCGGGAAAAATGAGCCAGGGATGGTGTAAAGTGATGTTTGCATTTCCATGATTTATTAAACAAATCCATTTGCACTGGCTGCTTGTCTTAGCAATAAACAAACAAGACAAAAGACTTCATGCGTGGCTGATCGTCAACAAAATGGAGTGAGGTACATTTTCATTAACCTACTAGACCATGCAGTTAACAACAGTGCAACAAGTATTTCTGGTAACAGAATGGGGACAATCTGGGAGCCTTTAATAAATCATGGAAATGCAAGCATCAATTTACACCAACAGAGCTTTGTCATCCCTGGCTCATTTTTCCCAATTGAGGTGTCATATGAAAGGGCTGAAAATGAACTTTCTAGAAATGTGATTATCTCTTTGAAATTCAGATATCGTTGGCCAAACAAACTTTTGGTAGCCCTGCTTCATATCGTCTTTATTCACTCATGCGTGAAGTATGTATCATATGATAGGCATCAAATGAAAGAAGAGGATCCAAGCTTTACAAATATGTGTCATTTATTAATCATAATGGTGATTAAGATGTGATTAAACATCGATAAATCTTGGTTTCATTTTTTTCTGGGATGCACTGTATATCAAGACATAATGCAAAAGGTGACACTGAAGGCCCGTCTTCATCAGCCCGAGTTTCCAAAATAGCCCGCTAATTCTGATCCGGGAAACCAACCCGATCAGAACTAGCTCGAGCTAGTTTGTAATGAAGACGCGATCAGCTGGCTATTTCGTGGGTTTCTAGCTCGAGCTAGAAGCCTAAGTCAACTCGGGTTTTTTTGTGAAATAGCGCGCTATTTGGCGAATTAGCCCGCTAATTTGCAGGTGAAGACGCACTCGGGTTTTGACTCGGGTTAATTTATTCATGATACCAATCCTAGAAATGTTATTTCCCGTATGTATTTCTTGATTTTCTTCTCTCTTTCCACCTTTTCCTTATGTATTTCTTTGTTTTTCCTTCTTTCTTTTTTCTCGTTATGTATTTCTTTGTTTTCCCCATTCTTTATTCTTCTTTGATTCTTATGTATTTCTTTGTTCTTCTTGCTATCCTATTTTCTTTATATATTTCTTGTTTTTCTTCTCTCTTTTTGTCTTTTCCTTATGTATTTCTTTGTTTTTCCCATTTTCTGTTCTTCGATCTTGCTATCCTCTTTTCTTTGTTTATGTATTTCTTTGTTCTTTCTGTCCTCTTCTCTTAATATTTCCTTATGTATTTCTTTATTTTTCCTTCTATCTTTTTCCTCATGTATTTCTTTGTTTCTTATGTATTACTTTGTTTTTCCTCCTCTTTTTTCTCCTTATATATTTCTTTGTTTTCCCCATTATTTATTCCTTTTTTCTATTCTAATGTATTTCTTTGTTCTTCTTTCTATCCTCTTCTCTTCATATGTATTTCTTTATTTTTCTTTCTATTTTATCTTTTTCCTTATGTATTTCTTTGTTTTCCCATTTTTTTGTTCTTCTTTCATTTCTTATGTATTTCTTTGTTGTTCTTGTTATCCTCTTTTCTTTATGATTCTTTATGTATTTCTTTATTTTTCCTTCCCTCTTTTTATCTCTTCCTTATGTATTTCTTTGCTCTTTTCTCTTCATTTATCCTATATATTTTTTTGAATTTTCCATCTTCGAAGTGTGCATGCTCTGAAGCTCGAGTTTATTCCAAGAACGAGCGGGAATCGCTCGACTCGGGCTGATGGAGACGGGGTTTTTCAAATTCGGACTTTTTTCTCGAGAAGCGCTGATCGGGCTAGAATCTCGAGCTTGAGCAAACTCGGGCTGATGGAGACGCACCTTGAGTGATTTCCATTGCCCATTAGATCTTGTCCATATTTCAGTTGCCTTGGGCCAGCTCAGATACATGTGTGCGGTAATCCTTTGGTAAAAGCCAATTGAGGGAGCCAAATCCTTTTGTTTCCTGCTTGCGAATGGCTGCCTAGAGAGTCGGAAATGGTTTATATCGATTGACTCCTCATAATAAACATTGATATTTGAGTTATTTTATCCTTCTATGTAACAGAGTATTTTGTAAGGATGGCATAGATCCTTATATGGTGGCTCCTTACTTCCTGTGAACTATTTTCAGGAAATTTTCATGTACAGTGATAGTCATTTTGACAGCCTGAAGGAAGACAGCTGGTATCCTTGAACTGTTGTGATGTCTTAGTCAGTTTAAACCATCCAAATATTGGTATTGCATCTTATATCTTTGGACAAAGAAAACCTTTTCATCCATCTTTCAAAAAATCAGAATGGGTTCTTAAATTGTGAATTTACTTATTACGGAAAATGTTTGTTAAAGGGCAATGTAAAAGGCACTATGATTGAAAACTTGTCTTACAAAACTTGTCGTATGAAATTTTATTCAGGATATATATTTGTAAAGTTGGCGGCAAAGTTAGAGTCATGATAAAAATAAACGTTTCAGCCGCATCTTTACCATTTTCTGTAGACATGTGTAGCAAAGGTAATTTCAGTATAATATATACAGTTTCTATTAATCATAAATATTGAAGTATTCATTTCTTATTTTCAGAATGAAAATGATTCATTTTCTTTTGTTTTGTTTTTTTCTTTAGCATGTCACCAGCAGAAAAGTCAGTTGCTATCGATTGGTAAGTCGCTTTTCATCACTTCTGAAAATGTGTAAGATAGATTTATGCACAGCTCAACCCCTTTCATATCAAAAACGATTTAAAAATAGACCTTTAACCATTGGCTTGCAGGAACCAGATTGTCCCTGTATCAACCCTATGGGAAAGAGAGAATTCAGTAGTCAATGGATTAACATGATCTCTCTCTCTCTCTCTCCTCTGCTTTATTTTTGCATTCTAATTGTTCATTAATTTTGTGAGAAAGAGAAAGATTTATCCTCCTGGCTTTTAAACAAAAAGGGGCACATCAATCTCCCTCTTGGCAATTTTTCTATTTAGGTCAGATCGTAAGTAGCCCTTTTCCTCCAGAAATAGGTCATGAATTTCAACAGGTTTGTTTGCCCATGCATCTCCTATAGACAGGGCTCTTGCCATGGAAATAGGATATTATCACACCTCGCTGGTGAATCTGGAGATGAAGCTTATGCATGTGATTTCATATAATACCCCTTTTGGTAAATGCTTGCCTTATCTTGTGCCAAAGTAGCACCCCATTCAAACAAGAACACTCGTAGAGCAGAGTATTGTGTTTGATAAGAGTACTTGTAAAGGAGAGTTGAATTTTGCTCTGTATGTTTGGGTTTTCATACGGTATACCGTATTCAAAATATCAGCTTCAAATATTACTTCTGTAAAGAGATAATGCAAGTTCAGTTACCTTAATCCGTGCCATGCGACTTGGCTACCAACCTGACGTAGTTTAGTGGAAGGCTTTATAAAGGTACAGTTGGTTGTGTCGTCACTCTCATCTCTAGGGAACCAATCACTTAACCCATAAACTGGGTGGCTCCTGTATTAAGCCTATGAGATTTAAAGTATTCAGTAGTCAACAGGTTAAAAAAGATAATCTGTAGATCATTATAAGACATAAAAATATCCCAAAAAAACTACAAAATGTATATGAAACATTCAAATAGTTAATAATTAAGAAGCATACCCATAAGACATATTTTTGTAAGGCCTACACAGAAGTAGTTCACTCCATTGACTTGTCAACTCACAACTGGCTAAAGCCTTTATTTAGAGTTGAATTTGGTTAATTAAACTTGCAAAGAGTCAATACATTATGTTGGATGTACTCTTGCCATCAAATAATATAATTACTTTTAAAGTTTATTTTACCTATTAAGCTCAGCGGCATGAAGTAGGATTTGAATAATTGATTCAATTAAATTCAGTTGTTAGATAGGTGCATATTTATTTGTAGGTTGTGTAGGGAGTTTACGTCATCTTCTATTATTTTTTACACAAGGATATTGCATGCATATTTTATTGCCTGCAAAAGAGCCCCTTTACCGTCAAAGCAATAATGTCACTAGATTGTGAAGCAATGAATTTCTAGCGTCCTTTGTGAAAATGGAAAATCAATATCCATGAATGTCTTTGTGAGAAAGAATAGATGGATTTATTATGGTAGCATACACGTATAGAAAATACATCACATTGAGCGTAGTTTTTGATAATATGGCTGCTCTAGTTTTTGATAGTGTTACTGCTCTAGTTTTTGATAATGTGACTGCTCCATTCAGTAAATGATTAATACATGTTCTAAGCCTTGTCAAATACAGATGATAATGTAATACGGAAAATGTCATTTTACTGTTTCATCATTCACATTTAAATGTTTAGATTAGATTGTTTATATATTAGAATCATTTTACTTGCCAACACAAAATTAATACTTCATGTTTTTATGATTGGGGTAGCTAGTATAATATTATTTTTGACAGTTGTATTAAATTTCAAGATTTTTAACAAAAAAATTAAAATGTATATGTATATTGGGTAAAAATTTGCCCAACATGTTGGTACTTATGTGTCTGACCAACTCGACTATTTTGGCTCAAATTGTGGTTAATGGGGATGCTTATTCGGCAAAGCCTTTACCCAAGTTGAGCTAAAAATTGCCCAAAAGTTGGTCAGACACATAATTACCTCCATTTGTATTGTATTGAATTGGAAAAACTGATGAAATGTATGAAATAATTTAGGCATGTTTAGTATCAGAAGGTTGTATATTGTATCTGTTTGTATTGTATTGAATTGGATAAACTGATGAAATGTATGAAATAATTTAGGCATGTTTAGTATCAGAAGGTTGTATATTGTATCTGTTTGTTTGTGTTTTTTTTTTGGGGGGGGGGATATTTTAGCAAACTAATTAAAACTACTCTTGCTCAAACACCCCATTGTCTTTCTCTTTGATGCACACAACATACCATGGTTTAATTTTGTCCATTCTATCTGAATAGTCTGAAATGGACAATCGTGGACAAGTATAAGGCTAATAATCCACCTGATCTAATTTCATGCCATTCTGCTGTACACAGTAGCCCAATTCTACTAATTCTGTTAATCCCAGCTAAAGGATAAAAGTCTTATCAAACAAAGGGAAAATGTAGGCCTCGGTTTTACCTTTGCTAGAGTCAACCATAGACTAAGAGTATTAAACTTTAGTAGAATTCCAACCAATGATTCAGGAGATAGCCTTGCATTTCTTTACCTATTGTCTATATAGCAAACTGAGAAATCCATGTATTAAATGGGAAGTCCACCCTGATGTCCAGTTGGTTTTTTAAAAAGCAGAAAAATTAAAGAAACAGATCAATGAAAATTTGAGCAAAATCCAATAAGAATTCAGTAAAAACAAGTTATGAATTCATCAAGTTGTAATCAATTGAACACAAATTGGCAACTAAGTACAAAACCTGTATAAGAAAATATGTACTCCTTCACCAGCAGTTCAAAAAATTAAGATTTATGAATTTTTTTGTGTTGAGCAAACTGGAGAGAAGCCCCTAAGATATGTCATGGAGTTGCCAATCTGTTTCTCTCATTTTTCTGCTTTTCTTAAAATCAACTAAATACCAGGTTGGACTTTCCCTTTAAGCCAAAGTGAATTAGAGAATTCAGTAGCCAATGGGTTATAAGCTATGAAAAGAGCTTATTATACACTCTTTGTGAAGATATGTAGTTCTATTATATTACAGGAATAAGCCATATGTTTATCTCTCTATGTCCTGCTTGAATGTCATTTAGAAAAGGACTCAAGGGTAGATATAAGCTCTTTCAGATGGCCAGGCCACTAATAGATGCCATTATGTGCTGAAAAACAAGCACAGACAGCTGATATATAGTGATTAATCAATGATTATGGGGTTTAGACGATATAAACAGCTCCAATTTTTATATTTTATCTTCTTTTTTTTTTAGATCAAAGACAGCAAAATATTTCTTCTTGAAATTATAGTGGAAAGGAAGATATGGAATGATAATGATATCAAGATTAAAAATGTAAAAAAAGATCCACAATTGGAGGAAAAGAAAATTTTCTCATGAAATTTTAATTTGTGAAGCTGTTACCACTGTACAGATAGTCAATGCTCAAAAGTAACAGCATTGTAACAGCAGTAGCATTGACACAAAATATAGGTTTTTGTTTTTTTATTCGAATGAAATTTTCACAACCACTGTCCTTGATCGTCAACATTTGACGGTGGCAACCTAAGCAATATTGATAGCAACCTAAATGAATAGTTAACCTAGGGGTCTTGTCGACTTAATCACGTACCTGAATCTGGAATAAAATTAATTCTTTGTTTTTTCAGCCTTTATATAAGTTTAGATTTGAGAAGAGGCATTTAAGTATATGTTTTGGTATACAAATGATATTTCTGAGCTATTCAAAAACATGTAATATTAGCTTTATTATAATTATTTTGTGAGTCTTGCAACATGGGGGGGATATTTGGTTAAATATAGTTTCATCTGCTACAGTGACTTCATATCTTATTTAGATATTTAGATCAACATGTCCCACATGTAATCATTATTCCAATATATCGCGTGTTTTTTTTTTAATGTGTTCAAATTAAATGCCTACTGTTTCAGTAAGCAAAAGTATTTGTACCCAAAACTTGTCACATGCTTGCCAGACATAGCAACAGCTACAGATAATGTGTGCAAGGAAAATACCGTCTATACAAATGCAAGATGAATACCATCTATACAAATGCTATCATTCAAAACAGTTGAATTAAACTGCTAGTCATCAAGAGTTCTTTGAAGAAACGATTTAACATTTGAAAACAGCAGGAAACGGGTCCATTGAGAATTTACAGTTTGGATAGACTTGTAGTAATGATGATAGTGGGATCATTGATGAGTAGAGCTGCACACTCAATCAAGACATACTGGAAGCCTTTGAATAATTCATTGCCTGAAGGGTAGTTTCTGTCTTAGGCTCAGGCGAATGAGAGAATTCAGAAGTCAGCAGGGTTACATTACTTCGTTTATATTTTCCACTTGGAACAATAATCATAATAAATGTTAATAAATCCCAAAATAGAAGTAAATCAAATTAGGCTGGCTTAAAGGTCAATCCAAATAATTGTCGGGTAGTATAGTGCCAAGCAGCTGTGGGTAAGGACTTGCCCATAGGATTTCAGAAATATAACCCTGTTATCCCATAAACCAAACAATGGATGTGAGAGCATTGATTCCCCACCCCCCGGCAGATCCTGGATTTTGTTTTGGAGCATGCAACTTCCAAAAAAAATCTGAAAGGTAAAAAAATAGAAAGGAAGAGAAAGGTATTGGAAGTATCGATTTGCACAAAAAAGTCTCTGACAAGCAAAAAAAAGATGGAGTCCAGACCCCTATGACCCCCCCCCCCCCCCCCCCCCCGGATCTTCCTATGCCCCCTATATCTCTCCTTATTAGGCAAGAGGTGTTGAACATACTTGTGGAGAAGCTGAACGTAATTATTTGCAACGCAGAAAATGCACACACACAGTGTGAATAATCGTCTCATATGCCAATAGGGATGATTAATGAGAGCAGTTATGTGCGTTTTGACTCCCGAGGGGAAAACAACAGGAGTGTTGTCATGTGGCAAAGAGCAAGGCGTCAATTCTCACTGTTTTCCCAGGTACGCTCTTGTTTATCAATTTTTATAATAGTCATTAATGTGGATTGTATGGCAAGAGGTGTTGAATCTACTCGTGGAGATACTGAATATAGTTGCTAATTCAAAATAAGCACACAGAGTCTTGGATGGTGTCAATAATTGTCTCATGACTATTCCAATAGGTGATAAATAAGAGCACTTAAGTGTTTTTTTAAGTCCCAAAGGATAAACAACAAGGGTGCTGTCATGTGGCAAAAAGCTAGATATCCATTTGCATTGTTTTCCACTTGTATATCTTGTGTATTTTTATAGCATTTAAATTTACTATCATAGCATTTTAAGCAATGTATGGAAGATGTTAAGAGACAAAAAAAATACTTATTAGTGCAGTTTTTTCGTCAATATTGGGCCTCAAATTTCAATTTTGAACACAACTTGTCATAAGATAGTCATCACCAATCCGTGATGGAGAGATTTGAGGTGAAGAATTAGATTGCAATATAATATTTCTAAAGTGCACACCACAGGAGCTTGCCCTATCAGATGTGATCAAACGCATGATTGCTTATCCCTGAGATACTGTTTGCCCATATGGCTGTATGCGCACTTCTCTGTGTTGTTCCCACATTGTCAATATGTTTAATTTAGTGCGCAGCCTGAATTACCATTGCAAGGGAAAAGCTGTATATGAAAATCCATTGTAGTGGAAACAGATCTGCTGATGTATATATATGCATTTCTCTTTGTTGTTCCCCACATCATTAATATTTCTAATTTAATGTGCAGTCTTAATTACAAATATAAGGGAAGAGCTCATTGTATATCAAAATGTAGCGGAGTGGAAACAGACCTATTGATGTAATGTCTGTAGGGATACATAGCATTGAAATGTCAGAGGAAGGAATGTTCATTGCCCTAAACATGTGAAATTATCATTAGCTTGTAGATAGCAAGTACTCATATAACTATATTTCAATCATTAAGCAGCCAATTTATCGGCTCCCAATTTCTCTGTTCAGAGGGGTTGCCAGAGGGGTGTCACCCTCCCCCCACTCCAAATTGCTGTCTGCATATGCTCCACCTCTGTCAGCACAAAAAAACAACATAAGGAGCGGGGAAAAAGAGAGAGGGAAGAGGAAAAGGAGAATGTAAGAAAAAAAAGGAAAGAGAAAGAAAACAAAGAAAAGAACGAAAAACTGGCCATTTTTCTTGCTCGCTCGCAAAAACACAGGAAAGTTGATATTTGGGCTAAAGGCATCCCCCTTCGGCAATTGGCACCCCCGCCATCCCCACCCCAAACCCCATCCCCCCCCCCCCCCCCGAGGATTTTCAATGTTCCGATATTCGGGCTATATTTGAGCAGCAGGGTGCCAGAATATCCACATATTTGGGCAGTAAGTTTCCCGGATGGTTCTGTACATTTTCACGAAAAGTTTTTAAAATTCAAAAACGTTGCTAAGCTGAAAAGTTGATATTCGGGCTATATTTGAGCAGCAGGGTGCCAGAATATCCACATATTTGGGCAGTAAGTTTCCCGGATGGTTCTGTACATTTTCACGAAAAGTTTTTATAATTCAAAAACGTTGCTAAGCTAAAAAGTTGATATTCAGGCTAAAGGTGTCATCTGCGATTTCCTTTCATTATTTTTTTGTTTGTTTGTAGGGGGTGGGATGAGATTAGGGTGTCACACCTTAAAAATTTGTCAGCAAATTTGGGTGTCACACCCCCCATTCAAAATGTTTTAGCGATGCCCTGGCTCAGTCATAGCTATATCTTCAGGCTCTAGAAAGTCATGACTCTGCTCTTGCACATTTTTCTTATTATACTGGCTATTTTATGAAGTATTATTTTATTTATAGTATAATGTGTTGTTTTTTTTCATTGTTAATATATCCATCATGAATGCAATCTAAATGACAGCGATAGTGTAGTAGTAGTTATTTTTTAAAGGAAAAGGTTTTTTGCATTAATTTCTTGTTTATTTATGTTTAAATTTTCTGGAAAAGCCGTCTTGATTATTTCACCATGTAGCAAATGTAATTTGTATTATTTATGTTATACAGGGCCCTCAAGCATAACAGTGCTGCAATTACCGACAGGGCTACCCTGCTAAAAGAATACTAAATAAATAGATAAATAAATACCGTGTAAATGGCCTTTAGACATTGCCTTAAAAAAGTAGGGATGAACTAGATTTTGTTATTCAATATTAAATGCAGCATCAGTCACAACAGTGTATGGCACCGTGAAGACTGGTAACATACCCCTTCTCAGGACCTCCATCTCAACACGCTCAAGCACACGTTTCCTCTTGGATAATTTGAAGAAAGCGTCTGACATGCCCCTGGCCCCGTAGAGTGGCAAAGAATCAAATTTAATTTGACTGCATCGCTCTAACAGAAACATTTATTCACATTAGGCCACTGGCTATGTGGCTTCTGGATTGTACGCTGACAGTGAGATGGATCACTAGTGCTGGCTTGGGTTACGGGAGGCCCCCAGCAGACAGACTTGCTTCCTTCGGGTGTCAGTAGATAATGTTATTCCCCTTGAGTTTCCTGCAACAAGTGCATATCTGCTGGGAGCCAAAAGGACATTAATTCTTAGTAAAGTAGGAGTTAACACCCTTCTGGCTCTCAGCCGACAATTACATCATCACGATTCAAGACTGAAGTAAAATAGGGTGAAACCTGTTTTCTGTGTTCTCGTTGACAGACTTTGCTTTGGATAGCAGTTGAAGATGTTTTTACTCCTTGAACCTCTTGCAAAAAGTACATATATAATTAGGATCCAGGAACTGTAGTGGAATAGGGTGTGATCTGTTTTCTCTGTACTTGTTGACTTACTTGGGATGTCAGTGAAAAGTGTTTTTCCACTTGAATTTCTTGCAACAAGTGTGTAATTGATGATTCAGCAAGGGACTGTAGGAAAACGGTGTAATCTGTTTTCTGTGCATGTACTTTTTGACAGTCTTGCTTGGCGTATGGGTGGGAGATGACTTTCCCTTGAATTGCAACAAGTGCGTATATATAATTAGGACTGTAGTGAATAGGGTATATATATAGCCTGTTTCTGTGTACTTGTAATACAGAATTGCTTTGGATGTCAGCGGGAGATATTTTTCCATTGAATTTCTTGCAACAAGTGCATATTTTATTAGTATTCAGGACTTTGGTGAATAAGCCAGTTCGTTATTAATGCATGGTACAAATGACCCTGATATGACCCCGATTTGTATGCGCACACGCATCTGTTTTGGCGGATACGCTACTTGTTTTACAAGTAAAATCATACTGGTGCGTGCATCATGGTGCGCACGCTATGAAAGCGTATAAAGTATTAATTTTACTCGGTACAAATGACCTTCATCTGCCCATGTGTAAATTGTAATTATGAACTGGCTTATTAGGGTGTTACCTGTTTTTTGTGTAGTTGCTGACATTCTTTCTTTGAGTTTTTCTTCCTATTGATTTTTTTTTTACAATCAGTGCATACCGTAATGTCACCAGTCGTGGCGCAGCCTTGTAATACAGCTTCATGAACCGTCATGAACCTTCAGAAAAACGAGTACCCTCCAAGAAGTCATGTCCTAACCCCCCATTTAACCCTCTTCCCCGTTATATGAATTTCAATGCCTTTACACTTTCAGTGAACATGAACTTTCAGTAAAAACAAGATCAGCAGAAAAGTTCCAACACCTTTAAAGAAAACAAAGTAAAACTTTAATCCTGATGTCATTTTATTTCTCACTGTCAATTGTACATTCCATAAACTTCTCCACTATGCACTTGATGATAATTGGATCCTCTTACTGCCATTGCGTTGCCATGGAAACAGAGAAAGTAGCCAAGATGCAGAGAGAGAGCCATTGACACCTCGCAAAGATAAAAAGAAATTCTTTTATTTTTTTCAAAATGCCCTGTAAGGTCTGATGACACTTGAAACAAACACAGAAAAGTGATCAGGGAATTCATTTAAAATAGATGTAAGTAGGAGTTTCCAATTGAGACTTCTTGACATTTCCGAAAGACGTCATTTTAGGAAATACAACAGGAAGAGAAAGATAAAGGATATAAAAGGATGATGATGATGTCATGGTTCTTGGCATGTGGGAAAGAGTGCAAATATTTGTTGTTCCCTATTGGCTTGTTGTTTTCTTAGCATCTTCACACCTGGAGTCTTGGATTAACCCTTCAGTAGTTGGAGTGCATCTGACTGAAAAGGTCATAGTCGAGTCGATCGCAGAGGTTTTGTAAGATTTTTTGCACAAGTCTGAACACTGCATGCATGCATGATTAGTTTTATTTGCTAAAGGGGCACTGTTTAAGAATCTCACACGGGATTGGAAGTGAAAAACAGGACGTCGTCTGAGAGAATGTTCCACATGTGACAGTCAAGAAGTTTTATACTCTTTTTATGTTACCCTGCCCACCTCTCTCTCTCTCTCTCTCTCTCTCTCTCTCTCCCTTCATCTCTCTTTCTCTTTCTCTCACTTTCTTTCTCTCTGTTTCTCTCTTTCTTTCCCTCCATCCCTTTCCCTCTCTCTCTCCCTCTCTCCCATCCTCTCCCTTTCTCCATCCATTTTCTCCTTTTCTCAGATGTTTCACTATTTCTTTGATTTTTCACCTCTATTCCCCCTGTGAGATTCTTCAAAGTGCCCCTCTAGCGAATGAAAAGTGTTTCAGGCATTCACCACTCAGTCTTGTGCAATAAATCTTGTATTACTTCAGCAGTTAGTGCACAACATCACTATTTACAGGATGGATAAACAGCAACGCTTTTAGTAAGTGCGTCTCCATCAGCCCAAGTTGGGTTCAGGATCAAGATTCTAGACAGATCAGCACTACTCAAGAAAAAAAATCTGAGTTTGTAAAACCCATCAGCCCAAGCTTGAAATTTTAGATTGAGCTATGGAGCATGTGCACTTCGGTGGCCGTGATTGCCAAGTACACAGTATCTTGAATGAATTAACCTGAGTTGAAACCTGAGTGTGTCTTCACCTGCAAATTAGCAGGCTAATTCACCAAATAGCACGCTATTTCACAGAAGAAAACCCGAGTTGTTTGGGTTTGTAAGCTCGGGCTTGAGCCCACAAATAACCCGCTAATCGCGTCTTCGTTACAAATAAGCTCAAGCTCTTTCTGATTGGGTTAGTTTTCCACCATAAAAGTTGGATCAGAATTAGCAGGTTATTTTGAAAACTTGGGCTGATGAAGGCAGGCATAGTGACCATGTTATAAGTACCCCTCTTTCTTTTTCTCTCTCTCTCTCTCTCTCTCTCTTTCTTTGTCTCTCTCTTTCTCTCTTTCTCACATACATATCAGGGGGCGTTTCATCAAGGGTCTTGTCTGTGTTTTTTACTGACTAATTTACTCTCAGCCAATCAGATGCAAGGATTTCAGTAGCTTATAACAGTTATTGCAACTTGTCATTGATGACAAGTTTTATGAAACAGGGCCTTTGACTCTCTCTTTTTTCTCTCTCTCTCTCTCTCTCTCCATCTCTTTCTCTTTTATATTTCTCCTTTTGTTTTCTCTTTTAATAAGAATTATCTCCTTACATAGCTGATATTGATCTGATACTGAAAATGCTCATGCTCATGTTCTCAACATGTCTTGATTATAGGATTATAACATAAAAACTATCACTGATTCCTTTCACTCTTGTCTCTTTGTGTTTCTTCTTTCCTCTTTTTTCCCCCTCTTTCTCTTTCTCTTCCATTCTTTGTCTTTAAGTTATCCATCTTTTTTTTAACCAATTTTTTCTCTCTCTCCCTTTTTCCCCTCATCTCCATCCTTTTTTTTTTTTCTCTCTCTCTCTTACATGTAGTTCCTGTTTCCCCTCCCCCTTCTTTTATTGGTTTTTGTCTTCCTCTCTATCTCTGTCTCTCCATCTCTCTCTCTCTCTCTCTCCCTCTCCCTCTATCTCTCTCCCTCTCTCTCTATCTCCCCCTCTCTCCCTCTCTCTCTCCCTTTCTCCCTCTCTCCCTCTCCCCCTCTCCCCCTCTCTCTCCCCCTCTCTCTCCCCCTCTCTCTCCCCCTCTCCCTCTCTCCCTCTCTCTCTCTCTCTCTCCTCTCTCTCTCTCTCTCTCTGTGTCCTGTGTAAGGTTGTGGTTTCATATGGCTAGATCCTGAAATAAAGATGAAAAAGTAATCAAGAATTTTCAGTCTCAAATTCTGTCACATATGCTGGTTATACTTTTTTTTGAAATATATACTATGGTGACAAGGATACAAGGCAAATGTATTGTGACTTTTATCAAACCTCAATTCATGTTGTTAATGAGAAATGCCAGTGCATGGAAACAGTATCCAAGGATTTTCTATCCCTTTTGTAGAATGAAGTGGGTGACTTTTTATTGCTTTTGCTAAATCGACCATCAATTTCGGTCAACTTTCCTGCAGATATTGAAAAACCGTACGTTGCTGATATTAGTTTGATCCGGAATATGCTTATGCTCATGTTTTCAACATGTTTTCATTAGGTCCATGAGGCTGGAAAGCATCGGGGCAATTTTAATTTTGAAATTAGATTTTCAGTTTTCAAGCTCAATTGATCAGTACTTTAAAAAGCAGACATTTTGGTTAACTTCGCTGGAGATATCGAAATACCATGGGTTGCTGATATTGATTTGATACTGAAAAATGCTTATGCTCATGTTTTGGACATGTTTTGATTGTATCTACGAGGCTGGAATTTTTTTCTAGTTTTGATGCAATGTTTACAATAAAATACATTTTTTATTTTACAGCTCAGGTAGATCTTGATCAGTTATTTTTAAAAATCAAACATTTCAGACATTTTCAGCAGAATATTATGTAACATATGTAGTAATCATGACAAAGAAGTAATACTTCATTTACAAGTAAACACTCATGTGTTCAAATGGAACAAATATTATTTGTTTATTATACAATAAATTGATGACAGAAGGTTATACTTCCTCTATTAAGGATCTCTTTGATAGATTGCTAAGTACTGCAAATGGGAATTTGATTTTTATTTTTCCTTATGGATGTAAATTATATTCGTATTGAAGGCAGTGACTAAACTGCCCGCTGGACTACCACCCCTATTACAGCTCTCACTCCCTATCTCTTTTTCTCCTCTCTCCTCCCCCCCCCCCCCCCCCTCTCTCTCTCTCTCTCTCTCTCTCTCTCCCTTTCTCTCCTCCCCTCTCCCTCTCTTTTTGTCTGCTCTTTCCTCTCCCTCTCAGCCATCTCTCTCTCTCTCTCTCTCCCTCTCTCTTTCTCTCTCTCTCTTTCTCTCTCTCTCTCTCTTCCCCTTCCCTCTCTCTCTCTCTCTCTCTTCCCCTTCCCTCTCTCTCTCTTCCCCTTCCCTCTCTCCAACTCTCCACCTCTACATGAATTTTTTTATCTTTCCTTCTCCACATTATAAATTTCTCATTGTACTCCCTTTCTCATTTCCCCTTATACATTTTTTCTCTTTCTTTTTCCTTTTTCCACATCAACTCTCATCCTACCAAATATATTTATTTTCCTTATTCATCCATCTACATGTACCTATATATATATGACCAAACCAATGACAGTTACGGGAAAACTAATTCAATATATAGCAGCTTGTGTTGATACAGCTTGGTACACTATGGAATAACACTGGACGTAGCAGCGAGAATTCTGATTGAACTGGTTTGTGCACCGAATCGATACTCAATATTGTCATGTTTTCTGACAATACGTTTGGAAACGCTTCAGGTTTTTGGACCACTTTGAATTGAATTAAAGGAGACCAATCATCTAAGAAAAAAAAAAAAACTTGTTATCAATAACAAGTTACAATAATCATTATGAACTACTGAAATCCTTGAATCTGATTGGCTGAGAGCAAATTTGTCCTAGTAATGGGGCAGTTATATAATTGATAACAAGTTTTATGAAACAGGGCCCTGAAGTTGTTTTCTGACAATACGTTTGGAAATGCTGCAGGTTTTTGGGCCTCTTTGAATTGAATTAAAGAAGACCAATCACCTAAGAAAAAAAAACAACTTGTTATCAATAAGAAGTTACAATAATCATTCTAAACTACTGAAATCCTTGTATTTGATTGGCTGCAAAATTGTCCTAGATATGGGGTAGTTGTAACTGATAACAAGTTTTATGAAACAGGACCCTTAAGTGGCATTTGACATTTCATCTGTACATGTACATTTCATCTTGTTTAGATCGCACAGTGTGTTGTAGGCTTAGCACATCGGTTGTGGCTAAATAAATAATTTCCTATTGTTAAGGTGTTATTGTCTTCTGACCTTGTCTGTTTCACATTTATCTCTCTCTCTCTCTCTCTCTCTCTCTCTTTTGTATCTGCTCGTCTCTCTGTTACCATGGCGATGCAGTGAACCTTTCTTAAATCAATACTCCCTTTGCCTTATAGAGTATTGAAACGAACACAATCTAAAAATCGCACAAAAACCAAGCTGTGTTTTTGTTTCAAGGTGCCATTCATCGAATAGTAGATACATGTACCTTCTAAACAAAGTAAAACAAATTGAATTTCCCAGTTTCAAGTAACCTTGTGTAATAATGCTATTACATTAGAATGAAGGTCTTTTCTTGTTTCTCAGCGATGGCTTTAAAAGTATTTCCATCAGTATCCAAAAGCTTTTTCAACCATTATCTCTGAAAAAATCCTATTTTAAACTGAATACCCAGAAAAGGAATAAGATTAATTTTTCATCAGGCGATCTCTTCATTTCTCTAACAAATTGTTCATAAGGAGGAAAAAGTATATCCTTGTGAAGGGAAGTAAATGATCTACCTGGAGGAAATAGTGGGTTCTATTTCATTTGTTCCTGGGGCGTCAAATCTCCCAAGTCCTCTACTTCTAAAGTATTTGAACTTATTTTTTAGTCTTATAGTCCTTTTTAGTCATCCTAATCCTTCTTCAAACTTGTCCAGTTTTCTCTGCATTTTGGTAGTCAGTTTTCCTCCTGCCTGCTTATGTCTTACTTTCAAAACTATTAATTGTCTACTGAGAGCCAAAAAGGCGTTAACTCATATCCTTTTACACAAAGTTAACACCCTTCTCGCTCTCAACAGACAATTTGTAACTGTATAAGGTAATCCTATTCCCCCTCAAGAACAACAAGGCCTTGGCGTCTTTTGGCAATTGTAATTGGCTCTAAAATTAATTTCCTTCGAGCTAACTAAATTTCATGAGCCAGATGTATGGTTGAGTCAGTTTGTATTGATTTACTGCTTCTCTCGAGGATGTTTGCCTTTTCCTATGTCACTTCAAAGCCATTATTGCAGTGGGTAAAAAAGACTGCATCATTTTATAATTGTAACAGAAAGCTCTTATTAATTTATTAATTTATAAGCAGTAAAATTGCAAACAAAGGGAAAAACTTTTAGATTTTCATTTGATGCTTAATTAAATGTGTCATTGTAGCAGTGTAATCATCCTCTTGTGAAATTATGCACAAAAGCGAATTCAGACATACAGTACATGTATCTGATCTTCTTCTTCTTTGTTCTTTGCAGGCTGGCGATGCTATGGGTGAAGCGAACATCTTGGTTGTGGGCCATTCAGGTTTCGATAGCGATCATAAGCCTTGCCCAACATCTGCTCCTTATGTATTTACAACACAAGGTCAGTTACCAGCTAATATGTGTCACTGGAACTCAAGGGACAGGCATTATTGTTGAAGATTGATATATTTCAGTGTAAAGTTTGAAAGGTTGAAATTTGAGTTCAAATTTTATTTCTCCATTTTTGTTTAAAAAACAGTTTATAAACTACATATTTAAAACAAACCATTAAAATTTCATGACATAACAAAGAGAACATAAAAATCATGAATGTGAAGAAAACACAACAAGAAAAATTAGAATTTAAAAAACAAAGATATGTGAAAATTTGGTTGGATCAAAAGAACCATAATATTAGGATTTAAAGCTAATATATACCCCTCCTACTTTTCATCAGTAAGTAATTTATTGTTCCAACTACATATATTTCATAGGAATTTGATAAACTGGTACATGTAGCATGTATCCATATTGTGCATTCTAACAAATAGGCTGGAATATATGAGAATTTCTTTGATATTTTAAACACATGTTAGGCAATCCATGATTTTATGATGGTGGGAAAACTTGGAGATAATAATAACAATAATAATAGTTGAACATTTATATAATTCTGATATACATATAGCTTTTAAGTGCTTTATAAAACATGAAATGAACAACACTATGCTTAATTTAAACAGTAACTTAAACAATATTATGATGATTAAAAATACAATCAATGACACAAAACTGCAAAGAAATATGTTGTAATGACGAGTGTGTGAGATAAATAATATTCATGTAAATATCAAAATGTTTTCCTTTATCTATTACAGGGCAGCATCCTTCAACAAATTTTCAGCGTGTATTTTTTTCTTGAAGCTGTAAACAGTGTGCCATTTATTGTTACAGTAAGCATTACTTATTTTTGTTATCTTTATTTTTATCTGTGAATTCATTTCAGTAGAAAATTCTTGCTCGAAGAAAATGTAATGAATATGTTTCAAAAGTGTTATTATTATGAGGAAAAAACATCAAAAGATATAGGAATAAGTCTCTTTTTGTTAAATTTATGCTTCTTGCAGGAATGGAATCATGAATTATTTGCCTTTCAATAATAAAATGAATAAAAGCATTCTAAAATTCTTTAAAATCAAACTTTTTTGGCTCACAAAAATTGAAGCAAGAGCAAAATATGGAGCTCATAAAGAGTGCTTTTAAAGCTGCATGCCTGTCCAAAATATGTATCGCATTCAGTAATTGTCCATTAATTAAGACTACATCTCATCCTGACAGATTTTCTGGGAACCACTGAGGAATCTCTTTATACCTATTTATCTGAACTGCTGGTTGGCAAAGCATCTTCTAGAAAATCTTTTTGTAAGTATCACGTAGCCTTTTTCATTGATCAGTAGTTTTTAAATATCAACTGTTGCTATTACTCTATGTTTGCAAAATGTTTATCAAATCTATTTGGAACTATATTCATAATTTTGTCTGTTGAGAACCAGAAGGGCGTTAACTCTGCGTTAACTCTTTCTACCTTTCATTTTTCTACTCTCTCTTCCTCTTCCCCTCTCCCTCCCTCTTTTCTTATATGCTCTGATCAACTTTTCTTTCTTTTTTCTTCTTCCTTCTCTTTCTCTTTGTAGCTCTGTCTCTTTCCTCTCTCTTTCTCTCTGTCTCCTTTTTCTTTCTCTATCTCTTTTTTTTTTCTCTCTTTCCATATATTCATGCCTCTGTTCACTTTCTCTTTCTCTCTCTCTTTAACTTTCTCCTCAACTTTTCGTTCCTTTTCTTCTTTCCTACTCCTCTCCTTTTCCTCTTACCTTTAATGACACAGAAGTTTTAATATTTTTAGATTTTAATGTAATATTTGAGAATATTATTTAGTTTGTTTATTATGCATGATCTTCATGTATGGTTGTATGTTCCATTCATTCTTATTTTGATCGTTTATTGTTTTGTACATTTGACTTTGTAAATTGAGCAATTTCAGCTGTCAAGCTGCATGTTCTTTTATTACAATTAACTGAATCAAATCAAATCAAATCAAAAGTATATGAGTTAATATACTTCATGGTCTCAACAAAAGATTTGATGTTGAAAACATGATATTTAGCCAAATTTAAAAAACTTTTATATTTGTTTTGAAAAAGTGAGTGCATATTACTAAGCCTATTAATTCTTCATTGTTATTAATTTACAGTGAGGCTATTAAAAAAGATGTAAGGTGCAGTAAACAACTGAAAATAGTAATTTATTTCCTAGATAGGATATTGCTTTGCAAGTTTTGATAGGATATGTAATCTGGTGAAGATATGAAAGTATTTGTAGATAAATTAGCATGTAATGGAAAGCAATGTAACTGAGTTACCCCCAAACATATAAATTGCAATTTCAGGATAACTTACCTCTCCCCTACAATTACAATTAACAACCAGACAAAACATTGTAAAATTGCCCCCTGAGCAAATACCTGTACCCCCCCCCCCCCCAGACAAACACGCTCCCAATATTATAGGGAAGTTAGTTAACTACTGACCTCACTTCTCTCACTGATGTTAGGTCTATATGAAGTGGATGATTTAAGCTAACTCTTGGTGTGACTAGGTATTTTCAGTCACACATTGTTGCACCAAGAAGTATGTATATATGGTGATCTTTGTACATCAATGTTCAGAGCATGAATTAAGCATTCCAATTATCAAATAACTATTACATGCTACCAGCCCTCCCGCCAGTACATAAAACACCCTTGGTGTTGATTCCAAGGGTGAGGAATTTCAGAAACTGAGAAAACCATGTGTAGATTCTCCCAACAAGGTTACCGACAAGGGTAACAAATCAGTCAATGCCTACTTTCAATCTCCAAAATTGTTTTGGTCCTCCCAAACCACCTCCCTGGGATGTCATAAGACCATATTTGACTCTCCTCTCTGCCATAGACATTCTTCGAGGAAGTGCAGATTATGTAGTGGATCTTTTCTCACTTTGCATTAAATAATAGTACACAAATGGGGGACAGAAATGTAAAAGCAAATGTAAATTGACAAAACATTAAAACGATTGCCTCCTGAAGAACTACCTCCTCCCTCTGAAATGAATACGCCTCCCCCCCCCCCCAAAGGACAGCTACTCGGGAATATTACAGAGACGTTAATCAACTACTGACCTCATTTATCTTACTTGTGTACAAACTCTTGATGTAGGGGATGTTAAAGTGTGACAATTGTCTTGAGAAGTTCCTGATATTAGTTGAATGCCAGCGATGGTAATCTTGTGAAGATATGGAAGTAGATCAAGTGTGGTGGCATTGATTGGGATGTTCCAGAGTTTACCTTATCAGATCCAATCTAATTCTAGAACAACTACGCATTAAACTACCCCCATGTAGAACAAGTACCTCCCAAACACCTACCATCCCGCTCTGCAATTACCCTCCCAAGGACAATCACCCATGTTCACTGGTATATATAATTCAATGTAAGAAGGTTCTTTGAAGACTTACTTTCTGGTAAGAACAAGAACTGTATTAACTCGTCTTTCTCAACTTTTAATTTTCCCTTTTTGTGCTCTGATTCTTATTCTGATTACACTTAATATTATCAGCCGTGCTCATTTATATTGATGAATGAAGTTCCTCCTCTGTCCAGTTAGGTTATGGAAGAATTTCTTAAAGATGTTGATTATCATCATGGCATTGACGATTATGCATAGGATGAGAGTAATGCTTGCGTATTGTGGGCACGATCACAGGTCTAGTTTCTTTCCATCTAGATATACTTGATTTCTTTCAAAACAATTTGAATCATGCAATTATATCACTTTTCCTTCCTTTGCAGAACGATCTTCACAGAGTAATGATGCGTTCACATTCTGCCCTCTCCCAGCGAGTCATGATATTGTTTTCATTCATACTTTGCCTCATATTCACCTGGTAAGCACCATGAAGTGCAATATATTAACATGCAATTCCTTTGAAATCCCACTCCTGACACCATTTTAGCATTCACACCACATTGGATGATTTCACGCTCAATGTTGGTGTTTGGGGTTAGTGGGTTTTTTGCCGCAAAATCATGATCTAACACCAACTGTGAAATGAGAAAAAAAATCAGTCGGTGTTAGTTGTTGACCTCAGATTTTCTGACGTAGTTCTGGTTGCCAGTGTTTAACTTTTGTCAAATGTTGTCTGCTGAATCGAGCTCAGCAGTCCTTGTTTAAGTTCATGTACAAAATTCCGTTCACTAACACTATACCCCTAGGGATTAAGAATTTTTCATTTCACGTTCGGTGTTGGTGTTGGTGTTGCTACAGTACTTGAATGCTTATAGAAATGGGAAATTTTGGTGATTAGACGTGAGAAATAATGTCAGTAGGCATCATTTGAAGTGTAATTTTACAGGTGTTAATGAGGTAGTATGTTCATATAGGTCTGAAATTAAATCTAGGCCAACATTTAGTCTAACGTTCGATCTAGAGCACACGGAAAGGAACTACCTTTGCTTTTTAAAGGGGGGGGGGAAGGAGTGAATAAAAAATCCTACCTAATTTTTTTACAGATAGATTTGATAGATATGATTTGATAGATATTCCATAGTAAAATACTCAGAGAATCCACATTATTAACTAGGATGAGCTCTAAATCAACAATCACAATACAAAAGTAATGAAACTTCACGGCTAATCTGAGCCAGTGCCCGAAATTTGGCCATTTGCCATTTACACGCTGTGCCGTCCAATCCGGCGTCTAGGTGCATTAGCTACCGCAGCATTTTCTGGTGCAAGTGAGAAGCTCGAGTCAAGTTATATCTAAACTCACTGTTCCTGTCAATACTATCCATTTCTGTGAAGTTTGTTACTGGTCTCTAGATCAAATAAGGATAGCTTTTAGAATTACCAGACTACTCGTGCAATTTTACGATATTCTAGACTAATAATTCAGTAGTTAAAAACAAATTTTTCTTCTTTGTTGAGAATGATGCTGACTCCATTACCAGTGTTAAGCTATCGATGCGCTTTGTTAGGATATCGGTATCGGCTCCTTAATCTGAACAGCGGTGTTGGAGCTCGATTTTAGGAGAATTTTTGCTCTAAACACCAACACTAAACACCAACACTGAGCATAAAATCACCCAATGTACAGTATCACAGTATGTAATGCATTCACATTCACTCCCAGTGAATCATGATATTGTTTTCATTTATACTTTTCCCCGTATTCACCTGTTAAGTGCCAATACATATGTCACTGGAGTGTAATATAGAGATTGAATCGTTTTGAAATCCCACTCCTGACACCATTTCAGCTTTAACACCACAACGTACTGTAGGACGGTATGTGATGATGCAATGTGCCCTCATGCTCTAGCAAGTAATGATATTGTTTTCATTCATACTTTGCCTCATGTTCACATGGTACGCACCAGTATTAATGTAGCTGGAGTGCAATATAGAGATTCTTTCCAAATCCCACTCCCGATACCACTTAAGCTTTCTAATCCATTCCAAGCTTGGGACTCGTTAGAGTGCCAATGTCTATCGAAGCAAAACCCTCTAGTATTGAAGTACGTTATGAAAAATTATCAATTTAGTCCTGAAATACAGATGAAATCTTATTTTGTGGGATAGTTACATGTAAGTGTACCAAAATTTTTACCAGAAAATTGGATGAATATTAAAATGGCATTAAATTTAGCAAAACTTGAACAGCGCCACCTTACAGTAATGGCTAAATTGAGATCATAATTTGAAAATTAATTGCATTTAATTTGAATTTCGACAAACAGCTGTTTGGATAACAGGCACCTTTTATATCCAAACTATTATTTTTGACGTTGCACATGTGGAAAATTGCCCACAGATACATTCTAAGCTTCTATAAACTGGAATGGGGCATGATGGGAAAATTAGAGGCACAGACACTTTTCAAATTCTGTTGAAAGATGGCGCCATTAGGAGCTTCAATTTACTGTCACTTTGGGATGAAACACAACAAAAATTTGAAAAAGCATTTTTGACATATTTTTTTCTCAGGATTGATGCAACCTTATTGATTTCATTCATGGTGAATAAAAGAAGTGAAAAGTGTCTGCATCATTCCCGGGGGCAAACATACATCAAAAACACTTCCAATTTTTGCTCCTATTCATCACATTTTTTTTCCTCATGAAATTAACCATACAGCCTTCTTTTTTATTTTCCAGTGCCTGTGGCATGCATCACTTGGAGAGAGGTGACATCAGCACCAATGGCATGTCTTTCTTCCATGCTTTCTACTTCACTATCGTAACCTTCTCCACCGTTGGCTACGGCGACATCGAGGTCCGCATCTGGCCCTCTCAGCTCTACGTCATCACCATGATCTGTGCGGCTCTCGTCATCCTTCCCATACAGGTCAGGGCCCTGTTTGATAGAGACTTGTTATCATGATTCAAGTATCAGGAATTGATATAAGCTACTGAAATATTAGGAAATCTGATTGGCTGTGAGCACATCTGTGGTACAATTGTGACAGATGTTATTCTTAACAGGATTGATGAAGCTGGGTCCAGATTAAGCCTCTATGTGCCATAGAAGGTTATAAAGATAATACGGAGAACTGATCAGCCCATTTTGTGTCATAAAAGAACCTGTCTGAAAGCTGTTCTGAATAGTTGCTATTGTAGAAAATAGGAATAGCTGTACATTAATTGGGTTTTATTTATGGTTTAGGATAAGGGTTACAAGATACATGTATAGCGTTAGTTCCAGGGTTGAATTTAGGAATTTGGTTTGGTTTAAAGATAAAGTTTAGTTCTGGTCATGTGATTGCAATGTGAAAGAAACTGCCTCAAAAGCAATTGGGAAAGGTTGATCATGTCTACATAAGAATTGGTGTAACTGTGAGGTTTGGGAATCATCAAAATGATAAGAAATCGACACCATCTCACTGAAAAGCACAAGCATGGCACAGGGAAATGGGTATATGTGACTGTACACACTTGTTGCATGAATGTTCGGCCTGAACATTTCAGATATTTCTGGTCATATTTCGAATATGAGGGCATTTGAAGACCAGTCCTTTTCAGGGGACATTTCTACTATGATGTTCTTATAAAAGAATGAAAAAGTTCACAAATCATTTTTCACCTTTCCCAGAAGTCACCCTTCCCTTTAACAATAGACTGCTGGGCAATTCTCGCTGGAGCATGTGTCTACAACCAGGGGCTGAACCAAAGACAGAAACAAAGTTGTAATATTGTCAGTATTTATATGTTGTTATGAAAATGTTTGTATTTTTAATCAACAGTTAGAAAACTTGGCCTACTTGATTATGGAGAGACAGAAACAGGGTGGCACGTACAGCAGACATCGAGCACAAACCGAGAAGCACGTAGTCGTATGCGCTACGAACCTGCAGTACGATCTCATCGTAGATTTCCTCAATGAGTTCTATGCTCATAATGACCTCCAGGTACGTATGTTCTGGCCGACAATGATACGGATATGTGTGTTTTTATGATGAAATACCAATTATTCATAAAATAGTAGTTGTGATCCACTCACACATATGCAAGGTTATTTATAGATCACCTCGCGCCCTATACGTCTTTACTGCCGGGATAGCCGACAATAAGCGAGTGTGTGTTCTCAATCTCATGTTTGAATTTCAAAGGAGCAAAATCGTCGGCCAAACACAGCCTGAAAATTTCACTTGATCAAGGTGATAGAGATCCAACTGAAAAAAATATATGGAAACAAGATATTTTATTGTCTTTTAATGCAAAAAGCAAATATTTTCCCCCAATTTTTCTGATTATTCAGGTGTTTTTGTCTCTTCAACTTAGAGGTCGACCGAAATTGACACTGTCCAACATACGAATGGTTCTGTATGTGCTTGTGATCACCTGAAGCCCTGTGCGTCATTATTTAGATCAAGGAGCTTTTTTTACTGAGCTTTTTTTTTTACTCATTCTTGTTCTCGTTCTTCTGTAACTTTAACTCTCCTTTCTAGGATTTTTTTTTTGTTGTACTCCCATCTCCTTGTGAAGGTGACAATGCCCTGAAGCCTTCCTCACCATCCAGCCCCTCCAGGCCCAGCAAGTCATTTATATTTAGATTTTACAGGTTTTCAGAACTCATTCTTACTCTCTTTCCTCTTTAACTCTGACTCTCTTTTCTAGGATTTCTTTGTGGTACTCCTGTCTCCTTGTGAACTTGATAATGCCCTCAAGGCCCTCCTCACTGTCCCTCTCTGGGCCCAGCGGGTCATCTACATCCAGGGGTCGGCACTCAAGGATGGAGACCTCATCAGATGCAGGTATTCATCTTTATTTCTTAATTAACCCCTTCCATGCCATGGGTGGACAATCTCGCCCAAGAAGAGTAATGTTCTTTATGTTTGAAAAGGTTTGATGGTTTATTTTACCTGACTGCTAAGCAAGCATGTATATGCTTGTGAATAAGCAACCAGGGGACCGACAGCTTTAAGTCCTCACCTGGGGACTTGGTAATTTTGATTTGATTTGATATTCATTTATTTCCATATACATCATCATAAATTTACAATCTTTCAGCATGTATGGTCACATAAAAATATTATACATAGAAAAAGGGGTCTTCATAAGCAAAGTTTGACTTGACGTCCTCAAGGATTAATGAGGATTAATGTTTTACCAAAGGGCACTAGCACATCCACTTGGTTTCGAACCCTAGTCCTCCCAGTTACAAGACCACTGATCTACCACTGAGCCATCGTGCCCCCTAAAAAAGATATATTTGTTTCATGTCTGAAATCACTTCAAAATCAAAATCAAATCTGGAGCAATAAAGATATTAGCAGTAACATGACCTTTCTAATCATTGCAGAATATGTCTATTTTGGGATGAGGTTTTGATTTATATGGAAAATTCATTTGATGACAGTACAAAAAATATGATCACCCATTCGCAGACTTCAGCAGAATAACAGCTTAGGGACAAGAACATTATAGGATCGGGATAAGATACTCACTGTAAAGGAAGAAATGGAAAATGGGATTGAGTCAAATCAATTATTTGATGTCTGTACAGCATGATAGAAAAAAAAACAGACATGGAGAAGAAAAATCATATGGCTTGTATGTGTTGACAGGTCTGCCCCTGGGAAAAAAAATCCAAGAAGAAAAACTTGGGCCGAATGAAATGCATAGAATTTGCAGTAATGACTTGTCTCTGTTCTGCCTGAAGCTGATTATGACAAAATGGTTTTGGTGACCTTTTTTGAATTTAGCATGATGTACAAAATGCTTGGGGCATTTACTCTTGAAAAACTGGTGGTAAGAAATCCGAAGTGCATTACTGAAATTAGACAAATGTCAAATTTGATTCTTTAAAAGATTGTCTGGATATTGGAAGTAAGGAAGACTCTTCTCTTTAATAAAACATTTTATTTTAGTATTATGTTATCAGAAATATAGTACTTTCTTGAAATTAGACTTTCTACTTGATGCAAATTTTGCTGTTTTGCTGTAGATTTCTGTGAAAAATAGCTTTCTAAAGAAAATGTTTTCATTCTGATGAAGAGCAACAAAAAAAATCAGGAGACCTAAGAAAAACACCAGAGAGATAAGCTCTTTGTCTCTAGTGAAACACCATCCAAGAAATGTCCTTTGCAAATACATGAAAAACCCCAATGACATTTAGTGGGATATGACATTGGAGTCATGTAACGATCATGGGACTCTAAGTTGCCATGGTTACTCGCTAATTTGATCTCATGTCAATTGGGATAGGCTGGAGGCTATCAGCCAGGATTACACCAAATTGACAGGCAAGCTTATTGTTTAGTCCAGAAAATGTTAGTGTTAGGTTTTTTTTCAGCTTGCTTTTCAAGATAGGTTTCAAGGACTGGATACTGTTTTCATTTTACTCGTGATGTATGGAACTTCTTTCTTTTTTGTGTTTAGATTAATTGTAAAACTTGGTAGTTTGACACACAGCCTGAACTTTTTTTTAATGAATCAATCACCCAAGAAATATTTTGCTCTGTGTGTTTGGGGTTCTATGCTGTTAAGGATTTTTTAAAACATAGAAAATCATATTAACTATGTTGTACAGCTTTCAGGTCCTGGATAATGGTGGAAAAACCTGATAATTTTATGGCATTATACATATCTGAGTAAAATTAAGGTAAAACTTTGGATCTTAGAGAGTCGTTTAATCATTTTTGAGACATAAGGAGCTAAGTTTTTTGTTTTGAAGGGGCGCTGACGAATATTTTCCCCATATAATCATAAGTGAATATGGCATATTGTCAGTTTGTGATTCTAGTAACCTTTCGTTCCTCTAATGGAAGATAATTTTTCAGTCTGCAGAGTTAGGCTTTAAGAAAACGCTTAGGGAAGTGCTTCGCTATGATAAAAAGTTGTCACTCAAGTGCAAGTGACTTCTTTTACAGTCGTCTGTCTAACCTCAAAGCATAATGTTAAAACATATTGTGCCAAATTTTGTATCAGCTTTTTATCCATTTTCTGTTTTCTTTCAAAATATTTTTTTTGCCCCAGGATGGACGATGCAGAGGCCTGTTTTATATTGTCTCCAAGGAACTTCATGGATCGATGCGAAGCTGTAAGTGAGATCTCTTTATATTTTGTCCAACTTGAATTCAAATTTTAGTGTGGTAGTTCAATCTGCTGAATATATTTTGCTGCTCTTTAACAAGTGATTATATCATGTTTTAAGTATCTTACTTTAAGATAATGGGTGTCTGAAGATTAAATTGAAGATTAAATCTGTTTAATTCAAGCATTTCTTCTTTCTCAAAGGGATATGGGCTATGAAGGAGAGAAGTTCAAAACCGTTTTCTGCATTTCATCACTTTTGACAGTAATTGAAAGAGTTTTCATGAAGAATCTTTTTGTTTAAAGAAATGATGAGAATAAATTGCTGACAAATCTTCTATGGTCATATATTCTATAAAAAAACTTGCAAATTGTCACATTTGTCATTTGTTAATGGCAAATGGTAAAAGTTGCTAAAAAAATATTGTAGAAAAATGATGAATAATTTTTATGGTAGACTGACTTTAAAGCAGGCTTATTGGTACATGTAAATGTGACAGTAAACTAGATCAGTGAATATTCACAGTTGCATCTTGTAAAAGTTGAAGTATTCATAAAAATGTATTTTATGTGGAATTTCAGTTAGCTGTGTTAGCATTTCAAACGTGCTCTGATGGTGAATTCTTTTGCCGGAGTACAAGTTTTTGTGCTGATAAAATGAACTTATTTTGCATGCTGGTTCATCTTGCTTCTCCCTCACCAATTCCTATTGCATGCTTTTCTATTTCACCTTAGACATATGGCTTGTTTTCAGGCTGCTTTTGATGTATTTTGCTCCCATGAGATCAATTTCTAAATGCCATGCTCTTTGTTTTTAGCCTAGATCTGTATTAGTGTACTTTACATTTTCTTCTTGAGTTGATGTGTGAGAAATAGACGCTGTTGTGTGACTGTGACATACAGTTTCTTTGAGAAGCTCAGTAGACCAGAGGAGCGTTTCATCAAGCGTTTTGTCAGTGATTTTTACTGACAAATTTGCTCTCAGTCAATCAGATGCAAGGATTTCAGTAGCTTATAAGAGTTGTCGGTAAAAATCACTGACAAAACGCATGATGAAACGATCCCCTGGAAGTCTATGCATGTGAGCCATGTGAAGATGAAGTGTGAGATAATTTAATGTTAGACTGAGCAAGAAAGGTGAAGATTGAAGTCAACCATAACTCTTCTTATCTAGCCTCTTCATGAAGAGGAGCGGAAATGCACTCTTTTTAGGCATCACTTCATTTTAGAGTGGAATCAACTCCAAGTAGTGGTTTGAATTACTCTTTTGAGAGTGATTTCCACTATTTTGAGCCTGGATTTTCACTCCAAAACAAAGTGATCCCCAATATTACTCCTAAAAGAGTGGTTTTTCACTCCTGTACATCTTGGAATGTAGAATCATCTTTGTTTTAATGATTGAAGGGACTGAAATTCTACTTTGGAGTTGTGAGTTCCCTGATAAATAGGTTTTGAATTTGTGATTAAGGTATATGGTATCACAAGGCTGCATTTTAGTAGTGCATTTTCATATAAGAATTATTCATCCATATGTATCATCAATGAAATAACTATTTTGGTTGAATTTAGAGTAAGATGGAGAAAAACCTTTTCCAAGATTATAAATGCAAAATGGATATGTCAGTTTGCATCAGCATGAGACGGTTCTGATAGTCTGAAAGCTTTCAACTTCTTGCACATCCAAGTATGGCACCCCCTCCCCTCTCTCTCTCTCTCTCTCTCTCTCTCTCTTTCTCTATCCCTCACCCGCTCACTCACTCACCAACTCTCTTCAAACCCCTTCTTTCCACACTTTGATATACCCTCATATTCCATTTTTTTTTCACAAAGAATATCAGTCCCAGAGTTTCTCCTTATCTTCCCCACCCTCCTTTTTTTTTTTTTCTTTTTCTTTTATTTTTTGCTGCCATTCACCTACCAATACACATGCACCTCAATCTTTATCTTGCACATTTAGTTTTAGAGGCATTTTGATTAAGAGAGTTAATTTAGCAACCTGTCAAGCTTGTTAATATTGATAAAGAGCGTGATCGGTTAATAGTAGGCATTTTGTCCATCCATGACATTGAATATTTTATGGATTATAATTTTAGTAGGCAACCATGGCAACCAAATTTTATCAAATCTCAACTCCTTCAGTGATGCCCTTCACAATGAAACATAAAATATCTCTTTTCAATTAAAAATACAAATTTTCTACAGGCCTTCAAACTTTCAAATTTTTTCAAATGTCCATCCGTAACTAACCGATCAGGCTCTGAACTTTAACTGATGAGCATTAATGCCTGTCAAATGAGGGCACTGTGTTTATATTTCTAAATTTTATTTTGGCCTTTACAAATTCCCCTCTCCTTAAATGCTGGAAGTGCGCTAACCTGTGGGAATGCATTTGAATATTTTTTCCATCTCCTTTTGTTTGTTATGACAAAAAAAAAACCTATTGAAATCTCTTGTTGCTATGGATGAAATCAAACCTAAATTTTGACTTATGATTAGCCTTAAAGAAATGTTGATTAATCGTACTTTTATATCTTTTTCTTTTGTTAGTAAGCAAAACCATCTCAACCTCTCTATATGATGATGTGCTTCCTCTTCTCTCTCTCTCTCTCTCTCTCTCATTCCATCTTTGTATCTCTCTGGCTTTCAATAATATCTCTTTCACATATTTTCATTTATCATTTCCCTCAATTTTGCTCATCGCCAGTCTCTTCTTTTTTCTCTGAATAAACAATTGCCTCTCACTTTACTATCCACAATCATCTTATCTCGGCATACTTAACCAACCCTTTCCTCAAAATTCCTATGCCTCCATCCTTCATCTTTAACGCCATCTTATCTGTCGACCCTCCTGTCCCTCAATCACTTAGTTTTCTTTATTTTTCTGAATAAAATCTCTCACGCACATTCTGCGCTCTTATGCCATTGCAGGATTTGGTGAAAGGGTTGTGTGGTCCCACAGGCAAACAAGCCAGCCAAACCATACGGGACAAATGTGTAAGATTGACAACTGCTATCTGCATCCTTAACCCTCTAAATACCAAAGCACGGTATCCTTCTAACCTCCCCAAGTCTATGTTATATACAGATTCGGGATCCAGTTTAGATGTATTCGTATTCAAACCGTGGAAGACAAAATGTGTGATGAAATTTCCAGTCTGCACCCTTAACCCCTTAAATACGGGGGTACTCATTTTTCTGAAGGTTCATCATTCCGAAACACAAATTTGCCATAGCAGGGGGTTCACAATTCCAAAAAATGAAATAGGGTTTATAATTCTGATCTTTTGATGCATTACTCCAAAGGTTCGTTATTCTGAAGTGTCGTAATTCCGAAAATGCAATAGAGCCCTACATAACTTTTGGTAATTACGAACCTTCAGAAATATGAATCCCTTTTCATTTTCAGAATTGTGAACCCTAATTCATTTTCTGAATTACGAACCATCAGAGTAAACCTTCGGAAATATGAACCTTCAGAAAAACGACATGTAACCCTAAATCCCAGAGCAATTTCCTTATAGCCCCTCCCATTTTCTTGGGTCATTTCAACCCATACCAACAGGTGCATTCAAACCTTACAAGACGAATGTGTAACTTAGTACATCTGCTATCTGCATTGTTAACCCTCTAAATACCATTGCAAATTACCCTTATAAACTTCTCAAGTTTACATTATACCCTTTCTTTAGGATTTATATAAAGCTATACCACCAGGTGTATTCAAATTTTGTAAGACAGATTTGTGAGAAAATGCCCTAATCTGCATCCTCAACCCTCTGAGTACCAGAGCACAGTATATTCTTGTATAGCCCCCCCCCCCCCCCCTCCACCCCCTCAGTTTATTTTATACATGTACTTCTACTTCAGGCCTGGTTCACTTAAACCTACACCACCAAGTTATTCAAACTATAAGAGGTCAAAGTGTAAAACATTCTGTATTTTCATCATTGTACCTTAACCCTTTAAAAACACAGTATTCTTACATGTGTATCTCCCAAATGAACGTTATCCGCTAAACCCATACCACCTTATGTATTCAAATAGTAGAACCTTCCCTATCAACATCCTTAATCTCCTGATGACCGCCAAATGACAGTATCCTTTATACAACCTCCGTGTAGCCTTCCAAAATTTATGTTATACCCCTACTGCAGGATGAATTAAATCTGGCAGTGTCCAAGCCATATACACATTTAAGATGTAAGAAACAACCCCTTGTGTACATCCTTTGTCCTCTGAACACCAAAGCACAGTATTGTTGTTGAGCCCCCCCCCCCCCCCCCCCCCCCCAATGTTGACATGTTCTGTGCCTCTATGTCCAGGTTTAGTTATTGAAATTGAACTCATGAAACCAGTTTTGAAAGCCACTCCCCTAGTCAAGTAAAGTTGTTTTAAAATATTAAGGGAGCCTGTGACAATCAATGCTACCCGTTTTATCAAGAACTTATCTGTGATAAGTTCCAGAAACCTACATCTTGGCTCCAGTTTTGTGTGCAGTGTGTGTGTGCGGTGGTTTGGAGTGAAAGGAGAGGGTTAATTTAAGCCATTGCCTCCAGGGGCCTAGTAGTTGTTGTATCAAGCTTAGGAAAATGAAAGAATTCTGAAGTCAACAGGTTTAAATGCATGGAATACTTGATTTTAAGTTTTAAGATCTTGGTTGATTTGGAAGGTTGATTCTTGTAGCTGATTTTGTGAGAAAAATACTTGAGGTGAACTGTTTGTCTGCATGAGTCCTATGAATAGAGTAATGATAAATATCAAACATTTTTAAAAAGATGATATTTAGTGATATATACATAGATATTAATTATCATTATTGTAAGCATTATTAAAGTGACTGTTACCATTGTTTATCATTGTCAAAGTACATGTACGTTAAGATTCATAGGTGTGTCGAGTGCTTGCATATTGTTAAGTTCATATTTCATATGTTTTGTAAATTCCTGCTTGTACTTGTACCTGTTTGAAATTCCATGAATATCATTCAATTCACATTTTAATGCAAAATTTCCTGCCACAAATATCGCTTCTGACATTTTACTGATCTAACTTTCATAAAAGTATGCAGTACATCATCTCATAGTAGCAATCACCATACACCATGCTTGAAAATGATGGTTTTGAAATATGTATTGCTCAATTCTAAGTGATTCTAACAGTGACTGAGTGCGTATAAAAACAAGCTTTAAGGCAGACTGTCATTAAGAGCCTGTCACGCAGTTATATTTATGTTAATAAGAAATCTACTACATGTATAATATAAAGATTAAATGTAATATACATATTACAGTAACATGATTTGTTACTTTAAACTGCAAATCTTGCATTCTTGCTTTATTTGAAGTTACATTATAATTTTCCAATAACTGCAACTCTGTCCAAATTTATCTTTTGAAGGCAAAGAATTCTGGGTCATGTTTAAATTGTTCATTTGACATATTTGAAACTTATTGTACGTGTGCTGAATCCACATCTGTATTTGTTTTTTGTTGTTGTTTTTTTCTTTTCTTTTCTTTTCTTTTCTTTTCTTTCTTTTTATATTTTCATGTATTGTACTCTATGTTACCCTGCCTGAGGAACTTGTATTTTTATTTGTAAACCTCTGGCCTGGATTATTTATGTTCTTTTTTATTTGAGTGTGGGTCAGTCAATATATTCTTTTCCTCTTTAAATACATGTACATAATAATTAGTGTAGAGTGTACAAAATATCACTCACAAAAAACATTTACTGAATTATGGATTTTTGTCTCTATTGTTTTTGATCACTTTGTAATCACTTCTTTAAATCTGTGCTTTTTTGCTTAGTCCATTTCAGAGTGCATGTCGCCCCCAAGTTATCCTATTGTGTACTTTTTTGTTTCCTTTTTTTTTGTGTGTCTGAAACTTTCAATTCTTTGTAACCAACAAAGAAGAAGATTTGTGCATGATCCCTCCAAAGAAAATGGCCTTCTGAAAATATTTTATTGAATATGAATGTTCAGACATGGAAAGTCTTAATGATCAAAGTTCTAAATAGTCACATGAAGAATGAAATCAAAATTTCAGGGATTAATAATGCAAGCCTCCTTGTATTTAATAGAAAAGGCTAAATTTTCCCCGAATCTTAGTGATAGCAGACCTTTTATGCAATTGTGTTCGGTTTAAAGCACATTTGTCCTTCACTCTGATTTGAAGGCTTACAATGCACCAAATTTCTATTTCTAGTATACATGTATATATCATCATTCACTACTTCAATCAGATACATGTAGAAATGTTAAAGTTCCATATCTAATGCAGTGGTGATTTCTTTGAAAATCGGGATTGCAATACCACTTCTTTGCTAACCTTAACCCTTGTAGGATCAGCAGACGATTTTAAGAACCTGGGCCGTCAAGGACTTCGCCGCTGATGTTCCTCTCTACATCCAGATTCTGAAACCAGACAACAGATTTCATGTTCAGTTTGCAGGTAGGTTAAATTTGCCAAATTTTGGTATACATCCTGAGAGCCAGTATTTCACTATTCACTTTTAAAAGGCAATAATGGCAATTGCATTTGAATTTGTAGACACATGAAAATTTGATGAGGAAACTTTGAACATTTTTCATGGAAAGTTGAGTATTTCTGAAGAGTTTATGCATCGATCATGAATGACTTTCAACTTTTTCTGTTCCTTTTGCTGCACATTTGAAATTGAATCATGTCATTGGTAACTGTATTTCTCCAACTTTCTCTCCCTCCTCTCTCTCTCTCTCTCTCTCTCTCTCTCTCTCTCTATGTCCTGCCTTCCTCATATCATTCCTATCTTTCTTTTTATGTTTCATTATCTTCTGTTTCTCCTTGCCTTTAATTACATCTCTCTCTCTCTCTCTCTCTTGCTCCCTCCCCCTCTCTCTCTCTCTCTCTTGCTCTTTCTCCCTGTCTCTTCTATCTGTTTGTCTCTTTGAGTTATTTCATTTTCTATATAAATTTTTGTTGCCTATCTTTAAATCTCTCTTTCTCTGTCATTCTTTATCTTCCACTCTTTCTCCTTATTCTTATTTCTCCTCTCCCACACCCTCTCCCTGTCATTTATCCTCTCTCTCTCCCAACCCTTCCCCCCTCCCTCTCTCTCTCTCTCTCTCTCTCTCTCTCTCATTTTTCCCCTCCCCCTCTCTCTTTCTTCCCCATCTCTTTCTTCCTCCTCCCACTCTCTCTTTCTTTGTCTATCTTATTTTCTTTCCTTGCCCTATCCAGACCATGTGGTGTGTGAAGACCAGTTCAAGTACGCCCTCTTAGCCAACAACTGTCTGTGTCCTGGAACGTCTACCTTTGTGACTCTCCTCATCCATACCTCAAGAGGGGTGTAAGTATGGCTCTTTCACTTTGATTAACCCATTGATAACTGAATTCTTCTTTCCCTTAACGCTTTCGAGACAATTGACCACATTTTGTGGTTTGGCTCAATAAGTTTTGATTCAGAGCCCTACAAAATATACCAGATACATGAGTAGATTGAGCAAAAATTTCTGCACACACCATGTCCATTTTTGTTGCATGACCATATCGCTTTTGATGCCAGGAATTTCAAAATGAGAATAAGATTAAAAATCCTTAAACTGGCAACACATTGAGATGTCAAAATCATTTTTTTCATCAAAATTGGCAATTTTTTCAACTTTTCAACAAAATCTGTAACCATGTATACTGTTTTCAAAGACATTACACCTTATTAGAACCATGTAGCACTAAAAGAAAAATATTGTTGCCAATTTGAAGAACAGAATGTGATCTATTTAGCCCTTAAATAATTCCTGTCCTGAAAGGGTGAAAAGGTACTTCATCCCTTTTGCAGACTTACACAAAATTCCACAAAACTTTGCACAGGTTTAGTAGACATCCTGTAGATACTACCTATGAAATTTCAAGGTCAAAAGTTCTATAACTCATTTGTCGGAAATGAAAATCTTGCTTTTGTAGCAGAGGGAGCTATTCAGAAATCAACGCAATTACATGTACTAGTAAGGGTCAAAAAGAATTTTAGAAATTAAGCTTTTTTTTTAGAGTCGAAGAAAATAGAAGTGTTACCGAATTGTTATTATTACTTACTTAAAAAGCAAATTATAATCTTTTTAACATCCCCACAAGTTTTCCAATTATAATTCTTTTGTAATTTATTAATACATACTCACACAATTTCAATATTTAGGGCTGTAAAAGGGATGACGTACCTTTCAGGCTTAATACAGGAATCATACATTTCCTGTAGCCAAGGGTTTTTATAGACATCTTGTCCAGTATTTGACAGCTGAATCAACTATTTTTTTAAAATTTAAGATAGGGAATGGCTGGTTTTTGATTGATCAAAATCTGTTGCTAGTCCTCTAGTCAGTCATAAATTTACTATCCTTTATCTGTTATTTACAGACTTGCTATTGACAGAGACAATCTCAAGACTTTATTTGACAGTGCTCTTATACTATCAAGGCTAAGTAGTCAAGGGCGTCATCCTCATATTGGCACTGCACAACAAAAACAGAAATGAGAGAAGCTGGTACATTGTATTTTAATTGAAACCAGTATAGCTAAACCATTTTACAACTGGCCTAACATCTTGTTATACTTGACTACATGTAAAGTCAAGGGTTCTTATTCTGACATTTTAAGACTTAAAAGTGATTAAATCTGATTTTATCTTACAGGGAAGGCTGTGACTCCCATTCTCAATGGCAGAGGACATACGGCCGTTGCTCTGGCAACGAGGTCTACCACATCGTGCTTGGCAACAGCAAATTCTTCAGCGAATATGAGGGCAAAAGCTTCACCTATGCATCATTTCATGCTCACAAGAAGTAAGTAAAATCTAATTCATAACAAAGAATTCTTATCCTTTTCTGTGATATACTTCAAATGTTATGTAAATTATTTGATTGAATACAATGATTATTTGTACATGTACATGTATGTTTGTATTCTCCAATAAAAACAAATAAAATAAATAATTTCTCCACCATTTCCCGTGCTAGATATGGTGTCTCGCTGGTCGGCATCAAGAAGCAAGAAGAGAACGCCAAGATTCAGCTCAACCCTGGCCCTCGCCACATCATGAGGGCAGCAGACACATGCTTCTACATGAACATCTCCCCCGAGGAGAACTCCGCCTTCATCCTCAACCACCCCAACGAAGACAACGACGGCAAAGAGAATAAGATGGATAAGTCACCAAGCTATGTCTACGACAGCAACGGAACAGGCATCTCCCGCATTGAGAGTGCAATCGCTAGTGTTGGTAAGACATTATCAATTGTTTATTTGTAGAGTTTGCATCTGACCTCATTTCTCTTTATGCACCAGGGTAGAGAGAAGCAATGTGGATAAAAATGCCTTGCTCAATCACATCTCCCTCATCATCATCTTCCCCCCTTATGTAACAAATACTATGTCATTCTAGAGTTAGCAAGATACAGTATACATGATTCATTCCTCAGGGTTTGGGCAATCTTTGTGACATACATCATTTACCAGAAGTGAGAAACTACATGTACATGTATGTCTCCTATCAACCATAACAATGTTTGCTAAAATTTAGTTCAGCATAAAAAGCATAGCCACTTGTGTTGAGAAGTACTGTAGCTTCATGTTGAATCAATAGGGCAGACCAAAAGTGTATGTTATGTTACATGTATCTAAATGTGATGTCCATGTAACGGTGGTAAAAAAAGAAAAAAAAGTAAAAAAAAGAAAGCATTTTAAGCAAGGCTTTGAAAGAGTACCAACTGAAACAGGAATGATTCTGGCTGGGCACTACTATACATATTCATTGCATAAAAATCTTCAACAGATGATTTCGTCTTCCATGTGTAAAAGAAGATCTCATACCAGCTTTACATGGACATCGTCATAATTTTTTTCCAACCTCATGGAATGACCCATATGTGATTTCAGAAAAATATGAATGAATGAAGTCTTTCTCTCCTGGTAGGTTCTATGGCATTGGAGTTGCATCACTTTGGAAGCACGAGGTCAAGTAACAGTGCTAGCGGTGCAGCTACATCACCCTCATCAACCTCTTCTGCCTCGGAAAACAAAAACAAGTTTGAGGCTCCATCAGGGCGGGCTGCTTCAGGTAAAGTGCGCTGCTTGTTTAACCTATTCCTTTAAATCTTGCCCCCTTTCACATATGTTCGCAGGAAACTGCAAATGTAAACCACTGGGGCAAAATAAGCGTAGTGCGCTTTGGTTTTTCTATCATATGATATGAAGATAAATGACTATGCATACTACCTTTGTTGTGCGCAGCTAATTTCTTTCATCCAGGCTAGCCATTCAAATACACATAAAAAAAACCCACCCTGATAAACCGTGTCTTATGTGAAAGAACCTTTAATGTGCCCTATGAGTACATTTGTACCATTCCTGATGCTTGTCATCAATTATTATCATCAATTCCCCCTGTGCCAGATTTATTGAAATATCACACAAGAAAGAAAGTGAAATATGAAATGTCTCTGAAATTTCCAATGTATATGTAACTCATAAAAAGAAGTGCTTAAACAAAAGACCTATGCATATAGCAAGATAATCCCGTACACAAGACACATGCGCACAACAATACAAATAGTCAATTACTAAATACACAGTTTCTTTATTCACATATTCATCCTCCTTTTTTGTAATATGATAATAGTTATTTCCAAACTTCTTCAGATACATCTTCCTATTTTTTTATAAAATTTGAGCAAACTGTTCATATAACAAGTCATCAGCATTTAAGTATAAACCCCCTCCCCATCCTCCGTAAAATGTGAAGAAAATATGTATGAACCCTTTCAGTCTGTTTTATAATGTCTGTACCTGATTGAGTGTAAATGATCTAAGTTACATCTCCCATATGACTTGGAAAATGTTCCACCTTTGTACCCTCAGCCGGGCTTAGAGTTGAAATACCTCCTCGCAGCTCAATGGACCAAGCCATGGACCGCAACCGTCTGATGCCTCCAGGCGGGGATGACGGGGGCACCTTCACCACCAGGGTCGTGGATGATGATGAGGGTGCACCCCCGATGCCCCGAGGGAGGGAGGGACGACGCCCCTCCATCATGCCAGTCCTGGAGATGATGTCCTCCGACCCGGAAGACGACCAGCTCAAGGATGACAGGCCTCTGCAGGCACAGAAGCAGGTTGCCATAGAAACAGAGGATGTGTCGGTGTGGGATGAAGAAGATCCGTAAGTTTCCACAGAAGAATAACGGTTCCGTCAATAACTAAAGACTTGTAATATTTAATGCAAATAGCCATTTGTATAAGTATAAAGCATAATAAAAGTCTTGATGGCTATTATTATTATCATCAATGCAATATCACTGTTACCAAACTTATTATTACCATTACATTGGTTTTTGGGGGTGGGGTTTTTTGTTCATGGGTCATCCTGAAAGTTTTGTTTTGCTTTGTCATCACTGTCTTTTCCACTTTTTGTAGTGAACAACTTATTTATGCATCTGTAGAATCCATTTCAAATAGAGGTGTTTGTCTTTTGTTTTATCACAGCTGGACAAAAGGAACACCACCTCTTATTCCATTTATTGGTTACCAGCCAGGATGCTGCCACCTTCTCTCTCAGCCAAAGAAGCTCTGTTGTCTAGAGATTGATCAGGTAAAAGGAACAAACCATCTCAGAATCATGTCCCATTTTTCTGTCACTTATTGTGACTACAGGAGTCACATTGCCAGTTTAATGTGATAGAATTGATATTTTTTATAGATAGAAAGTTTTGTCTTAAAAAGATGTGATATTGAGAGATTGATGAGGTAAAGAGAACAAATCACCTTGAATGGTGAAAAAAAAAACCAAAATGATGTTAAAAGAAGATGACATCACCCCATCCCACTCCATCATTCTCACATAGATACTGGCCTTGAATGAACTCATTCAGTGTTGTAGGCAGTTTGAATATCAAAGGGTTTCACTAATGCAATTATATGTACACAGGCTTTCTGGGGTAACCTCGCTAGTCATAAGGACCGCTATTCATAAGGACCACTTATTCATAAGGACCGCTATCCATAATGCGTGACTAAATGAATAGCGGTTTTGTATGAATAGCGGTTTTGTATGAATAGCGGTCCTTCGACATAGCGAGCAAACCATAGACAAAATACCTCGCTATTCATAAGGACTTCCGTTCATAAGGACCACTATTCATAACGCGTGTTAAATGAATAGCGGGCCTTATGAATAACGAGTGGACCCCGGCTTTCCAGGTTTTTGTGATGTATTACATTTACATCTACAGTGTAATCTAGATCTAAAATGGTGTTGCACAGGAAGTCCGGCTGTTATTAAGACACTTGTAATACATCTATGTGTAAGGTTTAAAGTGCCAATGCAATCGCATGTGCACAGGCTATCAAGTTCTTGCAAAGAAACATGTACTACATTTACATCTAATCTAGATATCAAAGGGTGTTGCTTAATATAATGACATATGTGATTCAGTTTTTGCTAATACAACTGTAGTATAAATACATGTAATATACATCTACATCTTATCTAGATATACATTGTAAGAGGGTTTGGACTAGTGTCATTGCACAGGCAATAAAATTTTAGCTAATACAACCATAGTATAAATACATATAATACTTCTACATCTTATATAGATGTATTTGCAACATTTAAGTTGGAGGCGTGTACCAGAGTATTACTGACCAAACAACTGCATCATCCTTGCCAGTCATCCAAATATTATTCTTATTTTTCTTATTCTTACTGTTATTGATATCATTATTACTACATGTATTATGATTAATACTGCAAACTATATCACAATCACTTTAAACTTTTTTTTTTACAGCCATGTGACCATTCTAGTTGGAGACATGCAGCGGAGTATAATTGGCCAAATAACTGCATCATCCTTGCCGTAGAGTATGCTGCTTTAGGAATGGTTGACTTCATTGTGCCACTGAGGGCGCACTGGAGACCGAAGCATACCCTCAAGCCGATCGTTATTCTTGTAGAGAAGAGGTGAAAATGAGCCTTCTTATTATTATTATTTTCTTTCTGCAGTTCCTTGCTTCCTCATTGAGTTAAAAAATACATGCTGATGCCAGCCGATGTCCTACTTATTATTTACCTTTCCTCATCTAAGATTCAAACATCGTATGAAATTCATGTGTGCATAATAATAATATTGAATTCAGTTGAAAATGTTGGTATCCACCCAACCCATCCTCATTATGCTGTTGACAAAAAGTGGAACCTCCTTACAGAGAACACTCTTACAGGGGCAGATCCAGGATTTTGTAAAAGAGAGGGCACAATTATGTACTTAAGGTATGCCAGTTGGGTTTTAAAAGGGGGCAGCACACAGGTCAGTTTTCCCCATGTAAATCTGCCACTGCATTATGATATCAAACTTGTATTATAGCAAGGCAATTTTGCTAATCCCACTTCTTTGTATTCTATTTCTTGTTTTGGAGTTTTTCTGTAGCTCTGATATAACAATTTCCCAAATAATTGTCATGTATGTGTTTGTTTTACTGTTTCTGATGTTTTCCAAGGTGTACAATTTACTATAGAATAGGAAATGATGAATATGTACTTTTTTTTTTTCATACCATTTTCGTATTTTATTCCAGGGCCCTCTTGCATAAAAAGTTGCGATTAAACGCAACTCCAAAAATTAAACGCAAGCCCCAAATATGCGATCCTGATTGGTTGAAAATCAAGTTGCGTTTAATTTTTTGAGTTGCGATTAAACGCAACTTTTTATGCAATAGGGCCCAGATGAGATACATGTCTCCTTTGGTGTTTGTGTGACTGCTGTTAAATGTTTTCTAAGGAATATGAATTAATGTTGAGTCAGGAGTGATTGAATTTTTATCTCTTTTTCATACCATTGTAAATATTTCATTACAGACCAGATACTTGTTTCCTGGAGTGCATTGCAGCATTCCCTATGGTCTATTACATGATTGGTACGATTGAAAGGTAAGATTTATTGCAATTTTGGCTAATATTTGACCTCCAAAGGATCAATTTGTCTTGGATCTCATAATAAGTTTAATTTAGACATAATTTTGAGTGTTGATTTGTTGATTCATTGTTGATCAGCATTGAAAATGTTTTACAAAATGTATGCTTTATGAATATCTACATTAAAACCTAAACTTGTTTCTGAACTTAAATTCACAACTTGGGATCAGTTCATGATGGTTTATCAGCAAAAAAGATTGTAATTTCCAAAGAAGAGCATTGTAGTTAGTGTGGAAATAGATTTACTATACTTGTAGGGAGAGTTGCAAATGTAGATAATGATAATAATAAACCATTCTTGTATAGTGCATAACACATTACATAAATGTAAGTACACTGTATCTCCCTATATGCACTTAGGAAGAAATAGAAAAGAAAGGCAAAGAGAAATTCAGTTACTGAGTTTTTTCCTTTTATCTGTTTAACATTTGGAATAAGCATGTTTTAAGGTCAGACTTAAGCGTATCTATTGTATTTACATTTCTAAGAGAGTCGGGAAGGCTTTTCCATAAAATTGGGGCAGCATGGGCAATTGAACGTTCACTATATGGTTTTGTAAGAAAAGGAGGACCACAATAAACAAATTCTTTTTAAATGATCAAAGATTTTTGTTGATCTTTATGCAGCGAGTATATTAATTTAGATAAGAAGGAGCTAGTCATTGAAAATATTTATAAGCTAGCTTATAACAGTATCTTGAACTGGATGTGAGACTAGACTAGTAACCAATGTAAATTGCCAAAGGACATCAGCTGAGACTTGAACTGCAAACCATGTATCCACAGTCTAATGACTCATCCACTGGACCACAACATCTCTATGTAACATGATTATGAATTATAAAAAAAAAAACCTATTAATACTTTATATTTCTATGTTCAGCCTTGATGACATCCTGCGTGCTGGTATCCTCCAATCAGACACCGTGGTTGTCGTCGACAAGGAATCGTCAAAACTTGCAGAGGAAGACTACATGGCAGATGCAAACCAGATCGTAGCTGCTCAATACCTCTTCAAGTAAACATTGTCTTAATTATGTAATCCATTGAGTCATCTTTTGTCATGATCGATATAGGATAAAAACGCATTTCCATCTTATAATTATATTGTTTTGGTTCATATCTGTTCTCCATTTGATAAAGGAAGAGGCTGCAAAAAATTTGTGGATCTGTAAATAAACTGTTGTTGGAACTAAGCATGATATTTGTCAGGATTTTGTTCTTCATTTATTCCAACATGTGGAACTATATCACATCATGATATATTTACTACAATAAATTAATGTATCTACCTATTATTGCTAGTTTTGGTCCAAACTACGCTACCACCGAGAAACTAAAAGTCACATTCGCGCACGCCCCACCCCCGTATGACGCCTTCCCATAGTCACATGCGCGAGCGCACGCCCGCCATCTCCCTCTTTTCATTCTCGCTGCCGTAGAATAAACACATCAAGATAAGTCACTGCGCCAAAATTTGAGATTCTTCTCTAATTTGCGCTTTTTGATACTGCTTGACAAATAATTCCGTTCTCCTTTTAATCCTTATTAATTTGGTGGAATGGACTTCCCAGTCACTTTTTTTTGTTAGACAGGAAATTAGTTCAATTTCTGTCTCGCCTTTCTTCCCCTTTCGTTCCTCCCGGCGACATAGCTTTACGCACGTTCGCTGGGCTAGCAATCCGCTGCTTAGCGCTTTGTTTACTTTCGTTAGGGTTTTCCCTTGTTGGCTGTTCGTGCATAGCCCCCGGGGTGTTGTTCTAAACGGGCCAAGCGTAGCCGTGAGAGATCATCCGAGCGCCCTGCCAAGCACGGCCTCTCGGGTACGGCCGAGGTGCCGACTTCTTTGCCGGAGGGCTCTGCCCCCCCTTGCAAGAAGTCCAAAGGGCACCATTCGGCCAAGTCTCTCTCTAAGTCAAAGTCCAAGGTTGCCTCGGGTACACCTATGACTACGACTAGGAAGAAGTGCAAGGCCTCTTCCAAGACGCCAGACCCTTCTCCTTCGGCGGTCGATCAGGCGGAACTTCTTCGTTTTTTGAAGATAGTTGTGGAGAAGAGCGGGTGGTTACCCGCTACCTCCCAGCCGACCGCGGGTGGCACGGACCCCCCCTCGGACACTGACCAGTCCGTGGACTTGGGTGATTCGAACCTTGACCCGGTTATACCCGGTTCCGGTTCGACGAGATCCGACCCCGAGTTACCGGTTTCCGGTCTCGGTTTGTCGGTATCCGACCCCGGTTTGCCGATATCCGGTCCTAATTTACAGGTTCCAGGCTGTCAAAAGCCTCTTGCTCATGACAGATCAATACTATCCGGTCATGATTGGCCCCTTGAGGGTCATGCTCGATCCCGGCAGGCGCAGAGCCGCCCGGTCAGAGCTGCTCCTACTCCGGCGGCGCTTGGCGCCCCTCCCGGTGAGGAGACTTACGGCTCGTGGATGCACCCGCCCCCCTGGGGCCAGGTTTCCCACATAGCCGACCCTGATGTTGACTCTGATTCCGAGTCACAAGCCAGTGCGGTCCCCCAACCCCCTCGTGGTTTGGCAGCTGACGCGCAGGCTCTTTTGGAGAGATACTTACCTGAGACTTTCCCGCCGGCCCAGCCGGACTCGGCTCAGGCTTCTCTTCTCTTCAGGCAAAGGGCCCCTTCATCGGGGATACCCCTTACTGACGATTTCAAGACTGCCTATGAGGGCATAGCTGAACAGTCGTCGCTGCCTGGGGCTTCAATTGGTAGGAAGCGTCCCTTTGCCAAGGAATACGCTTTCCGACCCCAAGATTCACTTGGGTTTTTCCAACCGAAGAAATTCTCGCCTGACATCGGGCATGTCGGGGCGAGACTTGGCGTGAACTTCAAGAGTAGGAGTTACACAGCCAAGGATAGGCAGGCACGTGACTTTGAGACCCACGCCAGATCTGGCCTTCGGCTCACGGCCTACCTAGGCTCTTTAATCAGCCTCAGGGTCAGGTCTCGGGAACTTCAGGTTTCCGAGTCTGACGGCTGGGTTTTGGATGAGATCCTGCTTGTTTTGACAGGATCTCTGTGGTCGCAGCTGACTGCTGCAGCTGTCCAGGCCACGAACTCTAGGAGAGAGATTGCTCTCTCGTCCTTAGGGGTTCTGGAGAGGGATATCCCCTCCCTCTTGGCGGGGATTCCCCAGTCGGGGGAGCATCTGTTTGGGGGTCAGTTCGCCGCTGTTCTTCAGCGCGAGATCGACTCCCGTAAGCAGGCGGCTGAATTGTCGAGGCAATTCCGTCCACGTCAGCCGGCTCAACCTCCTAAGCCGAAGGCTAGGACGTCGGTGCCCCCCCTCCCACGCCATCAGCGGGTGAGCTCGGCTCCACCTCGCGTGGCGTTAACTACCGGTCAGCAGCCCAAGTCTGCTCGAGGTAGGGACTCTCCCAGAGGTAAGGGGAGTAATAGGGCCCGCAGCAAGGCTCCGGCCAAGCCCAAGCAGGCCTTTTGAGAGTGCGCCCCGAGCAGTGGATCACCAGGTAGGCGGACGACTACGGTATTTCCTTCCCGCTTGGGAAGCAATTACCGAGGACGGCTTCGTTCTCTCAGTCGTGCGAGACGGCTTCTTCATAGAACTTGCAGAGCCCGTCCCGCACGGCGCCATCCGTATCCGCCCGCCAGTCTCGTCCGCTCTTCATCAGCAGCATATCTCGGCCGAGATACGATTGCTGCTGGAGAAGGGCGCTATAGAGAAGGTGAGAGACCACCCACATCTGTGTCTCTCCCCGATCTTTGTGATCCCAAAACGCTCGGGGAAGCTGAGGATGATCCTCAATATGAAGGTCATCAACACCTTTATCCCTCCGGAACACTTCCGGATGGAGACACTAGCGTCCATTCTGCCGGCAATCGAGCGGACAGATTTGGTGATTTCGCTAGATTTGAAGGACGCATATTTCCATATCCCGATACATCCACGCTCGCGGGATCTATTGGGATTCGCCTTCCAAGGCGAAACTTTCAGGTTTCGTGCCCTACCATTCGGGCTGAGACCAGCTCCCCGTGTCTTCACCCGGGTAGTGTCAGCTCTAGCCGCCTTCCTAAGGAATCGCGGTCTCCGACTCTTTGTCTACCTGGACGATTGGCTCCTGGTAGCACATTCAGAGCCTGTGCTCCGAGACCAGTTGCACCTCCTGCTCCAGACTACTCAGGAGCTAGGATTTATAGTCAACTGGGAGAAGTCGGAGCTGTCTCCCACCCGTACCCCAGTGTACTTAGGTGCGGAGATAGACATCAGGAATCAGGTCGCCCGCCCCAGCCGCGACAGAATTCGGACGATTACGTCAGCTGCTCGGTCCTTGCGTCTTTCTCGCAAGATACGGGCCAAGCGCTGGCTTCAATTTCTGGGCTACCTCGCAAGTCTAGTGGAGGTACTGCCAGACTGCAGACTTCTGATGAGGCCCTTCCAGTGGCACCTTTTGAAGTTCTTTTCGCCGAGCGTAGACTCCCTCAGAGTATGGATTCCATTACCGAGGGAGATCAGACGTCTTCTCGCCCCCTGGGCAGACGAGACATTTCTTGCTCGAGGCAAGCCTCTCCGCACCCCTCTTCCGTCAGTGTCCATCTCGACGGATGCGTCCCTTCTGGGCTGGGGCGGCCATTGTGGGGACGAGATGATTTCGGGGGACTGGTCTCATCTGCACACTCTTCCCCATATCAATGTACTGGAAATGCTGGCGGCATTCATGTCACTCCGCCAATTCAGGCGCACGATTGTGGGGCACTCCGTGCTTATCCTTACGGACAACACCACGGTTGCTGCCTACATCAATCGTCAGGGGGGAACTCGTTCAGTTTCCCTGAACTCTCTTACCGCCCAGTTATGGAGGTGGTGTCGGACAAACAACATTGTCCCGATAGCCTCTTACATTCCCGGACAAGAGAATCTTATAGCAGACTTTCTGTCCCGGGGCAAGTGTCTCCCATCCGAGTGGTCCCTCCATCAGGAGGTTTTCGATCTTCTCCGCGCTACTTGGGCGCCGCTAGAGATCGATCTGTTTGCGACCACTCTCAACCACCGTCTTCCGAGGTACTGTTCTCGGGTACGGGACCCGGAGGCTTGGGCACTCGATGCCTTCGCTCTCCATTGGGGACATTTTCGAGGGTATGCTTTCCCTCCGTTTCCTTTGATCCCTCAGGTTCTGAGAAAGATCAAGGAGGATCGAGCGTGGGTCCTGTTAGTAGCCCCGCGCTGGCCGAGGAGACCTTGGTTTCCTCTACTCCTGTCCCTCCTGGCGGGACAGCCGTTTCCACTTCCACTGAGGCCGGACCTTGTGTCCCAGCCTCTGTCCGGGATCCTCCATCATCGGCCCGAGGTCCTTCACTTGACCGCTTGGCCGTTATCGGGGGAGACGCTAGAGCTTCGGGACTCTCTGAGAGAGCCTCTCAGTTTATAGTCCAGAGTCGTAGAGATTCCACTAGATCTCTTTACAACTCCCGTCTGGAGGCCTTTTCAGTTTGGTGTGAAGACCTCGGGGTTTCACCCCGTGAGGCTTCTGTGGGCACTATTGCAGATTTTCTGATCTCCTTATTTGATAAGGGTAGATCTCTTTCCACTATCCGTGGATACCGCTCTGCCATTGCTGCCATTTATGTTGGCTTTCCAGACGGCTCGGGAGTTTCTAGCTCCCATTACCTGACTAAGTTGCTGAGATCGTTTTTCCTACAACGACCAGCAAATCCAAAGCTGTCTCCTGCTTGGAGCCTTCCTAAGGTTCTGGACGCGCTATCAAAGCCTCCCTTTGAACCGATGAGCAAGGCTTCTCTCCATCATGTGACTGTCAAGACCATTTTTCTTATCGCCATAGCTTCAGGGCAAAGAAGAAGCTCTCTTCATGCTCTTTGTACCTCTCCTGGTCATATCCGTTGGGAAAGGCAAGGTGTTCGCCTTATCCCCAAGCCCTCCTTTGTAGCCAAAAACCAGACGGCTTCCTCCGGATCGGTTGAGGTGTTTCTCAGCCCCCTGTCAGACTTCTCCTCAGTCAAGGAGGACAAAGTCTGGTGTCCGGTGAGGGCGCTAAAATGGTACTTAGACAGAACCAAAGATTGCCGCTCGGACGAGCAACTTTTTCTCATTACTCGCGAACCTTTCTCCCCTGCTTCTAGAGAATCCATCTCTAGGTGGATTGTCGAGGCCATCCAGGCCGCTGGCCCAGAGGCCCTTCTCACGGATAGCAAACCTAGAGCGCATGATACCAGAAGCATTAGTACTTCTTGGGCGCTTTTTCAGGGCATTGCCCTAGAAGACATCTTGAGGGCCGCTTTTTGGCGGTCTCCTAACTCTTTCACTTCTTTTTATCTGAAGGACATTCCTTCAGGAGAAGTGCAGTTTGCAACTTCGTCTTTGAGGGCGGCATCTTCTGCCGTTGACCCCCGTTAGTCTTCTTCCCTTGGGACATGCCACCCCGGATTTTTATCCGTGCTAGTCTAGCAATAATAGGTAGATACATTAATTTATTGTAGTAAATCAGTAAAATCATACCTGATTTTGTTATTTGCTAAATAAATTTATGTATCTACCTATGTCCCTCCCTCCGTCCCCTCTCCTTGCCCAGCAACATGTCCTAAACGTTGTCTCTGGCAGCTCGTTAGAGGAAGATGGCGGGCGTGCGCTCGCGCATGTGACTATGGGAGGGCGTCATACGGGGGTGGGGCGTGCGCGAATGTGACTTTTAGTTTCTCGGTGGTAGCGTAGTTTGGACCAAACTAGCAATAATAGGTAGATACATAAATTTATTTAGCAAATAACAAAATCAGGTATGATTTTACTGATTCATATATATATTTATGTACCGCATGTCTAGATTCTAGGCCTCTGATTAGTCAAAATTTGCGGGCATGAAATTCACTACAGACTGCCGGTCGGTATGGTGAAAACTATTGACCGGGCATAGTTCTGCTCGCGCGTTTGTACACGCACGCATAGCTATGGCAACTTAGATACAGGGGCACGCGGCTGGCACCATACATGTATACCGAACAAAATTTTGAAAGAGACATCGATGAGAATTACGTTACGGTACCGTATTTCATCGGTCTTTGAAATGAATTTCTGAGCTAACGAAGGATGCGGTATATAAAATAAATGTAGACTGCTTCTCTTTCGCATCATGGTTAAAACCATGGCCCTCAAAGCAGTCAACATTTGTATAATATATATATATATTTATATTTGTATGCTATGTTAGACCATTTCATTTTTCATGCTTAAGGGTAGAAAATAATCTCAGTATAAAATCAATTCCCGTGCTTATGTAGGATTATACCTAATAGTTGTGTGCTCTATTAGACTATTTCATTAAAACTTGGGATTATATATCTTGATTCAAATAAACATGTTTTACATTTGAATCCGTCCGGATTGTAGTTCAAATGAGCGTAATTTTCATCGTAGTTCTTTTTCTTGTATGTTTTTGTTCAGACTATTTCCCCACATCAGCATCATCACAGAATTAACTCATCCGTCCAACATGAGGTTCATGCAGTTTCGAGCTAAAGACTACTACGCACTTCGAATGGCTGAAAAACAGAAGGTAAATTGGTAGACATGAAGTCTCAATATCTCATATCAATACACTGAAGAATCCATGTCACAGATGTCTCATATCCAACTGAACATGAGTGGCTTTATTCAGGGTTCTTCTCTCCAAGTTTTTATTTTGTATTGCGTTCATTATGTTACAATAGCGCTATGATGTTTACGTCTACTGCAGCATTACATCTCTGAGGATATTTAAACATAGAGCATGCATTATTGGACTTTTTTGGTTGCATCTCACAAAATAACCCTACAAATGATATTTTTAAAAAGAAAATATTCATATTGGCAAGATATAAGCTCACAGCACCTGGCATACATTATTTTCTGTTAGAACCTGAAAGTTCCCCAACGTCTATCCATACATTTTCATTTCGGATACTCAAAGATTTGCCAGAAGAACTTGAAAATCAAAGAAGTAAATTGTTGCCATTAAAAAAAAGTGTAGGAGGTTCATCAAGTGATTTCTCCTATGCTCATCACTGGATTGTGGACGTATCAATTTCATTCCAAAGTTGTGCATCGCCATGATGAATTTTCCTCACTCTTGTTATTTCCCACGCATCACAGAAAGAGAAGGAAAAGGGGTCCAACATCTCCTACATGTTTCGCTTGCCTTTCTCAGCTGGTAACGTGTTTAGCGCCAGCATGTTAGATACACTTCTCTACCAGTCATTCGTCAAGGAATACATGATCAGTTTCACCAGGCAGCTCTTAGGTTTAGATCAGGCTCCTGGCTCAGGATATCTCTGTGAGGTGAGGGATGGTATGATGATGATGATGACGATGGAGGTGATGGTGATGATGATGATAATAATAATGATAAGAAGTAGTAGAACAACAGCAAAATTAACAATAACAATAACTTTGGTAATCCGGCCACCTCCTAAAGTTCACCAATGTGTACGGAAATTAAGATTCCATATTTTTGTGTAGTATTGCAATAATACACATTTGAATGATTCTTAAGATGTTTTCATTTCTTGTTTTCACAGCTGAGAATAACGCATGAGGATATGTGGATCAGGACTTACGGCAGGCTTTATCAGAAGCTGTGTTCAACGACCCATGAGATACCCATCGGAGTCTACAAAACACACAACCATTCCGATAACAAATCAGAGGTGAGTACAATGGACTGGGCTCAGAAATAATGAAGTCTATAACAGAAGGAGTGAAAGATACATAGACTTCCTGAAAGAGAAGGTCGAGTTCTGGGAAAGGTGAAAAATAATCTGTGAGTTTTTTCATTCCTTTTACGTCAGTTTGGAAGAACATCATACAAATGTCCCCTGAAAAGGATTGCCCTTCAAATGCCCTCATATTCGAAATATGATGAGAGATAGCTGAAGTGTTAAGGCCGAACATTCATGCAACAGGTGTGTGCAGACCCATATACCCATTTCTGTGTGCAGTGCATGTGCTTTTCAGCGAGATTGGGTCAATTTCTTATCATTTTGATGATTCTAAAACATTACTGTATACACCAATTCTTATGTAGACATGATCAACTTTTCCCAATTGCTTTGAGACAGTTTCTTTCACAATGTAATCGCATTACTAGAACTCAACTTTTATCTTTAACACTAACTCTGCCTCAGGTGATTTGAACTTTCTGAATGCTAAAATTGTATTAAAAACTTCTTGACTAATAAAAATCTTGTTTCTCTTCTTGAAATTCAAAGTAGGGTCATGAAATGTTCAGTTTGATATCACATTTTGATCAAGAATAAACCATGATTGAGACATTGCCTCGTGAAATTTAGTAGTGACATATGTTTGGAAACTTGGTGTCACTGTAAGGGTTAAAACAGTCTGCAGATTTCTGACGTAAAAATATCCTGATGATGTAGATGTAATGATGTACATGTAGTTACCACATCTGGTGCTTTCATCTTCTGTAATTTACAAGAGTGCATGTATTAATTTGCTTCACTAGCAGAATCAAATCCTTTTAGATGTCATTTTTGAGAGAATATACAGTATAACAAAGAGAGCTGCTGAAAGTCTGCTTTTAGATTGCAGTTAGTGAACCACTTTGAGGTCCACATTTCAATCTTCTTTAACCACTTATTGAAATACATATAGGTTTCTCAAACAAGTTAAGAAGTTGCGAAATAATAATAATGTGACATTTATCATAGTACTAGTTGTAACTTAAACTTTATTTCAAGTTGAAGCATATATTCTGTTCCCACTTCAAGATTCAGTTCCCATATTCTTTTGTTGAAACACATCAGGTGATCTCTCAAACATATGATAGAAGTTGCAAAAATAAAAAAACATGTTACACAAATATGACATTGACCATGTTACTGTCACTTGACTTTATCACAAGTCCAAGCATGCATACTGGTCTATGCTGCAGGCACCTGTGGTGAGTATTGATGTTCCTGCTGGGAAACACTTACATATTCAACTTAGAAATCTATACACAAGCAATAAATCCCATGGGAAAGAACTACAATCATTTTCTGTGCAATTACAATCATGACATTTGCCATTCTTTATAAATCGAGACAACAAGCAAGCTCTCCACTGTGAGTCAATAAAAAAGAAACCCAGATTCAATCCTAAATATCGTTGCAATCAGTACATAACAGAATTAATCTAAGATGCTCACATTGAAGCCTATCATGTTTCCTTTAACCCGTTGACTACTGAATTCTTTAACTCTCATAGGCTTAATACAGGAGCCACCCGGTTCCCATAGTCTACGGGTTAATTTGACATCTTAATCAATAAAATCCAAAAATGGACCGCTGAACAGTGACATTTTTCGTGATTCATGTCAAATTTGCCTCATCCCAAGTTTTGAGTGAAATGGATAGTCGGCCAAAGGTTGGTTGAATGGTCTCCATTTCAGTTGAATGCACTCACAAATAATGAAAGGAACTCATGAAAACCAATCAGCCCAAACTTGGGCAAAGACGATTTTGACATGTTTTTTTTTCAAAATTGGCAAGGGCTCAGTCATTCATGATCGGATTTTGATAAACAGCCTATCAAATTAAAGAAGACATCAGGTATCATACCATTGTAATACATTTCAGTGATTTCACTTCATTTTGAAGATATTGGGGCTCGAATATGGGTTTCCTTTTTATTTAGTCACACTGTATACTTGGTCTTTCTTTGGGACCGTAATGTACATTCCACACATCCTGTGTCTTCAAGTAATCGTGCACTTTTTCCATTCATCCAGGTCTGATCAAAATTGTAATAATTCTTAGTTAAAACTCAGTCAACATCTTACAAAACCCCTACATGTATGTATAGACGATGTAGACCAGAAAATTCCCAAATCTCTACGCTTGCGTGTGCCATCATCTCTGTCGGGTCTAGTCCCTCTTTAAAGTAATGTCTTTGCTAAACACTGGACCAATCCTTGTACATTGTTTTAGTCAATCAATCATTTCAAACTCATGCTTATTAATTCTTCCCTGCATTCTCCTTTGTGTAGTTACATGTACATGTAATTTACAATGTACACATATTCAATAACTGTGACTGCTTGGTGTATATACCTGTACCAAAAAGAAATTTGTAATCTCTTATTCAAAACGGTAGCAACTCTGCTTATCATGGCTGATATTATACTGTGTAAGTGGCAGGTCCATCTGCATGACAATTATACCTATATGTGTATCTACAAAACAGAATTAGACAGTTAGATGCCAAAACCTTTCTAAACCAGCTGGCAGTACCACATATTTTCCTATTCGGTGGCAGATACCGTCTCATTCACAGAATGCCTATAATTGAGCAGTACATGGAGCCCTAGCACAACTACATGTATATAACTTTCCATAGTAATCACTCCACTATCATTTCAACAATCTTACTCTCTTAAAAGTCCTACTCAACATTAACAACCAGACATTCTACTGTTAAATAAAAAAAAACATTGTAGAGTACATGTATATGACATACAAAAGCATGACAAAAGCAAATGTGGTTGAAGTTTTTGATGTGTCATTCATCTTATCTAGTTTTGTCCAGTCTTTAATCATACCATTTTTTTTTTTTTTTGCTGAATGATAATCAGAAATCTGCAGAGAGAAATTATATGAGCATTATCATTGATCCATCGTTATACACATACATGTATGTTACAATATTTATTTCATGTATTTGGTATGAAGTCATTGTACATGTGAAGCTTCCTCAGTTTGTAGAAAAAGAAAAATAGTTCAAATATCTTATTATTTTGATTGATAAGATCTCATTGTGAAATTAAAATTGTTGATGAATTATCTTTGCTTTTCATTTTGTTAGTAATCTGTCACCATAGAGCATGATGATAGTTCATCATCAGGCCAGTTTGAGGAGAGGAAAGAAATATGATGTCATTGTGAAATTACCTTAAAAAAAACATAAAGGCAAAATTACACCCTTTGTTTTAAATTTGTTTTGTTAGTTATCAGTTACCAAAGAGGATAATAATAGTTCATCATCAGGCCAGTCAGAGAAGAGGAAAGAAATATGACATCATTGTGAAATTACCTCAAACAAAACATACATGCAAATATACAGTCAAATAATTATTTCTTCTTTTTTTCATTTTGTTTTTGTTAGTTATCTGTCACCATAGAGGATGATGATAGTTCATCATCAGGCCAGTCGGAGGAGAGGAAAGAGATTGCTCATCTGGTCAGACAGAAGATGAAGAAGATGGATATACCACCGGAGGAATATGGTAAGCTTCTTAACCATTTCAATCTTGTAGACAGGTTGAACCTCCAAAATATTAACAGGTACCAATCACCAAAATATATTTTGCTCTGTATGTGAGGAGTTCCATGTTGCTGTTCTGTATGCAAAATATGAAGTTTAAATACTCTTTGGATATCAACGTATAGAAGCATCTTGTGAGTAGACTAGTCAACGCAACTGTGCGCGCTTGCAAAGAACAGGGTCTGCACGTAAACCAAGTCCAATATGCAAGCGGTCTTATGTTATGTATAATTTCCGTCATGCTTCTTAACCGTTACCCAATAGAATGCCAAGTGAAGTTTTTAGGGGGTTGCTACACATTCCAGATGTATACAAATGATTTTTAGTTGATTAGTAGACTTTAATGTTGTGTCTTTTATTTTATTTTTTACTGAAATAAGCTTGTAGATGCATTTCTTCTTTGAATTAACTATCTGTCATGAATAATAAGTTAGATATCATAGAACACGGTTTACATGAACATAAAATTAACTTTTTAAAACCCCTAATCATAACTTTGTCTCCCTAAATCATAATTGAGATACATGTTCATACATTTGGTGGCACTGTAAAGATTAAGCTTACCCTTAGACTGTCACAATCGATCTGGATATCTTGATAAAGAAGAAATCAATCTGTATTTGAATTGAAGTGACTGATGTTAGACTAAGATAACATTGTAACCATTATGTTTTTTCATCTTCATATTACAGACAGTGAAATGAGCGAGAAAAGGAACAAGGTGTCATACGTTCTTATCAATCCTAGCTTCGAAACTAAGCTGGAAGTAGATGATATCATGTGAGTATCCTCTCTGGATTAATTATATATAGAATGATAGATCAACACTATGTCTCTCAGATAGGATGTAAAGTTGAGGTTCCATATCCTATATTCATCAACAGTCCACGCTTTGCAATCGACCTGCAGGTGCATTTCTGCATTACATCTCTAAGGATGATATGCACCCTACATGCATATGTCAGACAACTCTCAAACTTTTTAGTAGAGAAAACCAAAATTCATATGTATTAAGTATGCATAAAATTGTAAACAATTTATTTGAATGATGTAAGTAGGGTTAAAATCTGTTCATTCAGGTCATGTAGCCAGTTTGATGAAATCAATAACTCTAAACTTTCTCTCATTTTAGTTTCATTATCCGACCGGCCGGTGGGCCCAAGACGCCCTCACCGATGCCTCCAAGGAGAAAGTTCAGCAGTAGGAGGGTGAAGCCCAGAAACACCGAACCCAAAACCCTAGACCCTCAAGGGACCAATGTGGACACCAAACTATAGGAAGCCCTCACCTGCGCAATCTTAAAAGATGTTGATGATGAGGATCCAAAGTGGATCTTGGATCTGCTGCGAGACAGCCTTTTGGGTCAGGATGGTGATTTATGACCACCTTGGTTGTCGCAATCTGAAAACATGTTGACACGAGGATCACTGCTGCCTCTCTGAAAGGTTGAGAGCTGATCCATAGTGGATCTTGAACTGCTGTAAGACGGCCTTTGGGTCAGAATGTTTTGACCTCCTTGGTTGTCACAAGCCCGATTACCATTGAATTTTTACATGGTATGTTACTGCCAGTTGTATTGACAGAGGTTGTTGCAGCAAGCCCTATCAAGCTATGACCTTGTACATGGTGTTTCTGCAGATGGTGTCGACAGCTTTGTTTCACAAATGTGTAAATGTGCAGGCAGGAGGGGATAAGTTGAGAAAGCTTAATTTTTGTGGGCAATGTGTCTTGACAGATAAAAATTTCCAGTTGCGCTTTGTATGATATCACATTGGGCAGAATCATCTGTTATTCAGTCTACCAGCTATTTTTGTGGTGGTTGTATGACATCTGCGACAATTGCTCTGCGGTCAAATACCTACACTAACCAATCCACCTCTGGACCCAATGCTATACTTTAATAATAATAATTAATTAATAATAATAATAATAATAATAATGATCATGATAATGATAATAATAATAATAATAATGATAATAATGATAATGATAATGATAATAATAATGATAATGATAATGATAATGATAATAATAATGATAATAATAATAATAATAATAATGATAATAATAATGTAATGATAATAATAATAATAAATATGATGTCTTGTTTACCCAGGGTAGCCTCATCAGTATTAATACTGTTCTCCCCGAGGGCCCTGCAATCATATTATTACCCCAGCTTTAGCCGAGCGACCATCATAAGGCGCTTTTAAGCATTCAAGGAATTCCTTCCTGCCGGTTACCCATTTACTTCACCTGGGTGGAGTGTGGCAAATGCAGATTAATGTCTTGCCAAAGGACACTAGTGCCGTGGCAGGGAATTGAACCCCGTACCTTGTGATCTGCAGTCCGGTGACATATCCACTAGACCCCTACACCTCTTCTGATGATGAAATAAGCCCAGAGCAATTGTTTTGTAGGAGAATATATGTCAGATCACCCTTATGACTTGTCACTTCCGCTTCAGGTTTGGTAGCAGAAGCATTTTACCATCTTTGACCTTCTTGCAGACCAAGAACCCGACTTGAAATTACACAAAAGCATTCAGAATGTAGAATTTTATTGTTTTGTGATGAAGATGCTCTGTGTCTGCTTGCTTAATGAAAGGGAGACTTGAGAAAATGAGTGATGTTCATTCATTCCAGTGATATTTTACAACGTGTCTGTACAGCTACACGTCGGCCCTGCCTTGGCTAGCGATGGAACGAGTTTGACTTTGTAATAAGCTTGTGGAAGGACGGGCAATCTTAAGATGCATGTAGTGTGTGACATGATTTTCATGACAGGTTCCTCAAATTTGATATTTGAGACTGAGGCAGTCTATATCTCACATCTACTGCGGGTAGAGAGAGAACTTTGGGATTTCTGTGCTTTTTGTTTCTTCATAAAGAATGAAAACGTGCACAAAATCCACTTCTCTCAGATAAGATGATTTCTTCAGTAGCTTTAATAAGATGAGTTATAGAATGTATAAGTAAAGAAAGAGGTTTTTCACAAGTCTGAAATCACGTTCCATCATTAGAGATGCTTGTCTATATTTTTTTTTTGAGGGTGCATGCATGGTATAAAATATCTTTTAGTAAAGTATTCATAAATCATGCTTGTCATTCACTCTATCCTAAATGCCTGGAACTAGATTGTGGCCCTTTCTTCAGGGGATAGGATTTTCAAAAATACCAATAGTGATGACAGATTCGAAAAAGGAAATCACGAAGTACTGAGTTCTTGCAAACAAGACTTGATTGTATTCATGAAATGCCTGCATTTTATATAAGAACCAAAAGCAAAGTGGGATTTATCAATCTACGAGGTTTAGACTCGTGTATTAGGAAATGTAGCTATATGTATATCTCTTTACAAACTTATGCCATATGTCCTATTATGCAAATTTCAGAATTTTGAGAAAATTTAGACTGAATTGTATTTTGTAAATAAAACTTTCACGAGGAGTCAGAAAGCTCTATCAAATAGATGGAATAGATGTAATCTTCATCTGGTTATGAAGTCATGTGACATATGAATTCCTTATCTGTGATGAAGGAACATTTCTTTTGATTTCATTTGTTGCTTCCTTTTGGCACTTGTCAGCAATTTGTTCATTTCATGATATGTTTCTTAGTGAGAATGACACACATCCAGATTATAGTTTTAAACTCCCAACAAACTCTTTCATCCTTTGACCAATCTAGGGGTACCCATTTAACACCTGGGTGGAGAGAAGCAATGTAGATAAAAATGTCTTACTTAAGGACATAAGTGCCGTGCTGGGGATCGAACCCACGACCTTCACATCTCTAGTCAATTGCTTAGACCACTTATATAAATCAATTACAACTCTTTTTCAGCATAGGGCCACAGTGTCAGATATTTGATATCCAGTACTCAAAATATTCTTGTAGTGTACAACACAAGTATTTGTCAGAAATTTCAGTGCATCTATCATATCATAATACTTGATTGAACATTTTATATGCTTTTTAGAGTTGTACAAAACTTACTATTTTATCACAGCGATGTGATTTTTCTGAACTTGACTTTGATACAACGAATGTACTATATTTGCATTATTCGAACTCAGTCTATGAATACCTAACATGACCTTTTTCACAGTGACTTACTGACAAAAATGTACATATATCTAACACAAGCAAAAGGAACTATGCCTTTTTGTAAAAAGAAAGAAAAAATGACAGTTCTGTACAGTATTACTACGTGCCTTTTGTATGACTTGTGTTGATGAATATTATGTAACATATTTGTGCATGACCCTGTTCATATTGTACATTTTTATCTTGTCAAATTGTTTTGATTTTGCTTAGTTTTTACTAAATTACAACCCTGTAACATAGGATCATTTCAAGAAAAGTGAAGTTCTGTACCCATTATTGTTGAAAGACAATATATTTTTTTCATCCTGAACAACAGTCTTGCTTGAAGAGAATGTTAGGTCACAAAATGAGATTCCATTTCTGCTCATGAGATGCATCCATCTATTTTTAAGTCTTGAGGAAATTTCACAGAAACATTGTTTGATTATCTTATAATGAAACAGGACAGTATTTATTCCTTTGAACACGTGTTGGTATTATATGGAACTTGGCTGATATTGAAGTATGTGGAGTTTCCATTTTGTACACATTATTGGGACCATATGCCACAAAACATATACATACCGTACTGCATACATGTATATCACGTAAAAGGCAAAGTTTGTAAGCATTTATTGATAATTGTAAGCCTATTACTTGAGATTGCGCAGTCTATATAAGATACTTCCATGTTGAAGTCTATTGATGTACATCTCTTGCCCTTTTAAGTAATAGTAGGTTAGAATACTGTCTGTATATTGGTGCTTTATTTGTTGCTTAAGTTCCTCTGCTTTCTGAATGCCAGTACCAAAACTTGGTCTTTCTTACCTACAATGTTGCTGGTAAAAGCCGAAATATAATACATATATCTATGTGCAATATCTTCATATTTTACAAGGAATAAATGCCATGCATAATGTACCATTCTGTGATATTATTGTTTCTCTTCAATTGGCAGTATTTATAAAACTAGCAAAAGCCCAGCAACTGCTTTAGCAATTGCTAGTAAACAATAGTAAACGACTAATAATTACTATTCAGTAGTAAAGGACTAATATTTACCTTCTTGAATAGAAAGTATTTGCCTTCATCATCAAGTATTTTGCCTAAATTCTCAGAGAAGGTCAGGTGTTATTTTTGCATATTTAATTGTTTCAGTTTGTTTTAGACTATTTGATATCTTATGCATCACTTCAATTACAGATCTTTAAAGAAGGAAACAATATAATCAAAAACTATTTTGTTGCATTGAAAAGCAGCATGGTTAAACCACTCGATCTGCAGCCAATTTGGAAAGTGTACTGGGATAACATATTTTTGGTACGGTATGGAGGCCTTTGAATACATACCATTTGCAAGTTCCCCACATATTAGTGACTTGGCGCACGTCATGAATAGAACTATTGTTCTCAATGTGAGCATTTGCTTGAGCAATTGCTAGTTTTATCAACTCGACCCAGCGTTGCTGTGATGTATGACTTGTCACAGGAAATTATTGTTAATGAAAGCAGTCATAAGATTTAGGATGGCTTCTTCAGAAATTACGTGATACACATTTGATGAATGATATTATGTAATTCACTAAATACATCAATAAGTTTCAGGAACCATTAATGATGTTCCAGTTTACATTGTTGCTGAAAGCATGAAAGGTGTTAACTAATATCAACCCTGTATAGTTACTTTATAACCATTAACCATTACCAATTTAACCCTTTCAAGACAATTGACAACATTTTGTGGTTTGGCTCAATAACGTTTGATTCAGAGCTCTAAAAAAATATACCAGATACATGACTAGAAAGAGCAAAAATTTCTCCACACACTGTTTCTGTTTTTGTTGCATGACCATATTGTGTTTGTTGCCAGGAATTTTAATGATGAGAATAAGCTTTAAACTCCTTAAATTGGCAACACATTGAGAGGTTCAAAATCATTGTTTTTCATCAAATTTGGCAATTTTTTCAACTTTTCGTCGAAGTTCCCAACCATGTGTGTTGTATTCAAAGACATTACATTTTATTTGAACCATGTAGCATTAAGCGAAGAATATTATTGTTGCCAATTTGAAGAACAAGATGTGATCAGTTTAGCCCTTAAATAAGTTCTGTCCTGAAATGGTTAATATGTCTTTCTACCTCAGTAGAAAAAAAAAACTGGAGAAGAAACTAATAAGAAATAAAGCATTAGTTTGAATACTGAGACATTATTTTGGTAGAAAGAAGAAAGGAAAATATTTCAAATTAGCGGTAGAAATTATTACTGGTCAGTCATCTGAATGTTAACCAATGGTTGTTCCTGTATTAACCTTTTGGGCAGTTAGAGAATCAGTAGTCTACTGGTTAAGGAGAGGGAGCACACAGCTGCTTTGATATCACAATTTCCTCTCTCTTTTGATAATCCTCAAATTTGCATTCAGTCCGACTCGTACATTAAGTAGCAGAAGCACATAATTATATTCAGGCCTAGTACACTATATTTTTATATTATCAGTAATATATTTTGTTTTGAATTATCATGGAAGATTCTATTACCCTATTAAAGACTTACATATCCCACTCATAGGCAAGGGCGTATCCAGGACTTTGTAAGGGAGGGGGGGTCAAATTTCCAAACAAATTCTGACAGGCAAAAAAAAGTCAGATTTTTGGGGTGTTGACTTTAATAGACAAAAAATATATGATAAGCATAAAAAGAAGAGGTATCAGATTTGGGGGTGTTGATTTGCACAAAAAAAAAACTCTCCGACAAGTGGGAGGGGGGGGGGAGAGAAAAAGGGAGTCTACACCCCCATGATCCACTCTGGATCTGCCCAAGCACATCAGCACTATTTGGGGAAATGTTAATATCATGACCTTGCACTTTTATACATAATGTTTTCTTTGAAGTAACACTTTTTTTTTTACCTCATTTTATACTTCTGCAGATGTAGAACTCATATTTTGTGAAACAAAGCTTTGAAAATGGTGTCATTAAGAAGCAACATCTAAGACAACCATACCTTTATTTTAATTGGAAAATCTTAAGAATCTTTTGCACCAAATTTTAAACCTCTACGTTGGAAGGAAATAAATGAGTCAAATTTTGAGCACCAAGATTTTGATTGTACAATGAAACCTGTATATAAAGACCACTCAATAGAAATATGGTCTTTTTAAGCAGGTGGTCTTTATAAGCAGATGGACCCTTGTCTTTATGTCGAGGTTACTTTTGTACATGTTTCAATGAAAAGCACTTTCAAGGGAAACTAAAAAAGTGGTGTTTATAGACAGGTGGTCTTTCTGTACAGGTGGTAGCTAAAGTCGGTGTCACTGTACAAGGTCAGGGGTCATTGCATTAAAATTCAACACTTGCAGGGTGTTGACCATGAAGTTGCTTGGGCGTTAAAAATCATCTTTTTCATATTATTCAATGTGTGTAATATGTGTCTAATGATGGATTGGCTTCTCAGTTTTATTTGGCAATATGTGCTCTTTCTCATGTGCAATTTATAATGTTATGCATCTCGACTGAATAAAATTTTAAAAACATACATGTATGACAATTTGAATTTCAGGCAGTTTTCATGGTGTATGTATGTGGATAAAGTTGAAAATGTAAACAGTTTTATATTTTAAGAGCTCGAAGGGCATTAAAAGTGAAGTCCACTTGATATCAAGTTGGTTTTTAATAAAAGAAGACAAATGAGAGAAACAGATCACTGACATTAAATTTTAAGGAAAATCCTACAAAAAGTAAGAAAGTTATGAACTGGTAAAATTGTAATCAATCAAACACAAATTGGTCACTCTGTGACGTACCTTTTGGGCACCTCTCCCATTTACTCTGTACTAAAAAAAATCATATATTCTCTAAACATCCACCCTTTACACCCTTTACACACCCTTTTTACACAACTCCTTCATGAAACAGATCAATTCCTTAATTAACAAAGAAAATGGAAGTTTATGAAATGTTTTATTTGCTCCATCACAAGCTAAGACGTCACAAGCCATACATGAATATTCACATCAAATGTATTTGCATATTCATAACATTATCTACTGTCTTGGATGATAGTAATGGAGAGCCGCGAGTTATAGGGCAATCCAACTTTTGTAATAATTTGATTTGCGTGAAAGCAGAAAAATCAGAGAAGCAGACTGGTGAAAGTTTGAATGAAATCGGACAAGCAATAAAAAAGTAATGATTTTTTTTTTTTTTTTGTACATATGGGAATTTCAAATTGGCCGTATAGGTATGGTCACTGTGATGTAGCGGCAGTCAACTTTCCCATTTGCTCCAACACACAAAATGAGTAAACTGTCAATATTTCCAAACTCACTAGGATTTTTTTTCTGACCTATAACAAAAATGCTATCTCCAATATATTTTGAGTACTGCCCAGAGGGAAAAGGCGCTCAGGAGAAAACTTGCAATTTTATGATATTTTAGTGTACGACAAATGGGAGAGTTGACCGTGAATACGTCACAATCGACTCGCCAAATTGCCAGTTTGAGATTCGCATTGATTTAGTGATTTCATTTTTTAAAAACATTCCAAACTTTCTTATTCTTTGTCCGATTTCTTTCAAACTTTCACCATCCCCTTTCACACAAATCAGCTTTTTGTTTTACAAAGGTTGGATTGCCCTTTAAGATGCTGATCAATGATTCTGATGTTCATGATGATGTTGGCGATAGTGAGGAGGATGGTGATCGTTATGACGATATCGATGATGAGGGGGAGGATGGCGAGAAGGAACAGGATGGTAAAGATATGATGTTATGGTGGCGATGACGATGGTGGTGGTGGTGATGATGACGATGGTAGAGGTGACGATGATGTCGATGGTAGTGGTGGTGATGATGATTAAGGTAATGATGTTGGCCACGATGTCGACGATGATTATGATAGAGGTGATGTTAACAAAATGGAAAAGAGGTAGTTTAGGAACAACATATAAAAATATAAATAATTCAGTATACATACAATGGAGGCTATCCTTACTATTGTTCTGCGTGAAAACATTAAATCTGAATCCAAAAAAATTGTTCTCGATTGGAAAACTCAAACATTAACATCTCCGGATTTTCGTGAAATTTGCATGGCACCAGTATTTTATGTCTCATTTGTTGTAATTCAAATGTCCCAATTTGCTATTAGATCTTGATTTTTGCGTTACAGTCCCACTATTATTATTTTTTGTTGTTTTTGTTTTGTTTTGTTTTTTGCAAAAACTGAGACCACCTTTATTCTTATTCTGCATAAAACATTTAACAATTGGTCTGATAAGAAAAAATGTGTTCTTTGAGGGGTGATGACATAACCACTTATAACTTATCAAATTCCATTTTTCCGATTTTACCTCCAAATTTGCAGAGTACCTAATTTCTACCCCATTTTTCAATAAAAAATGTCTACTTAAAATTGGACCTAAATTTTCATGTCAGCGCCTCAAAAAGTATTTTACTACTATTTTTTTTTGCACAAACTGAGGTCACTTTTAATCTTATCCCACTTAATAACTACAAATCTTTAAAAATTGGGCGGAATGGACGAATGTTGTTTTATGTAACAAAAAAAAAATGACCTCACCCCTTTTAATTTTATGGTGTTTTTCCAATTTTCTCAAATTTTCCGCGCACCTTTATCTTCAGTCCCATTTTCCCATTTAGAATGCATCAGATTGCCATGCGACCCAGATTTTCTTGTGAGAGCCCCAGCAATTTGTCTTGCTTTCATTTTAGGGACAAATGAAAGATGTAAGTTTTTATTCTTAAATCTAAACAAACGGCTCCCCCTTTTTAATACGATTTCTGCAACAATAACAAATGACATGATCCCTTAAAATTTTTTTAAAAATAAATTAACTTTTCGCGATTTTCTTTTCAGGCCACTTATTTTTCTGAAGAACTCAAATTTTCCTACAGCTTGCCACCTAAGCCAGACTTTCATGCTAGGATCCCAACAACCGAATTTTAATGCAAATATTCAGACAAACCAAGGCTATTTTTACTTCTGTCTCGTCTAATTGTCTAAAAAACATGAAATCTGACAAAAACTGCGGCCATCATTTTTTTTTTCCATTTCCCCCCTGATTTTCTCAAAACTTGCAGGGTATTTTTTCCTGTATTTATGCCTCATTTTCATCTGAAATATCTCAGGTTGCCATTTGACCCGAACTCTCATGTTTGGGCCTCAACATTTATTTTACTACAACATGCCACATTTGTATTATTTTCCCTCTAAGAAAATCAAATTTGACTAAACGGACCCGATTAAAAAACAGATCCGATTAAAAAACAGATTTAAAAAGGAAAAAAAAGCAATGACATAACCCCTCGCGTTTTTATACATAAAAAATACAGTTGTGTGAATTTTCAATACATTTTTATGCTCCTTTTTCTGAGCTTTGGAACTTAAGTCTTTAAAAATATGTTGTTGTTTTTTTTTTGTCTGCCTTATGATATTTTTTTGAATTCTGCCCCTCCCCCCTTTTCTTAAAAAGAAACATGGATCCGCCCCTGGCTCTGCTTTTAAAAGACGGACGAATGCCGAAAAAAGACGAGCCATATAGACCTATCAATCTGCCTATCCCCTCCGTCTACATTTATTTAGTTTATTTTCAGTTAGGTCCTTTCTTATTATATCATAATGTTAAGGTCATTCACTGAAAGCTGGAAAGAAACTATAATCTGATTTGTTTTACCTTGGTCTCCTAGACATCCGAAGTATGTCAAGTACAGCTATAACAACATTTTGAAAGTGGGAAAATTTTCCAAATTAGATAATAATTCAACCTATTCTGCACCTCGACAGTACATTTGTATGTAGAGGCTCATTGCTCCACATTATAGGGCTACACGATCTGAATAGACGCGCTTACTATTGTATTTCAGTTTACGCACGTTCCTCTCTAGTCTTTAGATTCCATGGTAAAAAACAACAACAATTGAATTCACCTGCTAAGCATAAAGCATGTGGATGAAATAGGCCATTTTCGTAATGCATTCATATTTATTGCTTACCTATTTGTCAAACTCCTAGTAAAGAACTATTATACCCAGACGTTGTGTGTCCGGACAGGTTGGTTATCCGGACAGGTCATTTTTGGACAGGTCATATTTAAACAGTAAATCGAACAACTTTTCAAGCAAATTGTCACAAATCTTTCACAGGATAGGTTGAAAATCATGTGAATTGCAAATATTCACTGTTTTTAGTGTTACTTGATGCATATTTTTCGTAAATCTAACGGCAAAATTGACAGGCTAATTTTTGTTAAGTGTCCGAACACACAACCCCCCCCCTCCCCTCCCCCCCCCCCCCATCCTACATCTACCTGTTCAAGTCATTGTACATGTATTTTAATAGTCAGAATGCAGATTGCATACATTAAGTGTTGGTAGGTTGATCAAGCCAAAATGTTTGTCCAACCTAACAACGCCTAATACATGCAATCCACGTTCTGACTATTAAAAAAGAATAGGTTTTTATAGGTAAATATAATACATGTAGTTTGTCACTAGGCGAACGTGTATAAATCGGAATAAATTACGAAAATGGCCTAGACCGGGTACCAATGTATTAAAATTGAATGCATTTTTCTTAAACAAAAGTTGCTCTCGACCACATGAAATGTTGTCATAGATTTGCCCGACGTAGCCACAAATAACGTATGCAAGCTGGATTCCTTCCATCTATGCAATCTTTCATAACAGGTGAATTTAGTGCCTACCTGTTTGCAAAAACGCTTTTTAACGAACTATTACATTCACGCGTTATTGTATTTGAATAGTCAGAATGCAGATTGCATACATGAAGCGTTGCTATGTCGGGAAAGCCAAAATGTTTATCCGACCTAGTGACGTCTAATAATATGCAATCTGCAGGTGAATGTATTAATATGTCACTCGTCAAACGTGTGTAAATTTAAATACATTACGAAAATGGCCTATACTGAATATCTCGTCACCGAAGGTTCTTTGGAGAAACTTTCAGAAGTTTGAATACATTAGAAAACGGTCTATAAGAGACCTTAATAGAAATATTGCACCATATGACGCAACACAATTACTGTGTATCATCAGTCAGCATTAACTTTCAAATTGGCTTTATTATGAATACGAATAATATGTTTAAACAAGATAATATATTGCTAATGACAAAGTCCACATTGTTAGATAATGCAATGAGTTTTCAGAGTTACCATGGTTACTCTCCTGTTTTTCGTCAACCATATTGCCGAAAGAACTCTTGTCAAAAACCACTGGCGCCATCGACTGCGACTCTGTTGTGGTTGCTAAAACAGTTTGAATGACGTCAGTAAAATCTGTGCTGCCAATTTGAGGAGATATTTTAGCTGCCATGACTTGTGTTGTTCCTACCTTTGATTCTACTTCTGTGGATGCTGTCGATTCTGTTGATATTATTTTTGTTGCTTCTTTCTCCGTTACAGTTCCCGCAGTGGAGTTGTAAGAAGATGAGTGCGATAATGATGATAGTGGTGGTGGTGGTGATGATGATAATGATGATGATAATGATGATGAAGATGATGATGATGATAATGATGATGACGCAATAGCTGACGATGGTAACGATGATAGTGTTGGTTTTGATGGTCGTGTTGATAACAAGGAGGAGATAGATCGATGCGACGATGATGAGGTAGGCAAGACAGATGAAACAGCGGATGAGACGATTTCTGCCTCTGTTATCAAAACATCAGATACTACATCTTCAGTTGTCCCATCTACAAGAAGTGTCGCAACTCCTGTTGTCTCCATCGCTGATCCACTTGATGAATGTCTAAAAACATCATCAGTCTGTGCTTGGGTTGGTATTGTTCTTTCCGTTCTTGTCTCTTCGAGTGAGATAGAGGTTGCAGTGAGATAGACGGATTCATCCGTCACAGTTGCTGCGTCAGTTCCTACCGCACCCTCAACAGTGATTGTAGATACAGTTTCAGCCCATACATAGGTTGTTTCAATCTCGGTCTTGATCGATTCCTCTATCTCTGTTACATAGTGTTCTCCTGTTGTCCCTCCGGTAGTAGGGGCTGCATCCGACGTGAAAGAAACTAATTCGTGGGACACTGCTTTAGGTGTCTGACCTGCGGTAGACGACACCGTGACAGCTGGTGTCGACTCTGCATAGTTTTGGGAAGTTCTTGATGTATGTGATGTCACTGTTGTCGCTGTTGTTAAAGTGTCAAAGTTTGTGGTGGCAGGAGTTGAGGTTGCCAGGTCAGAGTTTGTACGGGTTGTAGTCTTTGTTGCTGAAGAAGTGGCATGAGTTCTTGAAATGTTAGAGGTTGTATGAGTTGACGGCGATGTCGACGCCTCAGAGCTTAGCGTTTCTGATGTTGCGGTTGTTGTTGTTTCTAAAGTGTCTGAGTTTGTGATGGCTGGTGTTGTCGTTGAAATGACAGAGCTGGTACGTGTTGCAGGTGTTGTTGTTGTTGTTTCTCCAGGTTCTGTCGTTTCCAGTCCGGTTGTCACCCCATCAGGGTGTGTGATAGGTACTTCTTCAGTGAAGTGGTAAGTAGTTAGTTTGTCAGTACTATGTGTTGACCCCGGAAGAGAACTGCCTCTTTCAGTATCCGGACACCTATGATCTCTGACTTCTACTGGAAGGTCAGTGGGTCTTCCTATTTTGAAACAAAACAAAAATGTAGAAAATCGTTTTAAAAGATGGAGCATTTTTTCGTTTTCAATCAGGTAACCAATAATATTATAGCCAATTTTCAGCAACACAGCTTGATATCATCTTTTGATCTTTGAAAAATACCCGAAGGGACATTTTTCATCATCCCTTTGAGTTATTTTTTCGATCGCCTATTTAGCACCCCCCCCCCCCCTCGCCCTTGCCATGTAACATGTCGTAACATGTAACATGGCGTACCTATCTCATTGTAACGTAGTATGGGCAAATACATATCGAACTAATGTTAAGAAGCTATGTACACTGCAAAACAAGATTTTACGTATCATATCAGGTTCTCATCCACGCTCCAGTAGCGATCCTCTACATAAAAATCTTAAATTGCTTCGCATTCTAGATAAATAAACTTCAACAGTATACCTTGTTATATAAATGTCTGAACTCACAATTACCATCCCAGTTCTGTGGCCTTTTCCAGCATATTTCAGATATTCATAAGTATGGTACCAGATCAACCGATGAAATCTATATTCCCAAACACCGTAAACTTATTTTTCAACATAATATCCGTTTTACCGGCCCTAAACTTTGGAACGATTCAGGATTTACCTGCACCCACGAGAAATTCTGTGTCTCTGTTAAACTTCTGATGGAAGCTAAAAAAGTGTATGATATCGGATTATAGTTAATGATGCCTTGCTTGTTTTTTATGCTCGATTACCATCATTCTAACCTTTTTCCAGCATCTTTTGTGTAAGAATGCCTGTGAATATTTCGATATTTTACTCTCACCGTATATCTTGCCACTGTATTATCCATGCATGCCATACAACTCCATTATGATTATTACTATGTTGCAGTCCTCTTCGTTTCCCTCTACTCCAAGTTCCCAATCCTCTTCTCTCCCTCTCTCTCTGTCTGTCCCTTTCTTCATTTCCTGTATTAAATTATATTGTATTTGTGTATTCAGGCGTACCCGCTACAAGCATCTGGCTTATTGGGACTGCACCTTCTTCCTTTAACTTTGCAAGTTCTTGATTGTACTGATATTACTTTATATGCATGTTAATTGTACTATTTGAACAGATGTTGAATGTTGTCAAAATCAATGGAAGAAAATAAATGTTAATTTGAATTAAATTGAACATCATTGAAAAATGAGGAGGTGTTTAGTTTACGGCAACATTTATGTTGCATTTATATATTCCATTTGCTTTCGAATGAAATCTATTTTTTAAATTGAAACATTGATGTTACATATATATTTGTTGTTGTTGTTGTTTTGTTTTTTGTTTGTTTGTTGTTGTTGTTGTTTTTTTTTTTTTTTTTTTGGGGGGGGAAATCATTTTGTTTTAATGAACACTATCCTTACCATACAGCAGTTGCATTCCCTGAATGTCATCTTCGTGGAGTTCCACTGCAGGACGGAAGCGGTAGAAAGGATACATGATAGCCCCCTCTACGCCAGAATGCATCAAACCCAAAGCATGGCCGATTTCATGAACAGCAACTTGGAGATAGTCAATTCCTAAGGCAAAACCGAATATCAATTAAAAACTAAATTGGAATGACATTAACTAAGATAATTTGAATGACGAAGACATGAAATACTGGTCTTCAAAAATGTTTCTGTTCGTGAGAGGACGACCGACAATGTCGGTCTAGTGAATTCTCAAAGAGGTTGTCAGACGGACCGCTAGACCTTGTAGGTTGACGGTCTCGTGGGCCTTCTGACATGTTTTATGGTTCACTAGACTGACATTGTCGGTCTCGTGGGCTATAGGCATTTTGATGTACCCATCACAAGCTCCTATGTATCGAGATTCCAGTTTTTGCTTAAATCATATACATATTTGATTTTTCTGTAAAATGTTAATAATGACAAGATGAAAGTAAATGTTACCAACTGAATCATGCACAAAAAAATCATGGTATGGATCAATGTGTTTTTGGAATTGCCCAGATGTCACGCCGCGTTCTTATCCTGCCAATACTTCACAACGTGTGGACCAGGGAACGTCATCCAAATTAAACGTAAACTGAATCACGGAAAATGGACATAGCATTATGACCGTTCCACACTGGGCGTCATTTTGATTTCGTCATCACCTGCGTTTATATTATTGAGCCTGTGAAGGCAATTACCTCATACGCCAGTTACTGAAAGCATTGTTGAGACTGTTCATTGTGCAATCACTTTTTGTAGGTGTCACTCCTACACGGTTCTTCATAGACCAAGTCAGTCATTAGCGCAGTCCTACCGTCACCAAATGACGCCTCTTATGAGGCGGGCTTTAGCGACTGGTGCAGTCTTTGACGCTTCATATGAGAGACATAAGACCCAAAGTAAATTTAAAATAAACAGGAAAAACACTGCCGTATTACTGGCGTATGCGCTAATTGCATTCACAGCCTTGATTTCCGCAGGTATAATAAAGCAGTAGGATAACGCCTCGTGTGCAACGGGTATTACACAACTTACCGTCAGCCATTCCCAATGTCCAGTTTTCGGCGGCGTCGAAATGGATCTCGCCGCGGGTAGGTAAGAAGGCGTGACCGAGGATGCCTCCGGGCCCATCGAAAGAGATTCCGTCACCGTGCTCGCCCACGACATGTCGAATATGAATGTGGGCGTCGACCTCCGGATCGGTCACCTCGCATAGGACTAACGATGTGACGTCCATCCATATCTGTTGTAAGGGTGTTTTTGTTTTGTTGTATTCGAAGAAAATTGATATGCCTTGAAATATAAACAAAATGTTACAACTCATACTCCATATTATCTATACAAATTCTACATTTATTGCTTCTATTCATCTCACGATTGTATACACACGAGCTCGGATAACAATTGCTCCGTTGTTAATTTTCTATACTATTCAATTTCCACAGTTTAATCCTGGACTTAACGTTACACCTAACTCTAACCTCAGAAGTAACACGAAACCCAATTAAATCCTAGCCCTAACCCGATATACTTGGGGAATAAATCCCGGAATCAAGAAGTCAATTCAATGGCAATTTCAATATCCTATTGGATTGCCTATAGAAATCATGCTCGAATTACGTAATATTTATGATCAAAACGTTCCCACATTTCAAAAGTGACGAACAAGGCTATTGAAATTAACTAGATCTACCTTAGCTTGATTTCTCGTAGGTCTTTGCGATCGTGTTCGGAGCAAGATAATGAAGCTAGAGCGTAATTCGAATCAGAGGTGAACGGGCCCAATCTTGTCAGAAGGCTGACGTCTCTTGCTTGAATATAACTTTCCAGTTTAATTTTGCGAGCGATGGAAGCGAGAATTTGTTTTGACAATTTGTTGGTGAAAATGTAATGTTGTCATCAAATATACAAAATAAGATATGACCACGTCCCTGCCCGAAAATTAGATGACGGCTGTCCGAATATGAGGTGGAGCCGTGGAGGTTGCCCAAATGCAAATATTAATAATTACAAAATTCACAAGGGGGCTGCAGCCTCCTCGGACCCACCGCAAAGACCGCTTGGGAGATGGATCATCGACATCACTATGGAGGAGGCGTGATGGCTCTGTGGTAGAGCAATGATCTCGTAACTGGGAGGACCGTGTTCGAAACCAAGTGGATGCGCTAGTGCCCTTTGGTAAGGCATTAATCCTCATCACCAAGTTCCTCGGCGAGAATTTAAAGATGTCCCCTGGTTTCTTACTTACAAGCATATACACACAAGCATACACATGCTTTCTTAGCAGTCAGGTAAAATAAACCACCCTTTCCTTTCCACCTATCATCGTATACTATTTCGAGTCCTCAAACTCTCAATCGATTAAACAGTTGAAAGCAATCGATGAAGAATGGGTATCATTGAGGACACAGATTTATCCTCACGAGTTAACAAAAGTCATTTCAGAAACGACTTTGTTTCAGAGCGTTCTGGGAACAATTTGAATGTGACGAAAAAGAATCCAAAAATTTTCAAACAAGCATTTTCAAAATTATTGTATTTATATTTCAACATCTTTCAAAATCCCAAATTTGCCGACGAGAATTGCTGACCGGCATTGACCCATATTTCCCCACCGAATACGTACCTGCATTGCATCTCGAATGACGTCACTGATGATCTGACGACCAATAGGCATGGGATCGTGAGGCTCAACGATACGATAGGTCAAGTTGAGGTCATACCACCGGAACCAGGCGACCGAGAAAGAAAGTACATCCGGTATGCCGCATCGAGGCTGAAGCATCATTTCTTGTACCTGGGCATCAGCTATACCTAGAGAAATGAGAGAGGAGGAGCATAGATTTTCAAAAAGAAAATAGGTACAAAGCAAAGACGCAGTTTGCAGGAACAAACCCTTGTCAGTCGTAATGCGACTGTCTGAACTCCACGGTCTACTGCACTTCATAGACTATACCTACTGCACTCCACAGAATGTACCTACTTCTGACAAAAGATTGGCAAACTTTGGCTCATTGGCTCATGGCTTTACGGAAATGTGTTTAATTGTCAAAATAGGGTCTAAACTTTCAGACTAGGAAAGGTGCTAAACATGTAATGACTTAGATGGTATAAGTAATTTGAAGGGGTCAAATCTTATCTGTAAAAGGGTGACTACTGGTATATCGGGAAAGGCTCCTGGCCTGATAATAAAATGACGAAATTCCGCATCAAGCAGCACCATCACTGAACTCTATAGAGTTCAGTGAGCACCATACAGCAATCACAAGTTGGTGGGCAGTTGCTACGATTCTGACCCACAGAACTCCTAAAGACGTCTTTATAGGAGTTCCGTGTTCTGACCCGATCGGGGCTCTTTTCCTATGAGGCGGCTTACACCTCAGTCCTACCACTAAACCGACCGTCAGGCACCGACTCCAAACCGATCAATTTGGGAGTTATGTAATTTTTTTTTCTTCGGTCTGTTGTCGGTCTTGAGTCGGGCTCGTCACACGGCCAAACTGACTCCACACCAATTCCAAACTCGGATTAGTTTCCATCGTGATAATATCTGTTAAAGGGAAGCTTGAGTTCTGGGAAAGGTAAAATATAATTTGTGAGCTTTCTCATTCTTTTTATGTTAGTTTGGAAGATTATCATAGTAGATATGTTCCCTGAAAAGGATTGCTCTTCAAATGCTCTAATATTCAAAATAAGACAAGAAACAGCTGAAATGTTCGGGTCGAACATTTGTGTGTAGTCTTTATACACATTTCTGTGCGCGCAGTGCATGTGACTGTCAGCAGGATTGAGTCAATGTCTTATCATTTCGGTGATTCGAAAACCTTACAGCATACACCAATTCTTATGTGTTATATAATCAACCTTTCCCAATTGCGTTGAGACAGTTTCTTTCAAAATTCATTCTGACTAGAACTCAAATTAATCTTTAAGTTTTTGATTGGTCTGCTGTCGGTCTCATTTGTATGACTGAGGCGTCAAATTATCACGTAATTATCAATCATGATCACCTAGGATCTTACTCGTTAAGAACTTCCTAATGTTTTCTTCTTACCCCGTTTTTCCGAAGATTCATAATTCAGAAGGTTCGTATTTCCGAAGGTTCGTTATTCCGACGGTTCGTAATTCCGAAAATGAAATAGGGTTCAGATTTATTTATTTATTTTATTTATTTATTTGTTTACCAACTTGTGGGAAGGAAGCACCCTCATCAGCAAAAGATGCTGTTTTTCATAGGGGTCCATTCACAAATTAAAAAACAACAAAAAAAGAACAAAAACAATATAAACATAAACATACATAAAGGAATGTAGAAAGCAAAGAAAATTATAACATGAAAACAAAGTAAAAGATTAAAAAACAACAAACAAAGTACTTAAACCTAGATACACCAAGTGAAAAAAGAAGGTATATATCAACTGGGGGGGGGGGGTGGGAGAGGGTAAAGGGGGTACAGGGGTCATTAATACATCATAAAATTATTAGCCAGATAACGGAATGTGATTTTTTCTAAGATACGTTTTAAAGGAAGTTAATGTGACACAATGTGATATTTTCTTTTCAAAAGTATTCCACAACTGAGCCCCTCGATAAACGAAACATCTTTTACCGTAGTTTGTTTTGGGTTGAGTCAAGATCAATTGGGTGTTACCAGATCTTGTATCATATTTAGTTTTACGAACGGAAAAAAGTTTGCTGATATATTCAGGGCCTAGCTTGTAAACTGCACGGAACATAGTAAGGGCTAATTGTTTTGATCTTCTAACATTAAGACGGTCTAATTTGAGGATCTCATAAACATTTTTAGTAGGAAAAGAATAGTCAGTATTAAGTACTGTTCGTAACGATCTGTTTTGTAAAACTTGTAATTGATCGCAGTTGTTTTTTCTCATGTTACCCCAGACTACACTGCAATAATCGAATTGAGATTGTATCACAGTTTTATAGAATAAAAGGGCCGTACCTTGATCAATAAATCGTCTTATCCTTTTAAGGAGATACAGACTTTTGATGACCTTCTTTCGTAAATGTTGCATATGGTCATTCCAAAGTAAATTTTCGTCAATATAAATTCCCAGATATTTACAAGTTTTGACTCTTCTAATTTCAGATCCATCAATGGAAATTTTACATTTCTCAAGTTCTATTTCCCTATTCTTGAGTCGTTGATTAGAACCAATAAACATCGTTTCGCATTTATTTGTATTAATTATGAGTTTGTTATTTTTCAACCAGGATGAGACGTGAAGTAAATCTTCATTGAGTTTGCGGTTTATCACCTTTGGATCATTAGATGAATAGAATATACACGTGTCATCTGCATAAAGAGAGACATTGCAATGGTTTAATTTATCAGGCAGATCATTGACATATAAAGAGAATAGTAAGGGCCCAATTAACGAACCCTGTGGCACACCGCAATTTACTTTTCTTTTTGAAGATGATATGCCATTTACACAAGTAAATTGTTGCCGTTCATATAAATAATTCTCAAACCATTTAACAGCAAGGTTGTCAAATCCATACAGCTTCAGCTTCTTCAACAAAATACTGTGGTCAACCGTGTCAAACGCTTTTCTAAGATCAATCATAACCAGGCTTACGAGTTCACCCCTATCAATAGAAGAAAGCCATTTATCAGTAACATTTATTAATGCAGTTTGGGTTGAATATTTAGGCCTAAATCCTGACTGACAGGGGGTAAGTATATCGTTGTTAGTTATATAATTTATCAATTGATCATATACGACTTTTTCCATTACTTTGCCCAGGATCGAAATAACAGAAATCGGGCGATAATTATCGATACGCGATTTATTACCTCCTTTGAAGATAGGTGTAACCCGCGCCGTTTTCCATTGATTTGGCACACAACTTTGAGTTAGAGATTGATTAAGAATATAGGTTACAGGAGGTGCTATGGAAAGAGCAACGCACCTAAGTATTTTCGAGGGTATATTATCTGGTCCAGTTGCTTTATCACAAGGAAGATTACTCAGTATTTTAGAGATATTATCAATATTAACTTTTTCGAAACTAAATACAGTGTTATATTTATCGAAAAAAAGAATAATTAGTTTCATGTCCATCACGTATGTATAAATTTTCTGCCTGTAAATTTTTTCCGATGTCGGTAAAGAAATGGTTGAAAGCATTCGCTAGGCGTTCACCGGAAATAGGGTTCATAATTCCGAAAATGAAAAAAGGTTCATATTTCCGAAGGTTCGTAATTCCAAAAAGTTATGTAGGGCTCTATTGCTATGGGAAATTTGTGTTTCGGAATTACGAAGCTTCGGAATTATGAACCTTCGGAAAAACGGGTGCCCCCCCCCCCCCCTCCCCACCTGAATCTACATGTAGGGGCTTCAGAATTATATACACTCACCGGTTAAAGGCAGTTTGAAGAATTCTTGAAATTTCAAAATGGCGTCGGTAATATTTGTCTCTGTAGTATCCCGGATATTTACACCATGTGTTTGGGGCATGAAACCGTAGTCCTGAAGATACTTCTAGGTATCAGAAGGAAAGAATGTCAGTGATGTTTCGAAAAGTATACACTGGAGAAAACAAAATGGTACAAATTTGCCCAAAATGAGGGTAATTGTGTGTCCGACCAACTTTTGGCAATATTATGCCCAACTTGGTTAACGTTTTGCCCAATCATGATCAAATTTTACTACGAACTGAGCAAAAACCATCCGAGTTAGCCATGATAATTGCTAAAAATTGGTCAGACACATAATTACTCTCATGTTCGTTTACCCACTGTTTACCCCCCCCCCCCAAAAAAAAAAAAAATTCAGTGTATACTAGATGTCTTATATGCTTTTATCTGTCTCTCTCTGTTCCCCCCCCCCCTCTCTCTCTCTCTCTCTTATCTCTCTCTCCTCCCTTTATCCTATCGGATCCGGGCTAACTCGGCACTAGGGCGAACTCGGCCTTGGCGGAAAATCGCGGCCGAGTGAGCACAGAGAGTTGAACCGATCGCACATACTTGTGTTGAATTTCGCATTAATCACACATTTCAAAACACTTAAATTCAAAATTATTTGATATCAATGTGTAAAATGATTAGCAAAGAAGTTATTTTAAAAATTTCAAGAAGTAAAATTATACAAAACATGAAATTTAAGGCTTGAAATAGGTACGGTGCGTAGCGGGGATTTCAAGTCTTGAAACATAGTCACCGCGCAGTGCCGAGTTCGCCTTAGTGCCGAGTTGGCCCGATCCCATCCTATCTATCTCGCCCACGACTGTAATCTTTATTTGCTATATCTTTACGAAGCAATATTATACATAAACACATTCGTTTCGTTTTCAGCACCACGGTACGATGAATACTTGAAGCACTTAGTTTGTTTCAAACCAGTATGGCTCTCTCTCTCTCTCTCTCTCTTTCTATATTCTCTTTTCTTCATTTTCTTGCTTAAAAAAAAGAATGCTCGTCCCCCCCCCCCCCCCTTGGACCCCCTTTCTCCTGTGGGCCCTGACATATACATTATGTACGGTACGTTTACAGTGTATTTGAAGAAAAAAATATAAAGCTTGGAAATCATACCGTTAATGCATTCTCTTCCAAAGGCAAGACGTCCTCAGTTATCCCATCTTCCGCAATAGTTCCATCATCGCTTGAGTCAGAGTCAGCGGCATCGAATCCGTGTCCTTCAGTCCCAGTGTCCCAAAGTATAGGCCTTGCCGACATGCAAGCCACACGCATAGACAGTATATAAAAAATCATTACAGTCGCCATACAACTTGAAAACGGCATCTGTATTTTTTTAAAGAACAATTGGATTTTCTCTCCCCTTGCTGCTTTTGCGGCATCCACCTCTCTCTTTTTACGGCAAAGGACTGCAACAATTCACCGAACAACGGAAAGATCGTCGAAGCGACGAGGGGGACATAAAATCATTCAAGGTAGCAAACGTAGTCGGAAAGATTTATTCGTGATTTTTTTTCTTCTTCGTGACTCTGTGGTAGTGATAGTACAGTATCAATGACAGAAAAGTGATAAACTAAATGGATGCAGACCAAAGATTGTCGTACTTCAAACTAGGTCATCTGAAAGCCCTACTGCTGAAACAAGTTAACAACTTAACAACTTAATTGCATCATCTCGTCTGTCGCCATGGTAATATCGATCAAAATTCTTTACAGATATTGAGGCTTATAACTTCCTTGAATGTTTTCAATACACGATCATCCTATTATAGCTTTTCATGGGGGTGTACATAGTTAGTTGTTGGTTCTATTAGAGAACAATAAGGCATTGTTGCCTTTAATCTCATCCTGGTCTTCCAGACCAGTAGTATCTTTCTTTCTCTTTGATCCTCCCTTTTAGTACAACATCCGGCTTGATTCTCAGCTGTTATCAGAAAATCGGTTTGTTTAGTTCAGTTTGTTTCTTGGCATTTCTGATAGTGTTTCCTTGTCTTCTCAAAAGATTAAAGTCATGTGATTATATTGTGAAACAAACTGTCTGGAAGCAATTGGGAAAGGTTGATTGATGTAGGATGCGGGCTAACTCGGCACTAGGGCGAACTCGGCCTTGGCGGAAAATCGCCGCGGAGTGAACCCAGAGAGTTAAAGTGATCGCAAACACTTGTGTTGAATTTCGCATTTAATTACACATTTCAAAACACTTAAATTCAAATTATTTGATATCGATGTGTAAAATGATTAGCAAAGAAGTAATGTTGACAATTTCAAGAAGTAAAATTATGCAAAACATGAAATTTAAGGCTAAAAAAGGGTACGGTGCGTAGCGTGGACTTCAACTCTTGAAACATAGTCACCGCGCAGTGCCGAGTTCGCCCTAGTGCCGAGTTAGCCCGACCCCTTGATGTAGTACACTATTATGGTGTATACTGTGAGGTTTTGGATTCACCTAACGAAGAAAAAGTTGACTTAATCTTGTTGAAAGTCGCATGCACTGAGCACAGAAATGGGTATAAGAGACTACACAATCATGATTGTATACGGCAGGAATGTCTGGTCGAATAGAAAGGTATTTGAAAAGCAATCCTTTTCAGTGGACTGACATTGAAAGAATCTTTAACATGTTTAAAAGAACTCAGCCTCGTCAGACTCTTACGCTGGAGTCAATGTATCTGAAACAAGTTCTGTCTCTACCCCCTCAATTTCTGGATGGAAATGGGCATAGACATACATCGGAAGCATTATACCAAGTATTATACAGTCATGTACATGTACACATAATAGTGTTCGAGAAGTGCCCCAAAACACCTCTCCTCCCCCCCCCCCCCCCCCTATTTGCGAATAGGCCTCAAAAGTTTGATTCAGATTTTCAAAATTCTTTGCTTCGTTTTAGGATATATTTTACATTCAAATTTTACAACTCAATAGAATATTAATCATATATAAATGACACAAAAAGTAACTACAAAAATTGAAATTGACTTATACATATCAGTATTACATTTTCCAATAAACTTCAACAAATCCTTTGATAATTCATCTTTTCTTTTTGTTTGTTTTCTTTCCCTTCTGCTCCTTATATTTCTATTCTTTTTTTTCTGATTTCTTTTTCAAACCTACACAAATGACACAAAAGGTAAATACAAAATCATGTTTTAACTTACATATGTCAGTATCAAATTTTCAAATGAACTTAAACAATTCCTTTGGTAAGTCATCTTTTCTCTTATATATTGTATTCCTATTCTTTTTTTTTCTGATTTCTTTTTCAAACCCAAGTTTCAGTACAAGATCTCTCCGATCTATTCCCATTTTGTTGCGTTCCAAAATAACTTTATATGCGCCCCAGAAAGCTATGGTCAGAAATAAATTAGACTGGCAATTACCTTCTGTTTTCATTAAGTGCAAGATGCTAATCTTGGTTGTTTGGACGTTGTATACTTCTTGAAATATATTTTCAACATGCGTGAGAAAAGGTTTGTTTAGAACACATTCAGTGAAAGCATGGATAATATCTTCTTTTACTTTACTCTCTAAACAGAAACCTTCTCTTATTAGACCCCATTTAAAAAGATTGCTTCTTATTGGTAATAAATTATACAATAATTTTAGGTTAAATTCCAGAACCTACGTTCTGTAATTTGCACAAGGTTACACTTAAATACATGTGACCAGTTTATATCAATGTTAAGTTTATTTTATCAATATGAACAACATGTGCTGGTTAGAAATTTATATAAAACATTCCACATCAGTTTACTCATGTCTTTTAATCTGGTTCCAATAAGCAGGGAAGTGTAACTAGATTAAACCCTTGCTGCTGTCTATCATACTGCTGGTATTGTTTTTTTCAGTTTCGCATAGTCAACCATCACAGTACATTTACTTCTGTGGACCATGCTGACATTGATCGTTGACATGATATTTTCCATTGACCGAAGGCCATTTCTCCAAACTAGATCTCTAAGATAAGTTACACTTCTGTCACACCAGTCTTTATAAAATAAGGCTGATTATTAAACAATATATATTTACTGTGCCAAATAATTTGATTTAGCATATCACTTGAATCACAGTTGGACATGTTAACATCTTTCACAGTGGTGAAAGTTCTAATGAATTCACATGCTTGTAAGATCTCTTTGTAAAAGAAGGGGATTTTCTTTTCATTTATAATGTTGGACGTACTCATGCTATAACTACAATTTAATAACAAAGTGATACCTCCTAGAAGGTCAAACCAATAATAGCACAATTTTTTCCACGTTTCTCTGTTTTCGTTTAGGAATCTGCCTAACCATTTCAAGCGAAAGCTTAACATTTGATTCTGCATATCGACCATTCGTACTCCACCTTTCTGATAGTCTTCTGTAAGGGTACATCTTTTATTTTTTCTATTTTCCTATTCCAAATGAATTTGAATACTATATTATTCAGAATTTTCATAAACTTTGATGGAAGTGAATCAACAATACTCAAGCGAATAATTTGACTAAGAGCTAGACATTTTAGAACCGTCACCCTACCAAAAATGGTGACCGGTAGGTTTCTTTTCGCCCAGCTATCAAGAATTTTTTTGTAGTTTTATTGTTTTATTTTTGCTCCCAATCTAACCTTAGAGCTTCATCATTATTAGAATGAACGTAATGACCTAAATATTTTACTGGTTTATCAGCCCACATTAAATCATATTTTATCATATTGTAAGATTTACTTGTGTCTCTCAACCATATCAAGCTTTTTTCTCTTCTTCTTCTTCTTTATTAATCTTCGGGCCTGCGTGCTATGTTACCAAAAAACTGTATAGCTCATGTAAATTGATTCAGATATGACATACATGTAAGATATCAGTCTAACATCTTGGATAACTTTCGGAGATATTCTGTGGTCAAAGCTCTCTGTCTTCGCCTATAAACCTATATACTCTGCCGGACCTCGGTTCGGATCTGAGTCGCGTCTGTCCGATGTTGACGTTAAGGGATGGTCGTCAGTTAGGGAAGAGGGGGGGGGGGGGGGGGGGTTAAATCGAGGTGGTTTCCCCCACTACCAGGATGAAATTTGTATTATATTCGGTATAATGCGTCCGATGAATTATGTCCCGCTTCCTCCATAACTCGAAGTAAAAGGGGTAAAGACTTTCGGAAAAACGGATTCGGAGAAACAACCTTCGGAATAAATTAAGAAACCCTACTATAGTATTTCATTTTCGGAATTATAAACCTAATTTTATTTTTGAATTATGAACCTTCGGAAAATAACATGCAACCGATACATCTGCAGAAATGGGGAAAGGCATTTCGCTTCACGTGATACACAATCGATTCCAGTGTTATAGGGAGGACCCCAGGGGCGGCGCCAGGGTATTTTGATAGGAGGGGCAAGACGACCTAAAGATGACGTCATATTTTTTCTCTATTAAATAACAGGGGTAATATAGAATTATATGTTTAAGACCTCTCTTTTTTTAATACTCCTCTTTCTTCTTTCTTCCCTTTTCTTCCTCCTTTTCTTCTTTTTTCTTCTTTTTTTTCTTTTTTCACTACTTGAAAAATCATAGGGGGGGGCGGTCGCCCCCTCTGCCCCCCTGTAGCGCCGCCCCTGGAGGACCCTATATGACCCAATGAAAAATAACCTTCAATTAAAAAAAAATCAAGAAAAATGCGCAATAATAAAGGAAATTAGTTGAACAGTGTGCGATTTATTTAATTTTTGTTGTCGGTGGTACTTATTTATCTACTTGGTTATCTACTTATTTATTTCTTCATTCATAAATAACAGTGATGTAGTCGAAGGCAGCAGTTCCGAGTAACACGGCCGCTGAAAAATATTACCTTCCATAGGTTTTGTACACGTGACTCGCTCCGAGGCCAAGGAAACAAAGCCACTATAAAAACATGGCATGAAGGCCGAACTTGACCTATAACATTGATGAATACATACCGGATGGCAACTCGCGTCGTTTTTTTACAATGGGAGATGTATGAAAGAATAGTCTCCTGTGTCTGTCTTTATGAATGAACAATCGCAATTGATCCTCGTCGATCAAAATAATACCTCCAATCAAACGTATTAAGGGAACAACTCTGTCTTCTTATTGTCTGCGTGTGATGGGTGGTGTCGCGATTAATGACAGAGAACTTGAAGTACAGTAGATTTAGACTGCAGAGTGTCAAAAAGAATATGGGTCAAGTTTCGCATGGGAATCGTGAGACAAGGTTAAAATAAAGGGAAGGTTTAAATTACAATCAATAATATTTAATTGCCAAATTTGAGAAGTCAAGGACCATCCCTATTTAAGCTTAAGGTGCCCAATTTTGCCTCAGTTTGAGTGACTATAACGATAAGGAACCTCAACTTCGCAAAGACAGTGTTTAATGACATAGTGGAAGCTGTAGTCTGATATCATAATATGCGGTGATTTTGAAAGCAGGCTTCTAATAAATACAAACACTTAGCAGGACGATTCGCAACTATTTTACCCGAAATTTCACATCATGACTGTTCACAAACCTTGTGTAATCATCACCATCACCATCATCGTGTTCTTTCTGAATGCGTGCGCACCTTTCCCCGTCATCCGCCTATCCAGACATTCCAGAGAGACCGACGACGCGATGGGCAATGACTCCACAAAGGAAGCGTCGTCGACAGCGACAATGAACGCGCAACAGGAGACGTTTGTGGCAGATGAGAACCAGAGGTTTCAAGTTCAGGTGAGTGTCTTATCATTACTGTTATGTCTAACCATGAGTGGTGCCATAATCCTCTGAAGGAGGAGCACAGATTTTTTTTTTAAATATCTGACAAGCAAAAACTAGAAGTTCTCTCAATTTTTCGGATGGAGCAAAATTATGTTTGCTCTTGTTTGTTGTTGTTGTTTTGTTGTTGTTTTGTTGTTTTTTGTTTTGTTTTGTTTTGTTTTGTTTTTTGTTTGTTTGTTTGTTTTTTGTTTGTTGTTGTTTTGTTTGTTTGTTTGTTTTTGGGAGGGGACATGTCTGGAAATCCATAGAGGGCAATCGCCCCTGACGAACCGTCCCCTAACATCTCCCCCCCTATATCTAAGCCAAAATCCATACAAGGCAGGGGGACTAAGGGGTTACAGTCTCCTCCTCCTCCTAATATTGGGACAATCCTCACCTCTTATTCAGGCGTGAGGTGGTCTTGAAACTTTTCATATCTTTCATTTTGTCATTATTTCTTTTTAAACGACAGAATTTGCATATAATGCGCCGAGTGGAATGCGATTGAAGCGACTAACCGTGGGAAGGGTGTGAGAGGTTGTATCAACTCCATTTCGCATTTCCCCCATTTTTCCTCCTCTCTCTCTCTCTTTCTCTCTATCTATTTTTTTCCTCTCTTTCTTTCTTTCTTTCTTTCTCTCTTATTTTGTTATTCTTTTTGCCATTCGATGGGGGATGTGATTGCCCCGCATTTACCACCAACAGCAACTAACATTTCGATTAATCTCATTTTTTTTAAAAGGAATATCTCGAGAGAAATGGGTACCTTCCTCTTCAGCTGGTTTTTGGTCCTGTGTATCGAGTAAGCGATGAGAACTTCAGCGCTGCCCTACAGTCATTCCAACGATTCGTCCATCTCCCAGCAACAGGTCAGTTCGCAGGAGCTATTCTGAGATTGCATCTCGCAGTGTAACTCAGTGTATTCCTAATCTTTCAAAGAGATGGTTAAGTTCTGTTAAAGGTGAAGAATAATTTATGAGATTTCTCATTTTTGTGATATAGTTTGGAAGAATATATCATAGAAGAATTTTTCTCTGAAATTTTCCCTGAAAAGAACTGCTCTGCAAAATGCCCTTATATTTGAAATATGACTAGGAATAGCTGAAAAGTTTGGACCGAATTTTCATGCCACATGCGTGCGTAGTCCCATAATTTATACACGTTTCAGTGCGCAGTGCAGGTTGACTTTCAGGAAGATTGAGTTAATTTCTCATCATTTCATGATACAAAACCCTCACAGTATTAATTCTTAGGTACTACATAATCAGTTTGTTTTTTTTCTAAGTGCTTCCAGACAGTTTCTTCCACATTGTAATCACTTTACGATACTGGAGGTCCCAACAAATAGAACGTGTACTTCGATGTGGGTGTGTGTGTGTGCTTTTCAGTTTGAGTGATATATATCAGCAAGGTTTTTGTTCGTTTGGTTACATTTTCTGGTCCAAACAGAAGAATGATTAAAAATCCAGAGAGCCATTCAGCCAATTATCTTGAAATGCATTTCATTACCAGAGGGCGCTTCAGAAGCGGTTCAAAATTTGAGCAAACTATGTAAGGGTAATAATAATTTGCGTTGGTGCAGGTATTATATTTATAAGATTTTCCTTTTTCTTGAAGTAATTTTAAGCATGATATCAGGACTAAAAAGAAATGACCAGCTTTGTTTTCTTATACAGCATGACACGTTCTTATCATCGATAATACTTTGAGAACTTTCGAGGGAAGAATATATTTTCTGTTGGTGAAACTCTACAGGCGGACTTCGAGAGATTTTTATCATGATCCTTGTTCTATTAATTATTAGTTCATCATTAATCTTCTCATGTTTTGGTCGTATCGTAAACAGGCATACTGGATGAAGAGACATTTAGCCTTATAGTCGCAAGCCGCTGTGGGGTACCCGACCTGGCCGGCCAACAGGCACCGGGGACCTCGGGCCCAGGTTACACCACTTGGGCACGTTGGACAAAACTGGACCTCACTTACCGCATCTTGAGCCGTCCGCACACCATCGAAGAGGGCGCTCTTCGTGGTATCGTCACTTCTGCTATGGAGGTAGGTGAAAAGGAACTCCCTGATTCGCCAGATCAAAGACCCTGGTTTCTTGGACATTCTGGGAACTTGTTAGAAGATTCAGCAGAGCGAACATTCACTGGACCGAACTATCGACCAAAGATTGAAGGGGTGGGGCGAGGGGCTACTCGGGATAACCAAATTATGAAAATTACACAAATGGGGCAAATTTATGAAAAGACCCCCCCCCCCCCACCCCCTCCTGCAGAATTGCACCTGTAACAAACATTTGCAAGGCAGGTTTGGGTATCCCGGGTCTTAGTCACAATATTCATTAGATCAGATATTCACGAGAACGAAAATACATAATTTCTCGTCAACAGAGGACATTCAGTTTCGTGGAGCTTTTTAATCACAATTTTTTTTTTTTTCAAATCAAAAGTCGTTTAAAATCGTTTAAATTCTCTTTGATATGTACTGTAGATGTGGATGGAGGTAACCCCGCTATCACTTTGCGAGGAGCTCGATCCGGAAGCCAGCGTCGACATCAACATTCGACACGAGCGAGGGGAGCACGGGGACGGTGTGGCGTTTGATGGCCTTAGTGGAGCCCTTGGTCATGCCTTTCTGCCGAACTCTGGCGAGATCCATCTCGATCTCGACGAAGACTGGACAATCGTACGAGGGGCTGAAAGCAACGGTGAGATGATAAAATGGAAGTTGACGGTTGACGGTAGTTTTATCTGAAAAGGACAGAAGAAAAGAAATCAGTTTTGAACCCTAAAAATGTACCGATAGCACCACATTTAAGGATGCAATAAGAAACCCCATAGGAAGCATTTCTAACACTTTTACAACCTTGAATGTGTTCTACTGGGCACTTCTGCATCAATATTGCAACAGTGTAGTGAGTGTACAACGTACATTTTAAAAAATAATAGGATATCAATGTCTAATAATAGAGCAAAAACCATCCGAGTTAGGCATAAACATTGTAATTGCTAAAAATTGGTCAGACACGTACTTACTCTCACGTTGGGCAAGTCGCCCACGATTGTCCCCTGTATTGCTATTTGTTTACAATGATGCACTATTGGAGAAATTATGAAATTCGTATGCCATTTATGATGGCATATCAATTGTTGTTTTCTTTCAAGATATTCAAAGAAATCGATTTCTGAAGAAAACAATTAACGAATATTTCGAGGTAATGACCCATGTCTAAAGGAAGTAAAAAAAAAAAAAAACAGTAAAACATAAACGCCAACATAAACATAACTTATTGATTATTATGATTAAACGAAACATGTAATGCGTTCTCTTTAAACATATTCATTATTGAATTAATAGACTTAATAAAGACATTATTACTAATTTCACGTTTGATTCCGACTTTTCCCCTTATACCTGAAAAGGGACGGACTATCTGAGTGTACTAGCACACGAAATTGGTCACGCCCTCGGTTTGCTGCATTCCGGCGTAGAGGGCTCCATCATGTTTCCTTTCTTCACACAGAAAGAGACTCGTAGTAGTCTTTGTGTACGAGATATCTCATCCATCCAATCCCTATATGGTAAGTAGTTTCACAAATAATGTAGTCATTAAAATAAATTGATACTCAAAAATATCAAATTAGAAGCAATGGGAAAAATCAGAGAGAGAGAGAGAGAGAGAGAGAGAGAGAGAGACCCTGCCAGGTGCAGGGGCGGAATCCAATATTTTGCAAAAGGGGGGGGGGGGGGGGGGGGGAGGCACAAAGCAGAAAAGTTGGTAACAAGAAAGGGGGAAGGTTATCACAATCTTCAGGTGCCCTTTTGAAGTGGGGGGGGGGGGCGTATACTTAAGATATGCCAAATGCCAATTGGGTGTCAAGGGGAGGGGCATGGTCCAGTTGTGGTAACCTTTAACTCCGCCAGTGGGTTTAAGAGATTATCATTTGAGTTATATCACGAAATGTTCATCATTATAAGTAATTGAATATTGAACACACCTGGAGAGAGAGAGAAATAGAGGGAGAGAGAGATAGACAGACAGACAGACAGAGAGAGACAGAGACAGAGTCAGAGAGAGAGAGAGAGAGAGAGAGAGACGGAGGGTGTGTTGATTTATTTGCTATTCACCTATTGACCAAGAAATTTCATGAAATGACCCTATATTCATTTTCTCTTTTATTTTATTTCTGATTCTATAAGGGAACGCTGATGATTGCGAAGATGTTCAGCATCGATGTAGAGCTAGAACGACAACACCACAAACATCGACATCACCTCCGATTGATTTGCTTGAAACCATGGCGACTTCGTCTCCGTCGTCATCAACAGTAGTTCCATCGTAAAGTGTTCTAAAACCAACATCGCCGACATTGCCTATAGATATGATCCATATTGAAAGCATTATCCTAATCATCGTTATCGTCGCCATAAATATCTTAATTATCATTATCATTGTCATTTTCATCATTACCAATACTGTCATCACCCTCATCATCATCGTCATCATTATCATCACCATAATCATTTTGTAATCAATTATTTTATCACCGCCATCTTCATTGTAATCATCATTATCATCATCATCACCATCATAACTATCATCATCATCATCACCAACATTATCATCGTCATCATCTTCTCATCATCACCACCATAATCATTTTGTAATCGTTATGATCACCTATATCATTATCATCTTTATGCTCATCATCACAATAATTATTACCATCATCATATTATTACTATAATCATTATTACCATCAACATTATTACCATCATCATTATTGCAATAATCACCATCATCACCACACTTTTACTCCCAGTCATCAAAGAACATGAAAATTCCACTCATCAATGAAAGTGGCCTTGTAAAGATCACAACTTACTCACAACGACATTTCGATTAAATATCTGTGGTGTAAAATAATGTTATAATTAAGTTATATTAGAATATATTTCCTTCTTTTCTGTAAGAATATAAGAAGCCATTATTATTACTAATTACAAGAAATTTATATTATTTTTGTGCATGGGGATCGAAGATAGGAATTAAACGTAAATGCGGTAAAGCTATTATTATTGAATTCTATAAATTTGTATATTATTTTGTATGATTAGTGTACTGCTCAACCATACTTTTGTGTTCATACTATTCCCCATTGGGTTTCATACAAATTATTTTGACGTATATATTTTACAAAATGTTTTCTTTGTATTTGCAATATAAATTATCCAGGATAGAGATTTTTTACCATTATTATTTGTACTATTTCATCTATTTCATCTCTCTTCACTTTAAGTCTGTCATTACTCTCTCTCTCTCTCTCTCTCTCTCTCTCTCTCTCTCTCTCTCCTTTTTACGAATTCACTATCGCTTCCACGTCCTTTTCCTTTGTTCATTAACCTTTTTTTTTTGCAATGATTTTATCCCTTCCCTGTTTTTTGTCTTTTTTTTAAACTTAGATTATTAAACTGTTCATTTTCTGTAATATGCGGCTTGTGATGTTTATTATCCTCACAATTATAGTTTTAATGTTGATGTATATTTGATTGGAAATATATAGCCGCTTTCTATTTACATTATTTTTTTTATCTCGCCTATCTCGTCAGGACTGAAGATGTAAAACAGATTTCCTGTTTATATCAGATTATTGTCATTCGGAATAAACATATTTTGATAAAAAAGATTAATAAATATTATTATGTATATTCGCTCTGGCCGATGTTTTGATTTTTTTTAATTTTTTTTTTACTCATATCCCGTTTAAAATCTCCCTTTTCGAAATATTGATTAAATGGACAGAGAGGGCATCGATCAAGAGAAAGAGAGAAAGAGAGATATATATAGAGAGGGGAGGAGTGAGGGGGTTGTAGGGATAGAGAGAGAACCCCCCCCCCCCCAACAAAAAAAAAAAAACAACAACAACAAAGATGCATGCAGAAAGAAAGCGCGTGGAGAAAAATGCAACAATATTGTGAAAGGAAAGAGAAAGAGGGACAAAGAAAGGGAGAAGAGAGGGGGATAGAGAGAGAGAGAGAGAGAGAGCGGAAAGCATGCGGAAATGGAAAGAGAACATGCGGAAAGGAGGAAAAGTGGTAGAAGCATGCAAGAGGTACAGAGAGGGGGAAATAGAGAGAAAATATAAATGGAAAAAACCTTTAACCCTTTCGACACAATTGACCACATTTTGTGGTTTGGCTCAATAACTTTTGATTCAGAGCTCTAAAAAATATACCAGATGCATGAGTAGAAAGAGCAAAAATTTCTGCACACACATTGTCCATTTTTGTTGCATTACCATTTTGCGTTTGATGCCAGGAATTTTGAATAGGAGAATAAGTTTTAAAATCCTTAAATTGGCAACACATTGAGAGATTCAAAATCCTTACTTTTTATCCAAATTGGCAATTTTTTCAACTTTTCGACAAAATTCCTAACCATGTGTATTATTTTCAAAGACATTACACCATATTAGAACCATGTAGCACTGAAAGAAAAATATTATTGTTGCCAATTTGAAGAACGAAATGTGATCAATTTAGCCCTTGAATAATTCCTGTCCTGAAAGGGTTAACTACCCCCCCCAAAAAAAAAAAGAGAGAGAGAGAGAGAGAGAGAGAGAGAGTCAGAGAGACCCTAGAGAGAACGGCGAGAAGAAAAGAAAGAAAGAGAGAGGGGGACAGAGGAAGAGAGTGATTGTTTAGAAGCTAATGAAATGATGTGGAATTCAAGAGAACAAATTTTACAGTAAAAACACATGACCATGCAGGATAAAAAATGAAATACATGTATGAAGAAATTAATAGAAACTCGCCTTTATTACAGGGCTTTGATAGCCTGTAGCCTATAATATAGATTACAGGCTATCAATGCTACAATATCTTTACATTGTAAATCCATAGGGCCGATCCTTTTTTCACAAGGATAGTATCAATATCGTTATTTTCATGCCCTATCGAACTAACGTATTAACGTCATGCCGTTCCAAACATTTTATATTTTGGCTAAAACCCGGCCGAGTAATTTTGAACAAAATGAGCGCAGCTTCGGGTTAATATAACGGTATTTAAAAGTTACAGCCCGTCTGCAACCAGTTGCTTGTTTCAGCAAAAAATTGAAATGGCTAAAATAGGATCACGATCTTTATCCTAACAAACTCACAATGTCACGGCCATGCGAGTTGATATAGGCTTTCACACCCAGCCACGCGCACCTAACATGGGCATTCAGCCCACCAGCCGTCCGCCGGCCGGCTGCGGCGAATTACCCTAACAAAAACGCGACGGCACGCGAAGGCAGTCGCGCGAACTCCACCCGTACGCGTGGGCTTATCGAAGGCCTATTGATAAACGCTCGTCGTGTGGTTGCCCGCGCGCCTCGCGAGACAGAAAGAATGCGAGGCGCGTGCGTAGGTCGAAATAAGGCAAACAAAGTCAATATGAGGGTATTGTTAAGCACTGAAAGGGGGCTACTGATATATCTAAGAGGGCACATCGGAACAATGCTAGTTTAGTGGTATGAAACCGTGCGTGCCATTATACATTGTTTAAAACACGTCTATTCCTTCTTTTCTTCCTGTCGTCAACTTTGCGAAAAAATTGTTCCCGCTTTTTTTTTTTTCTTCTTCTTCCTTTATTCTCAACACCCGTAATGTTTATTTCTAGAATCAATATAGGCTAACGTAGCTTTTTTAAAGAAAATTTTCTTACATTATTTTGTTTACAAACAAACATGAAGAAAAAACAACAACTATTTTCATAAAACGCCCCCCCCCCCCTCCCTCTTCAAGTACCGTGTAGTGAGAATTAATATTACATCAGGGGAATGAATGTATTGCCCCTCCCCGAGGACATTATAATGCCATTAGATTCAAGCGGGCTAGTAAACTTCTTAGATAATTACTAAAACTTTTCTTTGTACATTCGTTTCTCAAAGTGACGTATAAAAAATAGCAAAGACAATTACTCATATTCAACAAAAGCACTAAAACGAAAGTTTGTTGTATGTATATATATATACACAAATTATTATTTAACCACAGAAAAGAAATAAATGTTGAATTTTATATTGTATTCACAAAGGTGCATGGACTAAGTAAATCCTAGGCCCCGTTTCATAAAACTTGATTTAAAAAACAACTGCTGCAGATCTATGACAAATTTGTTCTTAGCCAATCAAATTCCATGGTTTCAGTAGCTTATAACAAATATCGTAACTTGTCAGTGAAAACAAGTTTTATGAAACGGGTCCTTGGTTTAACTTACTCAATGCACTGATTTTTGTAGCGCCAAGTGTCGCCTCTTTATTCCGTAGAAATTACTGTAATTTTGTAACAAATGAATTGACGAAATTAATCCAGTCGTGAGATGAAAATGAGAAATCAATTTCATGCCATGTTTTTGTTTGCATATAAAAATTTTGAAAATTATGGTAATTTTCACGGGATGGAGAGACTGGCACTTGGCGCTCTTTAAATCAGTGGAAGTAACAGTTATTACTCTATCCCATGGTTTAACCTGCATGGACTAAAATTAGTACGCTGTTGTGAATACTGGCTTAAAAGACTGAAACACCTATAATGAATCCATTTTTATCAGTTATTTCATATTGCATTATTAATATTTCCCTCTCCCGTACATCATAAATGTTGCGAATATATGATAGCGTTCTCAAGACAAATGTAACACCAAAAGAATTAAATAGGGATAGGAAAAAGTCCCATTTTTTCCTCCGTCACAAACACCCATCCACTCTTTTTTTTTGGGGGGGGGGTGGGACGTGGGGGTAATCGTTAATATGGCAGTAGTTTCCTCCAGTTTGAAAGCACAAGCAAAGAAAAAATACAAACAAACAAAAAGGGGGAGGAGGAAGAAAATAAAAGCGAAGCGATCATAATACAGTTAAAGCTCTTTCATAATTATATACCATCTGTATTTATCTGTCCCCTAAATTTCCCCCTCTTCCCCTATCCCCCTTCTCTCTCCCCCCCCCCCCCTCTATATCTCTCCTTCTCTCCCCCTCTCTCACATGAGTACGCACACGCACACCAATCTCCCTACCCCCTCATCCAAACCACACCCACATACACGAACACACTTACCTTTTCCTCTTTTCTCTCTCTCTCTCTCTCTCTCTCTCTCTCTCTCTCTCTCTCTCTCTCTCATTCTCTCTTTACTCATTCTCTCTTTACAATCCCATTCCATGATTGATAATTCGTTTTTGTAGAGGCAATCATTTGTGTCTTAAGTATTCCACATGATATTTCTGGGTCATATGCCAGACGTCATAATTCACTCGAGATTTTGAAGGAAACATGTTGGGTTGTAAAACTATGGCAAATTGATTTATAGCTTATTATTATTTCGTCAGCATACAACAGTGGAGTAGATTTATTGCACCAATTTCAAAACCGTCCATACCTTTTGTTCGCGAAATGAATGGATTATTAATGTAAGAAAAAAAAAAACAGGGAAAAGTAGTGGTTAAAAGATGCTTGAAAATGGAAATTATTACACAGAACAGCTGTAATTTGGAGAGACGTAAGCTATAATGTAATGAAATATACCGTCGTAATTATTCATTGATCCTTAACAACTCACCGTTAAAGTGTCATTATAGAGAAAATAAATTGTTATCTAACTAGAGCACTGAATGATAAAACACCCACTGATCAGGTTTACAGGAATAGACACAAAAAGATCGAAATATCGACCTTAATTCGAGTGTTATCATTTTTCTTTAAACGGACATCGCGAGCTCGTGCTGGCGTATGCGGAGGCGACCGCAAATTAATGATCACCTCATTGTAATTTTCCAAGTCACTTAACCCTTTCATCAAGCCTTTGTTGGTTATGTTGTTTATGGACATGTTAAACTTGGACGAGAGTTACAGACGTGAGCAAGGACGAGAGAGGGAAAAAAATTCTCGATATAAATCCTTCTGAGGAGAAAAAAAAGGCTGATACATTGGGGATTGTCAGTTTGTGGTTTTATTTCGGGCATGGTTTTTGTTTTTTGAAGGAGTTGTGTCATATACGTTGTTACGTGCATGTTTTTTTTTTTTTTTTTTTTTTTCATACTGGTATGGGGCAGCTGATGATGATGATGACGCGAGGAGTACCACAAAATGAAAACTTGGAGCGTGGATATCGTCTGCGTTAAAGAATAAAATGTCCACTACGAAGTGGCGTATGTATTCCGATCGAGAGTTCGTTTTAGACTACCAATTTCTTTCTTTAACAAAATAATGTAACAATACAAGCATTTTCACCGAGATAAAAAAAACAAAACAAAAAAAAAACAGTTGAGTTGTAGAGTTGGCTATTAGACCTAAAATGAGTTTAAAATATTTGTTATTTCTGCATTATGTTAGATGCATAGGATAATCAGTCACTCTAGTTGCCATGTACGCTATAATATTATATCTACACCAATCCTTCCGAAATTCGATAACAGAGTAGAAAATAATTTTTAAAAGGGGGAGGGGGCAGATTTACAAGTTTTATTTTTTCTGTGATCACATTTTCTTCAGTATTTCCGCTCGAAAAAATAGTAGGCAGCTCTATACCTTGCCTTTACTCCCAAGATGTAGCATGATGACACATTTCTCTTCTGGTAGGACAATATTTCCGCCGACGATAAGGTGTGAAAATGAGCTTCGTCCGCCCCGCCCTTCGTACAAAAGGCTCGCGCGTGCACGCTACAGTCGCGTGCGTCCGTCCACGCGACACAAAAGAGCCTGCCTTCGCGTGCCGTACATTACAGGCGGTCATGCGAGAAAAGACATTAACTCCGAAGATTGTCTTACAAGAGATGCCAATGAAATTGCTACCCCTAAATCCTCTTGCATTTTACCAAACCCCCCTGGTCCATTCTTCGTTCTAATACATACTTACAAGTCCGATATGGAGAATTAAGGATCGCGGCAGATTTGGTATTTTTATGCAGATATATCACGTTCGGACCAAGCGGGATGCCCAGTCAAGGAAACGGGACACTAAATTGCTCTTTCTTTCTTTCTTTCTTTCTTTCTTTTTTTCGGTTCTGCGTTTTCGTCCACCCCTTCTTCACTAATTTGGTGTAATTCATCTATGCAGCTGTAAATTAGCCTCAAATTCATTTGGAGACCTATTCTAGAAAAGTATTATTAGGCACCTGCTTCTACGTAACTATAACCAAACTCATTGGGAACTGGATAGAAAGAGAGAGAGAGAGAGGAAGAGAGAGAGAAAGAGAACGAAAGAGGGAGAGAAAAAGAGAGAGGGAGTAAGAGAGAGAGAAAGAGTGAGAAAGATAGAAAGAAAGAGGGAGAGAAAGAGAGAGTTTGAGGGGGAATAAAGGGAGTGGAGAGGATAATTGTGAATATGAGAATAACAATCTCGTATCATTTTTTGTTCTTGTAAAGGATTTTATTGCGATAACGCAAAATTGTGCATTGCTCTCGTAATGGTTTAGATTTGGAATGCTGGATATAGAAATGTTGTATTAAAAATATGTTTTTTGGCTTTTATTCCGTTTAGCAAAATAAAAACTAAGATATCCCAATAGACAGGGGTGTCGATCCGTGTTCATGATTGGGGGGGGGGGGTGACAGGCGAGGGAGCGAAGAGACCGAGCGGGGGAGGGTGTGGGAGGGGGGATACCCCCTCCCACACCAGGGACTTTTTCAAAAATCTGTCTATAAAATTTGCATTTTAGAGCACCCCAAAATGGTTTTTAATAAAAAGAAGGAATGCACGGAGCCCCTTAATTGAGAATAACAATGCGAGCTAACAAATTTTCTTCGATATTTTCGAATTGAAATTATGGCATTTCTTATTTCCTTACTTCTAATCATTAAAAAATGTGATGGTATTTCAAGAATGAGTTTGGATAATTATTAGTTTTAAGTTAATTTATCATAATTCTTATTCAATTTATCCAAAATTATTGGGGGGGGGGTGATAATACAGGCCATCCCCCACCTCAATTTTTTTTGGGGGGATATATATCCCCCCCCCCCCCCCCACCCGGATCGACACCCATGCCAATAGATGTATATTACTTCTAAAGTGGTTTGGAGAAACATGAAACACCACCCTGTAAATCTACAAAACTGAATAATTATATTCAAATAATGGACATAATTAATTCTTTATTAATTTCCCAGAACAGTAGTTAAGTGAAATTTGTCAAACATAATTCCACACATACCTTTTTTTTTTCAACTAGATAATCTGCGTTTAAAAGGTTTTACACTTTTCCGTTTACTTCTTCTCATTAATTTTCAAACCTAAAAGTACAGGATTTCCTTTCGCAACTTGCAAGAAAAAAAAAATCAATTTCGCTATCAAAATTCATGCGTAATGAACCAGTTTTTTCCGTTTCCTTCTTTCTTTCAGCTTGCCAAGAACCAAGGTTTTCCTTTCCTTATCTTTTTTTACCTCTTTCCACCTCATTTGCCAACTTTCCTATCATTAATTTGGCTTTTCAATGATCCACCGTGGATCGATAGCAACTAGGATCGATGCTGTGATGAATAGCAGAGCAGCGAATTAATTAGTGGGCCTGCATGCCAACCTTGATTTTTGCGTACGATTACATCGGGAAAACGTGACACGAAATCGTGGAAGGATTTCGCCTGATTAACCGGCGTGGAAGCGGCACCGGTGGTTGCAATCCTGGACGCCGAGGAAGAGAGAAAGAAAGAGAGGGAGAGAGAAAAAGAAAGAGTGAGAGAGACAGAGACAGAGAGAGAGAGAGAAAGAGAGAGGTTGAGGACAGAAACATAAAGGAAAGAGAGTAAGTTACAGAAAAAAAAACACGAATGAAGGTATTAACTTTAAGGGAAAAGAAAGGATAAAAGTCATAAAAGAGGGATTGCTGGAAGATGGAGGGGGAGAGAGGGAGTCAAAATAATTGTGAACAGGACAAAGAAAAGAAGTTTTAAGAAAAGTTGAATGAACATAAATTTGGGAGCAGAGAGAGAGAGAGGGGGGGGGGGGATATATCCTTCTCAGGATGTGTCAAAAGTACTATTAAAAAAATTAAGTATTTTGATAGATAGTAGTAAGCAACAGAAATATGAAAAACAAAGGAGAAAATATCAGAATTGTGCTTTTATCATTTATTGCCCGAAAAGCAAAGATATTGAATTCTATAAATAAAAATAAAAATAAAAATAAAAATAATTATTCTCAATAAAGTGGGATAGAAAGATTAAATTAATATCAGGATGTGAACGATATAAAAAGGGGAATTGTAGATAAGATCACAGATTCTCTTGACACCACTCCTAACTAGTCGATCGATTGCAGGCTTGGATGGGTTAGGGGAAAGGGGGGGGGGGGAATTGGTAAAACATGAGAATGTATCAAATTGACCGGCATATGCTACTTATATCAGGAGGTCAAAACAAAACAGTGGAGAAGTGAAGGTATTCCAAACTTCTTATTAACTCTTATAAACTTTATTATTAGATAAACTGACAGAACAACCCCCCCCCCCCCCCCACCTTCCCTTCTCCCCATACCGCTTGTATGATACTCGCGTCATCCCGTGGGGTCCGCGCAGCTGCTCGTGATGTCGATACGCCTAATACAGAAAGACAACTATAAATGAAGAAGAAAAAAAACTTCTGTTCAAATGGTCAAGAGAAAATATTGTCCGAAATCCTTAAGTTGACAGGACCACGAATAATATACCCAGTGGTCACCTGGCCCCAATGGCCGCTCTACAGTTGGATGGACACGCCACTCGTGAAAAATCGTTTTTGTTCCTTGTTTATATAGAAAATACAGCGCACAAAAGGGCATGTCCAAAGTTTATAACAATTACATTGATTCCAGGGGTATAATCATAGAAAAAATTGTTGATTTTTTTTCTACATTTCATCTTTTGAAGACAAACGGAGATGGAAATAAGAGAAATGGCTGTCCGGCTTGGACAGAAAGAGATCGATAATATTGAGCGGGATGTCGGGTTAGAGCGCTTAAATTTGTCGACTGATATTGTGACGATTGAATGATGACTTTTTCATCCGTTTATGAAAATAGAATTGGAAAGATCACGTGATTTTCATGATGTTCTCTCTCTCTTTCTCTCTCTCTCTCTCTCTCTTTATCTGTCTTATTAATTGTCTCAATCTGCCTCTATCATAAACCAGAACAGGAGCAAATACAATGTAGTTCCTATGAAAAAGAAGTTTTAACCTTTTTTTTTTCTTGGGAATGCGTATTGATAAACGATTATTCTGTAACCTGTCCCTTTTCAACCTATATAGCTCTGTGATAATTTCCTCATACCTGTCATACTTTTTGGATTGCTTATTTTGTTTGCCTGTTGTTTAATTGTTGTTTGTCTACAAGTTGTAAATCAACTCAGCTTATTACAAATTAGAATTATATACAATTCTAATTTACATTCGAATGTGAAAAAAAGTCAGTATTTTCTAAGAAGATGGCATTATGTTCAAAGCTGTGTTTTCTTCACAAGGCTATCGAATATAAACTTTACAAATAAGAAGGTAAATGTTTGTGGACAGTGGACATGATTTAAGAAACTGTTTTGGAAGAGGCTGCTTGTTGAATGAAAATACAGGTGATAGTTTCACTTATAAAAAAAAAAGAACACGGAGGAGAAAAAAGGGAAACGTGAGCAAAAAAAAAAAAAAAAAAAAGAACGTGATTTTTTTTTCCCAAGAAAAAGTCGAGTTCTGCTCATGGGATTACATTGTGAAAGAAACTGTATGGAAGCAATTAGAAAAAGTCGATAAATAATTAGTACATAAGAATTGGTGTATACTGTGAGGTTTTGGAATCATCAAAAAAAATACGATATTGACTCAATCTTGCTGGGGAAAAAATGTGCGCTGGACACAGAAATGTATTGCACACACAAACTTCATTTATTTCGAAAATGAGGGCATATGAAGAGCAATCCTTTTCAGCATGTTCAGGGGACATTCCTACTATGATATCCTTCGAAACTAACATAGAAAAGAATGAGAAAGCTTCCAAATTATTTTTCACCGTTATTAGAATTTAACCTTCTCTTTGAAGGGGGATGTGGAACGGGTATAGCTTGGAACAAAGGAGGAGAGGACGCGACGCTTTAAACTTCTTTTCTTCCCTGCTTCACGGCAAAGTTGCTAATTAATTATGAACGTGAGACTAACGCACATGGACCCAGTGTAATAATCATCGCTATATCCACAAGCAGGCTGCTTTATGGGGGAAAAATGCCGAGTACCCCCCCCCCCCCCCCGTCTCTTTTTTTCTCTGTCTGTCTTTTTTTTTTTCTCTCTCTCTCCCTTCCTCCCTCCCACCCTCTATTTCTCGCTGTTCAACACTGTATATTTGTTTCTATTTGTCATTCTCAGTCTCCGTTTCACTCCCTTTATCTCTCTCTCTCTCTCTCTCTCTCTCTCTCTAGCCTATTTCATCCCCTGTTCTTTCTCGCTTTATCTCTCTCTCTCTCTCTCTCTAGCCTATTTCATCCCCTGTTCTTTCTCGCTTTATCTCTCTCTCTCTCTCTCTCTCTAGCCTATTTCATCCCCTGTTCTTTCTCGCTTTATCTCTCTCTCTCTCTCTCTCTCTCTCTCTAGCCTATTTCATCCCCTGTTCTTTCTCGCTTTATCTCTCTCTCTCTCTCTCTCTAGCCTATTTCATCCCCTGTTCTTTCTCGCTTTATCTCTCTCTCTCTCTCTCTCTTGTCTATCCATCATTATCTCTTTTTCTCTCCATCGTTTCGTTCGCTTGCAGCAAACTTTTATTTTTCCACTAGAGCCTTACCCCTATACAGCCCCAGACCGTCACTCAAAGAGACCGAGTAATGTGCCCTTCTTATGACCTCTTTTTAAAGTTACCTTGCGTGTGGCAAGTGAATTTTATGAACAGAAGTTTATTGCCCTGCACAGGAAAATAGGCTAATATTTTATATTATGATTGATTCTGATAAAATCATCAATTCTTTTCTTCTTCAAGCTCGAATTCGTTAGAAATGTCTTCACTAATTTCCTTTCTTTTGTTGGCCATTTAAACGTAAGAAAACACACGTTCTACCAAGCAGTATAATATCTTTGAATTAAATATGATGTTTCAATCTACTGTTATGATCGCACTTTAAAAGTCATGGAAATTCCTCGCTGGCCCTTCTCTACCTTACTTCCTTTCTCTTTTTCACCCCCCCCCCCCCCCCCCTCTCTCTCTCTCTCTCTCTCTCTCGCTTTCTCGTATTTTCTCTCAATCTGCAACTCCTATCTCTCGTTTACGGTAACCTCTTTTTTCTTGGTTCAAAACCTTGAACCCCCGAACAAGAGCAATAGTTGGTAATCGATTGTATAAGATCAATGAAGCTAAAGAGCCCTTTCAATCGTCCAACCAGACGCCAAAACTCCAACCCACACCCCCTTCTGATCCTGAACCGTTTCTCTTCCCTGACCGTTTTCCTCCCTTCTTTCTAAAACCTTGACTTATCATTGACAGCGTATGGTATGGACGGTAAAAATCACCCAAACTCACGAAATTTGTCTTCAAACAGCAGCACACGTAATGGGATCCAAAAGTGAATCGCATAAGTGTTTGACTTAATGGTTGCACGACAAATGCTTCGGTGACAATTGATCCGCAGTCAGTAATTTATATACTAGCCATCTCGCTTTACTTAAACCCTTGACCAAGCACTATAAAGTCTAGTAAATGTCGCAGGACACCCCCGAGGTTCGGTTTTTAACCCTTAAAGTCTATAATTTCATTTGGGGTGCAAATTTGCACCTATGAGCATGATGAAGGTAAAAAGCAACATAATAATTGAAGCTCAAATTTTGAGAGAGGAATGCTTTTGTTTCTCTGTAAGAAAAAAAAACAACAATATTGTGCTTTATTCGAAAATAAAACTGTAAATAAATTTCTGATACCGTGCCTTGATTGACAGAAATTGTCAGATAAGAAATAGCTGTGCATATTAATACTATGACTTATTTTATAGCAGATAACAGTATTTAATCAAACACTTCCCTATGCAATATTGCATATGAATTATCCTTCGTCGTCAACAACAGATAGAAATATTGTGCAAAAAGAAAACGATAAAAACTTCATTAACACCGAATAACGTCACATTGCACCTGTTACATGTATATTTTAGGTCTCATTTGTTGTGTAAGAAATGTATAGTGTTTTTAGGAATGCATCATAGAACTATTGCGCAATCAATGAAGGTTGATTATTAGTCTACTACACTTCGTATGATGAAGACAAAGCTGAAAATTGATTGCATCTGCTGATTCTGAAGGCTTAAACGGTTGGCAGACATTCCTTTTCAGATGGTGCAGGGGCGTAATAAACTATAAATACTAAGTAATCGATGAGGCCTTTCATGTTATTGCTAAGAGTCACATAATAATATGAGACATAAAACTTGCTTGGTCTTGTAAGTGCATGTACCTATAGCTCAAAAAAAAAAAAAAAAAAAAAGGAGAACGTCCACTTCTACAGTTCAAAATGTGATGACTATGATGTGGGGTAGTGACTAATTTATTTTATTTACATGTATATGCTAATAAGAAAGCCGTTGGTAAAGAAGCAACAGGAGACCCACTGCTTTGAATCCTATCCGAGGGACTGGGTATATAATATCATTCTATCGCCAGTACGATCACAATCCGGCATGGAGCTGAAAAGAATATGGGAGGTGAAGGCAAGGGTATATAGTACTAATAGTGATAGGAGCCTTGCCATTGGGAACTGTATACAGACACAAAAGCTTCGTGACTGATCTTGGTAGTAATAGTAGCAGTAGTAGTATAGCAGGATTATTAATATGATGATGATGATGATGATGATGATGATGATGATGATGATGATGATGATAACAACAACAAAACAGTAGGTTCTTGTATAGCACACAAGACATCCGTGGAGCTCCAGTTACATAGGCCTGGTCATATTCGTTTTAATTTCATTAAATATAAATTCTCGATTTTTAAAACCAAAGGAGTGAACACAAAAGAGGGTATACGATTAATATATTATCTATTCAGGCCGCAGAGTGAGAAAAGAATGGTTTCATGAATAGGTAAGAATACCAATAATGACTCTGTTTACATCTACTCCAGATTTCATAGACCCTAATATATTTTATTCTTTTCATCATTTGTTCTAAGCAATCGTGTAATCAGCTGTGTTAAAATGTTTGACAAACGTATTTATTTTATTGTAATAATAACAACAACAACAACAACAACAACAACAACAACAATAATAATAATAATAATAATAATAATAATAATAATAATAATAACAATAATAAAATAAATAAATAATAATAATAATAATAATAATGATAATAAACCCTTCTTGTATAGCGCATATCACATTATGATATAACGTCCCTATGGGCTTCCAAAGGGTTTGGATAATATTACACTGGCTTTAGCTCCGGCTGCTGTAATCAGCGCACAGTGCATTTCAAGGAATAAATCCCGCCAGGTACCCATTTAACACCTGGGTGGAGAGTGGAAAACATGGGTTAATGTCTTACCAAAAGACGCTACTGCCGGGCTGAGATTCGAACCCTGAATGCAGTCCAGCTATGTTCAGGATGTATTGAATATATCATTCAATTCAATTCAATTCATTCGAATCACGCAGTTTCTTTCCTGGTTTGGAAGACACAACTTCTTATAAAAACAGAGAAGTAAATAGATAGGACTGTAGAATCGACGGGGTGCACAAATCACTGTAAAGCTGGATTTTTCTTTTTGATAATATCTCTTTCCGTTACCAACATTCACCTTTACACGTTAATAATAATGATGTGGTTTTTCTCTCTTGGTATTTTCCCCTCGGCGCGCGATCGCCGCGAGCGGTTTCCTGGAGACATCGATCGGGCGGCTGGCCGGCACGCGCTGCGGTATTAGTACCCTATGCAGGACCCGTGCCCTATATAACCACCATGCGATTTTCTTTCTTCTTTAAAATAGAGTTGGTAGAATGTTTCCGGTGGAAGTGATACCTGGTGAATCAGTGCAAAAATTCGTGAAGTATATGTAGTTTATTTTGCTGAATAGACATTCTCAGGAAGTAAGAACAGAACACACTCCATTTATAATGACTTAATAGCATATGGGTTTTAAGCTTATTTAACCTGCAGAAAGCAACTAAACGCTTGTAGATAAGCAAAAAGTGGACATATGGCTTTAAAACTATCCGAGGGACTTCGTAACTGAGGATTAATGCCTTGCCAAACAAAGGGCACCAGCGCATCAACTCTGGTTTAAAGAATAGAAATAAGCATTCATCCAAGCTGTTATAGCCTATAGAGTAGAGACAGTATCATGGTTTTTATGACGCCGAAAATGACAGTATGATGATGGCGGTGATAGTGGATGATAATGATGATGATGATGATGATGATTATAATGATGATGAAAGTAGTTACTGATTATGATGTTGATGATAGTGATTTTGATGATTCTGATGATGAAACTGATGTTGTTGATGATAATGGCGTTGGTGGTGATAATTATCAAGGAGACGAGGAGGGGGGGGGGGGGGGGTAACGGTAATAGTGATAGTGATTACGATGATTATTATGATGGTAATCACAATGCTGGCAATAATAATAATAAGTAAGATGGTCAAAGACAAAATGAATAATGAAGATTATCCTAATCATTTGACACGAGGTTGAAGACCACAAGGGTTATTACATTTAATAAAAAATGAAGTCGATGATGGTAATGATCATGTTAATGATGATGATGTTGATGATGATGATGATGATGATATTGATAATGGTGGTAATTATAACAATCGAAATCCACAGTGACTATGAAAGTAATCATTTTACGGTTATATCGCCAATGTAAACCACTTCTAAATTGATTAAGTCCCCCCCCCCCCAAAAAAAAAAAAAAAAAAAAAATTAATGTTGGTTCTAATGTTCTGATATTCATGAACTCCTCTTTCTGCACTTCGGAAATGTTTTCTAATTATTTACAATTTCTTTGGTAAACCCTTTGTTCAGTCATAGAATGCTGGCATACAGTTTACTTTTCATTTTTTGGTTTATCCTATTTTGATTTTCAGAGGGAAACTACGATGCAAAATCATTTCAAAATAATGTGGACAGCAAGGAAGGAAAAGGGCAAACAAAACTAAACGCTTGTTGAACATGTCAAAGATGAATAGCCTTTTCCCCATTTTGCCTATATACGTGCGTTATACGGGTCTAGAAAACAAGGAACCCCCCCCCAAAAAAAATAAAAAATAAATAAATAAATAAAATAAAAAAAATAATAATAATAATTAAAAAATAATAATAACAATAAAAAATAAATAAATAAATTCTTCTAACAGAATAGATGTTAACCCTTTTCTTGAATCTTTCCGTTTTTCTAACATTTTTAGGTCCAACCATACACAGATCACCAACCTTTTTAGTGCTTTATTGAAAGTGGTATCAATTTTTGCCCTCTGCTCTAAATTTGATTCATTATCTCCACATGCAGGTCCAATAAACAAAGTCATCTTAATCAAGGCATCATTAGAAATTCTCATGAATAGCAAAAGCTGAAACAACGCTCCTGTGTTTAACTGGTAAGCTTTGTCGGAAGACAATGAAATCTAAATTCAGCGTAAAATTAGACGCTTATTTTCCACACCGCCGTCCGTATATCTGCCGTCCCGACGGACAGGGCTTGGAAACTGTCCATGCCGCGTCCCGCTCCAAGATGTAAAAACGCCAGCTGAAAGCCGATTGTCGTTTGGGGCTTTTGTTTCCCCGACTAACATCCATGGATATGAGCAATAATTCTGCAGAGGGGAAAGGCCAGATCAATTATGAATGTTCAAGCAGAATTTCTATTGTTTATTTGGCAACATTGGAATCGTCTGAAAGCTCAGGCGCACAATATACCACTGAAGATTCTTTGAAATGCAGAAAAAAGCTTTCCACGAATGGTAAATACACAATGCTAGTGGATGCAGGTGGATTAATTGAAGTGAATGCATTATAAAGTGATTAAAATTGCGAGCCGCTTTATGAGGTTTGCAAAAAATAAAAACCATTGTAAATCAATTACATGAAAGTTCAAACAAAGTTCTCTGAAGTAGGATTGGATATTATTATCGATTTATTGGTTGATTGTTTAATCGATCGATCGTTGATTGGTTGATTCAATCTAGTGATTGGAAAGTTCGGTTTATTTATTAATTTTATTTCTTGCCCATATTGATTCACTATCTATTTGTATGTTTTTTTGTCTGATTGTTTTATTAGTTGATACATATTTTGGTAAATTTAGTGACTGATTGATATATTGCTTGTTTGAATGAATGATTTGTTGTCTACCTTGATTAATTGTCTAATTGTTTGCTTGATTGATTGCTCGATTATTTGGGAAAGTGAGTGATTTTTTTTTTTGTTTTTGATTGCTTAAATGACTGATTGATTGATCGATAGATTGTTAATGGATTGATTGATTAGTAGACTATTTCTGGTGCTTCATGGATTTGATGATTGGAGGATTATTAAATGAGTTCGATAGATTTATTTGATTTAGTTAGATTAGAACGGACTGGTTAATGATCTATTAATACAATTGATTGGTCAGTGGATTAGCAATGGATCATCTCGTTTTCGTATTGATAGATCAATCGGTTTAATGGACAGATTGATTCAGTTATTGATTTATGAGGTAACTGATTTTCGATTGTGGAAGAAATCATAAACCGCTATGTTCGATGAATTAGATAATTTATTGGTCGCCAGATTGATAGGTGAGTCGACGGAATAATAAAAGTATATGGATTGATTACTCAACTAGAATATACATTGGGGAATTGTCCAACGATCGAACTGTTGCATGAATAAAATAGTAAAAGAATATTACATCATATTTTTTAAATGTAGACATCCAATCCAACCTTGGTAATAAGATGATTTGTATGAAAGCAGAAAAATAAGAAAAACTGGAGGGTGAAAGTTTGAAAGAAATCGGACAAGGATTAAGAAAGTTATGGATGTTTGAAAAATGAGATCACTACATCTATGCGAATCTCAAATTGGCATTTTGGTCAGTCAATTGTGACATTTTTGTGGACAACTCTCCCATTTGTCGCACACAAAAATATCATTAATTTGCGGTTTTCTTCGAGGCGCTTTTACTCTCAGGGCAGTACTCAAAATATATCGGAGATAGCATATTGTTATAGGTCCTCATGAAAGAAAAAGATCCTACTGAGTAATACATTTTGAAAAAAGAGACATTTTAGTCATTTTGTGTGTTGGAGCGAATGGGGGAGTTGTCCACAGCTACATCACAGCGACATTACCTATTCAGCCAATTTGAAATTCCCATATGTATAGTGATTACAACTTTCAAAAATTCATAACTTTCTTATTGCTTGTCCGATTTCGTTCAAACTTTCACCAATCTGCTTCTCTGATTTTTCCTCTTTCTTTCAAAGCAACTTGCTATTAAGGTTGGATTTCCCTTTAAAGGAGAGAGGACTAGATAACTAATACCTACTAATCCTGTGGAAATAAACAGAAAGATAAAACATAAAAAAGTGCAAGTCACAAATCAATACACAATGATATCAAACAGAGCCCCTACATGAATATAATCAAAACGAGAAAGTATTTTTTAAAATACTATTTTAATGAAAAAAATAGTAAGCAATATCAATGAGAATACCAATTGATCACTTAAATAAAAGTTGATGGATAAAATTCATTGCTTTTCATCAACATTTTAAATCAACAATCTTCCGTATTCCAGAATGTTTTTTTAACATGATAATATAACAGAAAACGAAAGTTTGTCTTATTTTTCCCCCAGTGTCAAACATTGAGTCACACTTTTTTATTTCAATCAAGACAGCTATTTTTAAGGACTAGCGCTGGGTATCCTTGATGGTAATTAGTTCATGTGTCATATAACTTCATTTCCCTTTTATTGGTGGCAAAAAACCCTCGACTTCCATAAGTCTTGTCGTCTGGTTTAAAACCCTGTCAATGAAAACGTGCATTTTTTTTATCTTCTGCTGAAGCCATTCCAGCGTGAATGCATTATAACCAGCCAGCAAGAATTGATTATGGCCGTCTTCTGCGTACCGACCGGGCTACTCCGGCTTCAACAGCTTGCTCGTTTCCCATCGCTCATTCCGCTGCTTACGACTTAACTCTTTCTCCATATTAACTAAGCATCTCACATTACGCTGACTTCTTCGGCGCCAGGCGCGCAATCCATTATTGCAAATAGTTGACAACGGTGTGTTAAATTGCGCAGCGCTTTCAAAATTTTGCAGTGTCGCTTTGCGAGGTAGGCGCAATACAACGTGCAAGGGGTGAAACGGGCGCAGAATCATGTTCGCTATTTCTGGAGGCACAATAAATCGCCGAAGAGGAAATCTTCATTTTCAAAGCCGGAGGAGACAGGGTTATTAGACTGGATTTCTTTAAATAATTACCTAAGAGGTAATATATTTCTGCGACGCTATACCAATCATAGATTGTTCCCAATCGCTCAATTGTGAGTGAAGTAATCATAAAAAATGTGTTTAACATTGATGCATTTCCTTTCGTCATATTTTGTCCTATTTCGGATAGCATTTAAAACTGGACATATAGGCACATATTGCTGTCTTTTGAAAATATATTATAAGGAAGAATATTAAGGAGAAGCTAATCGTTTTACTGAGAAAATCACATTTTAAGTAGGGACAAAAGAAAGAAAAATTGAAAGCTTTTTCCAAAATCAAGAAAAGTGCCCCTTCTAAAGTGAAAAATGCCCCTGTGGAATCAGTGCCCTTCCCAAGAAAAAAGCTCTCTTCTTTATGTTGAGACCATAGTTTACACTTCACCATTTCCACACTCTCATCTTTTAAAAGAAAATATAAACTTTTTCTCCTGAACCTTTTATTTACCCCCCCCCCCCCCCTTTTCCCTCTCTTTGTTGTGTCCCTTTGTAAATGCAGTTGTATTAGTTTTTGTATCCAATTACATTATATTATCTAAAGCTTTCTTACAGTTGAATGTTTTTGGGGATTCATCTTTGATATGTCAAAAAGCCTTTGTCAATCCCCCACATTTTGATTTGCTTTGCATATTTTTATCTATTTTATAATTTGTATGTACATGAATATACTTGCTCCTGTATTTTATTTCATTTAATTTGTGGAAATAAATGCTCTGCACTGAACCGAACTGAAAAGACAGAAACAGTCGCCCTTTCTGAACATGTAGGCCGGCATAGATGCTGTGTCCTAATTTGTTTAATACAGAAGTTTTCCCCAATAGAAAGTGACCCGATAATCAACCCTAAAAGGGTCTTCGAAGCGATTTTAGATGCCTTTCTTGATAAGACAGTGCTGCCTCTTTCTTCCATTATAAACATTCCTGGAAATATCAGTTTGAAGAACAGGCTATAATGAATGTTTTCAGTTGCCAGAAAGTTTAAGGGGCTTTCACACCGGGCCTGCATAGAGTTGCGTAGTGCGGCGTACCGACCACGCTGAGCTTACGCTGCCCTACGCTGTGACTACGCTGGCCTACCTGGCAATACGCCGAGAGACGCAAAGGGGTACGCGAGATGGACGCAAAAAATTAAACATGTTTAATTTTTTCGCGTACTTTTGGCGTAGAGCACTGGGCGCAGAAAGTACGCAGTTTTTACGCAAGTCCACGCAGCACTACGTAACACTACGCTACTGTACGCCATTCCTACGCAATAGTACGCTACCCTACGCCGAAAAAAATAATTTGAGGCTGGCGTAGTGTTACGTATGTGTTACGCTAACATACGCGATGGTACGCCAGCCTATGCATAACCTACGCAGAGACTATGCCGATCCTGCGCGTAATGTCGGCGTACTCAGTATCCGCACAACGCAACTCTACGCAGGCCCGGTGTGAAAGCCCCTTCAAGGCAGTTCGTTGCTTTGTTCGTTTCCACAATCGATATCTGAAAGCATTCAAAAATGATTTGATGTATTACGCAGAATATATTTTTAATATACATTTGTATAACTGTAATGGGCCCGTTGCACAAAACTTGCGTTTAATCGCAACTCCTAAAAATCAAACGCAAGTCCTTAATGCGCACTTCTGATTGGCTGAAAATAAAGTTGCGTTTGATTTTCCTGAGTTGCGTTCAAACGCAAGTTTTGTGCAACGGGCCCCTGGAGATGTAAAATACGGAAATAATTTTAATACGAAGTGAAATCTGAATAACAATGAAGGGAAGAACTGCAGCATGTAGGGAACATCAGCCACAAAAAAAAGGGGGGGGGGGGCAATGCTCACATGATCAGCAAAATATCCCGAGCTGTATGAAGCCCTTTAAATGATGATACAGTGCAAAACAAACCAACGGACTTCTTAAAACAGCATAGACATGGACACATTAGCAAAGGCAAACTTGTCAGATACTTTACAATAAACAGAAACAGAGTGTACCAGTGGCTGTCATCTGTATACTGGTACAGTCTGTTTTTATTTGCTCGCTTGTAAAAACCTATTTTGGTCATAATTATTAAACAGCTACAAGTGCACAAAAAAACCATAGTTTATCTATAGTTATGTAATTATCACTATAAATTAATCCACAACAGATATGGTATATTAGTCTGTTTTGTTATAAGTGCCCTTTTTCGACACCCCCCCCCCATTGAAAAAATGTCACGCCGCCCCTATTACACAGGTATTGTTTACGTCATTCCTGATAGATTCAAAGAAAACTATTCATGTAATACTGAGATGAAAATTTTGCTTCGAATCATTTTCCCTGACGAAAAAAAAAGAAGATATTACAATCCCAAAATCCATTAAAAGTAAATATCGATTCATGTGCTCTTCGGGGTTTTTTTTCTTCTTAAATAACTACCTTAATCATTCTCAAGTACGTAATTCATTTTTTCTCCCCTTCAATAACACGTGTCTCGTTCAACGAGTTATCAACGAAGAAAACAAAACTGAGTAAGAGGCGGAAAAAGCAACTGAAAACAAAACGACTAATCATAACTGTCAAATGGAATCGAGTTCACTCAAATCTAGCTTCATATCAGGGTGATTTATATCAGTGGTAGATTTCCTTTTTCTCTCTAAATATAAAGACAGAGCGAGTTTGGAATGGAGGAGAAGAGAAAAATCTATCAATAAAGCTAAGAGATTTTTGCAATAAAGCACTGGCACGGAACGTTCAGCATGCTGAAACGAAAAGACAAACACATTATACTTATCCGCAGGTGGCGTATGACGTATTGTTTCACACGCTCAAATGGGAATAAGAATTATAAAAAAGAGCTGGGATTCGAACACACATACACACACACACACACACACACAAAGTTAAACATTATCATGATTATTTCAGAAGCTTGGCTGAAAGATGAAATATTGTTTCCATGGTAACGTATGAACGCAAACCAAGAGTTGAAATGTCCGAACTTACGTGATAGTTCAGTAAAATGATCCGTCAATAAAAATGACAGTTATTTTTCGAAGCTTCGGGATATTTTTCACTCTATGAAATAATAGACCAATTATTTTGCAAATGTGTGAAATATCAATTTCGTATCCTCTTTTATGCTATTCTAAGAAACGATAACAGCCGCAAAGCACTACTTACTGCAAAATCAATTTTGTTGCTGTTTTTTTCTTCTTTAAAAATGAAGCCCATCCTTGGAGAAGACGTCAAAGAAATTGTTTCTTGGGAGGGTTAATTTTGTCATCGCGCCCTAAGTCTAATAAATGAATCTGTCTGGAAAGGCAAGGTCATTATGAAACCGAACAGAAAACAGACCAGAAAAACAAACAAGAACTTATCTTTCGCTTCTTCACGTCTTGCATACCTGTCCTTGTTTATCAAGATGGAGTTATGAGAAAATTAGAGGTAACAGATATTTTGAAGACTGACTGAATATACCTTTTCACAATTTTGTATTTGTAACCTTTACCCACAAAACGGACATCAATTAAATATTTTGTTTATTAGTATGGATTAAAGGTTCTACAAAAGAGACACATAGTTACAGGGGCTAGACTTTGCACGTCAAAAGTGGTGAAATATATCTTCTGAGGCCCCCCCCCCCCCCCCAGGACTCCCATTATTATGCCCAATCCCTCCCGTGAGCGCCCTGGTTCACCGCGAACAACATCACCCTAAATATTTTCCTTGCCCTCATCTCCCCCGCGTTAAAATTCCGCTGCCATCAGTGTAATACAGTCAGCCTTTATTTTTCTAGATTACTCGGCGCGCTTTGTCTTTGTGAAGTCGGCAAGAATCATTAAAAAAAAACAGGGTTAGACTTATATAGCTCTTCAATTAAAATCCTTCCATGCTGTTTGAAGTGAAGTAACTTTTCTCACGTGCATCATCTCGTAATTATGGACGTATCCGTGAAGACTGCAGAATGTCAGCTATGATCAACACGTGCATTTTATCACATCAGTCACAAAACTTGTAAATTTGATCGCCTCGACGCTTAAACAAACATAAAATCAAGCACATCGGTGGTTAATAATACCCATGTCACACCGTCAAATCGACTCCAAACCGACAGAGAACTTGGCCATCCGGAGTAATGTCATGTTTTGTTCGGTCTGTTGTCGGCCGCGTCGGTGTGACTGTGGCATAATATCGTGAAGTGTCGGTCTTACGTCCGAGATGGATGCGTACAGGATCATAAAGGGTCTTGTATAGAGAGGTGGAGAAACATGAAGTCTGGAGGATAATTGCTACTAATAGGCGGATAGCCTTCGAGTTTGAATGATGGAGAGGAGACGAGAGCAGTGGGAGACATTGGCGTGGCTAGCCCACCCCATTAATGGTGAAAAAAGAAAGAAAACAAAGAAAATGGGAAAGAGAGAAAGAAAGGAAGATTGGTGAAAGGGAACGTGAAAAGAAGATGATATAACCCTCCCACACCCTCTCCATAATAGTTAGCCTTGTTAATTCGCATTTCATCCACCAAGCAAGCCTGGTGCCCCCCCCCCCCCCCCCCCCCCCCCCCCCATGAAACCAGAGCCGCCTCAATAGCTGGACCTATAATGGGGGTGAAGGGAGAGGAAAAGAAACAAAACGAACGGCAGAAACAGGAAAAATGAACTTAAACTTTTCCTATTTGGTCCTGGTCCCATGGCAAGGTCTTTGGTCCCGCTGGTCTTGCTTCACAAGGTGCAATTTGTTGTAAGCCCTACTTGCCACTGACCTCCAAAAGCAACCATATCACTGAGATGTCTTAATAGGACTGACTGGAAAGCGTCCTATTGGTATGGGGAAAATCTAACCCCAACTCCAATGGTGTTGATCATGTTGATGGTGGTGGTGGTGGTGATGATGGTGGTGGTGAAGATGATGATGATGATGATGATTATTATAGTGATAATGATAATTATGATGGTAGTGATGATGATGATGATGATGATAATGGCGATGATGATAATGCTGATCATGATGATGGTATAGTGATGATGGTGGTAGGGGTGGTGATCATGATGATCATGATGATGATAATAGTAATGATGTGATGATGATGATGTTGTTGCTGATGATGATTACGGTGGTGATACTAGTACTGATTTTAACAAAGAAGAGGTAGGATTGGAAAGAGAAAGATAGACGCCCCCTCCGGAAAAATATCAAAACTACAAGACCAAGCGAGGAAGACTACATTCTGCGGGATGCATGTAAAGCCCAAAACTCTCCCCGAGAATGATGATGGTAATGGACGATGAATAATGACTATCATAAGGACAAAGTCAAGTTCATCTACAATACAAGTGCAATATTGTCTTGATTTGACAGGGAAAGCACTCCCTGGTTACTTAATCATCCACTCAACACGTGTCGTATTCTCATGGTTTTAAAGGGTCATTCTGTGGTTGCACGACACATGCTCCGGCGACAATTGCTCCCCGTCAATTTTGTACACTTTGACAGAACTAACCGAATACTGAACTTTAACCCTGGAACAAACACTATATACCTAACCCTAACACTAACCCTAAACCTAACCTAAACCCCCAATTGCAACCTTAACCGTAACCCTATATCTCTGACAAAATAAAGCCCGAAGCAATAATCGCCGGAGCACCCATTTGAAGTTCAAAGGAATTGGAAAATCGTGGGCCTGACTCAGATTAGATCGTTGTCTAATTAACACTTGGTTTTAATCCCTCCAATTTATTGTTTATCAATCCATGCAAATTATTTCGTTCTCTTTTGTATAGATTTTAATGTTTCGTTTCAATCCATCAAAATTGTTTTATTTAGATGACATTTAACACGTCAATTAATTGAGACATCTTTCGTTCCCCTCTGTACAGAAATCCTATAAAGATAACTTCCTTCGGAAAGAGATTTTCTTTTACAGAATTGCTATGCATTTATGTACAAAGTGTTATACACTTGGAATCTTAGCTTACCTTTCCTCATTGATTTAAGCTTTTGCCATAGATGTATTGGTTCTACTGCTCCAGACTTAAATATACTGAGTGAAAACTGTCTAACGTGAGGAAAGGTATAAAAAATCACCCTAGTTAACATATCATAGCTCAATTTAAGTTATTCGGGAAAATAATTATACTAGTGTTGGTCAATTTTTTTACCCATTAAAAAAAGAAAATTCACATATCAATGTCCGATCTTTAATTTAAAGCCTCGATAATGAAGCGTAATCATCACATTCAATGTCAAGCGTTTGCCAGGAACTATGGGGGAGGAGGCGGCATCGAGTGTCACATTGTGCACGTGCGAAGGTACTTACTTGATCTCGTGCAAATTTGCTACTCCGTAATACTGTTTGCGTTTTGGGGTAGTTACTTTGGGGGTAGTTACTCAAGATGAATCCGTGAAGTCCTTTGCTTTTCAAGTATGCCGGCACACTGACTGTACGTTGTTTAGAAAAAAACCTATATGGCTACAACCCACAACAGCAATATAACATACGAGACATACACGAAGGCATATACATGGTATACTGACAAGCGAAATTTTTTTTAAAATGTCATGAGCATTTTGGGGTGTCTTTTTACTCCTAAATTCTCTGACAAGCCCAAAAAGGAAAAAGATATATCATTAGACCAAGGCGAAACACAAAACGGAAAAAAAAGGGTTAAAAGCAAGCTTTTGTTTCAGTTGTAAACACCTAAAACACTGCTAGAGAGGGGTGTTTGAACACCCAAAACTACCCCCCCCCCCCCTCCTCGGTACGCATATGCGCGACGGCCCAAAAGACCGACAGCCCACGAGACAACAATGTTGGTTTCGCGGGCCTTCTGACAATTTTTCTGAGGGTTCAATAGACCGACATTGTCGGTCTTGTAGGTTGTCGGCCTCGAAAGCCAACGGTCTTCATTGACCTTCGGTCTACTCAATATCCAAACCTACACTCATTTAATTGTCAGCAATCGGGATGTTAGTACTGAAAATATTACTCCCAATATACTTTCGAAATTTAAGATTATAACAACAAAAGTGTAATTTTTCATCATGGTTTATATTCTTACTCTGGGGCCAAAAACGACCTCATTAAAAAAAAAAATTTATATCACATGCAAGTTACATCAAATATTTCTCATCAAGCATGTCAAGTGGAAGCATCAAGTGGACACTCAGTTGTCTTTTTAACAGAAGCCTGCACATCTGGAAATTAGACTCATCTAAGTATTTTGCTTAATAGAAATCTTTTATTCCATCTCCTGTCCTCGCCCCCCTTCCCCCCCCCCCCCTCTCTCATTCGCTGTCTCTCTTTATTCACATAACATAGCTATGCTCTAAATGCGTCGTATTATACCATTCGATATAATAAGGGGGTCAATTGATTTATGGAAAGCATACACTCTTTACGGTCCTCCATATCTTTTTTTTTCTTTATAGAGCCCCGATCATCACCCTTTGACAATAAAATTGTGTTAATCCCCCAACTCCTAATTAATTCCAACTTTGAGGAAGCACACACGACAACACTATATCACAAAAGCACGCGTTCCCCACCCGGCACGAGACAACAAGACAAGCCGCAAGCGCCGGCCTGCGGTGAGGCGGCAGCCGGGTGGTGGCCTGGCGATACCGCCACATGCAAAACCGCATGAAGTCTCACAACCTTTCCATATCGTTGCATCATTTCTTTTATCATTTTTTTTTTTCAAAACGGCTTCAAGAAAATCGTTTCAAATTTGTCCTGTTTTATGTGAACGACTGTTTACAACACCATTACCCGTGTTACGTGTGAAAACCGGTTCGCGACAAACTGTGCTATAGTAGCGTTTTTATCGCCACAAAAGACGTAATTTTCCCTACTCGTGAGATAAATAGCTGGATTTTGCCTATTTCAAAGGAGGGGAAAAATATGCCGGTGATGTCAATGTCAAATTGGGTTTACGAGCGTCTCTTCTGTTGTATACCTGTATCTTTTGTTACAAGCGTTTAGATGAATTTCATTCAAAGTGGAAACATTGTCAGCTACATCAAAATTTTACACGCTTGAGCTATGCCAGCTGTTTGGGAACAAAACTTTACATTGCTCGGATCATTTAGCACATTAAATACGAGAAACAAACAAATCAGAAGAAATAGAAATGATTTCTATATTCTGTTCGTATTTTTTCAAATAAAAAAAAAATGCCCAAATTCTAATTGCTGCTGTATTTCTACAGGAGTATTTCTACTATATCATTATACTCAACGTATTAATATTATTACCTGTTTCATAAAACTTGTTATCAATAACAAGTTGCAATAACTAATTAAGCTACTGAAATCGTTGCATCTGATTGGCTAGAGGAAATTTGTCATAGAAATGTGGCAGTTGTTGCTGATAACAAGTTTTATGAAACGGGGCCATGTGCTGAATAAAATAATAATAGATAGTTGGAATAGATAGATAGATGGATAGATGGATATTCACATACAGGGGCGGGTTTGGGATTGTCTCAAAGAGGGGATGAAACTTGTAGATCAATTATTCTTTCTAGAAACATGATTTCCGTAATCTCGTCGGCACTATATCCAGGCTCTCTCATCATGCTCATCAGAGGATGAAGCACAAAAACATATTATTATTAGGCATATCTATATATAGTGTATAAGTATATGTATATAATTCTTTTATTGACTCTTTTTCTTATCACCTTACACTTTTTGTACATAATCTGATAATTTATATTTCATGAAAGAGCATGTCTAGTTGATCAATTATGAGCATTTTGTTTCTGTTTTTTGTTTATGTTTCCATGCTATACTCACGATATTTTGCTCTGTTTTTGTCATAACTGTGTTACTCTTATTATTATTATCATTATTATTGTTCTGGTTATTGGTGTTATATTCGAACAAAATATTGATGGATATGTCAATGAAGTTCAATGAATAAATAAATACATACATACATATTCACCCGTGAATCCAACTGGCCTTCCAAAGGCTCAGGATGTTGGGGGTGCCTATCTTCACTTTTTTTTTTTTTTTTAACTCAATAGAGGGTGATGCCGTTTCGCCTCCTCATCGGCCTATGTTTTATCGTGAATGACTTTTACATTGACAGAAAGATACACTAATAACTTTTTTTCCTTCAAATAAGATCCATTAAGTCTCGAAGAAAATTGAAAAATGAAATTGTATAATGACGTTGCCTTTCGCGATAAATAAAATCACGTGATATCATTGAACCAATCTCATCTTCTACGCCAATCCTTAGATTGACCATGCGATTTATTGAACCACTGACCGTGATAAATAGGGGTTTAAATTCAACCGACTGGTTTATGTCAGATAATTATGACGATTGAATGCATTATAGTAAAATTAACGATCGATTATAATTATATTTATGATTTTAAAACAGAAACGAAATTTAAAAGACATCCAGAAACATAATTCAAATGACATATTTTAGATTTTGCCTTGCACATAAGAAGAATGACATTTTGGGGGCGTCATTCATCAAAGGAAAAATATTCATTTCATTTCGTTGCGCTATGACACAACAGTATCACTGAAATGAATTATATTTTAATTTTCTCTCTTTTTTTCGGGCAAACATTTTGCCTTCTTTCTATGGACCGAAATCGTCATTTCATATTGTGAACATTTATTGCATTAGCAAATATTTGCAAGAATGACGTGGATTTGATATAACACCGCAATAACACATTTTGATAAAAGGAGAGGCTCTACATCACTTCATCATCCCAAAGATACGACTATTGTTCTGGGTCTTTCTCTCTCTCTCTCTCTCTCTCTCTTTCTTTAATTTCTCCCACTCAATCACATAATCATGTCTGTCTTATTTTCTCTCTCTGTCTCTGTCTCTCACTTTTTCTTGATATATGGCCCTCCCATTTATTCTCTCAGTCTCTAGGTATATATATATATATATATATATATATATATATATATATATATATATATATATATATATATATATATATATATATATATCGTATATATTATATATCGTATATATTATATTCTCGCTCTTTCTCTCTCTCTCTCTTTACATACGCCATTCTTGACGTCTCTCGGGAGAGTTTAATATTGTTCTTCACCTTTTTTTACCCCTCGTCTCTTTATGATATTCTTGAGGCTTGTTCAGAACGCGGTCTTTTGTATACAGCTCCCTGCTAGCTGTAAACTTCCATGACATTTTTCTCCCCCATTGTGTGTAAGTATTCATTGTTTGGTTGAGTTTCTGCGGTCGGCCGTCAGCGCGTGCCTCCACGAGCCTCGACATAAATATTCATTATGCTATTCACAGGCCACGCCCCTAAGATTATGGGCACGTGCCATAAGATTTGAATGGCGATTGTGATAATACAGCCGAGTGTATTTATCAATGGTTTCGATTTCTCTCCTTCTCTGTGTTCTTTTTTATTCAACTTGTCATATTACGCCCTTTGGAAAAAAAAAATCAGTCATTTGAGTCCGTTTCAGTTTTTAATGTAAGAATGATTGAGACCTTCTTCGCTACATTTTGAAGATGGTTATTCTATCTGCGAATTAGTTTTGCCCAATATAATGTATTTAGAAATTATTAAAACTTATGCAGTATTAGATTTGATTCATTTGAATGATTCATAACCATCTCCATATTATGTGGAACCTAAATACTTTGTGAATATCTTAGGAGTATGTATTCGAATTATTTCCTTCTAAACATTTCTAAATTACATGCCTAAATGGCAGAGCCTATCATGATTATGTTTAATTTGTCTCTCGTTTTGAACCGAATCAGTTTGCTAGGATTTGTTATTCTATGAAGAATTATGGTATATCAATAGCAGATTTATTTTTTTCCCTTTAGTATTGCGATTTTTTATTTTAATTTTGCAAATCAGCCTTCTGTCGACCTCTATCATCAGATAATATAGATCTGAAATAATGATTATGCTTTATCTAATTTACAGGCCACATCATAAACATCAAATTCCTTTGTATAATTATGTTGGAGCCAGTTTGTTTAATGCACTCCCTGGTAATGCTCAGACGTGTAATCCCTTCATAAGTTTTTTAAAAACTATGCTAAGCTTTAAATCTTGAATCAATGAAAATATAACAATACTATTACGTCCATTTTATAATACCATGAATTCACTCTCCATTTGTATATTTTTTAAATTTACCATGTCGCCTTAGTGTTATGTATTTTGTATTTTAATGCAGAATGATTTGTCTAACTGCAGGCCGCCTTTGTAAAACGGTTTTTGCATAACTGAACAGGCCAACCCTGCAGTATAAAATAAAGAAGACGATATAAATAAATAAATATAAACAGATAAATAACTAAATAAATCTTCCACACTATTATCCCTTAATATAAAGTGCAAATTAGTTTTGGTATAACATTTATCTCCATTTCGCTTTGTCTTTGTCTTCATCCCGATTCTCTGTAGTTCACTTCCTCACTTTGTATCTCTTCATTTTTCTTTCTCGTCCTTTTTCTTTCTACTCCCCTTCTTCTTCTCTTTCTCTCTCCCTCTCTTTTCCGCACACACACACACACACACACACACACACACACTTACACACTTTTTTTTTTTCAAAATACTTTATTAGAGATTTCATTCAAAATAGATCATTGCATAAAATAAATGTAAATAATTTCAAACAAATACAAATCTTCATTTCGTTTTCATATTGTTAAATCATTCACAAGACAAGCATGAAAGAATGTTGGAATTACATCACTAAGTAAATAATATATTGGCAAACACTAACGTACGCCCTATACCCCCTCCCTATGTCCCACAATGTACAATATTCAATGTAAATGATCTTTCATTCAAAATATGGTAATGTTCTTACACACACACACACACACACACACACACACGCCCACACACCCACTCTCTCTCTCTCTCTCTCTCTCTCTCTCTCTCTCTCTCTCTCTCGCTGTCTCTCTGTCTCTCTGTTTCTCCCCACTTCCATTTTCTCCTTTCCCTTGCAGTTACCTCTTCTGCCGCCACCTCTTGCTCTTTACACCAAAAGGCGTTCATCCGGGGGGCGTTTCAAGAAAGGACTTGTCAGATATTTTATCCGACAAATTTGCTCTCAGCCAATCAGATGCAAGGATTTCAGTAGCTTATAACAGTTGTCGGATAAAATATCCGACAACTTCCTTTCATGAAACGCTCCCCAGATTTCTCGCATTTTTATTTTCTGCGTGCACTATTTTGGTGTCGATGTACTATACTCGCAGTAATTACGTAATCGGATTTTTACGATTTCCGTAGAAAATTAAAGACTGTCGAAGAATACAACCTTGCAATCTGGTGGTGTATAAATAAGATGATAAAAATATCTACATAATAAACATTTGATGTATTTTTCATTTGTCCTTCCACTTATTTCTTTGAAGTACACTTAAAAAAAAAAAGATTTGGTGTATCTCGATCGATTGCAATAATAGATTCTTTATAACTATAAGGAAATATAATGTTATTATGTTATTACTTAGAAAAGTCCCTAAAAGATGTTTATTTGAAATTCACTGTGAAAACATTACAGAAAATTCAAAACAAAGTAAAACAATTTTTTTTTTTAGGCCCACGGCAAACATGTAAATCATTTTAACCGCTCGTTTGGTTACTAACAGAGTTGTTGACTCGAGTCATGCGACTTGGACTCGAGCCGCGACTCGAGTCACTATTTTGCTTACTTGCGACTTGACTTGCTACATGCCCGAATGACTTACGACTTGACTATCTTGGACTTGCAACAAAATACTTGACTTGTACTTGACTTGACTCGTACTTGCGACAAAATACTTGTGACTTGACTTGGGGGGGGGGGGGGGGGGGGCTATGCCGATAATTCACATTTACATCTTCTTTAAGGCACACAATTGGATTTAGACCAAACTTGGTAGGAATGATCCCTAGGGGAAGTGGATTGAAGGTTCCTCAAATGGTACACCTGGCCCCCTAGGGACCCAGGGTCAGGGCCCCCAAAGGCCCAAACTTTATATTTAAAACACTGATACCATCATACATGTATGTAAATAATAAAGGTTGTTCATTACAGTTCAGAGGGTGGTCCCATTGGATACAAGAGGGGAGTGGCACGTGGGGGGGGGGGGTGGTGAATGGGGTTAAGGGGGAAAATCACATTGTCATCTTTATAAAAATGGATGTTTAGATTTAATTTTACTTGGCAGAATCATCTGCATGTCAAGAAAATGCAAAGTTTTTCAAATGTTTTCTTTTCTTTTTCTTTTGTTGATGTGATGATTCTAAAAGAAAATTATTCTTGTTTTTTTCGGTAGACTACAAACTGAAGTTGGAGGTCAAAATCCTGGTGGAGATTTAATGATTTTCTTCAAAGTACAGGCTACCAGGGGACCTGATTGAGTTACTGCAGTTATCCCATAAAATCGCTCATCAGACGAAATGAGAAGGCTAAAATGAGAGGGCTATCTCATTTCAAAAAGTCGTCCTAAGAAAACGAAATCGCTATGCGGGTAGTACTAGAATCATAATATTCGTCATCATAAAATCGTGTTGTGATTACCATTCTCTCTCTTTCTCTCTCTCTCTTTCTCTCTCTTGATTTCTCTTCCTTCCCCTCTCTTTCTTTTTCACCCTCTCTGTTTCCTCTCTCTAACCACGCTAACTGCGCTTTTCAGTTATGAATTAAAAATGAAATGGACCCCCCCCCAAAAAAAAAAAAATGCGGTCTTTTTGTTCAAAATGAAAAGGAAAATTAATAACTTTCTTATTTTTTATTCGATTATACTCAGATTTTTATTGAATTGTTGGTTTTTCTGATCATTCTGCTTTAATTCAAAGTTATTTGCTTTGAGGGTAGGATTGCTCTTTAAGACGTTTTAATATTAATATTGATAATAACAATAGCAATATATGTAAAAACAAATGTTTGTATTCATAGCTGCAAAGGATTTCAACTTGCTTTACAATCATTTTTTCCCTCTCACATTTTACATAAACGTTACAATCACGTTTCATGGTTAATTTCATGTTTAACATAAAAGTCGTGATTAAAGAAGTATTTCAATTGTTCTTTTTATTTAGAAGTTCACAACCTCACAAAAGTACAACTCGGACAAACTACGTGAGATTCTGATTGACTAGTTACGACTTTGATTACTTCCATGAAATAGTAATTACTATCTTATGGTAGTATTAATTACTATCTTAGGGTGACCAGTACTTAAATCCTTCAGTCTGAGATGATCTAAAAGGGGAAGAGAAGGATAGAGAGGTGTAGATAATTGAATAGATTAGAGAAAGAAGGGCCCAACTCCATCAAAACAATTTTGGAGTCATTGATGTCATAGTTCGATAAATAATAATGATAATGGTATTAAACAATAATAATAATAATAATAATAATAACAATAATAACAATAATAATAATAATAATAATAATAATAATAATAATAATAATAGTAATAACAATAATAATAATAAGAAGAAGAAGAAGAATAAGAATAATAATAATAATGATAATAATAATAATAATAATAATAATAATGATGATAGTAATAATGATAATAATAATAATAATAATAATAATAATAATGACAATTATAATAATAATAATGATAATAATAATAATGATAATAATAATAATAATTATAATATTAATAATAATAATAATAATAATAATAATAATAATAATAAAAACGCTCACAAAGCTGATCGAACGACGATGACTTTCACATCCTATACGGATGTCCATTTAACACCTGCATGGGTGGAGAGAAGCAATGTAGATAAAATGTCTAGCTTAAGGACATAAGTGCCCGCAAGGGGATCGAACCCCGAACTTCGCATCTCCAGTCAAGAGTTTAAACCACTCGACAACGACACCTCTGAGAGTGAGAATGTTTTTATCTTCCGTGAGCTTTTATAAATACATTTTGTTGATGGATTAAGTATTCGCTTAAGATGAAAAACTAATGTTAAAACTTATCGGATTTTCCTTGATAACTCAAGACCTGTTCTGATGGAGTTGGGCCCTTCTCTCTCTCTCTCTCTCTCTGTTATGCATTCAATTTTATGGCTACCAGGCGATTTGATTTGACCACTGACAATCAAAGACGGGAACTGACCGGCATATCAATGTTTCCTGACGTGACATTTTCGAGAAGGCCTTCTTGTAGCATTTTAGTTGTCATTTTATCTGACCATCACGTTCCGATAAACTGACCAGCACATTTTAATTTCAATGACAGGATTAATGTCGTTTTTCGACATGCACTTTTTTCTTTAGTACTTCTTTAGGACAGTTTAAAGGCATAATGCCTTTAAAGAAATAACGGTGTTCATAGTGCAGCGAAGTGCCCAGCCATGTAAGGCCTATACAGGTCGGTAATCAGTATGGTAAAAAAACAAACAAACAAACAATACTACTCGAACACTCAGACATATGCGAGGTTAATTATAAATAACTCGAAGGCCTATGCTTGGAGATAAATGACATTCACACTTTCACTTCTCGCGCCTTTCTCTTTAAGAGCGCCCCCTGCGAGCACCATTTTTGCATTTTCATCAGCTCGAGCTTTGGCTTGCTGACGCCGCGATTAGACCCATCTGATACACAGGTTTGTGCTTTGCAGTAGTTCGAATCGATAGGAGGTTAACTCTTCAACAAGCACCTCATGCATATACACACATAATAATACTGCATGTTCTATGGGTTGTGTATAAACCTTGTTCACATGTGTACCTATAGTACATTAAGGGTTAAATGCTAGGTAAAAATGACATATTACGTATAAATATTACAAATTTGTCACAAGGAATGTAAACCGTTTTAATGTAAGGGCGCCACACCCTACTAACAGTTTTGCTGTCTAGTGGTGTCCTATTTCCAATCAAGTAAATCAAATGTATAATGAATTAAGATCAATTTTGGGTAATGAAGTTCTTTATTCTCTCATTAAAAATAATGTACAGAGACAAGGAAAGATATTAGTAATCAATAAACTGATACGAAGTTAAAGAAAAGTTAAAAGAAAACGGCCCAATATTCGTGCATTTGTAATACTTAAAATGATATTCAATATTGTGTGAAGTTCGAATAAAAAAAGAATGTTAAGTGTTATGGACCTCAAGATTAAGAAACGAACAAACAAAAAAAGAGAGTAGAGAAATTTGTTCTGAAAATGATTTTTCAAGAGTACTAAATAGGAAATACCAGCAATCAAGCGACCATCGTTTAGCGCCACGCTTTCCAACATGTTTTCTTTCTTGCCAGGAGGGATAATGCACAATATCTTTTTTTAACCACTTACATATTTTCAAATAAACATGTCGAATAACCAATCTCCATCCATATCATTGGAGAAATACAAGTATATTCCACCGACTTCTTCTCGTTCTTATATTTACAAAGATAAAACTTTCCATCGCCCTAATATCCCCCCCCCCCCTCCTCCACCACATCCCCTCCCTATATAAATCCACTTCCCTATCACGCACCACTATATCTTGAGCTTTGTATGACCGGGCAATGTAAGTTTCCACGAGCACGTCAAAACAGTTCGTGAGGACTTTTTAGTTTCCACAAAAATAAATATCTTTCTCCGAAGCAAACCGGAAGACGGCAAACGCGCAGGAGAGAGAAAATACAAAACATGTATTTGCACTATCGCGAACTGTCGACATAAAATGTCAGGATCATATAGCATGGTAGCGAAATACAAATCTTTTTGCGAAGCAAGCGGGAAGACGGCGTACGCGGGAAAGAGAAAACACTTTCTGCAATTCTGTACTATATCGCGAAATATTGTCCGCGAAACGAAATGTCAGTATAGGCCTATCCTATATAGCGTGGTAGCGAAATACAATACAAATCTTTCTCCTAAAGCCCCTTTCACAATTGGTCTGCGACCAGTTTGCGACCGCCTGCAACAGATTTTTCGGGGTGTTGCACGACCGATCGCTTGGTGTCTTGCGACCACTCGCAGTCGTTGCAGGCGGTCGCACGAACCTGAGGCGGTCGTGACTGGTCGCATCTGAACTTTGAACATGCTCAAAATCCAGACACGACCAGATGCGATCGATTCACTCGCATTAGGTCGTACGACCAGTCGTGCGATTCTCGTATGAGTGTTGCACAACGTTGCACGATTAGATGCGAGAGTTCGCACGACTCAATAGTCGCAGTGGGTGGGCTGGAGGTCATGCAACACTCGCACGTGCGCTAGTGACCTATAGCGACCAGTCTTGCGAATGGGTGCGATTGTGCTAAGACCATGAGACTGTTGCACGACCGATCGCAGCACATCTTACAACGTTGTACTACCGTTGCACGACTGTATGAGACTGTATGCGACTATACCTCGGGGGTATATTTAGGGGGACTATGGAGATGATCTTCTGCAACAGGGCCCTCCTCTAACAACTTTCTCTTCTTTGTAACTTTCTTCTTTGGCATCTTGACTATTAAGAAGGCCAACTTGAAACTGACTACCGGTCAATTGTCGAAGGGGTTTTTATACCCCATGCCACTCGCACGAATACTCTCACGACCACTTGCACCGGTCTCATTCAATCGCACGAGCGATCGCATGGTCTCACATCCACTCGCACGACCATGCAATCGATCGTGCGACTATTGTGATTGGCGTCAAGCCACTCGCATGTGAACGCAAGACCACTCGCACGAGCATATGCGAGCAAATGCGACTTACTCGTGCAACGGTCTCTTCTAGTCACTTTTGTTTTACGACCGCTGTTGCATTTGTGAATGCCTTTCTGCGACCTGATGAGATCGATGGCGATTGAAGCCTGTTGCAGCCTGTCGTGCGACCAAATGGTCGCAAACGGTCGCAGACCAATTGTGAAAGGGGCTTAAGCAAGCTAGAAGACGGCGACACGCGAGAAAGAGAAAACACTTTCTGCACTATCGCGAACTGTCGTCTGCGAAACAAAAATGTCAGTATCCTACAGCGTGGTATAGCGACAAGTGACACCTATAAATGCTTATCCCATCACGGAACAGGTGGGAAAAGACCTTAGGAAAGCGGTGAATAGGTCAGACTCATCAAGAACTTGCGTCTTCTACCAAGACAGCGTCTTGGAAACATATCGAGAGCATCTTCTGGTGATGCAAGCTCTTAAATCAACAGCGTAGCTAAAATTAGGGTCCAGGAGAAAGCGGTCTGTTTGGAACGCTTTCGCTTGAAAAAAATAAAAATAAATAGGAGAAAGAAATATTGGCGCCTTGTTTGACCGTTTCAAAACACTCTGAGATAACCTCAAAGTTATAGCTATATCAAAAGTTTATAGTACAAAAGTAATACAATTTATGCTCTTACAGGTCAAAGTATATGTATTTAAAAAAAGGGATCTTCTTTTTAGCGATGTATACGTTATGCAGTGCACGTGTATTTCATTAAAATTATTATTAGCATTAGTAGTAGGTCTAGTAGTAGTATAGTAGAAGTCGTATAGTCATTGTAGTAGAGTATAGTTGAACTTGAGAGTAGTAGTAATAGTTGAAGTAGTAGCAGTGGTAGTAGTAGTAGTGGTATAGACAAGTAGTGGTAGTATAGTAGTTTAATTAAAGTAACTGCAATATAGCACAAATAGTTTAAAAATCCAAATGTGTTTTTCTTTAATTCCTTAATACCATTAAAATTATTGTTATCATCACTGTCATCATCATACAAAAAATACATTTTTTATTACCCATCTAATATCACATTTCATTGAATCCTTAATCATGTTAATGATCAAAGTTTTGCAAGTGATATAATGGTCAGAAATCAACAATGCAATACATATCCTTTGCATTGCATTCATAACTTGGAATGAATATACTATAATATTAAAGGAGAAGTCGACCCTGGTATTTTGTTGAGTCTAATACAAGCAGAACAGTGAGCGGAACAATTGAGTGAAACTTTGCGCAAAAATCCAATAGAAAGTAAGACAGTTTTGCATTTTTAAAGTTTAAATCAGTCAATCAAAATTGGCAACTCCGTGGAGTATCCTGAGAGCTCCTCTCCCATTTGCTAAGTACAGAAAATTTGATAAATTTCCATTTTCTCCAAAAGAAATATTTAATTATACATGCACCGTAGATATAATCATTACCTTATGAAAAAAAATCATTACTTCATCAACAACTAATAAAATGAAGATTTATGATCTTTTTTTTGTTGTAATGAGCAAATGGGAGAGGAGCTATAGCAAGATATACGTCACGGAGTTGCCAATTTGTGATTGATTGATTGATTACAACTTCAAAATACATAACATTCTTATTTTTTATCGGATTTTGATCAAACTTTCACTAAACTGTTCCTCTCACAAAATACCAGGGTGGTCTTCCCCTTTAATCAATTTTATTTTCTCTGTAAAATATAAATCTAATTTACTAGATAGAGAAGGAAGGATGATGTCAGGAAGATATATCATCAAGCTGTAGACTAATAATCTTTATCCTGATAGCATATTTTTAATTTTGGATGATTATTAAATTCTCTGAATCAAACAAGCGTTATGGCAAACATGAACATGGCATCATTTTCAGTGATAGTATTTTAAAAGGAATTAGGCAAAAAATCAAGAGGGAGAGAGAGAGAGAGAGAGAGAGAGAGAGAGAGAACATGAAGTTATCTCAATTTGTACATATCTTTAACTTTTGATTCTTTAAATTTTGTATCTAAAATTATTTCATTCCTATGAAATTTCAAGTATGAGCGTAAAACCTTTCCCAATTTTCGACTTGCCTTTCACATTGTTTTATTGTTAACAAACGATTACTATGACTAAAATAAAAATTATACCGTATTATGACACAAATAAGCAAAATCATCCAGCTTAGGCAGAGTTCAGCATTCCTCAACGTTTCCTGTTGTAAAAAAAAAGATAGTTCGCTCAAATCACTGAAAATATACGGGCAATAAGAGAAAGCGGAGACATGTATCTGGTTCTATAGGTACGCCTGGAGATTTCATATCTGAGCTAGCGATCTGATTTCTCAAAATCATTCCTACATATGTTCCCTTTCGGGGAAGAAAAATATGGCTCCAAGAGCATGTATCTGCGTTTATTATACTCTTTTAATTACACCATGAGTGCTGAGAAGGTGTTGATTACATAGCTCCAGATTTTTTTCACTTACCAGCTAAGCAATCGAGGGAGCGAGAAAGGGTAAAGGATTCTTTAACGAACCTGAGATAGTAGGGTGATGTGGGAAAACGATTATCCTCGGGGGCTAATTTAGTCGATGATATTATTAAGACGATGACGCAAATTTGATTAAAGGCGCTGGAAGGGAGTCGGGACGAGGTTTGATGAGCATAAATCACTCATAATTAGCATCCACTTCAACCACCAAGCCAGCCAGATAAACACACAAAGCCCGCGATTTATTAATTTTTCCTTGGTGCGCTTCGCTTCGCAGACGCGGTAGACTGCTTATAGGATGTCATAATCAAGAAAGGTTAGTCATGTTATGGAATGCCCTTTTAACATTGTATGTTTAATAAAAACTCATCGCACTGCATTGCTTATATTACAATATTTTGTTGAATATTCTATTCAAGAAAACATTTGAAGAAAGCCTTTAGTATTGCCGAAGGGCTTGAAAATTTAACCAGCTTCGTCAAAATTTCTAATTTTCACTTTAATATATATATATATATATATATATATATATACTTATATATCGTGTGTTATAAGTAATGATGTGTGTTGTGATATATATCACAGAAATGACATCTGCACTTTCGAATTATTATGCAGTGCACAGTACTTCTTTTTGTAAAGTTCAAGAGTTAATTCACTGTCTATAGGACAAAATGGCTCTCAGCAGCAGGATAGTTAATAAAATCAAAATGATTGTAAAAATTATGTACATGAATATATATATATAGAGAGAGAGAGAGAGAGAGAGAGAGATTATAAATGAAAGGCGTAGCAGTGTAATCTTATACTGATATGTATCTTTGTATCTGCCATCATTAAAAATACTAACCCGGTCTTCTTTCTTTGGAATTGATAAACGGGCTTTCTTCTATGCACACATTATGTATTATTCATTTAGGCTATATATGTTTTCCCCCTTTGCAATTTGCCCTGTATTTTTTTTCTCTCCCTCCCATACCTTACATTCGGTATGGTCTAAATAACTGTACTGTGTGAGCACATTCGGCATTGTTGGTATAATCAACTACCAGCATTTTCTCGACCCTCACTATAAATATTAAAAAATGTAATTTTCTAAGATATCTGCTGGTTGATGCCTCATTTAATTTATCCTCAATATCACCACCTGAGCAAAACAGATTTTAAGATGATAATTAGCCTAATGGATATGAAAACAATATTTCGGGTGAGTGATTTTGTACATAAAATACTAGGTTATGAGTAAACACTGTTCAAAAAACATCCGAGGAGAATAAAATTATTGTTATAACCATTTCTGCCGTACAAATTTATTCTGTGAAAAAGTGAATAATGATGAACGATTGTGTCTGATCATTTACTCCAGTTACATATCGAATAGTGGACAATATTTCAAGCTATATTTCTTACAGTGTAAATATATCGTAGCATGTGGATCCTAGAAATAACAACGGTAGTTGGATTTAGGTGATTTTATTTTTATTTGCTGCTGTTTCAGTTGTTTATTCCTACCATCATCAACGAACTTCACCATTCAGTCAGAATTTGTTCCTTTGCGAAATTCTAAATCAGTTTAAGCTTCCCCCGTCTCCAACCGCGGCGTCTGCACCAAGCCGACTAATTTTTTCTTTAAAATCCACCTTTTGCTCCTCTAGGCTCGACGTTCTTTCTCCCCTCATCCTGCCTTTAACGATCAAGCATTCCCTCACTCAGCCAATCTCGCCATAAAGAGTCTACCTTACAAATATTCATGACCTTTCTCTCACCTAGCTCACTGTAGCTCGCAAGCCGTTATGAGGGGAGAAATTAAGAAAAGTTGAAGAAAGATGCGAGCCCGTGCAAAAGACGGTGCTACTGTGCGCTTCGAGCAGCGCGCCAAACAGCACTGCATTTGAACGTGAAAATTCTACAAAACACCGCACGTCTGCGAAAAAACAACACAGTGGCGCTGCGCGAACGCAATTAAGAAGTCGTCATTTTGATAAGGAAGGGTTGTGTATGGATGAGAAGAGCTTAGGAAGGAAAAAAGGGAATCTTGTCAGCATGTCACGCGGCCGTCTTACCCAGGAGTCATCCTCGTTCATTTTTTTTCTCTCTCTCCGTCAGTAATCTAAAGAACAGATCTCATCCTCCTCATCTTGGTTTGTTCTTCCTCAGGTGGAAGAAAGATACAACATGCAACATGTCATCAACAGTCGTCTATCATACATCATTAGGCTGTGTCGCATTCCGTACATGTAACATCGCAATAGAAAATGTGGTTTGAGGTCCATGTACGTACGAAGTAAAACATAGTTTTTGAAATGAAGTTCTATTCATGCCAACGCATCATGTGCATTCTGAGAGAAACTAGCGGGGAAAGGTTGATTATATTTAGCATCCCAGAGTGAGGTTTCGGAATCATCTTAATCATAAAAAATGTACTGAGTCTTGCTGAAAATCGTGCACAGTAAAAAGCACTGCACACAGACTTGGGTATAGTAACTGTACAGAGTCATGTGGTATCAAATTTGGTACAAAATTTGGAATATGAGGGCATTTCAAGCGAAATCAGTTTCACGTGACATTGTTGGTATTCTTCCACTTAGGAGTGAAAAAAATATAATAAAAAGCTCGCAATATTTTGTTCACTTTGAACAGAACCCACCCTTCTCTTTCAAGCCCTATATAGCAATGTAATGTTATCCTTTTCATCTTAGGAATATAGGCAAATACAAAAATAGCGTTAAGTTGATATATATTTGTAAAAATGAAAGAAGAGAGGCAGAATGCAAGAAAATGATAATGCGGTCAATGATACGATCAGGGAGATATGTCATTTTTCTCGATAACATTGGCCTCATAATCCATATTTTAGAAAGCAAAAATATCCACGCACAAAAAAATCAGCTCTTAATAATGAATATATTATTTTTTTTTTTTAATTGAGATCAAAGAAATTTGATGATGAAAAATAAAGTCACACATACACAAACACACAGAGAGAAAAAAAAAACCCCGAGGAACTGCTGTTTTGAGCTAACCGAAAAGAATAGTACATAAACATGATTAAAAATCCACTTCAATTTAACATCTTGGGGTCATTTGTCTCTATCCATAAGATAAAACCAACCACACTCTATTTCCTTATTTATTGGAAGAATTATTTTGTAATCTTACCACTTTGCAGTCGATAGTAAGAGAGTATATTTAAATCCAAGATTGTAGAACTATAGCGCATGCACCCCCCTTTATAAAAAAAATCTTTCTCACTTGTTATGATTACTTGTATTGTTTTCTATTGATAATTATCTATTGCTTTGTTCAGATGTTTGTATATGTTTTGTTTTTATTTATGGAATTTTTCCGGACCCCATGGAAGACCAGCTTTCCTATGTCGGTTAAGCTGAATGTGGGTAATCAACCGTATATTTCTGTCATTATGCTTTTTATACGGAAATAAATACTACTACTACTATTACTTCTACTAGATCAAGTTGGAGTGAAACGTTTAAAGATATTGTTGCCAATTTGCACTAACCCATATAACCTTGAGCTCATTGCTATGCATGTATACTCTCATTTAGCTAAAGTACTACAGCGATCAAAAAGCAGAACACAATTTTAAATACAAGATTGATTGGAGTGATAATTACTTGTAGTTCTATACCCAACCGAACAAGCATCAGTGTATATCAAATTAGGCGATTAGTTTCACGGTTGGCGGACGTCTGAAATTGTTTTAATTATTATGCTCTGATTATACGTATCCTATCATTTCTGTTGCCGATCAAGGGGACCTGTAAAGCTGGCATTCTTCATTTTTATTCACAAAAGGAAAGTCAGATATAGGCACCACAATATGCATCTATATTACAATTACTTGGTTGGAGAAATACTCGTTTATTATCGTTGGTTTTTGTGCCCTATAATTATTGTCCTGACAGAAAATGATGAACAAGCTATAGGGTATACACGGTTCGGTGGAAGTGATCGTGCTCTATCGAAATCGAAAGGAATTCAATTTCGCGATTCTGTTTTCGTATAGCATGATTTATGCAAACCCTTCCTTACAATAATTTGATGAATAATGTAGGAAAAAGCCGTGACACCAAACGAATTTTCTTAACAAACAGTGTTGAAATGAGACGTAATCTTGTAAATTATCTGATGGACTGAGAAATAGGTGATTTTCTCCTCCGCTCTCCGCATGTCTGTCTCTCTCTATCTTTCTCTCTCTCTCTCTCCACTTCTTTCTGGGTTTTTTTTTTATTAGTCGCTTTTTCACCTCACTCTGCAGCTCTATTTCTCTCTTTTCTCTCTTATGTATCTGTGCATCTCTCACCCCCCCCCCCTCTTTCTCTCTCGAACTGCATCTCAACATCATTTTTTTTTCTAAATCACTCTTTCTCTCTCACATACATATTTCTCTAAACAAGTCACTTTCTCTCTCTCTCTCTCTCTCTCTCTCTCTCACCTCTACAGTGCGTCCCAGAAAAAAAAAAACGAAACCTTAAAATAAAGGATTATTGTGACAAAAATGTGCTCTATGACAATAGTGTTCTATTTTCCTTAAAGTAGATGAATTATAATTCAAAATGATACTTTGATGGCATTTATTACTGAGCAAGATTGTTTTGAAAATGGCATATAAAAATTCATCTTTGCCAAACGTTTGTATCACAAGCTAACCTGACGTAAGGGAAATATCAGCTTTAAGAGATATGATACGCGAGATTCCCATTGTGTGATGATATACATGTCCATGCAATCAGAATTTTCATAAAACATGGATCAATACCAATTTTGAGTGGTGGCAGGGGCTTACGCACCCAGTTTTCCAAAATCAGTCATTATCCCTTCAAAGATGGAAAAAGTGCCCCTCCTGTGACGGAAAAGATGCCATACTTAAGTGGAAAATTGTCATAATCATATTTTCCTGCCCTATGTGACGTTTGTAACATACTTTTCCATTTGATGACAATATAAGGTGCCACTTACTTAAATTCTCATGAAAATATGACCTTGCTTTGTTCTTTAAAGAAGTTGAACTTCTGAAATTTGCAACAACAACAAAAATCGCTTTTCGTAATGATTACAGTTACCATTTCAGTACAAAATATTCCCTTTCTTTACCCCCACTATGAACAACAAAAAAAAATCGACCATCATTTTATTTTATGAGGGCATTATCCATAGCCTGATTATTAAAAGAACCACTATAGGTCGCATTAGGTCTTATGATTCACGTTTCCGTTGGGTCATGTTCGCATGTGGTCCTACATAATTGTTTTCACGGTTTTACCCAAATCTGGCACAAGTAAGATATTTACATGCCATTTTCAAAACAATCTTGCTCAGTGATTAATGCCATGAAGGTATCATTTTGAATCATAATACATCTACTACAAGGAAAATAGAACACTATTGTCATATAGCACATTTTGGTCACAAATATTACTTTGTTTTAGGGTTTCATTTTTGTGGCGACGCACTATAGAAGTGAGAGAGAGAGATAAACTGATGCTATTCCGTAGAGCATGTATAAGAATGGATGCCAGCAAGGTATAATTTGAAATCATAATACCTCTTCTTAATGTACAATAGATGAATATTGTCAAAGAGCACTTAGTTTGGTCACAATAGATCTTTGTTTTAGGGTTTCGTGTTTTTTTTTTTTTTGTTTTTTCTTTCTTTCTGGGAAGCACTGTACATCATTCTCTTTCTAAATCTCTCTCCCTCTCTCTCTTCCTTTCTCTCTTTCTATCCCTCCCTGCATCTCTCTTTCACTCTCCCCACCAGCTCTCTCTCTCTCTCTCTCTTTCTCCCTTGTTCCACATCTTCCTCAGTCTTTCTTTCTCCATCTATCTTCCACCTCTCTCTGCATGCTTTCCCATCCAAAATCGCGGTAGAGAATAAATATGGCGTACCTTACAAATAAGTGATGTATAAGAGAAAACAACTACTAAATGGAACTTTTAAAAATATACCGACTAAACCAAAGTATATTCAAGGCTTATACGTTATAATTGTCGTTATAATTCGATTGTTATGATTGTTGATGAATGTTTTGTGCGTTTGGTCAGTTTTGTGGGTAATATGCTGTGTACAATAATGAAAGAAGGGTCTGTTGAGAGCCAAAAGGGCATTTATATAAGTACTGAAGTTAACCCCTCCTGGCTCTCAAGAGAGGTTTCATTGATCGTTATCCCTCTTTCCATTTCACCAGACCTACATGTCATTTGAAACAAACTTCCTGACATGCCTTTGCCCCAAAAGTAGTGATAACTCCTTGCTTTGCTTAAAAAGAGAGTGCCTTTTCGTAAAATACCTACAAAAGCCTCGGATTATTTCTCCATCAAGACGGAATAGGCCTGCATCTCCGAAATAACATCCAAATACTTTTTTTAAAAGTAAAATATGCATTATATGCTTTGGGAAAGTTTAATCATATAATGATTCTGGAAATATAATTGCTGCTCTACAAAGCAAAGTCCATGAGACGATTTGGCTACCTGTTGAATGTTTTATACCATACCTGAAAATTGGATGTTGATAGAAAAGGGCAAACGACAGATCATTTTGTCGCAACGATATTTAACTATAAAAGTTCATCAGGTTAAATATTGTATGCTTCTAGGGAAGATATGTGCAAGTGGCGTTTGTTATTGTTACCCATCACTGCATGGAAAGGGCGTCAAAACTTACTACAGACCAAGGGAATGTGTGCTCCGATACCATTTCACCCCCGACCAATCACAGCGCGGCGAAGCTGTGCGTGAATATTCATGATGCAGCATTTTGGCCAATCATATAGCGCGCCTAACTTCTCTCACAAAAACACCACTAAAGTGGAGTCCGTTTCACGCCGTATATGTACGGTACGAATTACGTGCAAAGCTCTATACACATACACACACAAAGTGCATTTGCTCGCGCGCCGACGGTAACCCTATGGCGTACAGTAGTAAGGGGCCCTCGAACGGACACCTGTGTTAAGTAGACCTCCTTAACAATACACCATCATCGATCGGTGCGCAAGAAAAGGACTCATCACAGTGGTTTCCGCACGGTCTTTTTTTTTTCTCTCCCCCTCTCTCTTTTACATATACACCCCATTCCCCCATCTCCTTTATTCATTTATGGATACTGGGTTCCCTTTTCCCCCTCATCAGCGACTGGTTTATGATTGGGGGCTGCGTCTTGTGCGCTTCAGTTAAAGCCGGTGCACACTTCCAATCACGAAGCGTAGTGGTGAAGGGTTACACTATTTACTTTAATGAGAATGTAATCTGCGAAATCTGCTTAAAGCGTCGATGACTTGTAAGCAGTGATCCAGTGTCTAAATAGACGTGGCCCAAGAAACATCTATATTCTGCTTGTTAACCTGTCATCAAAGTCCTATTAACTTGGAGTCTCTTAATTTCAGTTGTCATCATTTGCATTTTAACTCGAAAAAATGATGCATTCTGCAACGACATTTTAGACGCTGTTTCCAAGAGTGGATACTGCTTAGATCAAGGGCTGACCAAATTCAACTTTTATCTGAGCTGATCTGAAGCACTCATTTAAGTGCTTTTTTTTTCTTTTAAATTTGTGGAATTTGGAGAAAAAGAAAAACAATGCCGAGATCATTCTTAAAGACTGTCAAAGTGAGCAAAAAGCCCCAGCGCTATGCTCCATCACCCAGCGAGGATTCGGAGGAGAGTTCCCCCGCATCTCCCGGGGTAGCAGTCACGGCTGAACCCAGAACTGGAAGTGCCTTTACACCCGTTACTCCCAAGAAAAAGGGTAAGTCCATCATATCCTTTTCTCTCTTTTTCACTTATTTTGTTGTTTTTAATCCCTAACGTAAGCCTAATCTCGTTTTTGATCAGTAATTGGTTCAATGCAAATGTGACTGTGCAGGTGCTCATGTGAAATGTTTATCAAAACGACTTTCAAACTTTTTTTTGTAAACCTATCATTTTGGAGTAGCGCATTTTCTGAATTGTAAATCTCGATTTTTAAGAACAACTATACATTGTCAATGATTGATTTACTCCTGACTTTTATATCTTCATCTTTTACATTTAATTTGCCGGTTAAGTTGTGGTGTTACGTTTTCCAGAAGAAAAATACTAGACTGTTTTGTGTTTTTTTGTTGTTGTTGGTTTTTTTTCAGTAAAAATCTGCAGAAAAATCATGTTTAGTTAAGTAGTAGAAAATAATAAATATAGTATGAATGAGGAAACACACTTATACTGCATGCATTGGTCATAATGATTATTATGACATTATCGTAAACATATAGCTAATACATGTGAATCAATATTGTACATGGTATAAGAGCACTTCATTTAATTTTCGTACACTGGCTAAACTTAGTTTTCTGTCGTATGTCATAAGCCTAATTCAAACATAAAGATTATGAATAGAATAGAGGATAAAATTGAATGGATAGGTGGGTTTTTTCATATTGCATATTTAAGTGAGTAAACCATAATTGTCTTTTAATCATAAAAGTAATTTCATCTTTTTCTCACCGTGCGGTTCGGAACATGTCAAAAGTTCTTTTGTGGCGAAAATTGAAGTAATTAATAATAAATATCTAATTACTTATAATAACATATAGAGTGTGAGGCAAACTGTTTCAAATTAAGCTGCCTGTATTGTCAGGCTGAATTCGTTGGGGAGAAACACCATGCACCTTCATTATTAAGTCAGGCTGCGGTTCCATGGGTAAAAGACTTCGCAATCAGAAGGGCTATGTTCAAGTTCGCGCATGCGGAGACTTCCCGCAGGCATGCACACTGCAAACCCGTAGAGAGCTATCGCTTCTCAGCGTATGCCACTATACATTTTATTCAAGCGTGCAATATTTTTCCCCGTTTTCCCTCTCTTATTCAGTATATCTCCTCTCCGTGAATATTTGCCCATTCAGTCGCCAAAACAAATCAGTCAAAAAATCTCGTATGCTACAAGTCTACAGGACAATTATTTTAACACAAGCTTCGTTTATTTTCTGCCGGTACTGCTGCGTATATATCACTTCTCATTCAAGCTAAAATAAAAAGTATAATATAATACTTACTATTTCTCCCCATGTTGATACTATATCTTTCAGGGAAGTGATGTAAAATGATTACGATTGTTCCCACTTGTCAGTTTGCAGATATAATTTGCCTGACTGGGTCAACGTGTAGTTCTAATTTGATTGCGAGCAAACACGGTGTACCCACGGCTTGTCAAATAAATGCGCTAATTGAAGTGAATTGTTTCGAGTATTGTTGGTGCTATCTTTTCCGATGTTATTCGGCTGACAAGAAAGAATACATCGATAGTATAATTGTGCTTCTCCAGCTGTGAGGTGGTGAAAAAAAAAGAGTCATAATAATTTGCACAAGGAAATTTTTTTGCTTTAATGATTGTGTAAAAGCACATTTTTGTGTAAAAGCATCCATTTCCAGCATCTTTTCTAAATCTCGACATGTTTGATATAAAGATTTGATATTTCAGCCGAAGGAGGACCGGCAGAGAGTGCAGATGAAATGAGAAATATAAATATCATAACATAATTATATGGAGCAAGGTGACAGGCGTTCATATAGAATTACCAAATTTTGACAAAAAGATAAAAAATTCACAGGTGATGCAAAAACAAAAGAGATAAAATGAATAGAAAAAGAACACTTGCAAAAAATATGCAGGCTTTCGATGTGACTGTAAAAAAAAAAAAAAAAAAAAAAAAACCCACCGGATGCCCCTCTGAGGGCATCAATAATTGAATATCGAATTTTGAAATAATAATAATCACAGTAATGCGTTTGGATTTTGTGACTATTTATGTCATATAATTATAGTGTAATGTTTTCTTTTAAAAGCTCTCAAAACTAAAGGTGAATGTATTGTTACATTATTAATGAAATGCTCAACAGTCGTTTGAAGTGGGCATTCTGTTATCAATATCCTGTTACAATGTGAAGCATAAAATGAGAAAACAAGAAGAAAAAGAGAATCATACAGAGATACTAGACTTCTTAACGAAGGTCATGTATCAATATTGTAAAAACGGAAGTTAAAAATCAGTGAAAATTGCAAAATGGATAGAGAAATAAAAGCCTCAAAAGAGAGAAGGGGTGGGAGAGACAGACAGACGGACAGAGAGAGAGGGGGGAGACAGAAAGATAAACATATTGAAACGACGGGAGAAATCATTAACATCATAATTATTTGGAAATTTATTAATGCGAGTATACTATCAAACTATAGCTGAGAAAAAATATCAGAAGAGAAGAAAAAGAAAAAGAAAGAAGTGAGAATTTCAACCAATAGAATGTAAAAGAGAAAAATCGCATGATATAAGGAGATGCAGACAGGAGGGGAAAAATCAGAATAAAGGTGAAGCATCCGAGTTTAATTTGCTCTTAATTGGCGCGATGCGGTCGGGCAGCGAACGAGAGGAGTCGGTCCGCGGAGGCGCGCCGCATTGCACGTGTAATGTATCCAACAGAACGTCTGCCTGCGTGAGTTTGTATACCAATATGGTAACGCACACTGAACATGCGTGCGAGTAATGAACTCGAAATGGTGCATGGGAGAAGTGTGGGAAACTGTTGGTGAAATCAGTGCTTCGAGGCGGGATGGGAATGAAATGAAAAGCTATCAAATGAAATGGAATGAAGCATAACTTCAATAACTTTCTAATTTTAATCGCTTCACAGAAAACGACTCAAATATCAGTGACTGGGATGGTGGGAAAATCGCTTATCTTGATTGACTAGGGGAGGGAACTTCCGTTAAAAAGCACAAAATATTTAATGCCTCGTATCAAAAGACTATAATTATAATTGTTTTGATATAGGTCTAGACTACATAAAACATTCATCAACATGATCAATGTCAAATCATATATATATATATATATATATATATATATATGACAAAAATACCATTATGATGTATTACAAATATTTCATGGTTTGTATGTATGATTTCAATCATTTTTAATGCTTACAGTTTACTCACACATATATATACATATTTTTTTTTGGGGGGGGGCGGTGGGGGTATAAGACTCATTTTTCACACACACACATATATATAGGCCTGTAATGATTTACTTGAATGTCAGCAATATTTTAACTCCACGCGAAAGTGTTGATTTAACATGATTATGAGGGTAATCATACACTGATCGATAATGTTGTGTACATTGTCAGCTATTTCAAAATATTCTAGACTTTAGTACTTCACACTAGCACACAAGAAAACAGCGAACCCTACATACAATCATAAAAGCATGAGTATATAATATACGAGTATCTGAAGCTGTGCTTTTTCCTCCAAATTCTCAGAAATTGTGTATTTCCAGGGGGTGTTTTTCACTATTCACTATCCTATAATTTTTTTTAAGTGCTCAAAGCTTTCAAATGAATATTTTTCTCGGATGAAATTCTACGAAGCATTTGCTTTATACAGAGATCAACATAACCCGTTTCTACTTTATTCACCCTCTATAAAATTCGTCTTTAAATAACTCGACCCGAAACTTGATAGTGTTTCGAATGTCCTGATTCATTAGAGAGGGGAAAACATGGGAAAGAGTTTGCCGTGTACCTCTGGGTTATGGAATCTCTTAAGATTTGACGAAGCGAAAGAACATTTAGTTTACGATTCTAAGGTAAGACAAACACGTTATGGGGAACAACTGCAAGAATATATCCTAGATTGAATAATGCGTTAAAGGTGGTATACTTTGTTATTTAGATATAGTCTGCATTCGTGGCTTGATTTTACAAGATGGCCTTGCAGTCATTATAGAAATTCTAGATTTGAAAACTTATACAACTTGATAACCGAGGGACAACTTTACATACTGGAGGTCATGCGAGGAGAGGTGGAACACAAAACCAATAATAAACAATGTAATCCTTCATGCAGAGCATTTTTGAAGGGGCTAATTCAACAGAATTCATTAACTCACAGTATACTTACAAATAGTCATAAATTATTAACTGCGTATATATAGTTATCTGGTGGTAAATCATTCGACACACGAAATCTAAAGGGGAAAGGAAACTCAATTATACCGCATCTATATCGTCGAACCTATTTATTAAAAATAGCTCAATTCTGACAGGTATCAAGAATTTTTAATCTTCAAATGCCCTAACTTCTCACTGATTTATGCAAGCTCTTATCTGGCGCCGAGTAGCATATCGATGCGGACTTTGAAGAGATACATCTCGACATCGGTGTCAACACCGACCTCGTAAACACCATGGGCGTATATACCATGATCATCGGATGTCGCACAAACCCGTGTCTGCAGAGAGACTATATTCACCAAGATTGACACCATAATTTTAGAGTTATCTAAATCATGTGCGCGTGTGGGTCGTGTGGCGGAGCTCCCACCGGCCAATCAAAACCGTTGTATTTGCTAATCTCGGTCTAGTTTCGTTGACATAACGTACCCTCGTTTTTTTTTTTTCTCTCTCTCTCTTTCTGTCTTTCTCTCTCTTTTTCTTTCACCGTCTTCTTCGATAGTTTATATGCCTTATCTAGCATTGATAGCCTATATGATGTGTACATAACAGGCAGGTGTCCTGATGCTTCCAAATTCCAACTCGCTTTAACCAATATTGTACCAAGGAAACAAAAGAGTTCGGTTGCTCTTCCGTCAATTTGCCCCAGCTCTGCTGTTCGATACACGCGAGTAATGTCAGGGGCGGATCCAAGGGAGGGGGTGGCTGAGGGGGGAAACGCCCCCCCCCCCCTCCCGGAATGAATCAATATCAGACTTATTTGCGAGCAAAACATCGTCCCTTTTCATCTTTTTTGTTGTTGTTGTCAACACATACTCATGCCCATCCCCAATCCGGGTTCATTCTGGATCCCCCACTGAAGATAGCCATAAAATCTGCCAGTTTTGGGTTTTCTTATCAAGACTTTGATACGTGATAAAGACTTTAAATGCGTCATTCAACTCCACTACAATCTGCACACGCATAGCTTTCGCAACTCCAGTATTTATCATTTAATAAGAGAGAGAGAAAAAAATCTTCTTTTGATATTGATTTTAGGAATCCAAAAGAAAATGGGGAAGCTGTAAACTTTGATTTCTCAACTGCGTTTGTTGACAAAGGGCTCGTCTGCGAGGGCTTGAGTTGTGTGGGTTTTAAAAACAGGTGGTAGGAGTCTATAGGACTGGTGAATGAGGCCTATCATCGCTATATTTCTTGACTTTGGCTATTGTGACCAGTTGTGTGATAACAGCCCTCTACATCCATTCCCTACAATATAAATCGCGTTTGATTTATGAATGTGCAAATAACGAAATAACTATCAGGCCCGACTAAAGATATCATTTCCTCCTTTTTTTCAGCCTAGAATTGAGAAATAGCCCGAAATAGCCATGAATTATCGTCGACTAGATAACAAAGACTTGGTCTTTGTTTAATACTTTTCAAAATGAATTTGTTAGATACACTAGACCGACCTCCTCCTTTCGTATTCTTTCTTATGATAATACATTTCACCTTTATAAAAGCAACTACAAAAAAAAAGCCACAACAGTGGAATTATTAAATACTTATGATTTGGTCATTCATTATAGTTATACATATTTCAGACTGTTCAATGACTGCTTTGAAAAAAAATCAAACTCATATTTTCCAATTATATATTAACAGAACCTTTAAATTTGTATCTGCGTTCTTTTGCATTAACCTTAGATTTGCATACGGTCGGTTATTTTCATGGGTATTATGATCAGATGATGATTCTGCCGATTCTTGTGTTCTGACCCATTACTTGGGCAAGGTACGGATAAAATGATCACCCCTTCAACTTATTCTTGAATATAAGTAACAGTCGTAAAAAATGATAATAATAAATCAGCTTCTATACTGCATGACTCGCTCAAAATTATAACCCCATATGAATTTGTGTTATTGGGAACAGCAGGGTACTTCAGCAATTTCTTGACACGAATGGGATTATAAATCGACTTCATTGACAACAAAAAGAGAGAGAAAAATAGACTGAAAGGAAAGCAAGATTTGTATATTTAAATCAACAAAGCGGGAATCAGAAATCATTCCGGTTGGCGGGAACTCTACAAAGTTGCACAAGGCCTGCCTCACCCCACTATCGATAACACCCCACGCCAGGTCGCGTGCGGACCAGCGTTCCGTAAACCACAGTGTTCCACTGTCGGAATTTCCTCGCTCTCTATCTTAGTCGTTCTCCCTTTGTTATCTTTTCATAGCGATACTGCCATAGACACCTTTGATCTGTCGCTAATGAAGTGCAATAACTGATTTTAAAGGAGGAGGGGGAAAATATACATTACCGATCCTTCAGCATGCTTGAGGTTATAAACACGCTGCAGACGACATGCGCTGGTACTGTTTACAAGAAAGCTGCTGCCAGTTGCGCGAGTGAGTCGGTGATTTTGAATAGCGCGGGCTGCCTGGCTTGAAATACAAAGGAAACATTTCTTACTCCGTTGATTTCAGATAAAGGTAGCGTGAATGAATTAGATCAAAAAGAAATAAATCAACAAAGAAAAAGGGGGAAACGTTAACTTTGGAGTTTCGGGAGGGGAAAAAGGCAAGGTTTTAAAGTAAAAAAAGAGAAGGCCGAGCAGATGAAAGTGGCAGGCGATGTGTGCGGTTCTACTTCAGGAATTTTCGCGGGAAAAGGCAAATGATATTAGTAGACAATGCTCCGGTCATTATGGAGAGGGTGATAATTATAGTCAAACATATTGTGAAATGAGTAGTAGCTTCGTTCCTATCGAGGTCATATTCTTTAGCAGAATTTGTCATCCGATTAGATAAGGGGGACAAATCTCTGTAATCGGATGTATCTTGTCTGTAACTTCAATTCAAATCCTTTTCCCAAACCGCTTAGTCCGGAAAGCTCTTTGAATAAAATGGCACAAACAATCGAAAACAAAGCGAGAGGGTAAATTGAGTAGATACCAAAGTGATGAAAACACGAAACAATAATGTTAAGAACCATTCAATAATAGGTATTCTTCAATAGAAAAGTGTCTTATTCACCTTTCTGGTCTTCTGAGGCTGTAATTATCGTGGTTTTCGAAGTTCTGCACTGATTGATTCTCAGAGGTCATCTACCTTGAATATGTTGTTCAGGTGTGTGTCTAAGAGTCTTGGAATGCAGAAAAGGTCCCTTTGAGGTTACATCATTAGACAATAGATGCATTCCATTGAAATGACATCTTTGATTTATTTTGAGAAAAACATCGCTAGCTTTTAGCTTTCCAAACATTTCCTAAATTTTCCTCAAAATATAGTAACGCTTCAGAGGTACATAGACATCGTATTCTCATGGTTGTCTGTACATGTTTAACCTCATTTTAATCTTTCATTCCAGTTTCACCAAACATTAAACACCAAACAAGGGAGGGAGGAGAAATTGGTCAGATTTTTTGTTTACAGTACATATAGCATGTATAGTGTAAAAAGAGGAAGGGGCATTGATTATTCTACAGAATTTGGGGTTCAAATGCATTAATCGGACAAAATGGGCTGATGCAAAATTACTTTCAAAATTATGTGGAGGAACATCCCCCTCCCCGAATCGGCGCCCTTGGAGAAAAAAAAAAGGATAATGAGATCAGTTTGATAGTTTGGCATACGATAAGAGAAAGACGTATATATAGAGCTTGTGGAAACCAGTCTCGGCAATCTGGTGTAAGTGCTTTACTCAATCAGTCCATAGTAATACCGTATGACAATGTTTGGAATCATCATCCATCAAATGGCATGTTAATCATCTATTTTCTCCTATCCATTCCCATCCCCACTCCATCTTCCTCTCTGCACTCTTTGATGTTCAAGGCGTGTTCGTGGACATGTGATTCTAAAGAAACCCCCTTACCACGTGACCTCTTATCGTTCCTCCAATCATCCTTTCTCTGCCTGTTTAAATCCAAGCCCTTTTGTCCATCAATTCATCTTTCTCCCATTCTCTTTTCGTCTTTCTCTGACTTTTACTTTTTACACATCACTCTCTCATTCTCTTAAAGGGAAGCTTGAGTTCTGGAAAAGGTAAAAAATAATTTGTGAGCTTTCTCACTCTTTCAGTTATTTTGGAAGATTATCATAGTAGATTATGTCCCCTGAAAAAGATTGCTCTTCAAATGCTATCACATTCAAAATATGACAAGAAAAGCTGAAATGTTCGGGCCGAACACTTGTGTGTAGTCCCATATACACATTTCTGTGTATTTCAGTGCATGTGACTCTCAGCAGGATTGAGTCAATTTCTTATCATTTTGGTGATTTTAAAACCTTACAGCATACACCAATTTTTATGTGCTATATAATCAACCTTTCCCAACTGCTTTGATACAGGTTTTTTTCGCAATTCAATCTTATGACCAGAACTCAACTTTATCTTTAAATTTTCATCCTCTTGCTCAAATCCCTCTCTCCCACTTTTTCTTTTTTTCTTTTTCTCCGTCTCTCTCTCTCTCTCTCTTTCTCTCGGACCCCCCCCCCCCCCTCTTTCTCTTTATGCTGTCCCCTCTCTTTGCCATTTCTACTCCATTTGCACATCACTCTCTCTCTCCCTCTCTCACTCCCTTCCTCTAAACCCACTCCCCCTCTCTCTCTTCCCCTGATTGCAAGCTTTCTTTCCGCCTATCTGAAGGTGAAGAATCACTCCTCAACTAAATGATCTCTGACTGCCCTGTTAGTAAACCTCTCTTCCGCTCATGAATAATGTGTGTACACTGGATACATTCAACCATGCTGGAATCAAAGTCATTAGCAAATATGGTTTCGTGCAAGGCTTTATAAGATTGAAGTCAAAAGATCATATTTTAGTACCTTCCTTTTTCACATATTGTAAGGCTTTATATTACATTTGTCTATTTTACTTAATTTATTTAATTCTGAATGGAATACATGGCATTATACAATGTAGAAATATATATTTGCGAGACAAGTACAACATACAACGAAAAGACTTCAGACCTCGAAAATCGGTTTTTCTTTCATTATACTGACCAAGTGTTTCCGAAAAAAATATTTCCAGGCGCCATTGATTACATTGATTTAATCAGATATAATTCACTTCTTCTGTGCTATAGCATGTGTCACGCATTTTGCCACCCCACCCCCCTTCTCTCGTGTTGACACATTTTCCATGTCTTTACGTACAACGAGATCACATCTTTCGTTTGTTCTACTTTACTTCGAAAATAAGGCATTCATTAAAACTGTCTTAATCCAATCGTCCGTGTGAAAATATATCCCCCCCCCAAAAAAAAAAAGGGAGGGGGAGGGGTAACCAAAACATTAAGCTGAAATAAAGATATTGTAATAAAAGAGAATAGAAAATGAAAAGACATTAGAAAAATAAAGACTTATAAAGTATGTCCGCTAAGGGACATAAGATGCATCACCAGTATGTTGAACGGTACGTGCTCGTCGCAGAATTGCCCGGAACTAAATCCTAACCACGATAAATAAATAAAAGATAGAAACAATCATTCCCCATCTTTCTCGGCTGCATTCAAAATGGCTTGTGGCCTGGAGTCGAAATTTAAATGACCCTATTATCGCCGTGATATATTCTTGTCTGTTGATTGAATATCATAATTGCGAGGTTTCGAGCGAGATTAATTGGTTTAATCAATTATCAAGGAGCTAGCCCGCCCGCGCCGTGCGCTCCACGGCCGGCCATCATTCGTATACTGTCCCATACCTGTCAAATTTTGTTGGGTATCACAAGAAAAAAGACCAGCGAAGTGATGTTGCACCTCTGGGACGTGTAGACGGAGGCATCCACGGGTGGACGTGGGGGAATTTGAGATTGAAAATCTTCCTCGAATGCTCAATCATATTTAAAACACCTGGGACCTATCGAACGGATTTGGATACCGGGCATGATTTGTCATTTAGGTTCAGAGGAATTCTCACACTTAGACGGTGAAAAAGTTCCTCTTCCAAGTCATAATAAAGAGTTTTTTTAATCTCCTGATACTCCAGTGTCATGTTAGAGACTATATCTCATATATCAAACGAACCCTGGACTGGAAAGTGGAGCATAAACATGTTTCTTCACGATCAGTCAAACCTGAATATGATATGTTCAAGAAAATTCTGCTTGCGGCGAAACCAATAGGAATCCATTATTAACACGTTTAAAGTGAAAGTAAAGAAACATGACTTTGTATGAAATCAATCACGATGGCATCATTGAACGACCCACATGTACGATTATATGAAATGAAGCACTATGTTGACCCAGTTCGACCTAAATCATGATAATTCATGATTCAACATATTGGTTTTCCACGTTTTAAAGTGAATGAACTTCTCTCTCAACACGATCGCAAAAACTTTCGAGAAATAAATTCAAGGACCATTTCCACTATCTATTGTATATCCCTTAGAAACCATGATCGGATTACGTCATATCTCATAGATGGACAAGGCTACTGAAATTGCCTTAGGTTGATTTTTCGGAATTCTTTGCTATCGTGTTTCTCTTATTTTATTCTTTAATATTTGTCTTGAAACTTTTGTTTATGAATCATGATTTTTTTAATAAATTTCTTTCCAGATGCGTTGGATCTGCGATTGCCAACCAATGCCGACATCGACCCCCATCATCGGTACCTCCTTGTCCCGCCACCTCAGGCGTCATCGCGGCCCTTCCCGTTCACTGACTCCTCCACGGCAGCCGTCCCTACAAAGCAGCATAGTCCGACCCTAAGCATCGAGCAACGCCTCGCCGACCTCACCAACGCCCGTCGTCATCCAGGCCTCCCTGTCCCGGCCAGCACGGCCGGTAGTCCACTCCCTGGTCGACCATCGTCCGCCGACGTCCCTTCTTCCACGATGCCCCTGACGTTGACCGTCCCGAAGCTGCACAGTAGTACGGCCAGTCCGAGGCTGAGACCGGAGATGGCCCCGTTGACCATTGGGGATGTCAGCCCAGCCAAGGCAGTTGGCTACAGGTTCCAGGGAGAGATTTCAAGCTATGATATCCCATCACCACCGTCAAATGGTGAGCTTCCGATACACTAGAAATAATCCAATTTCATTCCTATATCTTACCACTTTTCTCTTACATGGTGAAAATTAAATCATCTCATATTCAATCCCTCCCCCTCTCTCCCGCTCCCTTTCACACGCTTCTCTTTCTCTTGCTAATATCTTCCCTCATCAGTCGATCCTCAAATGAGTTTATTTTCTTCAAAGGTCATGAAAACGTTACTACGTTTACGTTGTATAATTGCGAACATAATTACATAATGAACGTGAACATTTTCCTTTAAACGTAGTTGACAATGTAGTTAAGAATGGATAATAATTAGGTACGAGGTGAACCTCCTGCGTACACGACCTTTTCAGGGAGACATTAATCATATAATAACCAGAAATGTAACGCGAGAGCAGGGCCCTTTGCGCTCTGGTAACCGCGAAATCAAACCTTATTTGATGATGCTTGTCAAATAAAGATTGCTCTCATCATTTCAGTCTTGCATCTATACAATATCTACTTTTCCCTAACCGCTCCTCCTTGCCTCAGCCTCAGCCGCCCCCTTCTCCCCGCCCCATTTTTTTTTTCTTTCTCTCTTCCGCCACAAGGAGAGTCACTTTGATTTCAAATTCCGCCACGCTTTCGCGCCCCCACCAAGGCCTCGGGGCGAGGGTTGGCTCGAGGGTAAAAAAGAACATCGCCTTTAAAATGCAAGAAACAGCCGATAAATTTTCATCCTTTTTTCATTCCAATTCGTTACCACACTGATTAGTTCTGAAATATCAGAAGCTGTGACGGGTCGGGAGACACTGAATAAATCCCATCCCAACCAACAACGCGCGGTTTTCAGATTAAATCGAGGGAAAACGAAGAGGTGGAATAATTTTCTCCTGCTCTTCATTTCGGGATAGGTCAAGTGACTTAAAGATGCACTCCAAATTGTTTTTGTCTTAATCCAGTCATAAGACGATCAAAAAACATAAGCATTGCTTAATAGGTTGATGTAGTTTACGAAATCAAGACAAACGAACAGAATGCAAGCTTTTGTGACCCCATCTATAAACATAGGTTTACTTAATACAGAATGGCCATATACAGTGTGTAAATATAAGTTTCTGATACTTGCATACTGTACAAACAAGACAGAATGTAATATCGTATGAGTGTGTCCAACGGATGGCATAATCATAATAGTACGCAGATAACAATTCAAGTATAATGGCGGATCTGCCTGATTCACATACACTGCAAAAACCAACTCGGTTTTATCTATATTGGGCTACGCCAGTTTCGAATCAAACTGGCGTTGTTTTAACACTAACTGGTGTTGTTTTAACACTTATCTGGTGTAGACCAATATCAAACTGGTGTTTTTTAAACACTTATCCGGAGTAGCCCAATGGTGATACCGAGATGGTGTTAAACTAACACCCTGGTTTTTGCAGTGTATTAATTCGTGTACTTGTATTCTCTCCTTTTATACTGATTCCTTCGTCATGTTACTCCTCTCCATCACCAACACCTCATTCCCCTCTCTCTCTCTCTCTCTCACACACACACACACACACACACACACACACACACAAAGAGAATGTGAGTGTTGGTCCAATGCGCGTTCTAAATTCCCAAATGACTGTATGCATGCATTATTATTTCATTTTCAGCCCACGGAATTCAACATCAACTATTCTAGTCAGAAAAAATCTCTGCCATTTATTTAGAGTCGGGCCATTTGGGGATGGAACGAATCAACCCTTTAAGGGAAAGAAAATTTATTTTAAAAAAAAAAGTGGGAAAAGGGAAAAGGATGAGAGGGGATACGATGAACGCGCGTGAAAAATTGTGAGTTGGCCGCAGCGCAATTACTTTGACAGGCCCGGCCGTTCCAAGCCAGTGGACACGGCTGGTACGAGAGGGTTAGATTGACTTGTCTCCAAGCTGTCAAACCCTCTCTTCTTCCTCAGCTCGTCCGCTCCTTTTCTCCTCTCGTAATGGCGCGAGGACACGGAGAAACAATATTAATTGATTCGTTATTCTTTGGTTTCCATCTCCTTGATTTTTCCATCTCCCCTTTGGCTCCCTCGATATCAGGAGAGGTTAGAATATACGGCCAGGGGGTTGCAGTGTTATCTATTATTCATAGCCAAGGTGCAGGCGTATGAGCATATGGGTGGGTGGAGGTGTGCGCATTGGTGTCGATGTCACATTTTCGCGCGCTTTAAAGATTCAGTTTGATGACAATGATGACGATAATGATGATCGGATCGGCGATTGATATTCGTTTATGATAAATAGCCCACACCCAGCCAAATGTTGTTTTTTTTTTTAATAATAACTTTATTCATCATGTTATCATTATTTCAATCGCTAGTCGTTAATTTTGTGGGGTATTGGCAAACCGTAATCGAAAATACAAATTAACAAAATGAACCGCTATATTTGAGGCAGTTACTCATTTGCTCAATCCGTTCTAGGAAGAAGTGAACATCATATCGAAAGGTAATGGGGTTACAATGGGAAATCGCTTTGTTTATGATGGAACTGAAAATTCTGTTGACTACAAGAAGCGTGCTAAATCTCTTGAAATATTAGCCCATCTTTTGAGTGTCAAAGGTATGTTGTAAACAGGAAAAGCGGGGGAAATCTGCTTTAGCTCGCTAAACTTAAAGCCAATCACTTCATTTACATCTAAATCAAGAGAATCCAGTGGCAGACTCCTAATTAAATGAATCAGTGTATAATGACAGCCCTGGTCGCCTGGGGAATTCTCGGCAATCATCGGCAAATATCGTTAGCACTCGGGGCACGTAATCGTCGAAAGTGTGAAGGTGCGAGGGTAATAAAGAAGATGGCTTCATCATGCATGCAAGGAAACGGAATCGGGAAGATTATAGGGGAGGAGAAGAGAAGAGGGAAGAAAAAGCGGAGAAATCTTGGTCCGTAGAGATGTATCGTTTTACTTATTGACTGTAATGTGTCCGATGATGATGTTGAGTAGTGTTTTTGTATCCTTGGTGGCCATGCCGAGAATGAATACGACGATGAAATCGGAGCACAAAGAGGCTCCCGTGTTAGCAATAGAGCTCGATACAATATTGCCTCTGTGACATTAGTAGGTTCACGTCAAAAGCAGTGTGAACGCAAAAGAGTGTCGTTTTTTGTAGGTTTTATTTTTTGTGCTTTGTTTTTATATTTGTTGTTAATGAGAAGAATCCGATCATAAAAGATCTGCTGTACTAGCCGCATAGGTGGAAAATGCCTATACAGGGGGCCCCAATAAAAACGGACAAGTATATTTCCAATAACCTTGGGTCCAATTCACTGGTACCAGCGGAAGGGGAATCTTTTCACATGAAAAATGATAGAGGGTTTTTTTTTGGTTTTGTTTTTTGTTGTTGTTTTAGGGAACATTTTGTGATGCAAGGTACTGGTTCAGATTTGTCCAGTATCAATGTTCTTCTGTAATTAAGGGATTAAAGATGATGTTCTGATACATTATGGAGCAATATCCACTTATCCGGTCATGAAAGCAATCATTTATTGATATGAACTGATGTTAATCATATTTACATGATAAACCTACCATACAGATCGTTATGTATCACTAAGCATCATTCTCTGCGATTTCGTTTATCATTTTCCAACCTTTTGAAGAAAGAATGATATTAATGCAATATCATGTCGACAATCTTATTGTGTGGGTCGTTGTATCAACGCCTACGCATGCATTATGGGTAAAATGAGAAAAGCTCTAGATCGAGTTAGAAGCCAAGTGCTTCTCACAAGAAACCACGGATTCTGGTTAACAAAAACAAAACACCCCAAAAGAGCTGAAAAGTGCCAAACGGCAGCTTATTTGATGGAGAGAGAGAGAGAGAGAGAGAGAGGGGGAGAAGAGTGCAGACGGTGTATCTTCATTTATTCACGACGAAAAGACGATTTTTGATGGCCTCGTATAACGTGAAACATCGGCACAAAAACACTCCTAAAATCACTCCCCGCATTCTTGGCAAAACAAATGAAATCTGCTGTAGTCACGATTCCTCTCGAGAACGAACCTTACCATTTTCTTACTGTCCTCATCATTTAAACATCGATATTCCTTCATAGAGCTCAATAAAACCAATGCCACTGATTATCCTGCTTCGAGAGAAGCTTGCCGGATGACTCGAGACACGCTAGACTTTTTAGAACAGATAAAAAGGAGAAAATATTAATCAGATGAATCCATTTTCATGATCAAATTTTGCAGGGTGTCTTTTTTTTTCTCTCTCTCTCTCATTTAAAGGTAATCTTGAGGTCTGGAATGAATTTTTCACGTCAGGAGAAATTTCTAGAAGTCGGTCCTTGTTGTTTGTCACGTATTGTATATAATATGGTTTGTTTTTAGCAGTAAAAAGTACATCATGCTGAAAAGTACCAGTGCATATAGGCATACACGGGACTAAGTATTTTATCAGTATAGGCCCAACATTAATCAAGTCTGATAATCTATACGTTTTTCCCCTTGTGGTATTATCCATGGAATGTATCTGGACAAACATGGTGGTCATTCCGTTATTAATTCCTATCAAGTCAGCATAAATATGTAGGCCTACATAGATCAAATGAATCGAGATTTAAACATTTCTAATCATTACTGTAAATGATATAGACCAAGGAGGTACTTGTCTATGGTACCCTCCTTGTATAGACTGCGATACGATCCTTACATCAAATTTCAATGTTGACGGCAAAAGGATGCATCGATATTTTACGCGGGAAAGGGGTAATCAAATATTCTCCCAATCTGTACATTGATTGCCAACACGTCTCTGATATCTTCTTTGTAAAGAGTGCAAGAATACGATTCACACAGAGTAATAAAACCATGACAAAGAGAAAGAGACAAATTCTCATTAGTATAATCATCCTAATTCCTGTTTTTTACCAGGCCGTGCAGACATTAAAAAGACGACGTTACCATGGACAACGTTTTTGCGCTCTTTTCTTAAAGAGGGGCGACACATCTCACTTTTACACCGTGAGGATCGGAAAGCCTGGTACGAAAGTGGGTGAATACTACACGACCAGGACGCGGTAGTACGTCGTCTCTTTGCTCTTCAATCTCAATGTAACTATAAAAAGGGAGGGCTAAGTATGAGCAATGAATAACACTGGTCGGCAGTGTTAACGGGGCTCTAATGTACACGAACGTCACGCCTCGAAACGGTTGTAATAATAAAAATGCATGAAAAATCAGCGCTCCACGACTCATAAATCGCGCGTTTCCTTTTATCGTCCCCATCATATATGCTGTAATATCAATCTATTGCCCCATTGTTCGCACTCCTAAATTACAGGTAATATGTTTTAACCAGATTAATTTTTGAAGCGACGGAAGCAAAGTGGACGCCTGATTAGACAACATATATTAATTGAAGGACAGAAGACTGTTGGAACGAAGACGGTTAATGGTCAAAATCCACAAGTGATTTGCAACCATAATTACGGAAATTTCTCTCCAGTTTTGATGTCACTATTACAATGATTACTGTGTCTAATTTTTCACATTTTTTTTTTTTTTGAAAACAAAATAGAACTAAGATCTGGATCCGACGAAAATGCCCTGGAAAATATCCCTCACCAGATTTCGTAATTTTACTATAGGATTCTAAAACAGCAAAACTGTTGATGGGAACTGTACACATCCAAGTCTGGTTTTATTTCTGCTCTTGGGGAAATACAGTTATTCTGCATTGCAATTTCAAAATGAATATATGCGCTGCACATTGATTTCCCTGCCTTTGTTTAACATGAAATCCAAGCTGCTCAAACTTTGTCACAGGTGTTTCACGGTGGCATATGCAGACGATTTGCAGACGATTCTAGAGGGAAGGGGATGAAACTTGTCTCATTTCCCTTTCCACATGCACTAGCTATCTTCTTCAATAATGCAAAAGTGATCTGCTACATATCTCTAATTAATATACACTAAAGTCCTCTGCTCATTATACTCCAATTAACAGTGCTGATGGACGTATTTATTTTGTACATTGATGGTCCCCCCCCCCCCCCCCCCCCCCCTCGGTATCAAGTGTTCTTCCACACCCTCTGATGCAGCAATAGCCCAATATTTGCATCACATGGGTAATCTGTGCCTCGGTAGTTAAAACATCTGTATTGGATTTCGGCAGCAATGAAAACTGATTCCAGGCGCTACAAAGTTACATGTAGGAATCGTGATTTCAGTACAGGGTATCCCAACAAAATACAAAAAAATATTTCAATTCACTTCAAAGAACGCAGTGAAAAGCATTCATGCGCAATTGGCGTATTGTAACGTCTGAAAAACTATAGTGGCCTATTGCATACGTTCATTCTTTTCTCATTTTCTCCTTAGGATTCTGTAAGAATTTCGTTAAAAATCTAGGAGATACTTTACTACCAATAGTGGCAAATTTCACTGACGATGTTTTTAGTGCTTTTGGAGAATTTACATAAAGGAGCTGGTTGAATTTTTCGGAACACCCAGTTTTCACGTCAAGTCACTTGATACAGAAAGCAAACAAAACGCAAATTGTAAGCTTTTGAATGCCAAACAAGTGCGCCTGCCATGCGAAAAAGCACAGGTGTTTCAAAATACGCGAATTACTGCTGCAGATAAAACAGATTTATAGAGTGATATGTTGATAACAACAGCTATAATGGAGATTGCCAAACCCTAAAGTCTGATGGAAATATAAAATTAATTTATCTACATTGTTTGTAGTAGCAATCATACAAAATCAAGGCAATGCAAGAGGTCTCGTTAATGATTTGCCATAGTATTTTTATGGTACTGGTAGTTCAGTTCGTTTGTAAATCAGGTTCGATCTGAAGACTGAAACATTAAGATCATGACTATGCTAACATTATTGGTTAAAATCAACAGGTGTATTCTGAAATCAGAAATAAACTCTTAAAACTCTTCCGTGTATTCTTCACCATCGTATTGTTCCCAAATCTGTTTGTGCAGTTTAACTTGTCAACCGATCGATAATGTCCAGATTAGAGGGGTTTGATTCAAGGTTTTATCAACCATTTTGATTGAGGTCATCCTATGTAAAGAAAGAGGTGACCTTAATGCGAAGTTGTTGTCTTCTTTCTCAATACCACCCTGATAAACAAATCTGTTTTTTCTTGTTGCACATCTCACCCTCATCGATTTCCCTAAAAAAAACAATCAATATGTCTGGAAGATTGAGGTGTATATATACAACCAGAGATCAAGTATGAGAATATTTTGCACACACCACTGGTCACACTAAAAGAGTGATTTACAATTTATCTACTTATTCGTTATTTCGCAAAACACATCATTCACTTATTTCACAGATCGTGGTAGATATGGTATATGAATATTTGGGGAAAAAGAAATCCAACTAAAAATTGAAAGTACTTCAGCAGTGGATGTGGCACCCATTTCTATGCAGTGTGGAAATTGTTAGGGGCGATAAAGAATTGTCCTACTGAGAATTCCTTTGATTTCATATACAGCCTCCAAAAGAATTTTTAAGAACATTTTACATAGCCTAATGGCTTGTAAGTATTTTGAAATGTTATCAATGATTTTATTTTTTTGCTATATCCTCTGCAGGTTTCATTAGCCGGGAGATGAGTGAACTGCTCAAGGATGGTCGGTTAAGTTATACCGATGTCTACCGAGCACGATTTGCCCAACTGGAGAAGGACATCATCGGCACTTTGTCACCAGAAGACCTCCGCTGGTACAATGCCAAAGTCGGTCTCGCAATCCCGAACTTTGCCGCTTACCGCTCACCGTACACGATGGTGCACCATCCCCACGCGCGTCATCAGCACGAAAAGACGTTGACGCGAGACGGCATCGTTCACGTAGAGCCACCGCGTCTCCCAGGCGGCGGTATACCGCTGACGCCGAGCAACGTCCGCATCCCCGAACACCATCACCACCACCTGCAGCAGCGATTATCACCCGAGGTCGACGAGGTCAGCGACTCAAAGCTCCTAGATTCGCCACCGATCGGCGTCGGTCCGCACGGCACCTTCAACTGTCTGGACTGTGGAAAAGTTTTCAGTACACCACACGGACTAGAAGTGCATGTCCGACGTTCCCACAGCGGTAAACGTCCCTTCGCCTGTGACGTTTGCCACAAGACTTTCGGTCACGCGGTCAGTCTCAGTCAGCACCGCGCCGTCCACTCGCAGGAGAGGTCGTTCGAGTGCAAGCAGTGCGGGAAGACGTTCAAGAGGTCATCGACGCTTTCGACCCATATGCTGATCCATTCTGACACGAGGCCGTACCCATGTCAATACTGTGGCAAGAGATTCCATCAGAAGTCGGACATGAAGAAACACACCTATATCCATACAGGTAAATAATCGTATTGTCAATTTGTTGTTGCTTCTGTGCTTGCATAGTGATGAATAGCAGTTATTTAGAAAAAAGCATTAATCTGTTAATGCCTCAGGGTTAGTAAAGATGTTGATAACCTAGCTGTGCTTTTTGTAGAGTTTTCTGCGTAGGGCATGCATTGTCATGACCTTTTGCTGTCGCAAGTTGTGCATTCCTTCAACATTTGCTTCAGCTTATCCATAGTAAACTTCAAACATCGTGAACATGTTTACATCTACTCATGATTTTAAAATTATGCCTGTTGCCTCGCATTATAACCACACAGGTGCAAAATTCAAAATTCAATATACTTATGTCATATCATTACATGACAAAGGTGTTTTCTTCGAGAATCTACATTCTCATAACAAAATAGTCATGAAAAATAAATGAACAAGTTCTTCACTATGTCATAAAAACACTTCATGCTTGAAGACGGAAAGGAAGAGGTGAACATTTCATAGTTGCTCTGTCTTTCAATCATTCTTTTTTCTTATTTTTTTTTTCGACTGGAACAATGTACGGAGATGGAAAACAAGATACTTAAGAGATTGCTTTTTAAAGATAACCTCATACATTCCTCAGTACAGAGAAGATCTAAGAAAGGATTTACGAAGGTAAATCTGTTTCGATCGCTCAAAATCAATCTTTCTTGAAGCAAACACAATTTGCAGCCCGGTCATCTGATCGATATTCCCTCCAAAAGAATGGATCGGTTCGATCGGGCAGGCCGAACGAAGGCAAGGAAGAGGGGGGAAATAAAAGAGAAAATGAAAGGTCTAAGCAGATTTGTAAATAATCTAAATCTTAATCTGTTGCTCCCAGACTTTGTTCCAAAAGCCCTGTTCAAGAGGGGTCCCGTTATCGATTCCGTCGCGATTTGAACCGAGCAGCGATCGATGCATTCTATGGCGCCAAAACGGGGAGGTGATTTTTTTTTATCGTTTTTCTTTCATTGTGTAATGCAAGCACAGGTTGGCTTTCGCACGATTCTTATTTTTATGATTCCTTGAGATAGAAAGTTTGGTTTACTGTGAACTCTCGGCACACTGCCGATTCCCATAAATAATTGATTGTTATTGATAGAAAAGACTTTAAAAGATGGTACTGTCAGCATTCAGATTACTTTCGTCCTATTTTGTGTGTGTGTGTGTGTGGGACCTTGTGGGTGGATGTGTAGTACACATATCACATCTACACAGAACATTTATGGACATCAAAAAGCTAAAATCATTTTATTCTGCCTTCTACCTCCACTGGTAACATTCATTTTCCCCTTATTATCCCAACTCCCGACTTATAAAGACGGTGTGAACATCAAGCTTAGCATCTCATCCATGGACATTCACAAAGGATGAGCCAACGATCTCCTCTTAATCCGTTTGCCAATATCACAAATCTCTCAAACACCCCAAACCGACTCTTTCCGCTTCTATCGCCTAATCGATTTGATCCCTGTGCCGAAGCAAATCCTTCGAGAAATCCTTTCACCCTTGTCATTTTGTGGCGTAACAGCCCCAGTGTTGAATACCGTTAATCGCTAGCCAAATCTCTTTGAACCTCTCTATGAAGAAATCGATACGGCATTCCAAAATGGTGGTGAACTGTTTCAATTTGTCACTTTATGCTTAATAATTTTATACTAAATCTTTCACGAAAAATATACATATATTCTACATTGGCCCAATATGTTTTTTTTTTTTTTTTTTTTTTTTTTTTACTATGCCAATCATTATTTTTTTTTTAGTACACATCACGTGTAGGCATTGCGTAACAAAATTGTCCTGATGAAGTGGAATTCATGTAAATGGGAGTCCTTCGTTACCTGTTTTCAGAGTGAAAATTAGGTATAATTTTCCTCTAGGGGGAAGTTTTGGGGTATTTTCATATTTTGTCATGTGACAAAGTGAAACTGTGGAAGCCCCATGTTTCATAAAGTTGCATTATCCTCCCCCCCCCCCCCCCCCCTTACCAAAAACAAAAATTTGCGCTAGTTCAGAAGAAAATTCGCATTGGGAATCCATTGTATCCTAAACCCGTTTCCTAATCTTTGAAAACATGAAGCCTTAATTCCATACAACGTGGGTTCCTCTTTTGCTTGATCTACACCTAATCGGATAACTAATTTGTATAGGACCGAAAACAAAATGGTGGGCTTTTGAAGGGGCATATGGGATTCTTCCCACATAACAAAAGACATTGTTGCCAAAACTTTGTGACGGAAGCCAACCAACATGTTTTTCAATCAGTACTTTAGCACTTTTATCCATGCTTACAGTTGTCCGCCTCAACCATCAAGGACTTGTAGGCCGATTATTTTCGAGTGAATTGAATCGGACTTGGACTTGCTCCTTAATCAGTACTTTGACACTACCGACTGACTGGTTTCTCTTTTTCAATGTTATAGTCCGATTACAGGACAATAATTACAAGGCAATGAATTTTCTGATCCCTTAATCTTGGTGTAATTGACAGTACCCTAACCCAAACGCTTAGCGCGCTTGTCCCTCCAACATTGTCCAATATACCGTAGATTATACCCATGTATAAGATTATGCTCGTTAATAACTTGAGATCACTTCCTGAGTTTCTGAAGTGGCGGGTAACGACAGGACGAGTGGGGCAATTGAAAGTAAGAGGCGTATCGCTTCGGGTTAGATTTCTCTTCAAGTGCTACGGTTATCGAGATGACACAGATTCAAGTCCTTCGTTGTGTCGCCTTTGGCTCTTGATCACATTTAAACTGGGTGATTTTTCGGTAGTAAATAGTAAATACTATTTTGTTTTGTTCACTCGGGCTCTTTACGTTCTATGGCATTCTAAAACATCCGAAAGGATAGATCGAAATCTATCTCTTTTATGCAGAGTTTACGCCTCCATGAATTTTCATTTTATTCGACCATAACTGAAATAAGGGTACAAAATTTGTGCAAACAGACGGTGAAATGTTGAAAAAGAGTGGGTGTACTGAGGTCATTTACCTCATCGTTTACTTCACATGTGTTTAAACAAGACAGCCATGTAGTTCAGTTCAGTTCAATTTATTCTTTTTCTCATTCATAAGATTCAACAACGGCAAAAACATACAAAGTCAGTAAACAAATATACATTTGCGATTAAAGAATATAAAGGAAACTACAAAATACAGTCTTTAGCATATTTGAATACATGCTGTACATAATTGTAAGCAGCCAAATGGAAGATACCTCGATATTTTAAAATTCGATGTTGATAAAAAAAGAAGTACATTTAGAACACAAATCCCTAGAGAATGACGTAAAAAAATGTTACATTATACATTATTGCCCTTGAAGAGTCATTATATGTACATACTTAAATACTATACCTAGTCGACTATAACCTCCACCAGTGACACATTGAAAAGGAAAACAAACTTTTTGTTTGAAGCAATCTTTTACGAGGATCATATTATTATTAAGATTTTGTAAGTTTCTTGTTTATTCTTGTCTGAAAGTGCCAGAGACAGTTGCACAGCGGGTCGGAAATGTATCACAAAAAAACGCGGGGAAAATCGAATCTAGAGTAGATACAATAGAACAAAGTACACGTATAGCGGGAATTAGCTGATGCTATCAATCAGATTACGCCGTTTCAAGATTACATTATTATTTCTCCCTCTCCGAGGTAAACCAAACAATGGGAAAAACTGCAGGTGGAAATATGACGCTTGTATCATCACCATAACAACACCACTTAACCCATTCTTTCCGGGATGTGCAAAATGGGGAATGTCTGAGGACGGTTCGTGGAATAAACGGGTTAAACCGTCTCCCGTCTTCGCTGGTTGTAATAGGTTTATTTTCCTTTATCTCGCGTTTTGGAAGAGGAAGAAGCGATTGAGATTTAATACAAGCACTCGAGTTCTGCCTTGCCCTTTTCATCAAATAATATTTTCTATCTCCCGATTTTCTTTTTAGAAAACGATTGGAAAAGTACAGTAAATCTCATAAGCCGATTTTGATATGGCAATGGAAAGTTTATTCATCGAGTCAAACTCAGTAAAATAATTGACAGTGGGATATAGAACTGAAGATATTATTTTGTGATGTATCGCTTGCGAAAGCCCTTGAAGTTATAACATTTACTTATTTACCATGTAGTCTCAATATCGAAATGCCAAGCTCTTTTCATGACACGAAATACCTTCCTTTCATGTTAAGGCTGTCCTTGTAAATGCACATTTCTGCCTCATTGCATTAAAAAAGACGAGACAAAAAGGACTGATAAATGAAGCGCCATTTGTTCTATCTCTCTCTCCATCCATTTTCACCCTCTCTCCTATCATTCCTTTCTCCCCCCCCCCCCAGATCGATTTCCCTTCTCTATGTAGTTCTATTTTCGCCGTTACTCTCTCAATTTCTCTTTCTCTCCTTCCTTCCCCTTCTCTCTCTCATTCTTTCTACTCTCATCCACTCTTACACTCTTCCCTTTTCCTTCTCTCCCTCACTCTTTGTTACCACCCTCTGAATCCCCTCCTTTTACCTTCTCTCTTTCTTTCTGTTTTCACCCTCTTCCAATCCTTTTATCTTCCTCTCTCTCTCTCTCTCCCTCTCTCAATCACTTTCTCTCCGTATCTCACTCCAATATCAAACTCCACTGCATGTATTCAGCCAAAGGTATCTAACACAATAACATTACTTTAGGAATCTGAATAACGACATAGAATAAAACTAATATCTAAAGAGGCAATCGACGATCATGCTTCCCCAATTCGAGAGAGAGAGAGAGAAAAAAAAAACACTCCAGAGAAATAAGAGATTAAAGCCGGGTGCACAAAACATCCTATTTACAAAGTAATCGTAATCAATGAATAAAGAGTATAGGGTTAGTAAATATATGATCCATGATGCGCGAACCAGTCAGTTAGCCAGCTTGCCAATCATGTCTTTTCGTGTAAACTGTAAGGTACTGAACAGACCGATAAATTCCATATTGCAAATTGATTGTATACCACTGCATTGTCGACGAATAGGCCCACCCAGAGAAGAGCGAGCGACGGGGAGAAGACATTCAAGCCCTTTTTTTTTTCAAAAGGAGAGAATAATAGCCCCCCAAAAGTGAATATTATTCACCACAAATCAATCGAGAAATCAATTTATATCTGAATTAGATTTATTCGCCGGAGAGGAGGAAATACTGGCTACAGGATAAAAAGCAACGTATATGTATATATTGGATGGTGAGCTTTTGTCCGAAGCCTAAGTTAATTTGATTGAGTGATCATGATGATAATGGTAGTCAAAGAGACATAATGGTTATGTTTTTACTTGAAATGTGTCCCTCCTCTCGTGTGCCTGTAATGATGTATGACATCTTTCATCCTATCCAATACTAGGTACCTTCCACTAATCTGTCATGCTTTCACGAGATTGTCTTTTAATAATACTGCTTATTGCATTTTCATATTCGTAACCGGGAAAGATTCTTACACAAAGATCTGCTAATATTCGTTTTTTCCGTCTCATAAATATTGAAAACCACGATTGTGTATACAAGGATCGCGTGAAAAGATCCGAATATTTACCATTTCTAGTTTTCCATTTAATTATGAGAATGAGTACGAATTAAGTACAATTATATAGCGTCAATTATCATGATTAGTACCATTTCTACTTTTTAATATTTATGGCAAATGATAGATTACATAATTTGCCTTTTGAACTTATGCACACAGTTGTTGAAGATCAATTAAATCAATATTAGTTTCCCTCTTGAAAATGAATAAACATCGTGAGAAAAGCAGAAGATATAATTTCCTCGCAAATTTCGCAGTGCATCTCAAATCAAAGAAACCTATGCCGAAATTGAAAACAACTTTACAAAATAAATGATAATCGCAACACCTCACGATAGCAACGCCTCATAATCAATGCATGGTTTGTCTCCCTTTTTGTGCGTGTGGGGAAACAAGATTCACATTTATGGCAAATTAGAAAGCATTAACAACACCCGTTCAGCAATGTTCTTACATCATTTTTGGCGCTCGATTAGTCGAGAGCGCCAGTTTCAGGCACGGTCGCATAAAATGTGAAAACAGAACAAGCAGCTCTGTTTTTTTGAGAAAGAACCAAGTTACACAATAGCGTTCATGTCCCGCGTAAATTCTGTGAAATTAACACTCGCACAAGCAGCGCGCCAGGATTTCGCTTTGGTGCATTTCACCAAAGGTTTGTACATTACAAAAGTGATTAACTGGTAGTGTTCCGAGGTGTAAATCAAATGACTTCTGTGCCTCGCACGTAATCAAGAAAACGCGGGAAATCAGGCGGAAGGATCGTGCGGTGTATAGAGGAAAAGAAAATGATGACAAAAGATATCGCGAGTTGTTTGTCGAATTCAAGATTCTAGAAAAATGCAAATGCCATGATTTCAAGATCAGGCACAGAGCAACTCTCAATGCCAAGGACATGGCAAAATTCATATGACTGTTGTTAAATATATAAACAGTGACATTTGCGATTTTTTTCTTCATGTTGCTTTTGTACCGTGAGCTTTTGATTCCTTGAATCATAATAATATATTATCTTTTTGAATACGTTTTATGCAACATGATTATGCACTTTATCAAGGATGCCGATCAATTGATTAAGAATTCAAATTTTCAAATTTATAAATCAAACCACAAGTCAATGCAATTAATCACGATGGAGGAGGGGGGGGGGTCCTGATTTGGGTTCGGTTTACATGTCCAAAATAATCAAGAATATAATGTTACGAAAAATCACAATTTTCACAACCAAATCCAAGACCAACATACATGATATAGCCTAGTATCTGACTGAATTTACACCTGTTTCTAGAGTTAATACCGAGATTCTCAAAAGCCAGGCTGATCATACCACGCAGAACAACCAAAACAAAAAACAAAAAAAAAAAAATCTGTATATTTCAGAGAAGAGGTTGAAGTGTGAAGTTTATTTGTTCCACTTTTACATCAAAAACAATTTAGATTTTACAAGCATAAGATTCGGTTACAAAACATACGGATAAAGAACTCAAATCATGTTTAATATACGGTAAATAGGCAGGATGTTTCGAGATAGAGGTATACGACAGGCAAAAAAAATTATGTAAAATGAAGGGAGCCTAAAAAAAAGCATAGCTTGTAAAGGATTAGGCTCTCGTAGAGGGTAACATTATAAGTGTGATTGATATGCAATCAAAAGAGAAACGGAATTGAGTAATCTAAATCGTTCAGAAAACCACTGTGATTTGAGGATGATTTATCAAAATCTTTCCCAAGTATTTACTTGGCAAAATTGTAAAAAGATTGCAAAAAGATGTAGAAGCACAAGCTTAGGATGTCTAAGGCTCTCCCTTTGATATTATCTTTTATTCCTCCATTTTCGGCACAAATCTCTGCAGTAATCCCTGATTAACCCAATTCAAGTAGTTTCCTTGCGATTATCCGATTTTCCTCTTCTTTTCTTAAAAAGATAAATACTATTTGCACACACACATTCAACGATTTGGGCTCCCTTTTATAGAGAATTCTCGACAAGTTTGTGAGTTTCAAAAATGTAGCACTAAAGAGGATTACACCTCTATAACTGAATAAAAGTAAGATTTGGTATTAAGGGCCAACTGCTTGAAAGATTTGGGATGTGGTTTCAGGAATAGACGCAGTGTCAATGCAGAATAAAATGTATCATTAAGTACGCTTACAAGAATAAAACATTTCAGATCTTTTCAAGGAGTCTCCAATGAAGGGAAATAAATTGTCACAATATGCCTGACATTTTGAAAGAAAGTACGGCATGCAATCTCATACGAGATATTAATTGTAACGTCCAACTAGTACGCTAATATATCTTTTGTTAAGACTTGTAGCCTTAGATCATAAATATATCAGCAATAATAAAATATATCTGCAAACCAAGAAACCAACTTTTGACATAGAAGTACAGCTGACCACTGGTAGTTTAAGTCATGATTTTACATTCTTACACATTCTTACACTGTAACAAATTTTCCCATTAACCCTAAAATCGATTTTCTTTTTACGCTCTATAAACATAAAGTTAAACTAAACCCACAATTCAGTTTCTCCACCATGAAAAGTATCGCTGATACTTCACTAAACATAAAGTTGTCAAAATATGTGGAAAGTGTCGAAAGAATAGTATCCATGAAAAAAAACAAAAAACACTTCAGACCCTCTAATAATATAGGTATGACAAAATGGTAAGATTAATTCAATGATGGAATATAACCCCCCCCCCCCCCCCCGATAAAGCTAAATGAATCATTTTTTCTCAATCCTCGGGAAATATTCTACGCTTCCCTCACCGCGATGTTTTTTAATGGAAACCCTGATCAAGACGTCAGTCATGTAACAGCTATATCACGGAGATCGCTTTGATAGGCTTTTCGATTTTCTCCATCCATTAAAACCATGAACCTGTGTCGTTATCATTCGAGTTATAATGCAAAGCGGTAAAATTTGAGGATGATTTTCACGGTCGATTAACTGCGAAATGATTAAGGGGTTATTCGGCCAAAGACCGACCACTGGTGGCAATGACTCGTAGTTTTATTGAGGGGAGGGGGGGGGGGGGGTTCCGAGAGCATCGGACACATGGTAGAAGTTTGGAATTCTGTCACCTAGCGATGTTCACACTGCTTCCAGCCCTCAAAAATATAAGTTGGTTGTGCGCTCAATTTTAGGAAAGTGGGAGCAAGCTATAGCGACGAGCGGGATAACAGATGCTGAAGATGTTATACCCCAAAATTGGATCGTTTTACACACGAATGTGTGACATAATTGCCTATACTTTTTTGGTTGTGCATCTCGAGAAAGTAGGCACAACAATTTTGTTGCATTTTTAAACGAAAGTAATATTTCATTCTTAGAAGAGCGAAAAATAAAAGAGATGAGCAACTGGAACACAACTTTACCCACGGGAATTCCATCAAGATAGATCAATTCGATAGCACAAATTTGTGAGAAACTACTTGACGAGCTCTAGTCCACGTTTATCACCATCATCTTTATCACGAGAGTAATGGAGGGGAGATTGGTACGAAGATCATTTTGATTGTCCCTTTTTTCTTTTCTTCGGAGTGAGAAATAAAATGAGCATGTCGGAAACTGGTAAATCTCACAGGTTGAAACACGACATTATCATCCCCTCACCCGTGTTAAGTGGGTCGCTGTTACAGCAAATAGCAATCAGGCACCAGCGCGAGAAAAAGTCGCCATAAACCACCCTTCCCAAAATGGCGGGAGTCGTCTGCTCAACTCTCTTCTTCAAAAAATTCCGGGAGGGTGTGAAACCTTCGCGCGCGACTCAAGATGAAGATTCATTGAGCGGAACAGAATAGTCGACTTCTTCCGATTATGGATTTTGTCACATTTTCTCAGAGTTGGGCGGGAAAATAAATATGAGGTTTCATGTACTTTAGGGTGACGATTGACTTGTAAGATGGGGGTTGCGAAAAGGGGGTGATAGCCGCTGTAATGACTTCATCTGACCCGGGCCGGCTAGACCCGGCTGGGTGGGAGGTGGGTGCCCGGTGGCATGTGTCGAGGGCAATCTTGGAAACGATTTGGAGGTGCTTAGCCGTGTCGTCGAGCTTCATGTTTTATGAGATGGGGAGAGATGATGCAGCTGAGGGAGGGTGACACACACAAAAATGGTACCAGCCTAACACCATCAGGGCAATAAAGCTTGCAGTTAACGTAATGTTTACAATAATTCAGGCTCGGGATTACCAATGATTATCTACCAAAACAGAAAGAGAACAAAACCATTTCATAATCGTTGATGACCATGAGGAATCATGAACACAAAAATGGTAAAATCCACTATCAAGACCATGATAAAGTATCTTTTACCGGATTTTCGGGGAGTGTTCTCATTTCTAATTAGTATAAAGGCGAATCTTGTTCAAGTTTCTAGTGTTCAGTTCAGTATATACGCATTAATAGAAATTCAATCTGTTAAAATCGAAATACACACACACACCAAAAAGGACTTATAGAGGGGATAAAGAATTATTGAGTAGAACATACGCACAGAATACACAAAATCGTTATACACTGACGCAAAATGTTTCGCACTTATTCTCTCCATTCCAGGGTAAAGCGAACTTTTCCTGTCCCTTTCTTCACAAATAAAACCCCTGTTATCTCCATTATGACACTTTTGAGTACTACACGCACGAAAATACAACCCATTGCCCTATATCCGCCCGTATTTCCTCGGCAGTTCTGACTCAAAAACTCTTGAAGCTAAAATAATACTCTTCAATGAACATAATAATTTGAGGGTACTTATCAGTAATAGCTTTACAAAATGCTGGCACCATAACATCCGACAATAAACATATTCTCATGTTACCCAATACATTTCAAAGATAATCCGGCATACATAATATCATTCAAAAAAATCATTTTGAGGGGGAATAATATTATTAACCCCACTTTCGAAGCCACGTGTAATGTTGAATGATTCACACATTTAACTGCTTGGAAATGGGGTATTCAGGGGGCGGGGTGGTATGTTTAGTGAGGACCCACCCTTATTGTCTTTCAGAATGTAGCAGCCCCATGTTCGCGGGTCCAATGATTTACGAACAGCAATGCACAACTTCTACTGGTGGCTGAAAGCAAATAGACTATAGTCGTCCATGATTATGTCGTGGAAAATATATCAATATCTGCGCTGTTTTCACATCTTTAGTAGATTCCTGTGATAATAATCGCCATCTTTTAGTCATTAAAAGGCTCCGGTTTCTCATAACGTCATTAAAACCTCAATAATCATTACAAAATAATGTCTCTGCATACCTGGATCTATGTTGTTGTTTTTTTCTATCGCTCGCTCTCTCTCTCTCTCTCTCTATTCTCAGTCTCACACACTTTCTTTCCCCTTCCTTCTCTCAGTTTTCTTCTTACTCATTTTCCTTCCTCTTTCCTCGTCTCTCTCCCTGTCTCTATCTATCTCTATCTCTCCTGTCTATCTCCCAACCCCTCTCTCTATGTCCCTTTCTCTTGCTCGATATCTCCATCTTTCCGTTTACATGGTTTAAGACGGTCACGAGACGAGCAAACACACCACTTGACTCTCTCTCTCTTCCTCTCCCTCTTCTCTGTCTCTTCCTTTCTACCTCTCCTCCACTATCTATTTCTCTCTCTCTCTTTCTCTCGATATCTTCATCTCTCCTCGCGCTTTCCCTCGTTCAGCTGATAATCACGAGACAGGAAAACAAGCAAACAACCTAGAACCCGTGAGGACGCGGGGAAGGGTGGCTGACACGCCTTCGCACTCCCGATCTAACCACGGCTGATCAGCGGGAATAATAATTGGTATTTAAAATTTAACGGCATTCCCCTGCCCAAGCGATGCCATGCGATTCCCAGTCCCACAGCCATTTGCGACTTGTTCCGTCAATCTGCGGAAAGATTGAGAGAACACAGACCTCTCTGAGGAGTCAGAAATAAGGTCCTCTTTTTGTTCAAGCATTTATTTCCCTCATGAGTTAAACATACATAATATATAGCACACGGGACTGATAATCATAGATTAGTGATTTATCATGTTGTACAAGTATTTCAGAAAAATGAAGAAAACATTTGCAGCATCTGCATCAAGTACCCAACTACATTAATGATAGCATACGAGACTGATAATCATAGCTTAGTGATTTATCAAGATGTAAATGTAGGCGTATTTCAGAAGAGGATAAACGAATGAAAACATTCGCAGCATCTATACATTAACTCATGAAGTACCCAACGCTTTGGCTCGATTTGGGTAAAAGGGATTTTCAGTGGTATCTTGTCCAATAAAGTTGTCAAGTTTCCTTCAACATAACTGTATAATGAACAAGATGTACACATCAATATTCTCGCTTCTGACTTTGTAAGAAGAGGAATAATCATCAATTTTTAAATTCCCTTCAGAACCCTGAGTAGGAGCAAAGATTTATTTTCGGTGGTTTCGCGTATCACAGCCGCTGGGTTTCCGGCGCCTAAACATGAGCTGTCGGACCGCTGGATGATGACTTAATCTGCCATCATCGGTCGCCCGCGATTTCACACCCGCCAGTCCCCCGTGCGTGACCACCATCTCCTGGTGTCAATACACTCCAAATCAAGCACGCTGTCTCATTCCTCCCCTCTCCCTCTTTTTCTCCCTCTTTTTCTCACTCTAAATCGGTCTCCCAAGCTTGAGCAAATTGTCTCTGGGCCTCTTCCTAATCACTATATCCCCAAATTAAGTCTCGACATAACCAGCAGAAACACTTACTTACGCATCGTTTTAACACCCAACTCAAATAGCAGTTCGTCGTACTTTGACGATGTGCATTGCTCGGGTAATAAAAGTTTGAGATCAACCTTCTGAGCTAGCTGCTATCTTCAGTTTTGGAATAAGTCAAAGCGCGCGTATACCCGTCGAGGAGAATGCACTCACGTGCTGAGACTAGACAATGATTAGAATACAGCAATTTGCGCGCTCCCGCGAGTGCGATAAAAACTAGACATCTTCATCGTAATAAAAAGCGCGGGCTACTTATATTTTTGATGCTTGTCGCCTGCTCACTTAAAATGCAAACCATTAAAACAAATCGGCGTGGCGTACATGGCCACAGAGCGTTGATATGATTATAGATTGGATGTTTATTTCTTGCCTTTGTGTCTTTTACCTCGAGGCAGAAATGGATGATGAACAGATTGCATGCTTCGTCCCCGGTCAGTTTCATGAAGAAAGCAGTTTCTGGGAATGTCAAAATATGGGGGTTCATTTTATCTTTGCTGCTCATCGCCTTACGGGGGATGTGCAGAAATTGTTAATTTTCAATAGATTATTTTAATACAGACACTACGTATATCTAGATAGGCATAACTCCTCCCAACAAAATTTCATTTTCTGACCATGACGGGGCTATCATGTTGAAAAATGTATTTAAGTCACAGTACAGAAACGATTCATTTTTTCTCTTTACAAAATGGAGTACGCGTTCTGATTTTAGGGTGGCATTTATATGACTAGATTCTCTCTTTTGCAAGTTTGGAACACAATCTTTAAAAATGAAAAATAATTTCTGTTCTTATTTTCTGCAGGTGAAAAACCGCACAAGTGTCTGGTCTGTGGCAAGGCATTCAGTCAGTCATCAAACCTCATCACCCACAGTCGCAAGCATACAGGCTACAAACCCTTCGGCTGCAAGATCTGTGGCAGGGCATTCCAGAGGAAAGTCGATCTCCGCCGCCATTTTGAAACGCAGCACCCCGAAAGCGAGAAGATGCTGATTGCGCACAGCTCGATTGCAATCAGAAGGCCCACGCCGCCCAGCATGAGTCCGGCCTCGGCTCCGATCGCCGTGCCAGCCCACCACGGTGCGTCAGCGTTGCACTCTGGAGTACCAATGGTGGGAATGTGAAAGGTTTGAGTTTATCCCTGTTCCTCAGACAAGTTTTGACGGATACACGGTAGAAGACCGGGTGAAACGGATTCTGTAGAAGAAGTTCCTTCAAAAAGGTTCATCAGAGAGGATAATCGTCTTTCGAACGGCTGCAGTGATTGCACAAACGGGCCATGCTGTCGTGTAACAACTTTTATTGTTATTTATATGGTTTGAATATGCTGCACGAGTTCAAAGAATTTAGCTACGGCCTTTCACGTGACCACCACGGTAGACCAGTCCCATAAAAGGACCTTGAGCCAGGACTATATACAAATAGGTCTATCTCGGAACGCAACAGTTTCACATCTTCCCACGATAGTAAATATACTGTAGTTCAGACAAGCGAAAATGTTCTCCCTGCTTGGACAATGAAAAAGTAATCGCAAATTCTGTGTGGATGAGTTGTGTTTTTTTATCATGACAGTATTGTTTGATGGTTGATTTGTATTGACTTTTTTTTTTTTTTTTTTTTTTTTTTTTTTGGCTGATTTCAAACATGACTATCCTCAGATCATCAGCATCTTCTTCGTCTTAATTCCATTATTACACCATCAATAATCAACATTAAATCAGCCTCATCATCATCAATCCATCATTTCAGTCATTGTCATCATCATCATCACAATCTTTTTCATCATCATCACCAGCATCTTTCATACTTGCAACACGTAAGGCATATTCACACTCAAGTGCTATTTTGCTTGTTAACATCACTGTTTTTATCTTCTGAATTTCATGACTGAATTCCATTTCTGCAATATTCTACATTCCATTTAACCTTTCAGTATATTTATATTAGTTTGAGAGCAATTAATCATGGCTCTAAATTTCTGAATGTGATAAAATAGATTTGTTTCAGAGACAAACCTCCGAAATAATGGGTGATAAACAATAATCAGAAAAGAAGGAAGGCAAATTTTCATGAGGAACTTTTTGAACAAGGCTAGAATTCATTGTTAAAGAGGACAGAATTATGAATCACTTTTCACAGTATTCAAATGTCACTTTTTAAAGTTTAATTAGAATATTTTTCACTACTTTCAATGATACTTTATGTTTTTTTTTTTCAATCATGTATAAAAGAGTTTTTGAAAGGCTGGTAAAAAATACAAAAAACATTCCACTAAGACATCTGCAGTCAAAGTACAGCAAAATGTCTGAAATATCTTGGTAATGTGCAATTTCATAACAACATAATTGATATTACGTAGATATGCATGATCATTTAAGAAAATATTATAATGATAGACAATCCTGTATTCATGCTAAATTGAAATACCATCTGTTTTGTTTTCGGACAAAATCTACAAAAAAAGAAATATTCACCAGAATGTGCCATACTATGAGTGGGTATTTGCAATGGGCCGGAAGTGCAGAAATGATTGAATGAATTAATGTTTTTATGTGTAACAAAAGGGCTCACATATTACATTAACATGAATTTCTAATACTTTTATGTAATTTATGCAAAAATGAATATTTATAAATATTATGTGTTACATATACTTTGGAACTAACATACTTACTCAATTATGCTTGATGTGTTTATCATAAAAAAAAATTATGCAAAGTCCAGTCAGAATTTATAGGGAGAAAAAAAAACTATTTTGAATGATGTAATCCTTGCAGTGTTTTTTATGGTTATGAAATTTAGACAAAATAACCATTTTGATTTAATTGTTTACAATTCCTCATATTATAGGGGATAATATTCGACCAATGTTTCACTACATCATGTGTTAAAACGGCTTTGAATTTATTTTGAACAATGCTCATCCTTTAAATTTCAAGGTTTGGATAGAAAAGTGTAATTTACCGAAGGAAATTAGTTGAATGAGATGATAATCAACCACATTCAACATTTATCATCATTCCCATTAAATTTTGCTTTTGAGAGCATGTGAACTCTCTTTATTTTCCATTTGTTTGAAAATATTATTCCTTTTTTTGTTGAGACAAATTACTGTAGAGAAAAGATTGTAATTTTAGAATGTAATTTATTGCAAATATTTGTACATAATATGTTTGATTTTGTACCCACTCTTACATATTTAAATTGTGTGATTTGAATAAAAACTGAAGAAATAGATGAAAAGGGTTATACATCCTATTCACTTATTTGTTTGAACATTACTGAGTTTATTAGTGCTTAAGAAAATATATTGTCTGTTTTGAGCCAGAAGGGTGTTTATTCTAACACAGAGCTAACACCCTTCTGGCTCTCAACAGACGATATTAAATTAGTCAAGAATAAGTACGTTTCCTTGAATATAGCAAAAACAAGATGAAGACAGACACGAAGTGAGGTACACAAGCGAAATTATAAAAGAGAGGAAAAGAAACGGAGGAAAAGAAAAGGAGAAAAAATAAAATAAACAAATAGGCTCTTGGTGCAGCACAGTACAAAGGAGATATATATATATATACAACTTAACCCTTTTGAGACAATTGACCACATTTTGTGGTTTGGATCAATAACTTTTGATTCGGGTCCCTAGAAAAATATGCAAGATATATGAGTAGAAAGGGCACAAATTTCTGCGCACACTGTCCATTTGTACTGTATGACCATATTGCCTTTGATGCCAGGAATTTTTTTAAAAAGAGAATAAGCTTTAAAATCCTTAAATTGGCAACATCGATAAGTTCAAAATCATTGTTTTTGCCAAAATCGGCAACTTTTTCAACTTTTGGACAAAGTCAGTAACCATGCATGTATGTTGTTTTGAAAGACATTACATTTTATTAGAACCATGTAGCATTAAAAGAGAAATATTTTTGTTGACAATTTGAAGAACAAAATATGATCAATTCATTAGGCCTTGAATAATTCCTGTCCTGAAAGATTTAAGAGAGAAAAAGAAGCATATTAGGAAAGAGAGATCTTAAGAATGAGAATATATTTCTTGTTGAAATTGGTTTTGGACACGCAAAGAGACAGAGCAGTGCAGGCAAAAGAAAATTGTTTACTCAGAGATGGAGAAGGAGAGACAAAAAGACAAGTGATGGTGAAATAGAGTAAGAGAAATAGGAGAGAGAATTTAAAATGGTGACAGAAAGGGAGAGGGTGAAAGAAAGAATGGACAAGATATTCATTGTTTAAATTAAATTTCTTGATGTACGAGATGCATAGCTTTGAACATAAAAGGATACCCATCTAGACAGATAAAGGAAAAAGCAAGAGTCAGAGATGGTGAAAAAAGAAGGAGAGCTTTAGAAGGAGAAAATCTGTGAAGAGTCAGAATGGCATTAACCCTGTGATAAAGTATAGGAGTTAATGCCCTTCTGGCTCCAAACAGACACAAATTCTTACTTTCAAATTCATTCTTGACACGCAAGAGACAAAACGGTGCAAACAAAAAAATTTAAATGGACGGAGAGGAGGCAAGTGAAAGGAATTCTGTGTGTGTGTGTGGGTGTGTGGGTGTGTGTGCCCTTACATAGATACACTTGTGGGGTACAGAGAACAAAAGAGCACAATGATGGCCTCTATTCCGTCATGCTTGTGGGGTACAAAATACAATAGGAGAAGTGCTTGTGGGGTACAAAGTACAAAAGGAGAAAACAATACAGTTCCCCACGAGTCAATGTGTGTGAGGGTGGGTGTGTGTGTGTGTGTGTGTGTGTTTGTATATTTACAGTAAAAAAAAAAACAGGAGAAAGCTGTGATGCTTGCAGATTAACAATGATATGCAGTATCAAGTAACCATGAGCCAGAAAATCTTGAAGGTAAACATTTTGAATGTGCAGCATTTTATAGTCCAAAGGGCACCATGTACTCTAGTATTTCAGAAACAAAAAGAAAAAGCAGAAGTTAAAGATATCATCGAGGTACACATTGGTCTTAATGTCCATTGTTTCAAATTCTATGAAATTCTCATTCTGGAGTATATAAATAAATATTTCGGGAATATAAGATAAAATACTGCACTGATGTAAGAAGCAGACACCTATATAATCCTTTGTTTGAAATCAGAATAATTTTCTAGCAAACATGTGATTCATGACATGGTTTCAATGACATGCTTACGAAACCAAATCTTATGTCACCTTTGGATTGCACAAACAAAAAGCATGACTCCTGAACTTGAATCTTGTCAGAACTGAAAAAGCCATCAATAGCAACGGTTCAATTTCGTTGAAAGCGCTCTTTCATTTTATTCTTACAGATTTTCTATTGGGTTACAATGTTGTTTTAGTGGAAATGCATACAGAGGCTAGGTATGAATCTTCAATAGAGATTTCAACTTGTGTTATTTTACTCAAAGTCCTGACTAGTTTTACAAAAGTCATCAAGTCTACACTTGCTTGAAGCTATACGAAAGACCTTTTGTTTCAGTTTTGTATCTCATCACTCCTTATGAAAATCACTCCCCAAATTTACAATTTACACAACAAGATCGTTCTCATGCCTACCATTAAATGTCAAAAAGCACTGTTTGCGCCCATAAAAGGCAACAAAAGCACTTTGCCACCACAATAGTCAAAATATTCCTTGGAAAGGTGGGAGCAATTGGGAAAATTTATGACGTTGTCTTAATTGAAAGACAGACATTAGCAGATTTTATAGGGACAAAAATCTATACAAGGGAAATTTTTCAGGCGATTGCTCGTGCAGCAATAATAAGTTTTATTATGACAAGTAATGGAAGCCTCAACAAAGATTTAGACAATCTTCAAGAAAATTTATGAATAATACATGTTGTATTTCTTGATTGGTATTTTACTGCTTTTATCACATCTAATAAGCTCAGTTATTATTTTTCTTCACACTTGTGGAGCCTTTTATGCTGCTTTTATTACTGTCTTCCCCTATTCTCAAAGTTATTTGGAGGTTTCAGTTCTAGTATGATGTTTGTCCATTAAAAGAAATAATGATAAAAGCAATTTTCATTCTCTCTGCAGAGGAGGAGGAGGAGGAACTACAAAAATAATAATAATTCAATATGATTAAACTACATCATAAAGTAAAGGATACTTGTGTATCCACAGGTTTAAGATGAATTCCTTTTAGTTTTAAGGCAAATGCAGATCAATCATGTGGATTTCTTTAAAGATGAAGCTAAGTTCTGGTCGTGCGATTGAAACTGTTAAAGTACATATTGTAGACATGAATAATTGTGTATAGTGAGGTTTTGGAATCATTATAATGATTATAGATTTACTCAATCTTCCTGAAAATCACATAGAGTGAAAAGCAGTGCACACAGATATGGGTATATGGGACTACAAAAAGGGAGGCATCAAAATTTAGTCCAAAGTCTTAGACTAGTATTGGCTACATTTGGATTATCAGAGCCTCTTAAGAACAATCCTCTACATGTGACATTGTTTATTTTTCACCCTTACAAGAATTCAACCTTCTCTTTAAATGAATAGCATAATATTTTGGCAACAGTGTGATTGCATACATTTTCCAATCAGCTGTGTAAATATTAACTCACTAGTTTTGAATTCTCAGGGGAAAAAAATAATTCCAAAACTAATCAAATTACTCTGGATGACTGGAACATGATAAGATGTCTTCATTGACGAAACATTCATGACTTGACTTGTGATAATTTACCCAATCCCCATATTTATGTAGCTTTAAAAGCACTATTTATAATTTTGGGACTATGCACAACATCAATGAAATATGTTATGTAGACAGCAGGAAGAGAACATGTTCCTGCACTATTTCCTATTGCAGTTCTGTATTTGGTTCATCAACTATAAAAATTCAATAGAAAATAAGCATTGCCCTTTGAAAATTGACTCCAAACAAGCACAAAATGACATTCTTTATTTACAATATGATGTTGCAAATATTCTTTGCAGTATGATATAGAAATTATTCTTACAATGCCATCTAAAATACATGTACCTGGTAATTTGTGGTGAGAATACAACACCCCCCCCCCCCCAAAAAAAAAAAAAAAAAAAATATATATATATATATATTCAATATTCAATTTCAATTTATTTCATTCAGCTAATTGAAAATTATATTTCATGATAAGTGAAATCCATAACAATTTCCAGGACAGTGCCAGTGAAAAGTAACTTAGACCTACGACTTTAGGCTTATCACTGAACTGAACATGGAACTTAGAGAGGATCTCTTGCGTTTCTGGGGGACCTTCAAGACTCTGTTAACTTTGAACTTCTTGCCTGAAATTCCAGATAGTTCCTTGGAAGACATCAACTCCATCACAATATGGACCTCACAAAGGATCTACTATATTTCTGGTAGACTTTAAAGATTCTTTTAATCAACATGGAATTATTTGATTGAAGTTCTTGATGATTCTATGGACGACGTCGACTCCGAGGCCAAGTTGGTCGAACCCCGAGTGTCCTGTCTTCCCTCATGAGTCTGAATATGGGACTCGAAGGGGCTCTGCTAAGGGTACATCTTGAGGACATTCTCTGATTCAATTTGGAACTCCTTGCTTGAAGTTCCTGACAATTCTGTGGATGACATCAGCTTTGAGGCCTTAGCTGGCTGAACATGGATGTATGATGTCATTCCTAATCAGTTTGCATAAAGACCTCAAACTGACCAAACTAAGGGTAAAAATTGAAGACTCTTTCCTATTCAGCTTGGAACACCTTGCTTGAAGTTCTTGACGCTTCCTTGAATGACATCAACTTCAAGGCCTAGCTGGTTGAACATGGATGTCAGGAAGGCTACACTGTGATCAGACTCCAAGGACTCTCTGATGCTTGTCTCCTTTTCAGCCAATCTAATGAGAGATGTCAATGAAAAAAAAGTTCTAAATTAAAATCCCATTTTCCATTACCATAGTTAAAGACACAGAACAAGCAACAATAAATACATGTGTACATAAAGTATATATGCATATTTGCATATACATGACCATCCATTCATCCACTGAAGTGGCTTGTCAGAATCTGACGTTGCCTATCAAAAAGTGTTCTCCTCTTTGCTGGCATTGGTGTATGATGTCAAGGGGCCTTGTGCCAGTGACATCACTGAGCCAAGAGAGGTAAGTCAATCGCTGGCGTCCACGTGCCCTCCTTCCTTCAACAGCGCCAGTAAGGGCAACTGTTTCTAGAGCATTCTTGCGAAGTATACACCACACTCTAAAAGTAAAATGTTATATTAACGTGGTCCTGATGGTAGACAAATAACCTTCATAAGTGTTGGATACAGCAGTATGAGAATGAGATATAAAATGGTGTCACTCCTAAAACCTCAAACCCTTTTAAATGTCCATTAAACACTTTAGTTTTTAGAGTGTAGGTTTACCAATTTTATGTTACTTCTAATATTTCTGCTGACATTTAGAGAACAATATCTTTTAGAATTCAAGATATTATCAGTAATCATAATCTTTTACAGCAACGACAAGTTGAATAACCCTGATCATGCATCACTTCTAAACCCCCAGACTGCCAGATGAAGGTTAAATGCAACATCTTTTCTAGTATTGTAATATCAGAAAATTAAAACAAAATGGAAAAAAAAAATCTGTATGGACATCGACGTTGGAGATACGGAAGCAATCTTTTCTCCAACACATGAGCGAAGAAATATGTAATTTAACAGGTATTAGCGGGGTATTACACATGTCTCGTAGCATCGTGCCATTGTGGATATATTCTATGCTTGAGAGGGCACGGAGATGAGAAAGTGGACTAAATAGGTCTCAAAAGAGTTGGCAAATTGGCAATCGTTGGTTGCAGTTGAATGAGGAAGCTAGTATTAAAGGCTGATGGCTCGGATGCAGCTCGCAGCCATGGTGAAATCAAAGCAACATTTTCATCCTTTTGATAGCCTTGAAGCCCTTGAAATATTGAATTTATACTTTTAGCTTGTGTCAGTCATTAATAAATCTTTTTGAAGGTATACATTATTCAAGGTAGCATGATTAGTGCCTCAATTACAAGAAGTGTTCTTTGATGTTATACCTTATATACCTTGCTAAATGTGATGAGAATTTCATTGTATGTAAGAATCACAAAGTGTTAATTACTGTCTTGCATAACAAGCATAAGTCACTGGAAATTTCATTCAGTGATTACCACGCCTGGTGACATTTGATTTTTGACATAGATATATACTTTATGTGATTAACATCACTCCTGGCAATTATCAACACTTGCTAAAGTTTGGTAATAAAAATCCAATATAGGTCCTGGGAACGAAAGAAGTGACAGGTACAAAAATAATAATCAGACCTCACATTTGCTACTGTTTCGACAGGCAACCTTAATACTTGGACAAGGTAGACACTATATGCAGCAACATCAAAGTGTGTAACTTGCATGGGCGGTGCCCCCCCCCCCCCCCCAGACATGATTAGATATCATCGCACATGGTAACATGTCATGATCTGTAACAGGTGAATATCTTTGTTCATTCAAGATATCTTAAACATTAACAACCACTCCTCACTTTCTCTGTATCAAATTTTAAAGGGTTTCATAATTCATCATCTTGATTACTCCGAGCTTGTCTGAGGGTTGTCAACATAGCAACATAATGTTTCCAGGCTTAGAAATGTAATTCAAAGAGAATGAGTTTTGATGGTGCTCCCGCGACAACTGCTTGGAGCTGTACATCATTAAAGATATAGTCTTAGGGTTAAGGTTGCAATTGGGTTTAAAAATAAGCTTAGCATAGGGTAAGGGTTAGGATTAGGTATACAGCATTTGGTCCAGGGTCAAAGGTGAAAATATGGTAAGTGCAGGATATTCACTGCAGTGGAATTGGCACTGGAGCGTACATGTATGTCCTCAAACCATTAAGATTGCTTTTGAAGTTGCAACAACAGACAAATCAGAAACTGAATAACGGGACTTGTATGAGACTTGACTAACATAACAACATAATGTTTACCAGTTATCAGTAAATTGTTATCATCATGAAGGCCATGGTGAATACGCAGTTTTTATTATACCTCACAACAATGCGCGAGTAGAGGAATTAGACAGAAATAGTATAAGTCAAGTTCAGGGGGTGTCTTTAAGGCCATTCATCATTCATTCCCTTTTTATGGTCGCATCATGGCACGGTGATGAGACAAGGAGAACAGCAGCAGTGGCAACCGAAGAGGAGGAGACGAGAAGTCACAGAGGCGTGTGGCGGCCGCGTCGGGGGATCGTCGCGTTTTGATTTGCAATCCTGGTCGGACGGGTCTCCCGGGTGCTCTTGTCAGATTGATCGGCCACAACCGAGTGAGGATGGGTTTGATACGCCTTCCGTGTGTCAATCTCCCCCAGGGGAGGGGCGGGAGGGGTGCATGGGGTGTGTTTAGACGGCACAGGGATTAAATGTACTCCATGCCTGCTGTGTTTTCCCAAGGGTACAACACTGTTACAATGTAATTCTCTATTGTGTGAGTGATAAGGACAAGACTTACAACATGATTTATAAGTCATGTGCTCTTTTGAATCCCTCCAGGCAAAAGGATGGTGGTGTGTTTATACGGCATGCCTCCTCCCCCCCCCCCCCCCCCCCCCACATAGCTGTGTTTCCATTGGTACAACCCTGTCCAATCCTGTTTGTTTGAGAGATGGTGTGCAATATGATTGCAAGTCATGTTCTTTCTTGATTCTTCATATCTGAAACATTTCAGTGGGAAGAGATGAGGTGTGTTCAGATGGTACTGAGATCATCCATGTCGGGTTATGTTTCCACTATTGCGACCTTGCCCATTTCTTTTAGTGTAATCAATAACATAAGCAAAGTAATGTGCTTTTTCCATGCTAATCACTCCATTGGAATGAAATGGGGATGTGTTTAGACAGCACTGGGATATCGACGAGTGGCTGCGTTCCCACCCTATATATACCATGTTTATTGTGTGAATGAAAACGTAACATGATGTGCTTTCTTTATGTGAATTACTCCATTGGGAACTGGTAGGAAGTGTTCTTCCTGCTTGCCCTTTGCCTAGTTTACACTAAATTTGTTTTGCTGGTGTGTTTAAGGTAGTCATAAAGTTCTGGTAATGTCAGAAAACTACATCCTCATGGAATTCAAGTATGTCCACAACTACAAATGACTAAGTCTCGCATCAAAGCTCTATTTCAAAAATGCAATTTTGCTCACAAATCATTTAAAGAACACTTTTGCTGCCTGTGCACCATTTCAAAATTATGTTTCAAATGATGGATTACATTTAAAAACTAAAAAATAAGCCAAAAATTCAAGGACCCCCATCTCAACCTCAGTTTGCATCCCTTTCCTTCTCCTCACCCCCATCCTATGCATCCTATACACAAAACCATCCCAAAGAACAGCCTACACCAACCTACACACACCATTCTAAAAATTACATTCCCAAAGACCACCACTGACTGCTCTTCCACCTCTGTTTATCCCCTTTTCTCCTTCTTGTCCTCTTCTGAACACCCTACATCCACCACTCACCATCCTAAAGACCACAGACTCCTACTTTACGCCCTTCCTACCTTCTTGCCCTCATCTTGAGCACCCAACACCTAACACCAGTTTTACACCACCCATCCAAAAGACCAGCTTTCATCATCCTACACCCACCATTCTTACGATCCTAAAGACCACCACTGACTATTCCTTTACCCCCCCCCCTTCCCACCTCATCGCCACCATTCCGTGGACCCTACTACGTACCATCCTAAAGACTGTCGCTGACCCCTCTTCAGCCATTGTTTACCCCCTTTCAGCTTCCTAACCCCCATCGACAGCACCCCAAATGCACCTTTCACCCAACTTTTACCCTTCCTTTCTACCTCCATGTCCCCTTGTGTAGCCTACTCCCACCACCATGGCATGAATTCCTTGTAACGAGAGTATGGGGAGTGGTAAGTAAACCTTTACAGTGCAGACAGGACTTTGACAGATCGCTCTTGTCCCGTAGATCACATCTCCTGCCGCATGGCAGCGTTTCACCTGCATGCACCGTTGCCTGAGATATTGTCGCGAGCACGCTTCCCGACGTGGAGCGCTGCACGGTGCCCGAACAATCCGCTCCCCACAGTATCACTTGTCGGCACGGCAACCTCGGCCGATCGAGCTTCAACATCCATCCCCCCGTGAAGGAGAAGAGGATAAAAGAAGAAAAGGAGAGAGAGAGAGAGATGAAGGGGGGATCATCTCGCATTGCAAATCAGTGAATTATTCGAGGTCCTCTTGCAATTTGTCCTGCTCCTCGATCCCCTGCGTGGGGGATGAGATGACGGCTTTGCCTAACGGGTGTGACTAGTGTTTGTTATTACAAAAATCACCCTGTCAATCTGTCCGCAATTACAGAAATTAGCTTAGCCTGGTTTGCTCCCACGGGAGACCACTTGCTTTCCATCTGAACGCTTTGCATGCTTTGATAATGCTACATCTCTGATTCCAAGATTTCTCTCTGATGTTATTCATCACGAGGAGAAGATTGGCGTATGATTCCCGTCGATAATGAAGTATTGCAATTTGGAAGCTTTTTCAGGACGGGAGAAAAAAAAAACACATCCTGATCCTTCATGTTAGATTAGTATTTAATAGAAAGATGATTTCTCTAAGCAAAGCTGCCCTATGGCTAAATTGTCATTTAGAAAATTCGGGTACGGATAGCAGTCTGTGCCTTTTAATTTGTAATGTGTGGAAAATGTGACAAAGAAATCAAAATCACATGAAAACCAATGCAAAAAGATGAGTAACGGTGATTCATAGAGATGATTCTACTTTCTCTTCCAGAAAGCATTGGGAATCATGTAATTTCATGATTTCATTAAAAGTGCATAATCCACTTGGTGCCAGGTCACATCATACTCTTTTTTTTATATTTCTATATTTTACCTTTTTATATTCTATCCCACTTCTCAATCTGCTATTCTACAAAGAAAGATAGACCTGAATTTCCTAACATAAAGTTACCAATTTTCCTATCCTAAGTTTCTGAACCTATAGGAGACAAGTTCATTTTCATATAACATACCATTTCCCATGGGTTTGAATGCTGTATTCTGGGCTTGGTCTTCGATAAAATGAATCGGTGAAAAAAAAGATATCACACTAGCTGTCGGTTTTTGTCACCTAACATGAAACGCAGAGCGAAGATTTGCAACTAAATCAGAGGACGTTTTAATTATTGATTTCTCAACCTTCCTTTCTCTGCCCCTCTTGAATTATTCAAAAATCGTGTTTATTTCATGGAGGGGTGTTCAATAATGAAAAAAGCGATGAATCATTCATCCCGCAGTTGGCATTTTGGTCAAATACCAATGCCAGATTGATGGTCCTGCCATACTAACCACCATAAAATATGAAAATTGGAGATGTTTGCTTGAAAATATTTCTAGGAAAGTGAGAGGACTTATTCCTCGGTAAAAATCTATAAAGTGGACTTTTATTGATTTCAAATTGTTATTATAGGTATGGTTTATGACTGTGATTGTGTGCTTACATTGTGCAAGTGGCAAAAATATCATAATTCAATTTGAGTGGATATCAATGTTTTTATTTAGCTTGATTTTTGCTGAATTAATATATTTTCATTATGGCCCAATCATGGCATGATAATTGGCCTGATAAATAGATTTACAATCGCTACAATACTAGCTGAAAACTGGCATAGTTAATGTTTCAAACCTTTTTAATGCTTAATTTTTTTTTTCAACTCCTCTCAACTTATTTCTTTACTTTGAAAGAATGAAAACTGTTAATTTTTACACCAACAGTCATTTTTATTAGGGATCAACTTTCAACATTTAAAAATCTGGCTTTTGCAGATGGCAAACAATGACCACCTGAATGTGGGCTCACAAAGAAATAGATTTTTTAAAGTCTCAGAGATGAATCAGAAAATATATACATGGTGATACCACAAACGGTAACTTTGAATGAATAAATCTCAGTGTGAAATAGGGTTTACATATACAATTTAAGGTTGTTGTAATAGTAGGCTATATTGCTTAATTCTTGGAAGAGCTTAGAGATAAAGTTGAATTCTGGTGATGCAATTACACTTTGAAAGAAACTGTCTCAAAGCAATTGGGAGAATGTTGATCATGTGTACATAAGGAGTGGTTTATACTGCGAGGTTTCGGAATCATCAAAATTATGAGAAATTGACCCAGTCTCGCTGAAAAGCACATGCACTGCACACAGAAATGGGTACATGGGACTGCACATGCATGTGGCATGAATGTTCGGCCCAAACACTTCAGCTATTTCTTGTCATACTTTGAATATGAGGGCCTTTGAAGAGCAATCCTTTTCAGGGGACATTTCTACTGTGATGTTCTTCCAAAGTGACATAAAAAGAATGAGAAAGCTCACAACTTATTTTTCACCTTTCCCAGAACTCAACTTTATCATTAAGGGAGGGGTAACAAAGTAACTGTTGGTTTGCATTTGTAAGGCATTTGCAGGTACTTGGACTCAAATACAAACTTGTTTTTGACTGCATCCCACCCTTAGTAAAAGAAAATAGATTAATGAATTTGTCTGTTGGGAGCTAGAAGGGCATTAACTATGTGTTGAACTATAAGAGTTAATGCCTTTCTGGCTCTCTGCAGACGATTATTCTGAGAATGGAAACGATACTGTCTGGTCTTAGGAGCTACCGCTGGATTTAACGGAAAGGGAGGGGTGAAACAGGTGCTGGTACATCATTCTTCTCAGAAGAAGACACTCATAAACCTTGGTGAAGGGGGCACTTATGCAATCTTACGGTGGAATCCAAGACTTGGTATTCAGTAATGGATAACTTTTAGAATAACTTTTTAAAAATATATATTATTCCAAGATATCATTATTCAACAACATAATTATGCACAAGTTATTCACAACCCCCTGCTACATTTACATAAATCTCTCTTTATCTCTTCTCTCAATTTCATTTATTCCCCATATTTCCTATTTCTTTTTTTCTCTCTTCTTTTTCTCTCTCTCTCTCTCTCTCTATTGTGCTGTGTCAATGTCTATTAATACTTAACACCATATCACTTCTATTATTTCCCTAACTTTCATCATTAAAATTTATTTTTCAGTATTCTCTGTCTCTAGAGTCTAAGTTTGAAAAAGAAGTATTCCTAATTTTTCTTATTAGCAGTAACAATCTTGACAATACCTGACACTATCTCTTGGTGATACTCTTTTCTTTCCTTTCATCCTACCGGCCAGCCACAACCTTATATACTATACAAGGGTGTAGGCTGGTTTGGGCATGGGGAGGTGCACATCTTGGGGAGGTGGAACTAAAGTTTAGAAAATTAGAATAGATATCACATCACAAGCAAGCTTTTCCTGGACGATACAGTGTAGGTTATGTAGGAGTTTAAGTATTGTTCAGAAAATTATAAAGCTTGTGATTTGGTACCTAGCCTATAAGCTGCTTTGTTAATCAAATGATTGCTTACCTGATGTCAGTAATCATTCAATCAGCAAAATATCATTCAACAAGTCAAAACTATTTCCAGTAAAAACATTTACTCTTGAAGATGGCTGGTTTTATTTTAATTTAAATGTCGATTTAATCTCAGCTTATGCTGAATTCTGTCAGGCCACATTGCCTCCTTGACTACAACATATCTAAATCCAAGATTATGATGCCTAGGAAGGTTCATAATGTTAGTTTTAAATATACTAATAATGGTCAAGGGTTACAAAGTACATCAACTGAGAAATACTTGGGTCTTGTGATAAATAACACTTAAAATTGGAATGATCATTGTACCGAATTACATGTAAGTGCAATAGACCTTTTTGGTACATAATACGGAGGGACTGCGTTGACTGACCAAAACCAGTTTTAAAAACCCTTTACAGAATCTTCAGTATACTCATGTTTGGATTATTGTTGCACAGCATGTGATCCATACAGAAACAAAGCGGTAGCCAACTGATTGTAAAGATTAAAAAAAACGTTATACGTAAGAATGTTGAACAAAGACTGGAGTAGTACATGTAGTTACAACACTTTGTTACAAGAATTTAGTATGAATACATTAGAGAGTAGACGAAAGTACCTCCAACTTATTTTTTTAGTGTTATAAGCTTGTTAATGACATCACAGATATAGGACGTAATAACATGTGCAAACCTGCGAACAGAATTGGAAGAACAGATCATCATAACTTAAAGATGCATGTACCCAGAACAGCAAGAACAGATTATTATTATATGAACTCATTCTATCCGAAAACTACAAATGACTGGAACAAACTCCCTAAAAGTATAGTCAACATGAAAACTCTTGGCTTGTTTCAAAAAAGTGTTAAAAACCACCTCAACCTGCAGAGTTAAAGGCCAAGTCCACACTAATATCAAGTTGATTTGAAAAAGTAGAGTAAAATTAAACAAGCATAATGCTGAAAATTTCATCAAAATCGGATGTAAAATAAGAAAGTTACGAAATTTTAAAGTTTCGCTTAATTTCACAAAACAGTTATATGCACATCCTGGTCGGTATGCAAATGAGGGAACCGATGACGTCATCCACTCACTATTTCTTTTGTATTTTATCATATGAAATGTGAAATATTTCATTTTTTTCCTCATTATGATGTGAAACAAAAATTGATTCCTCACTGAGCTTGTGGAATTGTCATTGTTGTAACATATTGTGATTCAAGGAAGAGCTTCCTTATTGTCAAATCTGCAAAAATTGAAATATTCTATAATTCATATAATAAAATACAAAAGAAATAGTGAGTGTGTGACACCATCAGCTATCTCATTTGCATATCCACCGTGTTATGCATATAACTGTTTTGTGAAAATAGGCGAAACTTTAAAATGTCAAACCTTTCTTATTTTACATCCGATTTTGATGAAATTTTCAGTATTATGCTTGTTTAATTTGACTCTATTTATTGAAATCAACTTGATATTGGTGTGGACTTGGCCTTTAATTTTACAAAAACCTATCATTGCATATATATCACCATGCAACTCTGTGCTTGAAATGTTACAATGTACGTTTTTCTGGCAATCATAGCTGGTGTGTATTAGTATTTTATAACTTGATCCTATATTGATTCTGCAAAATGTGCTTATGATGTTGTTAATGTTATTGTATTTCTGTCCGGAAAGCAGACCTGTATGTGTTTACTTGAACATATTTTGTCTTCACTAGACATTTTTTATACTGTCTAAATAAATTCAAATCGAATCAAATCAAATCTATATGGAGATATTCATTGTACTGAGAAAGAGTTTATATGCACATGGATTGGTAAAAGGTGGAGCATCCACACCCATGCCGGGTATCTATGCTTGTCAAAAAAAAAAAAAGTCGAATGAAAGGATCAGATGACGTCTTTGGGGGAAAAGGGGTGTTTTTCAGTCTTACATTCAACGGTTTTGAGAAAATGGGGTGTTTTTCAGTCTTACATTCGACGTTTTTTTTTTTCTTTCTTTTTTTAGAAAAATGGGTGTTGTACAGTCTAACATTCGACGTTTTTTGAGAAATAGGCGTTCTTCGACATTTGTTGGTACATTTTCCTACGCCATTTATGCCTTTTAAGGGTATATTTTACAATATCCTTTTAGAGGTAGAATTTGACACCAAGAATTACTTCCTTTTGGGTCCAGTTTTGAGGTGCTTAGACGAGCATGGGTACCACTTCAGTCCCCGAGTGACCCCCCCCCCCCCCCAGGTTCCGGGGCGTTTAAGTAATCTCTGTTTCGGGCGTCAGTTTCGGGCGTTATAGGTGCGAAAGGGTTTTAATTAACTATAAGTCTCGCGGTACTGTCGTCATGAGACAAGAATGGATTTGGCCGACCTCTATGGATGGCCTGACTTTTAGTATAAGGTTTGGGGCAGAAATCAAGACTAATAATTGTTTTACAGAATGTTTCGGGTCATGTGCCCCCTTGTTTTTGAAGCTGTTGAAAGGAGGAAAAAAGTTTTTTTTTTTTTTTTTTTTTTCAGGGGCGGAACTCCTATGCCTCCGCGGGGGGGTGCACGTGCACCCAGTGCACCCCCCCAGCCTACGCCCTTGCTATAGTCAGTATTCTCTTTCTTTCTCTTTCTCTCTTTTCTCACCCCTCTGTCTTTCCCCCAACATTTCTCACTTCTTCCTCATCTATCCCCCTCTCCTAACTATCATTCTCCATCTGTTAAACTCTCTTCCCTCTCTTTCTCATCTCTCTCTCTCTCTCTCTCTTGCTCTCTCTCTCTTGCTCTCTCTCTTTCTCTCTCTTGCTCTCTCTCTCTCTTGCTCTTTCTCTCTCTCTTTCTCTCTCTTGCTCTATCTCTCTTTCTCTCTCTCTTGCTCTCTCTCTCTCTCTTGCTCTTTCTCTCTTGCTCTCTCTCTCTCTCTCTACCTCTACTCCTCTCTACCTCTACCTCTCTTTTATCCTCTCTTCTATCTCTCTTCTACTCTCCACCCCTCTCTATTTCTTGCTCTTTTCACCCCTCTATCCCCCTCTCTCTCTATCTGTCAGTCTATCTTTCAGTCTATCTGTCAGTCTGTCTCCCTCCCCCTCTTTACCCATCCCCCTTCCGTTTCTTGTCAATTCCAATCCAATAATAACCTCTGATTTTTTAATATAAAAGTCGGCCCTGATTACTGGACCGTGCAGTGTTTAGTCTCCCACGGGACCTTGGCTATTTGCCTCAAAATCATGCACATTTTCGGCCAATTTCATGATTTCTCCCTCCCACATGTTTATTCAAATTAGCTAAATGTAGAGCGGGGGCAACAAGCAAGCATGGCTAATTGCATTCTACAACCCAGGATTGTGTTTTCTTACTCTTTGAAGTCTTGATAAATCTTGAACGTGATATGCTCTCTTTCTTCCATTTTCATCAAATCTCATCTCCAACATCTCCAAAGGTAAACAAAATTTGGTTAACTTCAAGCTTGAGTTTTGCTCCTGTCCTTTGTTGAATCTTCATTATTTTCTTGTCTTGTCCAATGTATCACATGAATGGATGGGAGAGAGCGTGGAGGCACAAGCGGTATTCACATTTGTTACAGTTTTCCTGAAAATCAACCTCAGTCCTGAAACAAAGTTGATCCTATAACTAGATTTAAAGTGTTTTCTGCTATATGCTTTGAGGTAAAAAAAATACATGACTGTACAATTTCTTGTGGTTCTCAAAATAAAAAGCTGCATTTATTTTACCTGTGTTCTTCTAAGGTAAATGGTGACAAATATATCCCATCATGAGAGCTATATTAAACCATCAATGAACCAAAATGTGATTTTCCTGTTTCTTTTCAATAACAATGATGATAGTAATAATAAACCGTTCTTGCATAGCAAATATCATGTTATGATATAACGTCCCTATGCGCTTCCAAAGAGTTTGGATATTATTACCCCGGTTTTAGCTTCGGCAGCCGTAATCAGCGCACAGTGCATTTCAAGGAATAAATCCTGCCAGGTACCCATTGAAAGGACAATCCAACCTTGGTAATAAGATGATTTGCGTGAAAGCAGAAAAATAAGAAAAACAGGATGGTGAAAGTTTGAAAGAAATCGGACAAGGACTAAGAAAGTTATGGGTGTTTGAAAAATGAGATCACTACATCTATGCGAATCTCAAATTGGCAATTTGGTGAGTCGATTGTGACATTTTTGTGGACAACTCTTCCATTTGTCGTACACAAAAATATCATTAATTTGCGGTTTTCTTCGAGGCGCTTTTACCCTCGGGCAGTACTCAAAATATATTGGAGATAGCATCTTGTTATAGGTCCTCATGAAAGAAAAAGATCCTACTGAGTAATACATTTTGAAAAAAATTACATTTTAGTCATTTTGTGTGTTGGAGCGAATGGGGGAGTTGTCCACAGCTACATCACAGTGACATTACCTATTCGGCCAATTTGAAATTCCCATATGTACAGTGATTACAACTTTCAAAAATTCATAACTTTCTTATTGCTTGTCCGATTTTGTTCAAACTTTCACCAATCTGCTTCTCTGATTTTTCCTCTTTCTTTCAAAGCAACTTGCTATTAAGGTTGGATTTCCCTTTAACACCTGGGTGGAGAGTGGCAAACGTGGATTAATGTCTTGCCAATTTGATGTTTTCTTGTAACTTCAAAATCAAACAACAATTAATAAATGAAAACAAAAAGAGGCTATTTGTTTTTTGGTTGCATTTTTTCCATGAAGATGCTCATAACAATATTTCTGCTATACCATGTTAAGAATACAAGAAAGAAAGCATATCCTAGAAAGGAGAGAATGAAAGTCAGAATGAAAGAGAGATAGGAGAGGAAGAAAGGAAGAAGAAAAAGAGAGGAGAAATGGAAAAAGAATGAAAGAGAGGGGAGGGAAATGGAGAGGAAGAGAGACAAAAAAAGTGAGGGAGAGAGGAGAGAGGGGAGAAAAAGAAAGAGAAAGAGAGAGAAAAAAGAGGGAAAGTGTGAGAGAGAGAGAGAGAGAGAGAGAGAGAGAGAGAGGGGGGGGGGGGAGGGGATAAATGATATTTATGAGATAAAGGTACCTGTATGTTCCAAAACATCTTCAGCTTAAGCCAACAGAATCTACTATTCATGTAATGAGTGCTTAATCTGAGTGGTATTATACCCCTTGATCCTTCCTAACTTCCCCCTCTTGTTCTGTAGATTATCCTCCTAATCCTCATCATGAACCTCAAAAAGATACCCTCATCTTGAGGGGTGACTTCATTAAGGAAGTTGATTGGGGTACCAGTATGGAATTAAAAGACTCTCTTTCTCTCTCTCTCTCTCCCCCCCTCTCTCCCCCTCTCTCTCTCTCTCACACACACACACACACACACACACACTCACTCACCCTATCCTTTTTTCACTCTTTCTTTTTCTTAATGAGATGTAAATTGTAGAGCACCATGAGCATATGAACCTGGCGGATAGTGTACCTATATACATATCATAAATATCCATATTATCGTCGTCGTTTTTACGAACTGATGAATCCGTGCGCACTCCACAGAAACGTGAATTGACCGGAAACGCATTTATAGATTTGGGTGTAATTAGATAACGGAATTTGCTTTCATTGCATAATTGCATGTATCCACATATACATTAAAAGAAAGCTTATGAATTTAATTTTGAAATGGTGTATATTATTATGTATATTAATACGGAATAAGGAAACACTGGCCATTCAAACACGATTCGACGGTTCATAAAATCATTTTCTCCAAAGCGCGTATTTGCGCGCGTGCACGGATTCGTCAGTTCGTAAAAGTGACGACGTTATGATCATCTTCTATCTAACTCACTCATACTATTAATCCTGTCACTCTCCCTCCCCCTTCATTAAATTGTTATATTTTAGGTATGCAGGTGCAATAATTTGGAATGATCTCCCCAACGGGCAACAAAATGCAACATCACTTGATAGTTTTAAATGTAATTACAAGAAATTATTCTTAAAAGGCTAATATTTTTCCATTTCTACATTTCTTACTTGACTATATTTTAATTATTGATCCAATTTGTTTTAGTTCGTTATTTTTCATTACAGTCTGACCTGTACATATATAGAATATTTCTTAATCCTCATTACCGTATTTTTCTACGCAATATTATAAATCTTGATTACTTATTGTTATGTCTTTTTAATGTATATATGTATATATCCCTTCTGCTAGATTCTTTTAAAATTCATGCTTTTTAATATTCATGCTTTTTATTGTCAGGACCATGATGAAAAACAGTTTTTAACTGATCTTGTCATCCTGAGTAAATATGTTTGAATAAATAAATAAATAAACTAGAGGAAAGAACCCCAAAACAATGATTCCTTGTGATTATCTTTTGTTTTTCAATGTTAGCTTTAACCATTTTCATATCTTGAGTAAAATTACCAAGATTTTAATATTTGTACAGGTATACATTTGAAATAATGAAAAAAAAATAATGCCACATGAAACCTTTTTTTTCTCCAAAACCTCAAAGCAATTACATTTTATGCCCATATCCGGCTCAGGATACCTTCTTTTTTTTTAATGATGGGGAGCGTAAATCATTACTTTGAGATTGCATCCTGGTTGCATGACATCTTTTTAAATCCATGGGATCCACTTCTGAAAGAACCCCCCCCCCCTCACCTCCATAAAAATAACAACAGAACATTAAAATTGAAGTACACTAAATATATCCAAAAATTCATAATTCTACTTTTACCCATTTAATTACCTAGTATCAGAACGAGTTGATAACAAGCAAACATTATGTTCTTGAAGCACAGTATCACAAATTTGCCTCAAAGAATCAAGAAATTTCAATCAAATGCTTATCATTATTGTACGTTGCTAAAGCTCTTTGCTCTTCATCAAAATGATCATTCCACTGATCAAACATAATGAACTACCTATTCAATACAAATCTTCTACAACCACCCGATTATTGGTTGGTCTTATCCCCAAAGGAAGATAAATACCTACCACCGATTAATCAGTTAATCACCACTTCTCAAAAGAAATCAGGAATAATCAGTTTGTAACATCCCTTAAGATAGTTTGATCCACCAAGTTCATTAAGCCATGGGGTGTATTACGCTCCCCTTTTAATCCAAGCAGGATATCTCTACTTTACCCCCTTTGATACCACTTGAGCTCCTTTACTGCACCATGAGGGGTGCATAATGAACCCCCTTTCCGAATCCTATACTTCATTAAGCACTCTGATCACCTTCTTTCTCTAACATAAACCTTAAAATGGGATGAAATCACTCGTGCATATGTCAAATGTAAACCTATCTGAATGCAAGGTTTTCAATCACTGATTAATTCAAGGCTTTCATTCTGAAAGAGCTTTTACAGAGGCCTATGCAATGTTCATGATTAGGTACTCAGCATTAATAAACTCTGAAGTCCATTTTGTTTTGGTACAATTAGTTTTAAGTATTTCCTAATTTAAAGAGAAAAATTCGGCACAGAGAGCAAATAGAGGCCTCTAAGAGTCAGACAAAGAAAGTTTTCAAAGAAAAAAAGAAAATTTAAATTTAAAAAAACAAACAGAAAGAACAAATGATACCAAGAACCTGAAAGATGGTTGAATTTTTAGAATTACAGAGAGAAAAGAGGATATAATGGAAGGATGTGAAAATAATCAATTGACAGAAAATAAGAGGCAAAAGAGAATGGCAAAAGAATATTAAGAAAAGAGAAGATGTGAAAGAGAAGAAGAAAGAAGAGACACTAAATGCAAAGAATGAAAGGAAAGAAGAGCATGAAACCAGAAGACAGACAGGGAGAGAGACAGACAGACAGTGAGGCAGAAGAGAGAGACAGAGAGAGACAGGGAGAGACAGAGAGAGACAGGGAGAGACAGACAGACAGACAGACAGTGAGGCAGAAGAGAGAGACAGAGAGAGACAGAGAGAGACAGGGAGAGACAGAGAGAGACAGGGAGAGACAGAGAGAGACAGGGAGAGACAGACAGACAGTGAGGCAGAAGAGAGAGACAGAGAGACAGAGAGAGAGAGAGACAGAGAGAGAGGGGAGAGAGGAAAGGTTGAAACAGCATGAATTAAAACATGAAATACACATTTCATTTCAAAGCTATGCCTTCGTAATTTTCATATGTATTTCTACTATAACAAGAAAGAGTTCTTGTACCAATCGGTTGTACCATTTTAACAAAGTATAGGTAATAAAATGACGGCACAGATGACATAGGTCAAACACTATTACTACAAAGTAGAGCAAATATTTAGATCGACCCAATGATTCCCTCATTTGCTTTGCCTAAAGAGCTCCTGATAGATGTGGAAAGCAGTCATGGACAACGCACATAATGCAACCCTATTCCACCCCTACGTGTATTTCCTGATTTCCTTCTCGCTATATGTTTCATATCTGCTCTTAATCATTTTCTGCCCACTGCATATTTCAAGACTTGAATGACAAGGTGCAAAAGAGGTAATTACAACATTGTAAAGACTTCATGCATAATATACCAGGTAATTTGCACTAAGTGGCAAAACCACACGCCATCCGGGCTGCCCCCACTCGCCGAAACGCTGGCTGCCATGGCAGTTCTTTTTATCCATCAAATCTCCACTGTGCTGGTGCTAATTTTCTCTTCAGGTTTTTTTCTCCACCACTCTTCTGAAGAGAAAAGATTAAACTCCAAGCTGACAGGCAGTGCTTTCCTGAGCTCCGAATTCAGATCACAGAAAAGATGATGCAGAACAATAACCCCTTCATCGCTTTTGTAGAGCCAAGTGCAATTTCATCACGTCATCTTTGTCTCAAGTTTGTGCCTGGCTGCACCGCAATAGGAGGCGCAACAACTCATTTGCCAGTACTTGGCGGCAACGGCAAAGAGACAAAGTGAAGTGAAAAATCTGGCATTGTCGTCCGTGTGGTTTGAAGAAATTCCGGCTCATCAGAAAAGACAGCACGGTTCTATAAAAACTCATCTCACTATCGTACAATAGAAATGCGAGCAATCTCTGTGCTTTTTTGTGCATTTAGTGGCTGATTAGGTAAAGACGGAGGGGATTTTTTAATCTCATTTGGGAGACAGGTAGGACAGGGGAAAGGTGGGGATGATGGTTTAATGTCTGAATAGTTCTGGTGGTGGTTGGTTTCTCACAGACCCCAGGGAGTCCTTGTAATAACTGTTTAATTAGGGATGCTTTTTTTTTTAAATGGCAGAAATATTACAGTGTATTACAAATATTACAGAGCCAGAAGGGTGTTTACTCTTCATAAAAGTATACGAGTCTGTTGAGAGTAGAAAGGGCAGTGTCCAGAGCTCAGCAATGACTGCAAATTTTAGTTTACAATTTAGGCAACCAAACTTTACTGGTTTTGATTTTTTGGTGGCCCGGATGCCAGTTTTGATGGCCTAGATTAACAATAAAAATACAGAGATTTTTTTGGAATTTACTACCTTCATTGATTTTTACACTAACACCTAAAATAATTATTCCTGCTCTCCAAGTTACTCTTTCTTCAGCGCTCTCTTTCACTCTCTCTCTCTTTAATTTTGTCTTTTTATCTCTCTTTGCATTTATTCATACAAGTTGAACTTGAACTTGAAATTTATTTATCCAATAACAATTTAAAAAAAAACATGACAAAAGACATACAAATTTAGATACAACAGAACGGAAGGATAAAAGAAACCAGAAAATAGCATGAATGCTAATCAAGTCTAGTACATTTAAACATTGTTTGGTTAAATAGAATAAACTTAAATATGGAGTGGATTATAAACAAAACAAAACTATAATACAAATGTAAATGGATGAAAGGTCATTAAACATTGTTAGGTAATAGAATAAACAACACAGAATGTAATGGTAAATATGAAGAGGATTATAAACAAAACTATAATACAAATATAAATGGATGAAAGGTCAGTAAAAAATACCTAACTGTTTAATCCGACACTTAATATCTAGAAATTTATTATCAGTCACATTCATTCATAAAGTACTCTACTAGTGTCTTTCTAAAGCACGATTTGAATGGCAATGAGACAGAAAAACAAAAGAATTCCCCAAAACTGAAGAAAAAATTAATAAATCATTACGTTCACCCAGCATTTGACATGAGCTACGTTCATACGGGACTTGTGGTTTCAAAACTTTAAGGTAACGAAACCACGACTTACTAACCGCAACGAGGGTTCACACGAGCCCAAAACAACGAGCTGAAACTACAAGCAGAGTGATGGTCGTGGTTAACCCCCAGAAGTAGATACTACCGATTGCGTGTACAGTACACATACAGATCCTGTGTTCATAATTCGCGCAAAGGGTATGTCCTGGAAGTTTAACGTGAACAGCGAGGTCATCGTTAACCACAAGCTTGCGAAACTTAAAGTTTGTTCTGTTCACATGGTCCGAAACTGCGATGGTTTCAGCGTTAACAAGTTCGCTTGTGGTTCTAGAACTACGAGTAAACTTAAATGTTTCGAAACTACGAGTCCGTTCATACGGTCTGAAACTACAAGACAACTACAAGTTAACTTAAAGTTTTGTGAGACTTAAAGTTTAGCTCCCATCGTGTGAACCTGACTACAGTAATGTCAACTTAAAGATAAAAAACTTGACTTGATTTGATTGAGTTTGCATGCTGACAGTGAATGACAGAGTTGATAAGCTCTGAGTCCATCAAAATACACCAAATATCTACTGTATAGCTTTAGGGAGGGGACTCTCTTTACCATAACTCATTGTATAACTATAATGGAATAAGCATCCATAAATGCAAATGCAGTGTTTGTGTAAAAAATGCTATTATCAGACACACAGATGAATAAATGGATTGGACAGCTTAATTTGGAGCGATCACCTGACACTGATCTCTGGGCAAAGGAAATATAACGAGAGGCACATTCAGACAAACATTTAAACTGGTACTATTCTGGTAAACACTAGAATTTAAGCCAGAACTGTTATAGCTCACACTAGCAATTAAACCAGTGTGGTACTACATGTAGTTTACTTCATGCTAGAATTTACCCCAGGACTATTATGGTTCACACTAGCATTTAAACCAGAATTATTCTAATTCAAACTAGCATTTACACCATCACTATTACTTTCTAACAGTGTGAACATTTTCTGTGTTCACAACAGCTCTTTGAGATTTGACAAAATGAAAATATGGTTTCCCCCATAGCAATTTTTATGTTAGGGATCTTTTAGAGATTTCTAGAGCGATATCGCACACAGCTCCTGTGTAATTATCTCGCTATTTTCTGACACCTCTTTTATATGCCACAAAACACGATTCAAAATACATCGTGTGGACACACCCATAAATAGATAAAGAAAAATGACCTTCTCCTCTTGGCGTCTGTTTTTGTTTTGTTGTTGTTTTTTTCCTCCTTCTTTTTTTCTTCTCATCTCACTTTGGGGATCCCAGGTTGCCATTTTCAAATCTGAATGCAATTGCCTAATTTCTCCTCAGTTCCAAGAGGAGAAAGAACAACAACCAAAAAAAATTCTGCCCTTGAGCATGATGTTATCCCCTCACTGTCTCTTCAATCTCTCTAATGTACAGCAGATTGACAGCACTCTGCTTTAATTCTTTTTTTTTTTAAAGAAGAAAGCCAATTTTTCACTCTTTTTTTTCAGGAAAATAAACCTTTAATTTTACCCTTCTCTTTTGGAATTTTTTTCTTCTTCTAAATTAAACATTTTCTTTGTTCACAAGAAGAAAACCCTTTTTATTCTATGTTTCAGGTAAACAAAGTAAACCTCTCACTTTGCCTTTCTGTTTTTAAAACTTTTTTTTCTGAATAAAACTCTTTTTACATTTCTCACACTTTCGCAGAGAGGAAAAATAGAGGCAATTATACAGAGCAAACACTTCATCACAATACTGCAGTTTGTCAATGACTTTTGTTTTGGGAAAAGGAGGACAGTTAATAGTAGTAAATTTCAACATATTTGTTTATTGTCTTCTATGTGTGCTAAATGGAAACAAGTACCATGGCAGTATTTCACAGAGTTTTGTTGAATTGAACCTTCCAAGAGATTTTGAAACATATATTATTGTATACTAAAACTATGCATGACTAATGGTTTATACCTGGAGTAGATTTGTGTTGAAGCTGCGGCTTTCTTAGGCTCCCCACTCTTTAATAATTCAGACCTATAGATTTCATTGATTCAATGGATTTTGGAATTACCCTTATCATTCTGGTCTGGGGCTGGGCTGAGAGATTTCTTTACAATACCCCTCATTCTCTCTCTCTCTCTCTTTCTTCTTCTCCTTCATCTCCTACTTCTCCTCTCCACACCCCCTCTCACTCTTATACTTTATTCCTCTCTCTCTCTCTCTCTCTCTTTCCTTTCTTCCCACCCTCTCCCATTCTCTCCCCTTCTCGCTCTACTATCTTGCTTTCTCCCCTCTCCTCTCTATCCTCTTTCTCCCTCCCTTCCCCCCCCCCTCTCTCTCTCTCTCTCTCTCTCTATATATATATATATATATCACCATCCCTTTCTCTGTCACCCTCCCTCTTCTCTCTCTCTCTCCCTCATCTCTCTCTTCATCCCCTTTTCTGTTAGTCTCTCTCTCTCTCTCTCTCTCTCTCTATATATATATATATCACCATCCCTTTCTCTGTCACCCTTCCTCTTCTCTCTCTCTCCCTCATCTCTCTCTCTTCATCCCCTTCTCTGTTAGTCTCTCTCTCTCTCTCTCTCTCTCTCTCTCTCTCTCTCATTCTATCTTACTCTCCCTAAAACCCCAGAACTGTTCATGTTCATTGTTTGGGGTACACACAAAAGAAGAGGTTAATCTTTAAATCCTTGTAAGGCACTGTTGTTAAAGCACTTTCTATTCAGGGGTGCTTGTTTCGTACCCCTGGCCCTGGGAGGGGGCGAATTGATCACACAGGAGGGGTGGCAACTACAAAATAACCTCATGACTGTGGAATTTCAAAGATTAGTCTAAGTTTGGACTTACTACAAATTTCTGAAGTTTACCTTTGTAAAGCTCATTTATACTGACTACTTGCATATGACTCATATAGGATTAGCAGAGTCTATTTTCAGGCTATGCACAAACAAATTTTGCACTCTATTTCAATAGATTTGTATTAAAAGTTCATGACATCTATTCAAAGAATACAAAAATGTCTGTACATTTTACTGTAAGAAGCTACTTCTGATAAAGAACAACAGGGATTTGGGTTAAGCGCATTGTATTTAAAGGAAAAGGTCACATCCAGATATAGTAAAAACTAACAACACAAGAGGAAGATGAGTAATACAATAGATAAATGAAAGGAAATAATAGAGTATAAGAAGGAACATAGTAAAGGTTCTATTTTTTTCACGAAGTGATGGTAATGAGGAAAATAGCATATTTTTTCAATTTTGAGTTTTTTGTGTTTATGGACATCATTAACTAACATCTTGAACCTCACAAAGTTTCAGACCATAATAATGTCTAATTATGTAACTATGGCACAACAAGAAAATATCTACTAAAAGGATTTTTTGTTTTCACCAAGTGACGGCTTACAGCCGCCCCGTATGTTTTACATGCAGGGCTGAGATCCGTCACTTCGTGAAAAAAAAATAGCGCATCCTTGAATTGATTTGTGTTTTCACGAAATGACGGTTAAATGAGCGGTGATCAAGTCCCATATGTTTTACACGCACACAGCTGAGATTCCGCTGCACTCCTTGAATTTTGTGTTTTCACGAAATGACGGTTATGTTTACAGCTCATTTTCCCCCTAAATATAAACAATTATGCAAATAATTAAAAATAGAAATAAACATTGAAATACTATCTATCCAAGGATATAAAATTTATTCACCCTTCATACATTAAAGAGGTTGAGATTATGCTTTAAAACTTCGAAAGCGATTTATTCAAAACTAACCTTCTTTTGGTTGCACGCTCAACCATCACTTCATGTAAACAGTAATGATATCTGCAAGGAACGGGTATTTTCTTAAATATGTTGTCGACTGAACTGGATGCATATGTATCTAGACAAGGAGAATCTATAGCCCAATCAAAATCATTAAACAAGTAACAGAGGTGTCGTAGTCGAGTGGTTGAAACACTTGACCTGGCACGGCACTAGTGTTCTTTGGCAAGACATAACATTTGCCACTCTCAACTCAGGTGGTAAATGGGTACCGGTAGGAAGGAATTCCTTGAATGCTGTGAGCACCGAATTCGGTAGCCTAGCTAGAGCCAGGGTAATCTTGGAGCGCCTTGAGCAGTTTATTACGTGGTGGATATGAGCGCTATAAAAAAATACCCAATATCATATTATCATTCATGGAAAAATGATGCTCTCGGACTGTTACAATGTTACTAGAGTCAGAATCAGGGGAGCGTTTCATCAAGCGTTTTGTCAGTGATTTTTACTGACAAATTTGCTCTCAGCCAATCAGATGCAAGGATTTCAGTAGCTTATAACAGTTGTCGGTGAAGACAGAGTTGAATGAAAACCTAGATTTAGCATGCCTTTCAGATAAGACATAATTTCCTCAGGAAATCATTGATCAAAATGTAAAATATTTGGTACATAAATATTTGGGTTCATATAGAACAACATAAGACCACAATGTCTTTTTCACTACCTGCTCATTGCCTTTGAAATGTGTGAATTTGATAGACTTTTTCAAGATCTTAAGCAGCAATATCCACATATGTAAGAGGATTTTTTTTAAAACATATATCAGCTTGTAATCTTAATCTTAAATCATTTATTTTTCAAGGGTGGGAACTCCTCAACCTGTTCAGGTTTTGCCAGCACATGTTGCAGGTTCCTAGTTTGTTCTTTTGTATCTCAATCTTCTAATCAATTTTAAGGTGATTTATGGAGGCATTCACACTGGACGAAATTTATACCAAATTTCCACGAAGATGTCTTGCATAAAGAATCATTATCAGCGAATGGGGCATACACATGGGTTAAGAATATGGTATAAAGGATAGTCACAAAAAAGAAACTAGTTTGGGGAAGTATTCTTCTTCTTCACTTTCTTCTTTTTCTTTTTCTTTTTCTTCTTCTTCTTCTTCTTCTTCTTCTTCTTCTCCTTCTTCTTCAATTCCTTCACTTGGAGAAGAACTGTGCTGGTGCACATGGGCTATGGATGCACTGACAGAAATGGTCATTAGACAAAAGACACGGAAAAATTAAAGACAAAAATAAAGTTGTAAAGAGATCTTGTGATATAATTCAAGATTGGCTCAACCAAAGTCAGAATCAGGGAGGATACTTGTCTTCCCTAAAAGAAGGAAATCTGTGAGTGCACTGGTCATCCAATCAGGTGCCAGCTTACATCATGAGCATTCCTCGAATGTACTAACTTACAGCTGGCCATCCAACACGCACTCACAAAAAACCAAGCCCTCTTACACTATTTTCATCCTATGCAATGTTCACGTGGAAGGTGAAGCCTGATTCTTCATCAATTTTTTATTCTAAATAATGCTAAAGGCTCCATTTTCTATACGACATTCAGATGAGATAGCTATACAGTTTTCACGAAATGGTACGATAGGTTTTGCTTGTCTGAATGGGGAGGGGGGGGGGCTAAGAGAGGCTGGGGAGGGTAATGAACCCTTCATGTTTAACCCACACCTCCACAAATCTTCTGAACTGGGGGGAGATAAGGGGATCTCTTGAAGAAAGTGTCAATCTCATGATCAGTTCATTTAAGGGATTGATGGATGATCCTCTTAGGAGGGTCTTGCCATGGGACTGGGAGGATAAAGAGGGGTGTGATGGGATTTAGAGGATAAAGAGGGGGCTGTGAGGGGGCTGTTTCAAGAGGGGGTTTGGGCTGGGGGTGGGATGTGGTATCCTGAAAGAAAAGTGATAAAGTATGAAGGAGATCTTAAAGGAAACCAAAACCCAAGGAGAGAATCAATTTTATTGGAAAGTGAAAATTCAGAGAAGCACTTTACAAAAAGTTTCATTAAAATTGGTTAAAAAATGAGAGAGTTATGGAAGTTTGAAAAGTCTTGTTTTACTTTCTATGGGGATCCTCAAATTGGCAAAATTGCTTCAAAATGGCTGATTTTGTAAACAACTCTCCATTTGTTTTGTACACAGATTTTCAGATTTTCCCCATTATCTTTCAAGGTGCAGTTAATCTCCTTCTGAGCTCAACATACATGTATATAATGGGAAAATGTATTTTACACCACATATGTCGAGTTCAGGAGGAGACAAGGAGCACCCTGAGAGATAATGGGGAAAATCTGAAAATCTGTGTACAAAACAAATGGAGAGTTGTTCACAAAATCAGCCATTTTGAAGCAATTTTGCCAATTTGAGGATCCCCATAGAAAGTAAAACAAGACTTTTCAAACTTCCATAACTCTCTCATTTTTTAACCAATTTTAATGAAACTTTTTGTAAAGTGCTTCTCTGAATTCTCACTTTCCAATAACATTGATTCTCTCCTTGGGTTTTGGTTTCCTTTAAGGAGGGGACAAAGGGGTGGATAACTTTAAGGGAAAAAAAGAGAAAAGTAACATATTTATTGTACCTCTGTACAACAGCACAAAAAACATCAACAAACAAAATAAACAAATCAAGGGCAAAGAACTGCCCTTCAGACAGGGAGGAAACATGAATGGGTGAACTTACAAAAAAAAGAAAAAGAAATAGGAAATGCAAAATATGTGATGTCAGTCCACATTATAGCATGAACAAATAATGATTTTGAGGGGACAATTGAAAACTCTCATTGATTTAGCAGTCAACTTAATTACCACCATATCTCTTAAAATTTAATACTGTTTCAACTATTCACACCCCCTTCTCTCACCCTCTCTCTCCCTCTTTCTCTCTCTCTCTCTATTTCTTTTGTTTTTTTATACTTGCAGATATATATATACATATCTACATGTCCCTTTCTCTTTGTCTGTGACTTAACATCACACAAATCATCAAACAATTACATAGAAATGATCAAGTGGTATATGATTAAACTCTTCCCACCCATTGTAAATATCTTCCAGGATTTGTATGGCTCATCATCCCCACATTCTAACAACGACGACATTTCAGATTGGTACCCATCATCAATATTCATGGAATCGGGATGCGATCCCTCGGTCTCCCAACCCATCATCATCAGCATCACTGTTACATCCAATGACGAGATGAAATCATGTCTCCGCCAACGAGGGATGAATAAAATATCACCGCGGTACAGAAAAACGGCTCATACCAGCTTAATATTTGACTTCCTCTATGATTAGGAACATTTTTCACCGGACATTTTCTCCACCTACGAACGGTAGAGGCGTTGACCATGGAAGGATTATCGGAAGACATTTGAGGACATCTTATTTTGCTTTTGATTTGTATTTCACTCATTTGAGAAAGTCATGTGTGTTTTGGAGGGATGGGCTGTAATGAAGACGTTTTCAGGGATGAGGTTAATTTTATCGGGGAGAGAGAACGATATGCCATTGCACTGAATAATTGACAAGGCAATCAGCACGCTGTATGTTGGCAGAGAGAGAAAGGCAGTGAAGGGAAGCCAAAGAGCAAGAAGAAGAGAAGGAAAGAAGAGAGAAAGAATGAGAAAATAGGGAGAAGGGGAGGAAGGGAGAGGGGGAAGAAGGGAGAGGAGAAAGGGACAGAGAGAAGGGGGATAAAAAGAGAGAGGGAAGGAGAGGGAGAAAGAGAGGGATATACATGGAAGGAGAGAGAGAGAGAGGAAGGGACAGAGAAAGAAATACTCAAATTTATGGGAAAACATGATTTTTCTTTTGGGCGATTCCTTGCAATATGTCCCACACAAGACATGACTTTTATCAATTTATTTCATCCAGAAATGACAAATCTTTTGAAATGATTTTCTTGGTTTCACTAACATTAATATCAAGATTATTTCTCAATTTTGAATTAAATTAAAGACATAATGTCATACAGTTATATAAGCCAGTTCATAGATACAATCTGAGCAGATAAAGGTCATTTGTACCCAAATTGTAAAACCCACTGAGACGGATACTGGATACATGCTCATGATAGTCATGTAATCATTATTTATGTATTTATCAGAGGGACATTCTTTGATACACAGTTGGAAGTATTCTTCTACAGTGGGCTGACAAAAGGTACCCTTTTGGGCAGTGACTATTCTAAAAGGCACAAAGTAGGATGTCTCTATGTGCAAAAGATATGTGGATTTTGGGGGGTCATTTGTACCCAAGCTAACTCCGAACTGGTCTATTGCATGGAACCGCCCTATTTGTGTTTTAATTTGTGAGTTCGAACCCCGGCGGCACTACTGTCCTTTGGTAAGACATCAATCTACATTTGCCACTCTCCACCCAGGTGTTAAATGGGTACCGGAAGGAATGACTTCCTTGAATGCTGTGAGCGCCAAAATCGGTAGCCTAGCTAGAGCCGGCGTAATATTGGAGCGCCTTGAGCACCATTCATGGTGGATATGAGCACTACATAAATATCCATAAATAAATAATATTATTATTATTATTATTAATATTAACAAATAATATTCTGGATTTATATAGTGCCTAATACATCTACAATGTCTCTAAGCGGTTTACAACTATATCATTACCCAGGTCATTGGATTCAGGCTTGCCCGCACACAATGTATGCACCTTCTCCACTCCCTGGGTAGCATTCCAGCCAGGCACCTTTTTACAGATGCTCACATTGCTGAACAAATGACACTGACTTTCACATCCTAACGGATACCCATTTGACACATTGGTTTGGAGAAGAAATATAGATAAAAGACATAAGTGCCTTGCCAGGATCGAACCCATGACCTTCGCATCTCCAGTCAAGTGATTAAACCACTCGACTATGATAACTTTTAAGAATTATAAGAGCTAGCGGTACATGTAAGTGCATTGGTATCAAGGATAAAACAAAATGCAGACTGAGCTGCTTTTCTATTCATGATTCTGTCTTAACAAAATTGTGCCATTTCTACTAATTTACACAATGCTGCCTAACAAAACAGCAAATAATCGAAATCAGTTTAATCAACAATAGTCAACAATGCCACTACCACTACCATGACAATGACTATGGCTACAACTATGACTACCACTACCACCACCACCACCACCACTACTACTAGTTTACTAATGCTGTTGCTGCTACTACTACTACCACTACCACCACTACTAGTTTACTAATGCTGTTGCTGCTACTACTACTACCACTACCACCACTACTACTAGTTACTACTGATGTTGCTGCTGCTGCTGCTACTACTACTACTACTAGTTACATGTACTACTGATGTTGCTGCTGCTGCTGCTACTACTACTACTACTACTACTACTACTACTACTACTACTACTACTACTACTACTACTACTACTACTACTACTACTACTACTACTACTACTACTACTACTACTACTACTACTACTACTACTACTACTACTACTACTACTACTACTACTACTACTACTACTACTACTACTACTACTACTACTACTACTACTACTACTACTACTACTACTACTACTACTACTACTACTACTACTACTACTACTACTACTACTACTACTACTACTACTACTACTACTACTACTACTACTACTACTACTACTACTACTACTACTACTACTACTAACTGCTGCTGCTGCTGCTATTACTCTATTAAACTAAAATATCTATTTAAGCAAATGATAACCATCAGTACTGTAAAGGCCTTATCCAGTATTAGAAGTATTACAAGATTATCCTCATCTTGAATTCATCAACATCTATTTTATAAATCAAATAATGTAATTTTTAAAAATAATAACCTACAAGGCATTCTGGGGTTAGATCCTGTTATTGATTCTTCTGGCCAAAAATCTATGCAAAGAATTCCCAATCTCTCCTTCATTACCGGCATTACAACAACCCAGAGTTGCGCTTTCCTTGCATAAACTTTTACGACCTATATCTCATTTTCATTATCCTTTTGTCATTCTTGTAATAAAGTCAATCAATCCTAAGAGATACCATAGACAAGGATGAGGGTAGAATCAAAGAAGCAAATCTTCCCATGAAATAAACTATAAGGGGTTAACCCTTTCGCTACACACAACACAAACAAGGAGGTATAGGCTTGCCTGGTACCTCCTTAATCAGATAAAATTTGAAGAGACTACAGAAAGGGGGGGGGGGATTAAATTGTGAAGAATATTTCATGGCATTTGGCATAATGCTCCCCTCAGAGGAAAGAGTTTTAAATTTGTGGTAAATAATTCCTGTGCCATGTTGTTCACAGCCTGTTGTGGCAATATGATTTTTTGGAATAACAACGGATCTTCTGCAACAGATTTCACACTGGTAGCAAGATGGTTAATTCCTTCTACATCACAGATTCCTTTACATGATCACACAATATTTAGATACTGGTAGGTCCCCAAGCATCGGGACCTTAACCCTCCCCATGCCGCACATGAGGGCTGCTCTGTACAGAGTCAATGGATCTTAGATTGCAAAGTAAAGTGAACTGGTAGTGAGTGGTTTAAAGAAGGAATTAAAAGTTACCGCATCTTCTGGTAGGGGCATTAAAACTGGGGGCAAGCAGATTGAATTCAGGGAAAATACAAATCATATACAGAGTTCATGGCCCTCAGAGTCTACAATACTGCTATGCATGGAAGAAAACAAAGAAAGATCTTACACATAGCACTACTCTGATAATATGAACCACTGTAAAATAAATATGATGTCATCATTCTATTACACAATGTAACACAGAGCTAGTGATGTTGCTTATAACTATAAAAGGGTACCAATCACCTGAACAATGTGGAGGTGTCGTGGTATAGTGGTTCATTCACTTGACTCTTAATCAAAAGGTCAAGGGTTCGAATCCCAGCCCGGCACTAACGTCCTTTGGCAAGACAATAATCCACATTTGCCACTCTCCACCCAGGTGTAAATGGGTACCCGATATGCTAGAGCACTACATATTTGGCCGCTAAGCTACGATCGTGGTAATAATGTTGGAGCGCCAGGAGTATCAAGACGTGACGGACATGAGCGCTATACAAGAAGGCACCATCTCCTTTTTAATACCGAAAAACCGTTCGGGCCGTTTTTAGTGGTCGCAAAAACTCTTTTCCCCCGCCGCGTCCGCCCTCGCCATCGCGCGGGATCGGTAGCATAATTCCACGGCCCGTGTCTCCCGTATTCCGCGTGCCGCGCCGACCCCGTCATCGCCGTCGACATCCCTAAACGTGATTGGGGAGATTGGGGGGGACGGGCAGGCCGAAGGAACGGCTGCTTTCCGCGTGGATCCCTCGCACGACGGCAGTGTCGTCGGTCGTGCACCCTCCCTACGAAAAACCGTTCGGGGCCGTTTTTTGTGGTCGCAAAAACTCTTTTCCCCCGCCGCGTTCGGTGGCATAATTCCACGGCCCGTGTCTCCCGTATTCCGCGTGCCACGCCGACCCCGTCGTCGCCGTCGACGTCCCTAAATGTGATTGGGGGAGATTGGGGGGACGGGCAGGCCGATCCGCATGGATCCCTTGCACGACGGCGGTGTCGTCAGTCGTGCACCCTCCCTTACATGGCCCATCACAGGCACGGCATGGCAGGTGACGAACGACGTTGTTCACGATGAGTATCAACATTGTGCGACCCGTGTTAGACGAGTCGCGTTAGCCATCTTGCTGTAGACGACACTCTGATCCTTTGTTTACAACCGAAGTATACGGGTGCAATCCACAAAATAACCAACTTACCCTGCATTGCGTATCAGCGACCATATACAATTAGTTTATCAACCATTGCGTGAGCCATCCTTTTCTTGAAGGCCTCTATTTTCTCACGTGTCTTGATGCAAAGATTGCCGTCGCTAATAATATTTACGGTAATGTACACTGCCCGAAATAAACAGACCAGACAAAAACTCCGCACTTCGTCAACCCATTATTGAACAAGGTAAGCAAACATTAAATAATAACATCTATTTTTCAATCTGACTTCATGTGCAGTACAGATCTAACAAAGTTACATGCGTTTTTCTGTTCTTGGGCCGGCCAGGCAGGGGCACTCATCATGCATATGTGGGGCTGTAGTGTACCTGTAGTGTAGCCTGTGCAATTTCGGCGGTGGTCGCGACCTCTAAAAGTTAGTCTAAGTTATTTTGAAGAGGTGAAAACACCAATATGATCTCCCAAATTTTGAGAAAATTATATTTTAGGATGATAGAAAAGCTGAACAACAAGGGAAAAAAGAGAAGATGATAAAATGAATCAAAGAATAACATAGTGGAAAGAATAAAATTATACAAAGATGGGAAAAAAAATTTAAGAGGAATGTTTGTAGTAATGAAGGATGAATATAAAAACAAGAAATAACAAGGATGAAAAAAAAATATAAAGAGTAACATAAGAGAAGATGGAAGAGGCGATAAAAGGAATAAAAGATATAAGATTTGAAAAATTGATAGAAGGATAAAAACAAGAAATAAAGAAAGGTACTAGAATCTAGATAGAGAAAAGATAATATAAAGATTAACATAGCAGGTAGAGAAATGAAAGATTAGTTGATTTATTCATTTGATAACATTAAGTCATGCTCCCATCAGGTCACCTTTTTTCTTTGCTGCTCAAAAAGAGATACCATACATAAAATTCGTGAAAAATGTTTTAAATTTTTAGTTGGCGCGTTGAGCTGCACCTCATCATGCTCACTGAGACCTAACTGTTTAGCAAAAGCCTTTCACTTGGGGTTGTATTTGACATTTTGAAATCGTGTCTGATTAAAAAGATAATTTCCTGCTTTTATCAAATAATTAGATCCACATCTTTATCTAACCCAATTCATATAGGGTGGACTTGACTTTTAGAGATAGCTACCATCTCTACTTTTCATTGAAGTAATTTACACTTTAAAATTCAGATAAACGTATGCCTTTAGATGGTATAGGATATGGTATACATTTTTAAATGTTTAGCTCCACTATTCAGGTTCATTGTTCCATACTTTCAATTGCAGGGTGCAGAGTGGGCAGTGTTGCCCCACCACTCCCTCACCATCCACAGAGAAATGTTGTTACAAAAATAAGGATATGAAGATTGACACATGCTAATGAGTTACAACATAGCTCAATTGCTCATGAGACAACCATATGCCCTTCCCTAAATAAGAAGTAATTAAAAAAAGAATATATTTAAGTTATATACTTTATTGTTTTGCTTTGTTTCTTACTTTCAGATGCCTAAAAGGAAAGCTAAAACTGTTGATGGCAGAAGGAGCAGAGAAAAAAAACGACGAAAGGTGACGAACAACGTTGTTCACGATGAGTATCAACTTGCATTGTGCGACCCGTGCTAGACGACTCACGTTAGCCATCTTGCTGATCTTACTCTTACCGGGGGGAACCCCCGTAAGAAAATAATTATGGCATGGGTATGTCCCATAGTGTCACAGGCTCCGTAGAGCTCCGTGGTATGTGTAGGTATGTATTCAATTGTTTGATCGTACACTTTGTGATCAGTACACCATAGGAGCAGCACCCACGCACTGCGATGCAATGCGACGCGATCGACGATGCATATCGCATACATGCAATTTGTATGTACTGTACACACATAGTTGACTATGGTTTCCCGATCGAGCTTACAAAGACACTGTACTACGTACATTCTAAGGTTGATTTTGGACGTGAGTGATATTATTTAGAACTAAAAAACTGTTAGAAACTGTATTTACGGACTTCCTTTGACCTATTTTCTCTGTATTTAGTCAACAACTGATGGAATTCTTCTTTTTTTAGACTCCATCACGGCGGTGCTGCACTGTGAGCTGAGCAGTATCAGCGCTGCAGCCTTGGCTGCGTGATATGAACTCCGGGGGAGGAGATCACGGAGAGACCAGGGGTAAATGACTAACTCAGCAGCTTATTTGGAGATGTCCAAGGTTGACTTTGGACATGAGTGACATTCTTGAGAACAAAAAAGTTGCAGTATAGTATTTGTGGACTTTGTTTGTCCCTATTTTCTCCGTAATTAGTTAAAAACTGATGCCATTCTTCTCTACAATATAAAGCCGGTACTCTGAGGCTGAGCTGTTGTAAGGGTTGGCTGGCTGAACTCCAGGGGAGGAGTCCGGCAGTAAATGCCTTACAGAGCTGCTTATTTCAAGATTGGAAACAGTTTACTTATCATCTTTTTTTTTTATTATTATTACTGCAGTTAAAATTTGATGATAAATTCATCTTACCGTATGAGAAGATTCTACATATATCCGTTGAAGAATTAATCGAGTATATTCATATGCTGAAGGCATGGGCGTAGAAAGCGGGGGCGGGTGGGGGAGGGGGGGGCGGGTGGTCGATGGGGGATATGTGAATGCATGAATTAATTTCATTATTATTGTAGAAAAAAATGAAATCACTGTAGTCATATTCACAGATAGCGGGGGGGGGGGGGGGATATGTGAATGCATCAAATGATTTTATTTCAATTGTAGAAAAAATGAAATCACTGGAGTTATGGGCGTAAAAAGAGGAGGGGGAATGGGGTAGGAGTTCGGGTTTGGGGGATATGTCAATGCATCGATTAATTTTTTCATTGTAGAACAAATGAAATCACCCCCAAAGAATTTGGAACCCGCTTTCTATACGCCATTGGCTGGGGTAGAGGGAGGGGAGGGGGCATGGTAGGGCCTTCACTCACCATCCATACCAGGGGCGGATCCAGGGGGGGGGCGAATCGGCCACGCCCCCCCCCTTTTGAAACAAAACCGGCATACCCTATAATAAATTATTTTAGCCCAAAGAACAAATAAAAAAAAAAATTGACTTTTAACTTTCAAAAAAAGTATGTGACATATTCTACAGTAAGAATAACATAATAAAACAATACTAAAATAATTTAATGTAGATACAAGAGGAACTAAAAATTAACTTAGATGAAAAAAAATTACAAAATCTTTCTTTTAGAAACCTTTACCCATAGAACCATAATTACAAAACATTCGTCTTATTGATTAAAAAAAATACATGGTATTTATGTACACATATTAATCTATCATTAATTTTGATTGAATATTTCACCAATATACAACCATAAAGTTGCGCTAAAACATAATTTTCATATGATTATTTCGTAACAAAAACATTGTAATATATTTATTGAATTCGATATAAGTTTAATAAACCAAAATTTAAAACAGTGCAATTTTTCACTACATTTTTTTTGCGCTCGAATCCCGTGGATTTTCCACGGGCGCCGCTAGTTATTATTATTGTGTAAAGCTAGAATAAATAAAATCAAAGCAAAAAAAAACAACTTTACCTGGCATTCTATAGGTTAACAGTTACTTAGGAGTATGAAGAAATAAAGGATAACATGAAACCCAATAGATAGGGCCCTCGCGGAACCGAGCTCCGACTTGGGTTCTGCGCTGGCCTTTTTCTGGGCATCGACTGGTCTACTCACAAGTCGCTTTCATGTTTATTGAGAGTGTATTGAAACTTGAGGAAGAGAGCGATAGAGAGTAAGATAGATAGAGAGAGAGAGAGAGATAGAGTAAAGAAGAGAGAGGCGGAAGACAACATGAAAAGAAGATGATACAACCTTCTCCGACGCCCTTTCTCCACTCAATAGCCCTTTTTTTCTATCATATTTCATCCACCTTGTAAGACCGGTGCTCAACACAAACACTGGGCTATGTATATGCACCCTAAAAGTGTCAATTAACCCCCTACAAAAAAAAGTTAATGTGGAGCCCTGGCTATAGAAGTATCCAGTATTACAAAGACTGATAGGCAGTGAAATGCAGGTGACCCTACACTGTGCTCTAGGCTCTTTGTTGTCAAATACAGAGTTTGGTCTAGGGTGGCCATTTTCGTTTTCGTTAAGGTTTAGGGTTAGGATTAGGATGAGGTACAGTGTTGGGTCCAGGGTTGAAGTTAATAATTCGGTTAGTGTAAATACGATATTGACGGCAGAGCCACTGGCTCCAAATACATGTATTTTGCACTAATCATTATCTCATGAGCTAATTCTTATAAAAGTTAGGTTCACACAAGAGTCCCTGAAATTTTGGTGCTGCTATCTTGAAGTTACAGACCGTGCGGACGCACTTCTGGTCTCTTAATTTTAAGTTTACTAGAAGTTTTAAACCATATCAGCGATCCTTATGGTTAACGCAAACACTACAAGCAGTGATGGGTCCTCACTTGAAGTTATGTGCCGTGCGGATGAAATTATTGAAATTTCGTCCGACTATAGTTATGACTGATAACACTGAACTTCCAGGTCAGTCCTACGCAGACTGAAGGCACGCACAATTTTGAATGCAGGCTATGTACAATGCACACTCAAGTACTTCCAGTTTTAAATACTGCTCGTAGTTGATAACTTTGAGCAGTCAATGTTTCAGTCATGTGGAAACCCTTGTTGTGGAGAGTGGGTCGTTGTTTAAAACTCTGAGGTTTTGCTAACTTAAAAGTGTAAAAACTAGGACGATCCCGTGCGAAAGTAGCTAACGTGAGAAAATGCAAATGATACATAATAAAAAAATATTGACACTAAAATCTAAAATGTTACAATGTGCAAAGATATTTGGTTTTAACGCAGAACAGAAAAAAAATGAAAAACTGAATGCGATTATATTACAGAATATATCCATCCAGAGATATCGAAATATCGAAATTTAAAAAAGGTAAGGAAAAAGTAATAAAAAGTGGGCAAGGTCATATGTGTATCACATGAACCTGAGATTGGCAAGACATCACAACGGTTACGCGATACATATCCGCCCTCCATTATATAGTCGGCATGGTGCCAATCTTGATGATTTAATGATTTGAACTTAAAGGATTTGCTGAAATAATGCAGGCACTAAACTTCTTAAATTTAAAATCACATGACAAGGCATACATAATAATTTTTTTTTTTGATGTTTCATAAGCAGAAGACAGAAACAATGTCAAGAAAAGGAATATTTAAATAATATTTAATGGCCTTGAGTGGGATACAAGATTATATCACACGAGGTATGAGCATATTTCACAAGTCGGCACAACAAGTGAAATATTTTCAAAGCGAGTGCGATATACCCTTGTGTCCCACAAAAGAAAAGTCATTGAATATTATTATTCTTAATTGTATGAATCCTAGATCCTTAATTTTCACCTTTATTCCTTTATGTTTTTGTATCAACTTCAACATAAAACAGAGGTGGAGAAACATTATTTTGTCCTAACTCAAGCATCTTGCAAGGGCTGCGCGCATACATCCAAGGGCATAGGCTGGTTTGGGCATGGGGAGGTGCACATCTTGGGGAGGTGGAACTAAAGTTTAGAAAATTAGAATAGATATCACATCACAAGCAAGCTTTTCCTGGACGATACAGTGTAGGTTATGTAGGTGTTTAAAGTAGATATTCATTGATTTTTAAAACTGACTTAATTTTCATTTTTGTCAAGTTTGTCAAAATTCGACGCTTGCAAACATTCGAAGTAATGATTATTATCAATTACAAATTGCTAAAATACAGCCCCGACATAGCACCTGAACAGCTCTCCGAAAGCCGCTGAAATGTGTGACGTCAAAGGGAGGACGTTAATTGCACAAGCAGACGATGTCCCATAACATCTCACATATTTTCAGTGCCTGTTTTGTCATCTTCTCCTCAGTTATTTCACTTCACTAGCATTAGTCTATTATGTTTAATCCATATATTGCCTCACTCTAAACCCCGTGCATGGGTTTATTTGGATGGAAAATGAAGCATTACAAGAATAAAGGAATCAGTTGCTTGTAAACAAAATAGACGCCATTTCATTCACAGCTGCATACACCGCTGGACGTTCGGCGTTGAATGAGGGATAAATACCGTCCTTGCAATCATTCAGCGGGCTTTTCAATTTGAAAGTTTGGTTTCTTTGATTGTTCATTAACCCTCATCCTATATATTTACAAACAAAAGATTTCAGTAATCAGAATCTGTTTCATTCCCATTTTAGAATGGTGTGAAATATGGGCACGTTTGAATACACTAAATTCTTTATAATTTGAGAAGTAACTGCACTGCACTCATGTTCATTCTTTATGGGACGTCGTCTGCTTGGACAGGATTGTTCCCTTTATTGACGTCATTGAAACATTGTTATTTTTTTGGCGAAGCGCTTGTATATCGCAGATGCTGGGAGGTAGTTTTATTTGTATTATTGTTTAATTACCTGATATGTAGTTGACTTTAAACTGATACGATTGCTATCTGTTAACTTGCCAGTTTCTAGTGATACATTATTTATCATATTTGTGATTTTCTTTGAATGTGTACTTTAAGTATTGTTCAGAAAATTATAAAGCTTGTGATTTGGTACCTAGCCTATAAGCTGCTTTGTTAATCAAATGATTGCTTACCTGATGTCAGTAATCATTCAATCAGCAAAATATCATTCAACAAGTCAAAACTATTTCCAGTAAAAACATTTACTCTTGAAGATGGCTGGTTTTATTTTAATTTAAATGTCGATTTAATCTCAGCTTATGCTGAATTCTGTCAGGCCACATTGCCTCCTTGATTACAACATATCTAAATCCAAGATTATGATGCCTAGGAAGGTTCATAATGTTAGTTTTAAATATACTAATAATGGTCAAGGGTTACAAAGTACATCAACTGAGAAATACTTGGGTCTTGTGATAAATAACACTTAAAATTGGAATGATCATTGTACCGAATTACATGTAAAGTGCAATAGACCTTTTTGGTACATAATACGGAGGGACTGCGTTGACTAACCAAAACCAGTTTTAAAAACCCTTTACAGAATCTTTAGTACGCTCATGTTTGGATTATTGTTGCACAGCATGTGATCCATACAGAAACAAAGCGGTAGCCAACTGATTGTAAAGATTTAAAAAAACGTTATACGTAAGAATGTTGAACAAAGACTGGAGTAGTACATGTAGTTACAACACTTTGTTACAAGAATTTAGTATGAATACATTAGAGAGTAGACGAAAGTACCTCCAACTTATTTTTTTAGTGTTATAAGCTTGTTAATGACATCACAGATATAGGACGTAATAACATGTGCAAACCTGCGAACAGAATTGGAAGAACAGATCATCATAACTTAAAGATGCATGTACCCAGAACAGCAAGAACAGATTATTATTATATGAACTCATTCTATCCGAAAACTACAAACGACTGGAACAAACTCCCTAAAAGTATAGTCAACATGAAAACTCTTGGCTTGTTTCAAAAAAGTGTTAAAAACCACCTCAACCTGCAGAGTTAAAGGCCAAGTCCACACTAATATCAAGTTGATTTGAAAAAGTAGAGTAAAATTAAACAAGCATAATGCTGAAAATTTCATCAAAATCGGATGTAAAATAAGAAAGTTACGAAATTTTAAAGTTTCGCTTAATTTCACAAAACAGTTATATGCACATCCTGGTCGGTATGCAAATGAGGGAACCGATGACGTCATCCACTCACTATTTCTTTTGTATTTTATCATATGAAATGTGAAATATTTCATTTTTTTCCTCATTATGATGTGAAACAAAAATTGATTCCTCACTGAACTTGTGGAATTGTCATTGTTGTAACATATTGTGATTCAAGGAAGAGCTTCCTTATTGTCAAATCTGCAAAAATTGAAATATTCTATAATTCATATAATAAAATACAAAAGAAATAGTGAGTGTGTGACACCATCAGCTATCTCATTTGCATATCCACCGTGTTATGCATATAACTGTTTTGTGAAAATAGGCGAAATTTTAAAATGTCAAACCTTTCTTATTTTACATCCGATTTTGATGAAATTTTCAGCATTATGCTTGTTTAATTTGACTCTATTTATTGAAATCAACTTGATATTGGTGTGGACTTGGCCTTTAATTTTACAAAAACCTATCATTGCATATATATCACCATGCAACTCTGTGCTTGAAATGTTACAATGTACGTTTTTCTGGCAATCATAGCTGGTGTGTATTAGTATTCTATAACTTGATCCTATATTGATTCTGCAAAATGTGCTTATGATGTTGTTAATGTTATTGTATTTCTGTCCGGAAAGCAGACCTGTATGTGTTTTCTTGAACATATTTTGTCTTCACTAGACATTTTTTATACTGTCTAAATAAATTCAAATCGAATCAAATCAAATCTATATGGAGATATTCATTGTACTGAGAAAGAGTTTATATGCACATGGATTGGTAAAAGGTGGAGCATCCACACCCATGCCGGGTACCCATGCTTGTCAAAAAAAAAAAAAGTAGAATGAAAGGATCAGATGACGTCTTTGGGGGAAAAGGGGTGTTTTTCAGTCTTACATTCGACGGTTTTGAGAAAACGGGGTGTTTTTCAGTCTTACATTCGACGTTTTTTTTTTTTTTTTTTTTTTTTTAGAAAAATGGGTGTTGTACAGTCTAACATTCGACGTTTTTTGAGAAATAGGCGTTCTTCGACATTTGTTGGTACATTTTCCTACGCCATTTATGCCTTTTAAGGGTATATTTTACAATATCCTTTTAGAGGTAGAATTTGACACCAAGAATTACTTCCTTTTGGGTCCAGTTTTGAGGTGCTTAGACGAGCATGGGTACCACTTCAGTCCGCGAGTGACCCCCCCCCCCCCCAGGTTCCGGGGCATTTAAGTAATCTCTGTTTCGGGCATCAGTTTCGGGTGTTATAGGTGCGAAAGGGTTTTAATTAACTATAAGTCTCGCGGTACTGTCGTCATGAGACAAGAATGGATTTGGCCGACCTCTATGGATGGCCTGACTTTTAGTATAAGGTTTGGGGCAGAAATCAAGACTAATAATTGTTTTACAGAATGTTTCGGGTCATGTGCCCCCTTGTTTTTGAAGCTGTTGAAAGGAGGAAAAAAGTTTTTTTTTTTTTTTTTTTTTTCAGGGGCGGAACTCCTATGCCTCCGCGGGGGGGGGGGGGGGGGGTGCACCCCCCCAGCCTACGCCCTTGACATCCATTGTCTTAGCTTTTGCACATTTAAACGCTTATTCACTTTTTTATGCGTCACACGCACCCCAAACCACGAGATATGAAGATATATGGCACGGTCATCCGGGTTCTTTTACACTAACCATGAGATATTGTTTTAAAATTGCACAGTCATCGGGTACTTAGGCGTAAACCATGAGATACACTGATTTTCTGGTTGGCTGAAAACCCTTCATACAAATAATACTATTGGATACAAATCAAAAATGTATTCAGGGCTAGTCATTGCTGATTTAAATATTTGCCCATTTTTGAAAAAAAATCAACAATGTCAAAACATGCGATGTAATCTCATGACCAGAATTCAACTTTATGTTTAAGGCTTTAAAAGTAAAATGAACAATCATTTTGTGAGACAACCCCCTCATCGAGTGGGATTTTTATCATCGATTGTGCATGTGGTAATATCACACTTTTAAATGGTAGAAGATATCGGTATAAAACTTTAGGGAGTAATAATAGTTATCAAGGTTTACCGCCCATTCACTTCACAGTATATCATATTTTAATATAACAAAGGATAGGTTAACAGGCACAAAGGGCACTTCTTGAAAGAGAGGGCACTTGCCATCGTCAGAAATAACAGGCTTTACATAGTTACAAAAAGTGCATCCGATTCTTATCCAAGCCATGACACTAATGTCCTTCAGCAAGACATTCCACAATTGCCACTCTCGACTCAAGTGTCGCGAAACTGCTTCCGTCATATTTCTACACTGAATTACTGTAAATGCTGTTATTTTCGCGCGATTAAATTTTCGCGCTGAGCGACCCCAAAACATATTCGCGGGTTCTTAAATTTGCGCTGCACAATTACATGTTCATATGTACACCCACTCCATTTATTAAAGGGCAATCCAACCTTGATAATAAGATGATTTGTGTGAAAGCAGAAAAATAAGAAAAACAGGATGGTGAAAGTTTGAAAGAAATCGGACAAGGACTAAGAAAGTTATGGATGTTTAAAAAATGAGATCACTACATCTATGCGAATCTCAAATTGGCAATTTGGTGAGTCAATTGTGACATTTTTGTGGACAACTCTCCCATTTGTCGTACATAAAAATATCATTAATTTGCGGTTTTCTTCGAGGCGCTTTTACCCTCGGGGCAATACTCAAAATATCTTGGAGATAGCATATTGTTATAGGTCCTCATGAACGAAAAGATCCTACTGAGTAATGCATTTTGAAAAAAAGTGACATTTTAGTCATTTTGTGTGTTAGAGCGAATGGGAGAGTTGTCCCAGCTACAGTGACATCACCTATTCGGCCAATTTGAAATTCCCATATGCATAGTGATTACAACTTTCAAAAATTCAAAACTTTCTTATTGCTTGTCCGATTTCGTTCAAACTTTCACCAATCTGCTTCTCTGATTTTTTCTCTTTCTTTCAAAGCAACTTGCTATAAAGGTTGGATTTCCCTTTAATATACACACACGCAGTCCATTCAAATGCATATGCCATGCGCAACTACACACACGCGCTCAAAAATGAATTGGACACACACACGCATATTAATGTGCTAGCGCGCAATTCAACCCGTATAGGAAATCAGGCTGATATTTTTGCGAGTTCTAGAATTTGCGCTTGCCGAAAATAGCGTGAAATCCCCGAAAATTAATGTTCCGCAAATATTTCTGCATTAACAGTAGATTGCCCGATCGACAAATCAAGTTGGCACATGGTAGTGCCAAGCCTTGCTTTCATGAATATCTCTGACCTCTGCCTAACCTTCGTGCTATATATCTCTTTAAAAAAGTGATATATCACATACATACCAGTAGACAATTTTAAGGTTGAACCGCAGACGATTTTATGGTTAGAAAAAGAAATCTAATCCTGTACTTTGAAAACCAAACATTCTTGGACAATCTACTAATTTGAAGAACAAGGTCCCTCAAACACGCACATACAGTATTTTTCAGATCGCGTTCACATTCCATCAAATCATATCATTTATCAGCACACAGGCCATATTCACACAATCATAACCAATCTCTATGGCCAGTATTCATAAAAGCATACTAACTTTAGTCCAGGTTTGAGTGGGTAGATTTAAGGGCTGGTCACATTTGTCCGATAACGATAACGATAACAATAACAAGATTTTTCAATTAAAGGTTGGAAATTGGAAAGAAACATGTTAAATATATTCTCGTGTTGTTTTCCATGTATCAAGAGAAGTTTGTACGAGACTATTTGTTATTCCATCAATTATTTCTGGTGAATTTTACCATAAATAGATGTAAAGAATGCTAGATCACGGCAATATACTGCCCTACGCTAGGACCTTTCCATCCCGACGGCTCCCCGCACAACAATCTTGCCGCTTCGCACAGAGATAGCATGTGTGACACTGTGTGTAGGTTTTGAATGCGTGTATGGTGTATAGTGCATGCTGAAGTTCTTGGGAGTATATATCCCTGACCCGGCACCTAAATTATTTTTTGCCTCTCATTTGTTTAATATGCCACCTTGGGACAAGAAATCTTCACAGCATCTTTGTATTGAATTTGCTTTCATTGCATAATTTCATGTATCGATATACACATTAAAAGAAAGCTTATGACTTTAATTTTGAAATGGTGTATGTATGTATATTAATACAGAATAAGGAAGCACTGCCCATTCAAACACGATTCGACGGTTCGTAAAACCGTTTTCTCCAAAGCGCGTATTTGCGCACATGCGCAGATTCGTCAGTTCGTAAAAACGAAGACAAATTGTCTCCTGAAAATGTTACAGCATTCTTTCTTCTTATACAAATATAAATAACAGATGTATGATATGTTGTAAAAAAAAAATTTACATGTACAGAAATTTGACTGTAAGTTTATTCCTATTACTGATATTTTTTTAAAAATTTGCAATGGAATATGGAATTAAACTTTAATAAATCAAAAAATCTTTGACATGTACAGGTAATGGCTCCAATTTGTTGTCCTCTCTTTCTTCTTTGTTGACATATTTTTCTTCTTCTTCTTCTTCTTTTTCTCCTTCTCCTCCTTCTTATTCTCCTCCTCATTTTCCTTCTCCTTCTCTTTCTCCTCCTTCTTCTTCTCATTCTTCTTATTCTTATCCTTCTTTTCCCCCTTTTTAATTTATTTTCAAAAATCTGCAGTTGTCCAAATCTGCTTAATTATTGATTTATCCTTTTTATTCTATGATTTCATTCCCTATGTAAACACACCTTAATGTTCATATTCCAAATATCTCATAAAACAATATGCGTGAAATGATGAAGGACGGTCCTATCATTTAATCCACCTGATTATATATTAATAACGGGCAAAATCAAAAACAATATAATTATATAGTGTTATTAGTTTACAGTAACCTTGTAATCTTAACTTCTTCCTCTCTTTTTTCCCTCTCTTTCTTTTTCTCTTTCTGTCTCTGTTTCTGTAAAAAAAGGAAATGTGTACTGAAATTCAGACTAAAGTAAGGCATTACATGGATCTATTCCAAACGAAGGAATTAATTATTTCCTGAAGACGCTTTGTGATTTTTACTTTCTCTCTCTCTCTCTCTTTATGAAAAAAAAATGAAAAAACATTATTCAAATCAAATGAATACAATGTATCTCCTAAACATTCATTTTTCACTTTCTCTCTTTCATTCTCTCTCTCTCTCTCCCTCTCTTTCTCTTTCTCTTTACTGCTGTGTTTTTTTGTTTTTTTTTGTAGAAAGACAGAAATACAATTATACACATATCATTTTATGAGATATAATATACATAAAGAGATATATGAAATGCAGATGTACATTAGGTAAACATCAAATGCTCTACTCTATATCAAAAGGAGAAAATATCTTCTAAAGATGTTTTCTACTTCTCTCTCTCTCTCTCTCTCTCTCCCTCTACAGACAGTCAGAAGGAAAAATATATTTTGAAAGTACACACTAAAGTGAAATGTCAAATGTTTTGATCCAAATTTAGGCATGCAATTGTTTCTTGTCAGATTAAAAGGACTTAAAAATAGATAGTGTTACATTACTCTGCCATAAAGCCAATGGGCATGTTATTCATTAGTACACCGGCAACTCTTTGCGCTTGAGAGGTTTAATATCTAATCAGAAAGAATTTAGCGTAGAAGAAGAAAGGAGAGGCTTACGTCCGATCAATAAGATGCTATCGATTTGTTGGGCAACAAGGGCATTAGCAGACAAGGCATACTGGCCTATTGATCAAATCAATGTAAGCCCCTGCTAGAAACAAGACCTAAGATTGTCCTCCGACTACGCTGAATTTCAAGGCATGGGACTGTTGTGGAACAATGGGGTAGAAAGTTGTCTAGCTTAAAGGTACTACTTAAAGATAATCTCTAGTTCTGGTTGTCCAAAAGGAAATTTGGTGGAAAAAAAAACAACTTGTAGAATATGTCCCCATATTGTTCCAACTTGTATAAAATTATACAGTTGGTCAATTCCAGGGTAGACGACACAATATTCAGACTTATTTTGTGTTGTTTTAGGCAGTTTTTAAGCAAAATCACAAGTCCCAGATCATATTTCCATAAGTGAATCAGACATTTGACTATCCCGGCAGTACACAGCAAATTTCACAGTATTTCAATGATTGAGAAAATGGACTCTTTGTAACTTTGTAACTGTAACTGTAACAGACATGACACAAAATGGACAGGGTTTATTTACTCCTCCTAACAGTTTGAAATATCTGTAAGATTTTTGGAATTCAGTAAGTCTGATTTAGGTATCAACAAAAGCTTCTAATCAAACACCTTAGATTCAAAGAGAAAACATTCTTGATTGTATTACTGGTGGTCTGAAAAATCCACATTTATTCATAACCTCAAGGTACATCTACAATATATTGATAGTATGAAAAGCATTATATCATACATAGAAAAAATTGGATATTAGAGTTTTAATCAAGGAAACGCTTTTTTTTTTACTGGTGATTGATCCCTTTAGGAGAAAACATTTTTTTGATTGTATTACAGGTTGTCTGAACACCGCACTCAATCATTCATGAGTGTAAGCTGGACAAGGAGAGGAACAAAGACAGAAATCATTAAATCACTGAGACAAAAGAAAAATCTATGGTCCGACAGACCACCTGAGCCAGCGACTCATGTTCCCTATTCAAATCCCACAAAATGGCTACACGGAGAGGACTTTTGTTGGCGTTTGGATTGTGCGGCTTAGACAAAAAGCGGTTAAGGAATGTTGTCGCAGTATTGATCGGCTATCGCTACGAACCAGACCCGAAAGGGAAATCTGTCCTTGGTGAATGGCCACTGGTTGTAAACTCTTGGCAAGAGCGGTCGCGGGACAAAAGCCAAATTCCTGGTAGAATAAAAGGACCAGCATGCTTTTTTCGCTCTTCTTTTCTTTTCGTCAATTCAAACTCGCGGCGAGAGACAACGTCGATAACGCCAAAGCACAGACCTTGATATCTAAATGTAAAACATGATATCTGTTGTCCAGTCCTTTAGTGTTTAACAAAAAAGAAGATATTTCAGAAATTTGAAACCGAAAGATGAAGTTCTGGTGAAGCATACCATTGCATTTTAAAAGAAACTGTCCAGAACTTATTGGAAGAGGTTGATTATGTAGTTCATAAGGCCACTTGCATATTGTGAGGTTTTGGAATCATTGAAATTATAACAAGTCAATTAAATCTTGCTGAAAATCATGTATGGTGAAAAATACTACACACAGATAAGGGCATATGGGACTACACACGTGTGACATCAGAATTTGGTTAAAATTTTTATATTATTAAATATGTCTGGAATATACAGGCATTCTAAGAGCTGTAATATCCTTTATATTTGTCACTGTACTATGATAATCTTCCACATAGTAATCAAAGAATGAGAAAGTTCACATTTTTTTGTTTATATCTACCATAACTCCACTTTCTCTTGAAGAACTATGTTTAAAAACATGATAATTATGTCCTTCTGCAAGTTCTCCAGAATAGATTTTGTATCGACAACGTTATTGGCAAAGTTCTGTAAAAATCAAAATCCTGCATAGCAGATGTGGTATTTTTACAAATTAGTTGATCCAGATTCATCACTTATATCTTACAGACAAAAAAGTCTCTTATAATCCTAGAAAAATTTGCACCCGTACTCTTATTCTTCATGCATCAAAACATGGCTTGAAAATAAGTATGAAGGATTTTAAAAATTTATTATCCATTTTGTTTGGGTAATATAGGGATGGTGACAATATGTAAGTGCCCTAAAGTTTAATTTTCATTGATAAATGTTTTTTACTATACATAAGATCATCTCTTAATTGCAAAAACAAAAACAAAAATACAAAGGCCTTCAGCATGTAGATTTATCACGATTTAACACCTTTAGAATTGCGTGAACAATGCGTCAGAGCGCCCTTAATGATCTCCGTTGATAGGTCCTTCACATGGGGGAGACAGGCAACCAATTAACAAAATGCCCCTGACCTACAAATATAGCTCATGCAATGTACATAGATCAATTACACGAGTGATTTATGCTCCACAGACTATCTCCCCCCCCCTGTTCAGACTACCTATAAGTTCATCGTATAGCTATACATAAACTACATAGCTATATACTAAAAACATATAGGTACGTGATAAGTTATTAATTTTATATAGTCTGAACATCGCATAACGAAATATACAGCGAAACGTGTGTTTGAGCATCATTTCAAATGAAAACTCGATGAAGAATCTTGCATCCCCTTGTAGTCTGACCATCGTATTGTAAGAGAATCGTATACCTGGGCGGGGCTTATCTTGTGTGCGCCCTGATGTGACCTATCAACTGCAACTTTCTGTGCTCCATCACTGTCCACGATATAACCTGATAAAAACAAACAAAGAGGTGTCAGCTGACTTCCCCCAAAGCCAGTCTCTTCATTTGATGTTGTAGTAAAGTCTGTACAATCCTTTCCCTATACGTGATTCTTAATATAATGTTTCTTTTAATAAGACGTTTCTTTATACGAATCTCGTATAACTTTCCATAGTCTGAACAGGCTCTATGTTAAAAGTATAAGATAGAAAAGGGTATGGTGATTAGCAGCCGATAAATCTTCTTTATTGTCCGATGAAAATTTGAAAAGAGCCAGGGCTTTAAAGGGTTGAAATTCATGTCCTTGTGCAAATCATTATGAAATCCATCATCATGTCAAGTGATTGAATAGACCATACAAACAATAGGGTATGTATCTACATGTGTGTTAGGTACAGAAATGACATATTCAAAAGGGAGCCAGTGTTTCATAACTCAAAAATGTATTTTCCTTTTTCAACAAAAGTTAGCATATTTCGACTCCCACAATGGTATTGAACTATTCAACAATTTGAATATATTTCTTCTTTAAGGTCTTCTAAGATACCATACTGGTTAGAACAAGGAGAATCTAGATATAAAACCAAGTCAGTGTCATTTTTTTTTTTTTTTTTGCTGTTGTTGTTTTTTTGTTTTTTTTAAATCATGCTCTGATGATTCTGTAATCCTATTATACTGATCAATAAAAACTTAATGAAAAAAAAAAGTCAGTAACATTCATTACCGGTAGTTCCCCTGCATTCATCAAGCCTGAAAGATCCTGTTTTCTTTCCTTTTCTTTTTCTTTCTTCTCTCTCTCTCTCTCTCTCTCTCTCTCTTTCTTTCTTTCTTTCTTTTTTTTTCTTCTTTCTTTCTTTCTTTCTTTCTTTCTTTCTTTCTTTCTTTCTTCTTCTTCTTCTCCTTCTCCTCCTCCTCCTTCTCCTTCTCCTCCTTCTCCTTCTCCTTCTTTTTCTCCCCCTCCTCCTTCTCCTCCTCCTTCTCCTTCTCCTCCTCCTTCTTCTTCTTCTTCTTCTTCTTCTTCTTCTTCTTCTTCTTCTTCTTCTCCTCCTCCTCCTCCTCCTCCTCTTCTCCTTCTCCTCCTTTTTCTCCTCCTTTCTTTGTTTTTTTTTGTCGGGGGGGGGGGGGTGTACAAAACATCTGTATGGCATCTAAAATTTTCAGTATCCTTTTAGTTCACATTTATTCAACATGAAATCCTTCTCGCTAGTGTGACAAACTATATTAGCCCCATTACATAAAGAACTCTAGATATTTTCTAAAAATGAAATGAAAAACATGCATATAATCATGCAAAGCAGAAGGAATGGGCAAAAGGGGAAATGAAAAGAAACACTTGAGAAAGATTCAAGAGAAAATACAAGATCATATACTGGTACATAAAATCCCACCGCAAAGTAATAAAAACAAATAGATGACAATACAAGGATTATACACAGGAGATTACATGTGCTGGTGGAAGAGAAAAAATACTGTTAACTTACAGCACGAGAGGGCAGTATGATACATTTGAGAGCAAGTTCCATGCTACATTTTTTGCTCTTTTTTCTTTTCCTCTCAATATTTTGGGTTTTTTTTTTTAAAGATACATATGCGGTGCACCAATACCATGTCTAACGAAAACATCATTGTCAACAAGACATATGAAACTGCCAGCCAAATACTTGTTCAAACCTATACCGGTACATTATACATGTATAATATAGTTGTTCCTTGTGTCCTTTTTTTTTTTTTTTTTTTTTTTGCCATATTCCTTGTGTGCACCTGAGAGGTTGCCCCCTATTAGCTCTCTGCGAATTGCTGATTTTATATGGTTTATATGCACTGCACCTTTTTGATATTATACCCAGAGTTACATTAGAACACCAAGCACCTTGTGGACAACTTTTGGTGAGTTTTATTGCTGGGATCGTGTGGAACCTTTGAAAGTAAAATGTTGGTCCTGTATGTACAAGAGCTATATAGACACCATATTGTCTTCACTACATGCAGTCAGTGCCAAGTTTGTGCAGTGGAGATGAATAGCAGGTGGCTCATTCATCTATTGATAGTGCTCCTTTCAGTGACATAAAGACAGTAACTACATAATGGCCCTGAAATGGATTACTGGCCTTCTTATACTAACTCTCTTTTTGTGTACGTCTCATCATGAATGGAATGAATGGGGTCATTTCAGTCTCAATTCTCCCATACACTATGGGTGTGGAAAACCTTCACCACAGACACCAGTAATAAGGAGCATAAGAACACTGAAATATTTGGGTAGACATATTCAGTATTACTCAAATTCAACAGCTACTTTCCAGATATCCCTCACCATTTATGGAGATATAGAACCCAACCCAGGACCCCACCCCCGCAACAGTAACAGCGATCGACACAGACGACCAGGACCCCACCCCTGGATCAGTAACGGTGATGAAGAACCTACATGTACTGCTGGAGCCTGTCGATACAGAAGAAATTCTTGCTGCTTGCATCTCAGCGACCATCCATCTTCACACCATGTATCGCAAACCTTCGAGCTCGACTATGATGTTTGGAAAAGGATCCATGAGCTTGGAATTTCGCGAAAGCGCATAACGCATCGCGGAACAAAAGGAAGAGGAAGGTTGAATAATAGTCGATATCTACCAACAGGATCAACGTCCTCGACTACAGACACAAACCTGCAAACAATACCATCTCTGATCAGAGAACGGAAAGTAATATATAAAAGAAAAAGACATATAAGTAAAACTAATTTAAAATCAGTTACCTTGTTAAAAGCAAATGATATGCTATATGATATACCTCGTATCATTTTGAGCAATGTTCGCTCAATAAGTAATAAGATTGATGAAATAGAGGTTGTTGCTAGTGATAAGAAAGTTGATTTAATTGCATTGACAGAAATATGGATTGATGAAAATACTCCACCTGATTCATTATCTGTAAATGGTTTCACTTTATTCTGGAAACCTAGAATCAGAAGAGGAGGTGGCGGGGTTGCATTGTACGTGAACGATTGTTTTAATCCTCGTATTCTTCCTGTCATTGTACCTGATGAAATTGAGGCAATATGGGTTATTATGAGGCCAAAGTTGCTACCACGTGAAATTTCATGTATTGTTATTTGCCTTTTGTATTTTCCACCACGTAATCAATTTCAAAATGAATATATTGAACACATTACCTCAACAGTTGATAATGTACTCCTCCAACACCCAGATGCTGGTATATTCATAGTAGGAGACATGAATGACCTTAATATTCAAAGTATTCTTAATAATGAGAATTTTGACCAGGTTGTAAATGTACCAACTAGAGAGAATAATGTTCTAGATAAAATTATTACAAATTGTAGTAAATTTTATTCACCGGTTGCGTTAATGTCACCTCTTGGCAGAAGTGATCATTACTGTGTATTGTTATCCCCACTTCCATCTATATCGCGACCAAAAAGGAAAATTAAGAGAAGAGTTGTTCGCCCTCTTCCTGATAGTGGTTTGCGATTATTTGGTCAGTGGATCACTCAGAATTCATGGAGTGAAGTATCACAGTTATTAGATCCTTCTGATAAATGTTCATTATTTCTTGATTCTATATTGTCAAAGTTGAATAAATACTTACCTATCAAAGAAGTTGAACTCAATAACAAAGATAAGGAATGGATGACTCCACAATTAAAGGCCATGTTTAATCGAAGAGAAGAGGCTTTTCAATGCAAAGATAAACCGCTTTGGCGACGTTTGCGGAATAAGGTCAATCGAATGATAATGTATAATTGAAAGCTCAAACGATAACTTACCTGTTTGAAGTTTGAGCATAATTTTATGAGGGAGTGGAGGGAAGAGAATAATTGAGAACCCGCCCCGCGCATGCGCACTCATTCTTCAGAGCCACAAAATGTGTACGATGACCAAGAAAGGTCAGATAACTTGCCTGAATTTGACCTCATCCATAATTGTCATAACTTAGCACTTTGTTAGTTACTGGGAAGGTAGAGGAGGGCAATTATTCTCTTCCCTCCACTCCCTCATAAAATTATGCTCAAACTTCAAACAGGTAAGTTATCGTTTGAGCTTTCAATTTTATTTCGTGAGTCTCGTGAAGAGACTAATTGAGAATTTGAAGCACAGAGGACACATTTTGTACATATCGTAATTGTAGCAATCAGGCAATAAGTATCAGTAAAGACTCGGATATGCCCAGTTAGGTGGGCATAGCTGTACATGTAAATACAATAACAGTTGAACTACATCTGTTACAAACCCTTCAAAGTTAGAAGTCAAATGCCTGTACAATCTATTGTTGAAGTACCGCTTGTGAGAAAATGTCATTATGACCTGCAAGCGGCTTATGGTAGAAAAGTTGGAAAGTCTTTTCACTAGACCAGCCTGCTTTATTTAAAATACAGGAGACTAGTACATTAGCCCTGCTGGCAGCAGAAACTGCAGCAGACCGTGTAGACTGTGCTTTATATCTGGTGGTATCTACTCCAGCTGCTGATAGCGTTTCTTTGATCCACCTGGATATCGTTTGCGAGGACACCTTGCTGTGTGGCTTGGTGTGGCTAATAAACAGTCTTCGCTCTTGTCCTCGAATTTCTTTTGTTCTCCTGATGTACGTTCGGAGGTAGTGGACCACGCAAAGTCTTCGATCAGGTGGATACGACTTAAAGCTGAAGCTGCATCCATAATGGCCTGGCCGGCTTTGCTTCAGGAGATCATCAACTTTGAAAGTCACTGAGCTTTGCTTCAGTTTGATATTATCAAGATTTAACAAGTGTAGTGTCTGAGCCCTCTGGGCAGAAATCAAGGCCAATAACAAACACAACTTTAGGGTGATTTGCTTGAGGTTTAACATTCTAGCTGGTGACCATCTACGTAAAAATTGTAGAGCTATGCTCACATCCCATGTATCATTATAACGCGGTCTTGGAGGTCTGAGATTAAACGTTCCTTTTAGAAATCTGCAGACTAGTGGATGTGATCCCACGGAGTGGACGCTATTTACAAGTGTTACATAAGATGATAATGCGCTTCTTGCCGCATTTAGAGTGCTGTAGCTAGCGTTCTCTTGAAAGAAAAGTTCAGATAAGAAACTTAACACAGAATTCACTGAAGGATGAAGATGGTTTGTCTTCTCTCTCGTGCAAAACTTTGTCCATTTAGTCCAATACACCTGGTATTGCTTTCTCGTAGTCCTCCGCCAAGATGCCGTCAAGACATCGATGACCCTTTCATCTAAGTCCAGATTCTCGAAGGGTCCCCTGATACCCTGCAACATAATAAATCAAGACGGTCATGGAGGGGATGTGGGACATGTGAGGAGGGCTGTGTAAGAAGGTCGACATTTCTCGGCAGTAATAGTGGTTCCCCGATGAGAATGTTATTTAGACAGGGAAACCATGCCTGGGTTGGCCACTTAGGCACAACCAGAATTCCTGTGGCCTTGTCAGCCTTTATTTTTTGGATACATCTTGCCAACAGACAGAAGGGAGGGAATGCATAGAAGTCAACGTGTGTCCAAGTTAAAGAGAAAGCATCTACTGCTTCCGCTCCTGGATCAGGGAGCCATGAAACATACCTCTCTACTTGTGCATTTAGCCTTGAGGCAAAAATATCTATCTCGGGCGTTCCAAAGGTTTGGACTATTTTTCTGAATGCTCTCTTGTTGAGCATCCATTCTGTTCTGTCATTAAAGTGACGAGATTCATGATCAGCCTCTGTGTTTTGGATGCCGGGGAGGTATGCTGCACTGATCCAAATGCTTCTTTCTATGCACCACTTCCAAATGTCTGAAGCTGCTTGATTACAAGAGGGAGATTTGATGCCTCCCATGTTGTTAATGTATGACACTGCTGTAGAATTGTCAGATCTGATAAGGATATGTGTATTCCTTGTGTGGGTGTGGAATGATTTCAGACCAAAGCTAATGGCCATAGTCTCCAAATAGTTGATTTCATTGCTTTTTGCCCTCTCTAACTCCACTTCATTCCATCTGCCCCCAGTGGAGCTTTGCAAATCTGTGGCACCCCATCCACTGCCACTGGCATCAGTTCTTATTTCATGTGAGGGATTCTCTCTGATGATGGGGGAGAATGCATCTTGGATATGACTTATCCACCATTGCAATTCCTCTTTGGCTTTATTCGAAAGTATCATACTTCTGTCAAAATGTCCACTGTTAATTCTCAGTGCTCTGATTTTGCACTTCTCAAGATTCCTATAAAACAGTGGGCCATATTGAACTGCTGGGAAGGTTGAAATCAATAAGCCTATGACATGGGCGACTTGCCTAATTGTGGAGTGAGGTCGGGAGAGCAAAATCTCACATTCCATTTGTATTTTTTGAATTTTTTCTGATGGAAGTTTGATTGTCATATCTGTAGTGTTGATAATGAAGCCCAAAAATTGGATTTCTTGTACTGGTCTCAAAACAGACTTACTGGGGTGAACTTTGAAACCCAAATCTGAAAATACTTGCGTGGTAGCTTTGATTGTAGCCTTAACCTGGCTTTCACTTTCTCCCACGATAATTGTATCGTCCAAATAACCTAAGACGATGTGACCTGCCTCCCGAAGGGTGGCAAAGATGGGTTTAAGCATCTTAGTGAACAACCGCGGAGCGGAGCTAAGTCCGTTAGGAAGGGCCTTAAATTGCCAGTGCCGATTTTGCCAGGTGAATTGCAAGTATTTTCGGAATGTAGGGTGTATACAGATAGAGTAATATGCGTCTTGGAGGTCGACTGAGGCCATGTAACAATTAGGAGTTAAGAGGCATGCCACTGTATGGATGTTGTCCATCTTAAAATGTTGTTTAACAACACTTTGGTTTAGGTCAGACAGGTCAAGGATAAGTCTGACACCCCCATTTTTCTTAGGTGTTGTGAAAATGTTTGACACAAAACCATCGGTGTATGATGATGGTACAAGTTCTATTACATCCTTGTGCAAAAGGTTTTCAATTTCTGCCTGAATTTTTATGGATTCTGAAGCATTTCGTTTGTACTGTCGACCTGCCCTAGACCTAGTAGGGCGGGGTAAGTTTGGGTCAAATTCTATCTTGTACCCTTTTACTGCTTCAAGAATAACTTGATCAGAGGTAATTTTTTCCCATTCTTGGGAATGCTGCCTCACTCGACCTCCAACAGGCGACGCATCAACAGTTATATCAATGTTTAGAGGTGTGAAATTAGAAAGGAATGCTAAGTTTGAAAGGCTACCTACCGCTTGGGGTATGTTGGCAGCTATTTTCTCTGTGGTGGAGGCTGGTAACGTCCCTGTGACGCTGCTGGCAGTCTCTGTGCTTGTACTGGCCTGCGTCCCCTGGAGGGGCCTGTCTTGTCTAAAAAAGGCCGACGAGATGCCCCGGGGTGTGGTCGGCTGCCAGACGCTGATGACCAGCCGGCTGATTTGTACTGTCGTGAACGAAAAGTCTCATTTGACTTGTATGGGTGATAAGTAGAGCCGGTTCGAGCCCGACTCCTGCCCTGATCAGACTTCACTACCCCGCTTGCAGCTTTCTGTTCTTCCTTGAGGTCTTTAACTCGCTTTCCCAGGTCATCCCCGAAGAGGAATTTAGTAACCTGCGCTGAAGGTTTGCACAAATGGGAGTAAGCTGAGTTCATCTCAGGTTTGATGAATTCCTTCCGTAGTGCATTCATTTCAAAGTTTGCACTGGCAAGCAGTGCCAAGGCATTTTGCTGGTTTTCACTCATGGCAGCAGAAGACAAAGTGTGACCAAAGGCTGTCAATCCACGGGCGACAAGCTTCTGCACGCGAGCCAACTTAAGATCTCGGCTTCTGGTGGAGGGAGTCAGATTATCCCAAATAACAGGATTAACTTTCGGTGCATCGAGGAAGGGGCAGTTGTTAGGGGGCAAGTATTTAGCTGTTGTCTCTTCCAGCATTTTTTCCTCGAGCTTGTGGTTAATCATGTAAGACGTAGAGCTTGCTACATTATCATCCAGTGGTGAGCCCACGTCTGCCCGAGCCGCAAACTTCACAGCTAATGCAGGGATGGCGATATCAGGACCAGTGTTAGACTGTTGCTCAGTTTCAAATTCAGGCACCGCCACCAAAGGCTCGCCTCCAGATCCATCATAAGAATCTCCATCATCTCCTGGCTGTGCGCAGGTTGGGTATTCATACTCGTAAGAGTCATAGTCAAGGGGTAGCGAACCATCAACTTCCCCTAGTTCTGTGGCTGTAGATGGGCCAGGGATAGACCCCTGGTGCCGAGGGTGAGCGCGAGAGGGAAGCGCTTCAATCACCTGCGCTAACATAGATTCCAGTTTGGAAAGTCGGGCACCGTATTCCGCTTGATCAGTCTTTGACTTTGACTTTTGATTTCCATTTCCACTGGAAGTGGAACTAGACTCCGCTTTTGAATCAGAAGTGGTGTTAGCGCTTGATCCTGACCTTGAACTTGAAGGCTTTTTCTTCCCACCAGTCTTCGGCTTCGCCTTGGAATCTTTAGATTCATGCGGCGTGTGACTGCTAGTAGCGGTCGCGGGGTGCTTAGACCCATGATGCGACTGATCGTGGACCGCTGGGAGCGGCGCAGACTCCGTTGCTTTTCCCGCTGGCTTTGCCACTGCGGCGGAATTTTCGCTCTGATTCATGGCGAAAATCGAACTTTCGTAGAGGCTTTCTGGAGCTCAAAGTTCATAAAAAACTTGTTCCAGACTGAAACAAGGTAGTCAAAATCCGAAATGAAATACAAAAGATCGGGATGAGATCGCTTGAATTCCGAAGAAATAAGTGTAATTCTTCCGAGTGCAAGAGAGAGTTACTCTCTCAACATGGCGATGAAGGCGTAATGAGTGCGCATGCGCGGGGCGGGTTCTCAATTAGTCTCTTCACGAGACTCACGAAATAAAATAAAAATCGTTATTATAATACTCGCATGTCACATCTTAAAACAACAAACCCAGGCGTATGGTATAGGCAGATTAAGATTATAACTAAAAGAAATTTAGACTCACCAGTCATAAAGGTACTAGGTATTGCAGATGATGACCCTAAATGCTACGAGAAAACAGCGGACGCTATTAACAAGCAGTTTATATCAATAACGACAGACCTCCGACCCTTGGACAGGAGTAGATTGCCAGCGTACTTACCTTCACCATCAATATGCCCAGAGGTTCAACCATATGAGGTCTACACCATGCTTAAAAAAGTAAAAAGTAACAAAGCGGGATTGAAGGAAGACCTACCACCTCGTATTATTCGCGAATTCGCTTACGAATTAAGTCAACCAGTAGCAGATATCCTAAATGCATCTTTTCATCAGGGCATAGTTCCATGGCAGTGGAAGAGAAGTCAAATTGTTCCCATCCCGAAATCTCATCCACCAACGATTGAGCAACTACGCCCCATAGCATTAACAAGTCGTTTTGCAAAAATAGCAGAATCATTTATTGCCAAGTGGCTCCTGGAAGACATATCAAAGTACATTGATCCTCATCAGTATGGCAACAGACCCGGTTTATCAACATCTCACTATCTTATTAAACTTTTACATACCATTTTTGAAAATTGTGACAGACCAAAATCTATGTCAACTATTGTTTGTACAGACTTTTCGAAAGCATTTGACAGACTGGATCACAATATTTTGATCAGGAAATTGATTGATCTTAATGTCAGACCATGTTTAATTAATTGGATAATAAGCTTCTTAGAACAACGATCACAATGTGTGAAATATCAAAATGTACTTTCAGAATATGTAACTACCCATGCCGGTGTCCCTCAAGGTACTAAGTTGGGTCCCATTTTATTTTTAGTTATGTTCAATGATGCATGCCAAAATCAGTCATTGTCATATTTCAAATATGTTGATGATCTTACTCTGCTTGAAGATCGATCTTTACAAAAACAATCAATACTACAACATGTACTAGATCAATTATTGGAATGGACAGAAAGTAATCACATGAAATTAAATCCTCAAAAATGCACTGCAATGAGAATAACATTTATGAAAAATCCATCTACACCTCAGATATTCAGTATTGGTGATTCACGATTGTTATATGTAGAAACTGTAAAAATCCTGGGAGTCTACATCCAACAAAATTTGAAATGGGACACTCACATAAATGAAGTTTTAAAAAAGTGCAATAGAAAATTCTATATGTTTAGAATGGTTAAGCAATATAAACTACCAATTCCCGATTTAATTCAAACCTATGTTGGATATATTTGTCCTGTTTTGGAGTATTGCGCACCTGTTTTCAACGGAGGTCTTACTGTAAATCATATACAAAGTCTAGAAAGAATCCAGAAAAGAGTATGTAGAATTATTTTAGGTAAAAGTTATATAGACTATGAAGATGCCCTGAAACGATGCCAACTTGAACGATTGCAAATAAGGAGAGAACAATTGTGTATCGATTTTGCTGAATCTTTACCTAAAAACCCATATTGTAAAGGTTGGTTACCTGAACGAAAACTTGTTGGCATGTCATTAAGAAACATACAAAAGTATAGTCAATATAAATGTAAAACCTCTCGTTTCAAACAAAGTGCAATACCATATTTTATTGATCTTCTTAATAATAGTTGATTTTTCTGAATTTTTTAATAAACTTATATCTATTATTTTGTATACTTATCCCTTTTCAATCAGGCCAACATTTTGACTTTCATATTAATATATGTTACATTCTAGAAATTTTATCAATAATTATTCTTTTATATATATATATATTGTATTATATTTTTACTCTTTTATCATTGTGAGCACGTACATTTCAACCTTTTGGCTGCAGCATGTGCATTTTATTTGTATTCTGTGTTTTCTTTTTCGAAATAAACCTTGAATTGAATTGAATGAATTGAATTGAAAATTAAACAAAAATAAAACCAGCATCAAGTAAAGGGTGTATAAAAAATATATATATATACATTCAAATTACTAGTCATGTAAAAGCCCGTTGGGGTCTCCATCTCTCTGATTGGCCCATTGCATTTTTAAAAAATTTCTTCATTAACAGAAAGGTCAGAATCTTGTCTGATTTCGTACATATATCAAGCTTTCAATTAAACAATTGAATACTTACTATTGCGTCAATTAATCACAGTGGGCGTAAAAATATTTTGGAGAGATAGATATACATCTTTACTAATTTTCAGAGCTATAATGTTCATTCGAAATAAGCGATTGCAAGAAAAGCATGATCCATCATATAAATTCATACACAGGAAAATGCATGGCTCATTGATTTTTCAGTTTTGACGATTCTTAAACTTAACTGGACTTCACCTAGTTGCCCCTCCCCCCGCCTCTATCCCACACTTACTAAATGAGGGATGATTTTGGGAATGTTGAGCCTTGCCCGTATATATCTCAATGCCGAATGCCATTTGATACGATACAATAAACACGCCCCATTTATGTAGTTTTTAGGTTGTTATGATTAGGAATAAATATATATTGTAACACAGTGGGAGAATGGACACCTGCTGAGTTGAAAGTCTTAAAGTGATCGATTAACTTTGTGAAAAATTGTTAAATCAGCTCAAATACCAGTGAATTGTGTGCAGTCCTCTAACTACATATATAATTAAGGATATGTGAAAGTATGAGAGAAAATGGAACCCGTTTACTATCCTAAAAAAGAGAAAATCGCGATCAATCGCTAGCGCAAGTCGCTCGGCTTCTTCGCTGCGCTGCAGTCACAAAAACCAAGCACCAGCGCTTGGCGATTTCAGAGCGGGTTTCTAGCCCGTACGGTATTCTGTGATAGAGCGAGGTATGCCAACCGTAAGAGTTCTTTAGGGTTCGGTGGTACTCTATCCCGACATCAATCGTAAATATCTTGATATATAAACGACCGATCAGCTTATAAAACTTAGCCGATTCCTGTCTGAGCTAAAGGTTTGCAATTATGATTACAGCATTAGCTGGAACAGTGATTTTTTTTTTTCAATCCTGGGCAAAGTTAATCAATGCCTTTAATTTGGGGGATAAGGTAAAATCAACAAAAACCAGACAAAGAAGTAGTAAATCATGCTTCAACATAGTTTGCAAAATTTTCTGACCTCCTTTGATTGAAACTCGATGCCAGACCAAACAACATATAGAGTCTGAGGGAGAATAAGTTTGATATTAATTGGAGTTTTAAAGAGATCAAATTCTCTGAAGGCTAGAGAAGTGAACATGAATGTTTATCCTAATTTGCACTGATTCGAAAGAACTGAGAACCCCCCTGTTTCATCCAGGATGATAATGTATTTGGCCAAATCTATATTTTATAATGGATACAGATACAAATATATATACATTACTAAAAATTGTAAAATATAGATCTGTTATTATTTTGGCCAAAACCGAGAGAAGGTCCCTTATCCTTATTTCATGTGTGCACATTAAAACAAGAGTAGAAAAAAGATGAAGAGAAAAGGGAATGTATTTTCTGAGATTAATGGATAAATAATATCATATCTGTTTCCCCTCTGTCTCATGATCTCTGTCCAATCTTCATCTCAAATCATCTCTTTCCCTCTTCATCCCATCTCTCAGCCTCCTCTCTTTTTATTCATTGCTCTGTTGCTTTCAGTCTTCCTTTGTATTCTCTTTCTTTTCTCTCTATCCCTTAACTCTTTTTTTTTTCTCTTTATCCCCACTCCTTTCCTTATCTCCTCTCACTCATTTCTCTCTCTCTATCCCCTCTAACTTCAACTTATCCTCTTCCTTTTTTCTCTCTCTTTCTTTACTCTTAGTCTCACTCACTTCCCAGTCTGTATCTCTCTTGCTCTCTCTTTCTCTTTTTCTTTCACCCTCTCTCTTCATATGTATATCTCCTCTCTCTCTCTCTCTCTCTCTCTCTTCAATTCTTCCATTCTGCCATTATTCCATTTGTCATTCTTCCATTCTTCAATTCTTCAATTTCTCTCTCTCTCTCGCTCGCTCCATCTCTCTATCTCTCTCTCCTTCTCCCTCTCCATCTCTCCATCTCCCTCTCTCCATCTCCCTCTCCCCATCTCCCTCTCCCCAGCTACTGCCATTCAGGGTAAATGAGATTGAAAGTAACGATCAGCCCTACTATCCCCTTGCCGGGAAACAGGGGATGCCCCGCAGTCCCGTTTCCGATTACCATCTCCTTCCCGGCTAACGTCAAATTAATGCACTTTGCGCCGATGTCCGACACAATGAGAGGGAGGATGAGGACGAGGAAAGCCACCCTCTCCGGCTATAGCTCCCCCAAGAGTCCCTCGCTACCAACTACAAGGTGCCCCATGAGAAGGAGAAGCATATTTCAGCAAGTTAGATCTTTCAGGGCTTTTAAAATTTTTCTTGTAGGGGGTCCGGATTTATATTTTTTAAGGGCCTGTATGCATGAACCTCTATGTTTAATTATTTAAAATTTGGGAGAGATGGTCTGAGATTGGGGGTGCCTTCATGTCCTAGGCACCACCTGTTGAAGTTTAGCCCTGGATCTTTGGATAAAAGATAATATTTTTTCATAAAGAATTATTTTCAAATTGTTCCATTTGTCAGAGAGATTACATTTAACAAATGATAATGAAACAAATATCTGCAAATCACATCTTTGGATTAAAGAGATTTTTTTTCACCATACAAATTATGTTCCAATTGTTACATTTATCAGAGAAGGTAAATTTTACAAAGAAAGAAAAAAACAAGTTGATCTTTAAAATAAAAAAATTTAGGCATAAAGTAAATATTTGTTTAATAGTTACATTCACTAGAGAGGTAAATTTGACCCCCAAGAAAAACAAAAACAAAACAAAACAGATGTCCAATAAAGCAAAATTATTTTTCTCATTTTCTTATTTTCAAAAAGAAAACAAAAATACAAAAAAAAAAAGGAGAAACAATATCTGATAGTCAGATCTTTTGATAAGACAGATCATATATATTGATTCATTGCTTGATTTTATTTTTCCATGCATCAAATACAAAATAACATATCAACATAATAATAAAACAGTCATCGCATAGGAGGGGTTAGTCATAAGCCTAAGGCTTGAAAGTAACACCCCTCAAGAAATGAAAAAGCCCCATTTTAAAATATAAACATAGTATATATATATATACATATATAGCGAGAGAGGTGTGGATTTGTGTACCGTTCGGTTGAACCATGTTAAACTTAACAAATTTGTTTCATTCTGTTTGATTTAGCAAATAAACTTGAAGGACAGGAGCCAAAAGCTTGTAAATACACCGAGTGACCTGCTTCATTCTGTTCCATCATTCTCTGTTCACAAATATATATATATATATATACATAATTCCTACTTAAGGCGATTTTTTTGGCGAAATATTCATCGGAAGGGGGAAGCCGACATTAAGTCAAATTTTTCGATTCGCCTAAACGTTTTCGGCACTGTTTTTTCCCATTTCCGTAGGGGTAGGAGGTATTCTATTGATATAAACGTAGAGGGCGTCAAATTACTTATATTACTACAAAGTTTTGTTCGGTAGGGAGAACTCATTTTCGTATAATATAACATGGAAAATATATATATGAACAACTCTTGGGGATCTAACGTCCTGAGGTTGGACTTGGGGCGATGTCTGTTTTTCTTGATTATATCAATAGTTTGGGGATTTACCAAAAATACCTCATCGCACACAAAAGGTAGTTTATTATACGATTCTTTCTGCCATAAATGCAAATTGAATCAAATTAATTCTAAACATATACTAACATTTTGAATCCATTAATTCTCTGTTACGTCATTTCGCGCTGATATACGTATATACAACAAAAAAAAAAAAATTCGCCTTTTAGTTGAATCTAGGTATATATATATATATATATATATATATATATATATATATATATATAAATATATATACATATTAGATTATATTTGTCATAAAGAGAATGAATTATTTCAAATTGTTATATTTATCGAAGGAGGTAAATTGGACAAAAGAAGAAAAAAAATGTCCACAAGTCAGATCGTTGAATAAACAAAATTTTAGCCGTGACGTGAATTATTTAACCAAAGAAGGAGAAACAATTGCCTGCAAGCCAGATCTTTGGATAAAAGGTATTTTATTATTATTATTATTATTATTATTATTATTATTATTATTATTATCATTATCATTATCATTATCATTATCATTATTATCATTATTATAATTATTATTATCATTATCATCATCATCATCATCATCATCATCATCATTATTATTATCATTATTATTATTATTATTATTATTATCATCAATATCATTATTATTATTATTATTATTATTTATTATTATTTATTATTATTAATTATTATTATTACAGTGAAACCTGTATATAAAGACCACTCGAGCGAGACAAGAAAAGTGGTCTTCATGAGCAGGTGGTCTTTATGTACAGGTTCCTTGAATACACGTTCCACTGAGAAACACTTTCCAAGGGAAACAAAAATTGTGGTCTTTATAGACAGGTGGTCACTAAAGCAGGTTTGACTGTATTATTATAATTATGTAATTTTTTTTTTTTTAATACATTGCTACATTGCTAAGTACAAATTCTATTGATAACTCAAGATATGCTAGATCTTATTGTGTTCCAATGCTATCAGCTATTTTGCAAATGTCACTTATTTGTATTCCTAGATGATATTTTGCAGAATGAATTTCACTGATCCAGCAAAATATTTACTCTTTGCAGGTCACCACAACTCAAGCATATCATCAAAAAGGGGTTGGCAGTCGCTAAGCCACACTCACAGTGGCTGGAAGTATCGGCAAATGGACCAGAGGAGAAATCAGAAGCAACACTTTACAGTTCCGAACAGATACTCTGATTTGCACAACTACACAGTGTGTCAAGAAAACACAATTGATGGCTCACAAAGCTGTATGCATACCAAAAAGTGTGTTGCATTCTCAACCATGCGCGCGCGCGTATCACTTTCCCTCTGCGATTCCCTCCATAGAACCCTGTACATTAATCATGAAAAAAGTAAATTTCAACTTTTAGAAATACTTATATCTTTTTGACTTTTTAACAATTTAATTCAGTTAAAAAGGAATATGAATATTGAAGAAACAAAGAAGCTGGTGAGCATAAAAATGTAATCATCTGATATGTAGAATTCTGGCCAATTTTGTTTGAAAACGGCCTCATACCAAAAAGTGTGTTGCATTCTCAACCATGCGCGCGCGCGTATCACTTTCCCTCTGCGATTCCCTCCATAGAACCCTGTACATTAATCATGAAAAAAGTAAATTTCAACTTTTAAAAATACTTATATCTTTTTCACTTTTTAACAATTTAATTCAGTTAAAAAGGAATATGAATATTGAAGAAACAAAGAAGCTGCTGAGCATAAAAATGTAATCATCTCATATGTAGAATTCTGGCCAATTTTGTTTGAAAACGGCCTTTTTATGTTGCCTCACAAAAACGTAGAGCACCCAAATTACACGTGTTTCTATGGGGAAAGTAATCGACTCGCAGTGACAAGGTAATTTTGTTAATTGGTTAGCAGTGCTGTTAATGGTGGGAATTAACCAGTTAAAAGGTTTCTTAAAAGAGTAAGAGTTCTAGGTTTGACCTTTCTTATTTTGACTTCTACTGGTTTTGTAGAATTCTGGCCTTTTTACGAATTAGTTATGAAATATTTTGTGTTTTTAGACTGATTCTGTGCGCGCGGATGCAACAAATTGCGCGAAACTTATTGACATGTTCTGAAAGATATGTCAGTTTACAGTATAGACATTGCTTGATAATTCAAAGCTATTTCTCCACAATATATAAAGGGGGAAGAAGACAATAGGGAGCAAAAGGAGAGCAAAGGACTTAATAAATTATTCAAAACACAGGAAAGCAAACAACAGAAAACTCTTTGTTAGATCAATAATAATAATAAAAAGCTTATAATATTTACCTGACAGACTACACAACATTTCCATGCATCTGTGAAAACAAACATACTACTGCATGAGGTATTCATGTATTTCGACACATCTTGGAAACTCCTTTTCTGGCCCCCCCCCCCCAAAAAAAAAAAAAAAGATGCAGAGAGAACCTCATTTAGATGGTGAAATTTGGGACCATAGAGCCACTCTGAATGAAGAAAATTTGTTTTAAGGGATGACAGATTAAAAGGGAGGAGAGAATAGAAATACAAGGATGAATGAAAAAAGAAGTACGAAAGCAATAAAAGAAAGGAAAAATGAGAATGTTCTAAAAATGAGAATGTTCTAAATCGATGTAGATGATATTAAAAACATGGAATCACAGGTATCCAAAGTATATTTGTGTAACAACAGAGATAAAAATGGAAAAAAAAATAAAATGATACAAAATTACAGAAGGCAGAGATAATGAAGGTCTCAAGAAGAAGAAAAAAGCTGAAAGATGATGAAAAAATATGACTTTCATGATGAAAAAAACCTGGAGACATCACTTAGACACCACGATAGAAATCTCTGTTGCCTCTCATCTCGGGGGACACGCAGTGGAATTTCCGTCAAGATTGCAACAGTTTCATCTCGGTAAATTGATTAAAACGGATAAATACAACAACAGAAAAATCCTCGTCTCCCTTTATCTCCCCCTACTCTCATCCTCTCTCTCATCCCACATCACTTCGCTTGATTCTTCCAAGGGGGTAACGACGCTCAGAGGCAACCGCGGTGGTCCCATTAGTCCGCTCTCCGCAATTTTTCGGATGATGATAACGATGAAAAGCTCCTCAAAGATGATTCAGGGCACGAGCGCAAAAGCATGGGAAAAAGAGGGATGATCGCGAGAATAAAAGAAAAATCAACACGTCCTCGAAAAGCCCATGGTGCAGGAGATGGATTGACTTTCCTCCTCCGGACGAACATGGAAACGTAAAACCATGTCGGTTAAAACATTTAATCTACAAAAATACACAACAATGATGTCCTTTGTACTCTAGAGTAAATTCTGCTGCAAGCCTCTTCTTTTTGTTGGGAATTTAGATTCCAGAAGTTTGTCCCTTTTCCAATCTTTGTGCAACTCCATCTTTTTTCTTGTGTTTTGAGTGAAAGCTATTGTCTGCATTTGAGTATCTGGGCCTGCTAATGCATTAAAAATGATATTAAAAGTTGTGATCGTTGCACCCCTGAAGCAAGAAACTCTAGAAGAGGTTTTAGAAGATGGTGTGGAGAAAAAAAAGAAAGAAAAATCTGTCGATAATCATACCGCTGTATTCAATCTAACGGATCAAACATTCATTTGGCTATCTCCAAGTATCTATGTCATCTCTCTCATATAGCTTAGAGATATTTGAAGTACAACAACAGCTTTTTAGAAGTAAATTACATGTAAATGTCAAAGCCAATGGGTATTAAGTTGCTAGAGGGCGGAGATAGGGAGGAGTGGACTCAGTTCAAGGAACGGTCAGCCAACTTTTAAAACTGAAATGATATAAAATATACAATTTTATGCCAAGCAGAAGTGTGCAAAACATTTTTTTTTTTTTTCTAAATTATTGTAAAGAAAAGAGAAAAAAATTATATGAAGAAATCATAGCCTATTCATACTAATAATTTAGATAGTGAACCAACTGAAATTTGTTGTGTAGATATCACCAAAGAAAGGGTCAAAAGTTCTAAATGCATGCTTCTAGAAATGTACACTGACCATGCATCCAATACCCCTTCTGCTGGACACACAATGATATGTCTATACAATGATTCATATAATGTAACAATCAAATGTATTGTTCAATATCAAAGTAAAAAGACACAAATTATGTAACTTTAAGGTACTATTTAAAATTATGAAATGGTTGAAAAAGTGGTTATTAGTATTTGGATAAGAATGTATTTTTAAAATCCTAGCATTTTGCAAAGAAAATCAATGTTCATTTTCAATTAGCATGATAGGATGTTTACTGGTACCATTGTATCAATAGCCCTAAAATCATAACTAGGACCCTGCTCTACATTGCACCATCTCTAAGGTGAGAACATGGCCACATCGTTTCGGTGCGATCCACGGCGATCCAAAACGGCCGGCCGCTGGACCACCTCTAGGGCGTGCTCCACGAGAGACAGCGCGATCTAGAGCACGCCAATTCGCATTCTCCTGTGCAGAGAGTGCCAAGATATATCACACTAACCTCTGAAGGTGTGACCCCGCGGCGTGCCAGTGGACCTCCCTGGGGCGCGCCATTGGGTTGCCCCACGATAGCGCGATCCACGTTCCAAAACTCATAATGAGAACGGGGTCATATGAGAGTAATTCCATACAAATCTATGCCATAAAGTCTACAAATCCTCATCTGCTTTTAAAACCTTTTTTTTTTCTTAAAAACCTATCTTCCTACCTCACTTCTGCTCTCAACAAACCCCTCCCCACATCCACTCTTTGAATTTTTTTTTTCTTCAGGCATCTCATTTCATCAAAAGCATTTTTAAAGGTTTTTATTCTGTTGCAATTTTGTCCATAAAGAGGCTGAGCAACAAAAAATACAAACAGAAAAACCAATTTTGATACCAACATTTCAATTCCAATCATTGCCCTGTAATTCCTGGTATGTAATAGGAATTTCTTTTGTCATATTGCATCCATCAATATCCTCATAAATGTCAAAATAAACCAGCTAATGATTTATTCATTTTCGATAATGATCCACTCAATGTGATAATGCCATTAGGGTCTCATATTAACTTGATTAGGTACAATCGCAAACCGACTCATTCCCCCGGAAGATAGCGTAAGTGGCATAACTTGCAGTCCCATCCATTTTTAAAGCACTACAGATGAAATAGCACTAATTGTAATTAGGTGCAATTAATAGAGTGATTGCCATATTTAGCCGCCAATCAACACAAGGTTATTTTCATGTTCGTACCGTGCAATCTCGTCCAGGTCCAAGGCAACATGAAATTCTACTTTCTCACGTCCAGGGTTTTGAGAGAAGGGATGACATAGCTGGGTGGTGCCCTGACATAAATGCATAGCTGCCAACATTTTGAAATTTTAATTAGTAACAAAAGCATCATTTGGGATTTTTTTTATTTGTAACAAAAGAAAACGCAAACATATGCGGGGCATGACCTAAACACAGGCTTACCTGCCTTTCCTGACAGTGTCTGACACTTGACTAATACTATTCTCCCCTATATGCAATAGTGAAAATTGCTTCGGGCTTTATTGGGTTAGGGTTTAGTTGTAGATGGGTTTGAAGTTAGGTTCAGTTTTAGTGAATATATGGTCCAATGTCGAACTTGAGAATATGGTGAGAGTAGGATATTGACCAGGAAGTAATTTTCATAACAACCCATTCTTTGTTTCTCCATCTGTCTCTCACTGCTTTTTTTCTCTCTCTTCCTTTCTTCTTATGTCTGTAAACCTCCCTCTCTTCCTCTCTCTTTCTTCTTCTTTTGGAGTCTCTCCCTCTCCCTCTCCCTCTCTTTCTCCATCTCTCTCTCTCGCTGTGTGTCTCTCTCTTTCCCTCTCTTCATCTCTCTATGTTCATGTTCTTTATATGCTTTTCTGTCAATCCCTGTCTCTCTGTGTCTCTCATCTCACTCCCTCTTTTTCTCTATTATCATACACCTCACTCTTGCTGTCTCTCTTTCCCTTCGTCTCTTTCCTTCTCTTCCTCATTCCCTCTTCCTCTCTCTCTTTCTTCATCTTTCTCTCTCTCTCCCTTCCTCTTTTTATCTCTGTATGTTTGTTAAACATCTGTCAATCCCTGTCTCTCTGTCTCTCATCTCACTCCCTCTTTTTCTCTATCATCATACACCTCACTCTTGCTCTCTCTATCTCTTTCTCTTCATCTCTTTCCTTCTCTTCCTCATTCCCTCTTCCTCTCTCTCTCTCTTTCTTCATCTTTCTCTCTCTTTCCCTCCCTCTCTTCATCTCTGTATGTTTGTTAAACATCTGTCAATCCCTGTCTCTCTGTGTCTCTCATCTCACTCCCTCTTTTTCTCTATTATCATACACCTCACTCTTGCTGTCTCTCTTTCTCTTCATCTCTTTCCTTCTCTTCCTCATTCCCTCTTCCTCCCTCCCTCTCTCTCTCTCTTAATCTCTCTCTCTCTCTCTCTCTATCCCTGTCTCTCGGTGTCTCTCATCTCACTCCCTCTTTTTCTCTATTATCATACATCTCACTCTTGCTGTCTCTATCTCTTTCTCTTCGTCTATTTCCTTCTCTTCCTCATTCCCTCTTCCTCTCTCTCTCTCTTTCTTCATCTTTTTCTCTCTCCCTTCCTCTTTCTATCTCTTTCTCTTCATCTCTTTCCTTCTCTTCCTCATTCCCTCTTCCTCTCTCTCTCTCTCTCTCTCTTTCTTCATCTTTCTCTCTCCCTTCCTCTTTCTATCTCTTTCTCTTCATCTCTTTCCTTCTCTTCCTCATTCCCTCTTCCTCTCTCTTTTTCTTCATCTCTCTCTCTCCCTTCCTCTCTTCATCTCTATCTCTTCGTCTATTTCCTTCTCTTCCTCATTCCCTCTTCCTCCCTCCCCTCTCTCTCTCTCTCTCTCTTCTCTCTCTCTCTCTCTCTCTCTCTCTCTCTCTCTCTCTCTTTCCTCCATCCCTCCTCCCACTGATTGACATTTGGTTCTGGGGTACACTTTTCCATCCCATCCCCTAAGTGAAAGCCCTATATCAGCCAGGACACTAAAAAATCGCTTAGCACCGGTGGCAAAGAGAAGATAGCATTGATGATAAGAACAAAACAAAATGGAACTTTGTAGGGTAATGGTTTGAAACTGGGGATGAAAATAACAGCAAAAAGGAGGAGAAAAGGGACAGATTAAAAACCTATCATGATCACAAAAAAAAAAAAAAAGCAATTTGAGATTTTCCTTGAAGTAAATTTAAAGAGTATGTAATAATTTTGTAGATTTTACATATACACTCAATTAATGGTGTGCAACTGGGGATGAAAATGACAGCAAAAAAGGAAGAGAAAAGGAACAGATAAAAAACCTAACATGACCCAAAAAATCTATTTGAGATTTTCCTCAAAGTATTCAAATAGAGTGATAACTTCATAGTAAACAAAGTATAGGGCCCATACAGTACTGGTTACAAAGGATGGACATAGTGAAAACATCAGTGTTGTTCAAACACAAAACTGGAGATTTCCCTTGAACTGAATTTCAAAAATGTTTCAAATAACTTTACAGAAGAGAAATATAAAATGTATGTAACAAAGGAATAAAATATTAGACTGCTGTACACAGCCTACCAATTACACACTCACTTTGATTTAATATCAATTCATCTTTCATGGCTAAATATTTGCTCTCAGAAAGCATAAGTTCAAAATAGATAAATTTAAAAAAAAACACATGGAGGATAACCAGGGGACCAACATTAAAGGCTTTGGCATAGCTATGGACTCATGCCTCTTAATAGAATGGCGAAAAAGGTTTTCAAAAATGGAAAAGAATGAGAAAGAGGGAGAAAGGGAGTTTACAAATGATAGACCCCTGCCAATACATTCCCTTCATTCGATCGTCTTGTTCTCTTGCATTTCAACCTTGTAAAACCAGTTTCCAACCCCTCCCCCCCCCCCCCCCCCCCTCCACATGATACAAGTACCCCATCAATGGCTGAACACAAGCTATGCCACTGAGTAGAGATTGGTATTTTGAACATAGCAGGCTTCTATGAAAAAGCAGGTTTGGAAGTTTTGAGAAGAGAAAATGAGCTTCAGAGAAATACTTTCAGCATCTCTGTAAAGCCTCTGGGCCAGTATTCAATTCAGTACTATGATTATCATTTTTACTTAGCATTCTATATTTTACATTTTATATTTCACTTAGCATTTAGCTTGGCTGAAAAAAACAGCTGAAGCCTGATTCAGATCACATATAACTATTGTACATCAGCAAGCCAACTTCAGCCCAAAATACTTACGAATCTTGGAATCTGAAACAATCTTTCAAAGCCAGCATTAACTTCAAAAGTAAGAGCGGCATACTATATTCTTGAAAGACATGTAAAGGATGGAATCAAGCGCAAACCTCTAAAGGTATCATACGTTCTATAATCTTGATAGGCCAAGCAAATATTTGAAATTGACGAAAACATCTTTCGTCTTATATTCTGTTAATACAGGTTGATATCAAAAGCTCCACTTTTTTCCTCCGATTGAACTTGTCAATCATCCCATCTGAAAAAGCATTGTTTTTATGACTCTGACCCACATGATGCCATCAATTTGGTTTATCTTTCCCCTAAATCAGAGCGCTTCCATCTTGGGTGGGGGCGGGGAACGGGGTCTCGACTTCTCCATTCCTGACGGAGTTCAACCAGTCTTTTTATTTTTCTTTCTGCCACTTTTCAGTCAAGATTTGAGCCCTTTAGCACATCTAGAGAGATAACGCATCAAGTGCATGAAGTAACCGATAAAAAGGACGGCCCCCGATAGACGCACCACGATGGCGACATTTCACGCACAATCTTGCGGTAATGGATTAAAAACTAGGGTTAGATCTCGACGTGGGACTCTTATGATAACAACGTCAGTTCTCCTTTATGGATTCACAGAGCAAATAACACAACACAGTATGTCTGAGAAGATATCGTCTGTTAGAAGGGCCTTATATCACTGTGTAAAATAATATGCGTTAACACCCTTTTGGCTCCAAACAGAAGTTATTAGATTTACCTACACTGCTACAAGTTATTCAAGTTCAGGCCATAAAGAGAATCTCCACTTAACATAATTACAAAGATTTCCAAGAAATCAACCAAAGGCAATTTCAACAGGCTCGTGCACCACCTATTGATATTTGTGTGAGCGTTATAATGACATATTGTGTAGGATGGAAACATGATTTCTAAAGGCAAAACAATAGGATAATGAAATGTCCTTTGAGTCTTTGTGATTGCTTTTAAAAGAGGACATTTTTTCATAGTATTGGGTAGTTCTTGTATTATATTTGAGCACTTCAGTAAAGGATCGGAAATTCAGAAGCACTCTTAACTCATGTGCTTGATACAATCATGATTTCTCCCTGTGGGTAAAACAACAGGGTAATAAAAGGCTCTTTGAGATGATATTTCCAGAAACTCTTTATGATCTATGATCTATGATTGATGTATGCCATTCAAAGTCTGTTCAAAATTCCTAATCTGCTGGATCTATGTATATACTCTGATTGGACTCCAGGAATCTCCAAAGTAGTGGAGGGATCAGCTAAGAGAGAGAGAGAGAGAGATCATGATACTTTAAAAAGAAGACAATGTTTGTAATGATACTGGGTAGTTCTTACATCATGTTTGAGCACTGCAATAAAAAGTTCAGTAATTCAGAAGCACTTCTAACTCATGCTAAAAACAAAGAGAAAATTATACTCTAAAACTTTGGAAAATTGATAAAATACATGGGAAAAAATGCACATACTTCAAAACTGTACATTCATCCAGTTCTACTATAGATTTATAAATAAAAATGGTTTAGAATGGTTTTGCGCCATGAGTGTGAATAGACAAATGTTCACATGTTATTTGGTATCTCTGAGAGCATATTGTTCTGCTGATGAGAGCCATGCAGAAGGATGTTAACTTATATCCTTTTGACAGAGTTACACCCTTCTGGCTCTCAACAGAGGCATCATGATATTTAATCAATAATAATAATAATAATACATAACATTTATATTGCGCTTAATACAATGTTTCTAAGCGCCGAAGTAGTATTATTACCCTGGCGTTTACTCATTACCATTGGACCATTCACATGAGAATGTAATGGAGTGTTTAGTGTAATGAGGCATCATTTTTACTGTCCTTAAAATAGATATTTGTGATTAAAAAAAACAACTACCTAAGGCCAGGTAAAATTGATTCCTTGTTTCTCGTCCGGATTTTTTGAAAATGAGGAGTTGGGGGTACCATTTTATTTAATATTTGATTTTTTGCCGATACATAAAAATGCTATTGGGTCAATTTCAACACATTTTTTAAAAATTCAATTTCAATAGCACATGTACTTCAAAGGCTCAAAAACAAAAAGAAATTGCATTTTATTATTGTTTTTAGTTATCTCATTATCTAGAGATCCTCATATTTTCATTTATTTCATTTCAACAACAAAAAAATTGAGGCGGCCCGAAAAAAGGAAGGAGGAGGGGGACGAGAAACCAGGAATTATTTTCATTTGGCCTAATGGTGTGACAGGGCTTTTATGCCCCCTTCCCCCCCCCCCCCCACCACACACACACACACAATAAAAAATAGATTTATTCCATAATGTTTTCCAAAGAACATGGAATACACGTGCTACGACAAGTGCTCTGGTGACAACTGCCCTAATGTTACATTTCCCTGATTATTAAAATCAAAGACGTAGGGTTAGCGTTAGGGTTACGATTGGATTTTAGGTTAGGTTTAGGGTTCGACTTTGGTATATAATAGTGTTTGGTTCGGGGTTGAAATTAGAAATTTTGTTGGTGTAGGAAATTATCAGTGGAGCTATTGCCACCGGAGCATGTGTCATTCAACCACTATATATGTATTCTATTTTTCCAACGCGCTATCCTATCTTCTTTATGCCCTAATTCCCCCATCTCTCTTTCTGAAAAGAGGTTCTCGTATATTAAGGAAAGAATGGTACGATACCAGAACAGAGATATTTTGGGAGCTTTCTGAATAACTGCAGCCATATCATTGTGAATTTGATCCCGTCTTTAGGGTTCTGGGATGTCTTTGTACTGCGCAAGTCCCTGCCCAGGATCTAATGGGCTAACGATACGCATGACCTGCTGTATGGGAAAACAATGTCTGTGATGTTTTTCTTCATCATTTTTGCTATCATCTGCTATGAGCCAGAGGGCCATGAGCTCATGTACAATGACAGAGTCAACCCCTTCTGTTCTCAGAAGATATGTCACAGACATGCAGACCTGCCTTTGTTGCCAAATTACACCCCCAAAACCCCCTAACAAAACAACTATTGTTATAGTTTCATATGAGTTTTATGTAATCCACTGTAAAAACAAACAATCAGATTGTCTAAAACTTTACATCTTGCTGTAAATAACAATGAAAGCAAGTTATGACCAAATATGGAGCAATGTTGTTTAAAGAATTCATTACTTTATCAACAAAAATGTTATCCTTTTCAGCAGAAAGATGAATTGATTTCATAATGCATAGACCCTTCACAACTAACAAATTATAGGAGTTCATTATTAAACATACAAAAATCATTCTTCAGAATATGACAAGAGTATTTAAAAAAAAAAAGAAACTGTAGAAGTTAATGGTGAAAGGCCATTTATTAAAGGGCATGTGATGTAATTAGAATCATAATGATATATCAAGATATGTAGTCAAATGCAAGAAAATGTACAGGCTGTCTCAAGAGCAAGTAAATATTCATGTTTTCAATTATCACTCAAGGTGCTGTAGAATTTCATGCCCCTTAATTGCCATAAGAATAGTTATAATCTGATTTACTATTGTAATAAGTTCTCTGTAACATTATTTTTTTCCTACGTGTTACAAGGTAGATGAAATATAATCAATTCATTTTAGTAAGATTTCATTCACGTTACCTTTTATCATTTAATGAGAAACTTGATCAGCACACATGCCTTTTTTCCTTTTTCCCCCCATTTCTCAACTTCCAGTTTCCAAACATAACATGCAATAAACATTAACAACTAAAAAACACCTTGTTATTTCCATTCTTGTTAATAAAACAGCTAAAAATTAGTTACAAAACAAAATATACGGCCTAACATTCTTAGTTTGTAGGCACAAACCCTGGTCAGTCGTAAAAGAGTGTCTGCACTATAAGACTACCATAGGCCATGTACTATAGCTGCTCCTGACACGACCAGTAGGTAGCTGGGCTAGGCTCCTCCCAAGAACAAATGATTTTCTGATAAAGTGTCAAATTAGGGTCTGTGCTTGCAGACTATAACATTCTCACATTCTTTTCTCCTAAGGTTTTTCTTTTGGAAGGACAGTGTTTGAGAGAAAAAATAAATTAAAATGCAAGATCATTTACAAAATTTATTCTGAAAGAAATATTTCAGTAGTATTTTGGATATTTCAATGATTTTGCACAGTGTTGAACAACAATTTGTGCATTGATTTGTTACTGATGAAGAGGCTAAAAGTTATATAAAACCTCTGAAATAAAATGTGAAATTATTCAATAATACTGACACAGTAACAACAAAGGTATTTTTTAATGGCACACCCTACACAACAAGCAAACAGAACAAATCAAATTCTTCATTGCTTGGCTGGACTAAAGAAATCATGCATGCATAAATGATACAATCCAAGCAAGTAACAACCTTTTTTTTTTCATTCTTCAAGATGTACCTGAAAATTTTATTTCCCAGTTTAGGCAATGCAATATTTCCTCGATGAAACAATATGTAACTGCCTTGTTGATTATTTATTTATAATACAGAGAGAATCACTGATCCATGTATGAAAAGGTTGTATACCCATGGACATAAATCAAATTTCTTGTTTTAGAATTGGGTCATCTTTCCTTATGCCATCCCAGTATAGATTCTCAAAGTAATCAAATGAAGAGTCTGAGGAGTGTGTTTTTTTTTATTTTTTTCTTCAATTGTATTTTTTTTTCTATTGCCAGGAAACCTGAAAGAAACCTGTTGAAAATCTCTCTTTCATTTTTATTCCCTTTTGAGATTGATAGAAACACTCCCTCTTCTTTTCTCCTTGTTCAAACAAAAGATGATATTGTTTGTTTTTTTTTTTCTTTGTTTTTTTTTAACAACTAAAATATTTTTCCACTTGAAACCTGTCTTTCATGTAGACAATATTTGTAAGTTTACAATGAAATATCATTTAAAGGCCAAGTCCACACTAATATCAAGTTGATTTGAATAAATAGAGTAAAATTAAACAAGCATAATAGTGAAAGTTTCACTGAAATTGGATGTAAAATAAGAAGGTTACGGCATTTTGAAGTTTTGCATTATTTCATGAAACAATGATGTGCATAACATGGGCGGTATGCAAATGAGTGAACCGATGATGTCACCCACTCACTTTTCCTTATGTATTTTATTATATGAAATTTAAAATATTTCAATTTTTATGGATGTGATAATAAAGAATCTCTCCCTTGTATCAAAATAAGTTACAATAATGATAATTTTACATGTTCAATAAGGAGTCAAACCATGTTTTACATTATTGAAGCAAAAAATTGAAATATATGATATTTCGTATAATAAAATACATAAGGAAAAGTGAGTGTGTGACATCATCGGTTCACTCATTTGCATACCGCCCATGTTATGCATATCACTGTTTCAAGAAATAATGCAAAACTTCAAAATGCCGTAAATTTCTTATTTTACATCCGATTTCAATTAAACTTTCACTGTTATGCTTGTTTAATTTTACTCTATTTATTCAAATCAACTTGATATTAGTGTGGACTTGGCCTTTTTAAACATAAGAGTGGGACACCCTCCCCAAATCAATGATATAGATTATGGCTTCACTGCTTCATATTCTCATTACCTGAACAAATTTTCATTTGATTCGAACATATTTCATGTAATGTTTGCACCATTAATAATAAAGTTTAGTAATAGACATATCTATATAATTACATCTTTTAGGCAATTCCACAGTAACGGAAGGACATTCAGATACATTTTACCAACTTCAAACCATAACTACAAAAATTTGTTTGTAATGGTAGAACATTTCAAACATCAGAGATGTAAGATTAGATCAGCTACCTTTGATTTTCAAAAAAAAAAAAAAATCTGTTATTGCCAAGCAGTAATGAAATATGCATATTAATGAGGTCGGTTGATCTAATCTTACATTTCTCATGTTTGAAATGTTCTACCATTACAAAAAAAAATTGTAGTTATGGTTTGAAGTTGGTAAAATGTGTCTGAATGTCCTTCCAATACCATGGAATTGCCCTTTTGTAAAAGGGATATTACTTGTAGAAGTTGCTGAGAATTTGGGGGAGATTTGTGATCAGTAGTCTACACCAATCATAGCCCATTGGATAATTAAAAGATTCATTTTTTAACCCTTTCAAGACAATTGACCACATTTTGTGGTTTGGCTCAATAACTTGTGATTTAGAACTCTAAAAAACTATACCAGATGCATGAGTAGAAAGAGCAAAAATTTCTGCACACGCTACGTCCATTTTTGTTACATGACCATATTGCGTTTGATGCCAGGAATGTTAAAAACAAGAATAAGCTTCAAAATTCTTAAATTGGCAACACATTGAGAGATTCAAAATCATTTTCTTTTCTCAAAATTGGCAATTATTAAAACTTTTTGACAAAATTCCTAACCATGTATATTTTTTTGAAAGATATTACACCTAATTAGAAGCATGTATCACTAAAAGAAAAATATTATGGTTGCCAATTTGAAGAACAAATCGTGATCAATTTAGCCCTTAAATAATTCCTGTCCTGAAAGGGTTAAAGGGCAACCCAACCTTTGGAATAATTTGATTTGTGTGAAAGTAGAAAAATCAGAGAAGCAGACTGTTCAAAATTTGAAAGAAATCGGACAAGCAATAAGAAAGTTATAATTCTTCTAAAGTAGCAATCACTGTACATATGGGAATTTAAATTGGCCGTATCAACACACAAAATCATTCAAATGTCAATTTTTCAAAATGTATAAATCAGTAGGATCTTTTTTTTTCTTTTTGGAGGACCTATAACAATATGCCATCTGCAATATATTGTGAGTACTGCCCCTAGGAAAAAAGGCACTCAGGAGAAAACCAGAATTTAAACAGTCATAATCTTATTCTTTGTCTGATTTCTTTCAAACTTTCACCATCCTGTTTCGCTTATTTATCTCCTTTCACACAAGTCAGCTTTTTACAGAGGTAGGATTGCCCTTTAAGCACGCAAATGTGTTCTTGGTATCAATATCCAAACCAGTGCCAGTGAAATATTCTCTGTTGTTGAAACAAATTGCCCACCACAGATGAATAATGCCACAAGCCATACTTAAACAGATCCATGCATCCACATTTGAAGCTCTTTGGTAGAGCAAATGGGTTTACTCCCCTATATAAGAACATAGTCTTTCAATATTCATGAGAAGTTTGTTTTTTTTAAATATAAATTTGTATTGATCAAAATCAAGGAATAATTACAATGAACAAAGATATAAACAATATAATTAAGGTAAGTGGCAAAGTGACAATGGAGAGATTATGTACATACATATTCATGAGAAGTTGGCAGCCTGGCACAATTTCTATCTTCCATAACAGAAATTATTCATATAATAACTGTCCAATTAAAAAAAAAAAAAAAAAACTTCTTTATCATATCCATCCGGCAGTACGACATCTGGATCCCGTTTCATAAAACTTGTTATCAGTAACAACCGCCACATTTCTATGACAAATTCGCTCTCAGCCAATCAGATTTAAGGATTTCACTAGCTTAAAACAGTTATTGTAACTTGTTATTGATAACAAGTTTTATGAAACAGTGGCCCTGGTCTGTTTCAAGATGGAGGGAGGGATATAGAGAGAGAGAGAGAAAGACTGAGATAGAGAAATGGTACAGAGAGAGTGGGAGAGCAATAGAAATAGAGGAAGGAGAGAGAAAGAGAGAGAGGAGGAAGAGAGGAAGAGAGAGAAAGACTGAGATAGAGAAATGGTACAGAGAGAGTGGGAGAGCAATAGAAATAGAGGAAGGAGAGAGAAAGAGAAAGACTGAGATAGAGAAATGGTACAGAGAGAGTGGGAGAGCAATAGAAATAGAGGAAGGAGAGAGAAAGAGAGAGAAAGACTGAGATAGAGAAATGGTACAGAGAGAGTGGGAGAGCCAGGCCCCTAAAGGTCCGCCATCTTGTCGGGGTCCATTAGAAGGCCCGATAAGCACCTTTGCATAATTCATGAGCGTAAATGCATGATTCATTTTGTAAGATGCTCCCCGAGAGTAGATAGATAGAATGCAGTCGTAGGGTGCGGACGTCAGCGAGTGAGCTCTCGATTTCCGAAGATTCGAAACATGATATAGAGGACTATATTCTAAGTCATTTTGAGTCATGCCTATTGGAGAGTCTTCCTATAACCTCAGATCTTCCTCAGCAAAATCCGCAGGAAAACAAACTCAGAAAAAGGCGATATCAACGACTTCAAAATCGTGTAAAACCGCCTCTGCCAGCGCCAGGTACTCTACCGCACGCACTGGTAACCCAGCCCAGAATTCCCCGAGCAGCTTGCCCCGACATAGCACCAGCATGAATACCAATGCCGAAAGCTCGAGCGCTCACGTGACCGCTGAACCGGCCAACGCCCAAGCACCAAGCCCCGGATCTACGTCTTCAGGTCAGCATGGTCAGTCTAGTGTACTAACAGAAATTAAAGAAATGTTCGCTAACTTATCAAAAGAAATCAACTCAAGGTTTGACAACGTCAGTCTTGATATGCGCATGATTAAAGTAGAAGTCAATGAAATAAGAAAAACGATACTAGACTTAGATAAATCGGTCAACTTTAAGCAACAAGATTAAGGAGATTGAAAAGGAAGTTATCCCCAAAATGAAAGATGACGTGGATAGAAAAAACAAAAGCATTGAAGAGAAGCTAATGCTTCTTGAACTACACGACAGAAAACAAAATCTGTTGATGTACGGCGTCCCTGAAATAAAAAATGAAAATGTGTACTCTACGGTGTATGGAGTTATCTCCAACTTCCTCCAAATCCCACTTCCTGAGGCAGCTAAAACACCTATAGTCAATGCGCATCGCCTTCCAGCTCCCAAGCGAGGTAATCCTGATGGGGCAGCGCCACCACCACGCCCCATTATCGTACGGTTCGCTTTTATGGAAGATCGCAATCGCCTACTGGATTCATTCGAAAAACCCAACCGCCAACGCCCTGCGGATCCCGGTAACCAACACGATCAACAAGCCCCGCGGCAACCACAGCAGAATCTTCAACCCCCTCAAGCACCTGTGATTCGTTACGACCGCGTTACTATTCGCACAGATCTACCGCCTGAAATGAAGAGAGAACGCGGCCGTCTGGCTACACTGGCCTACAAGATTCGGAAAGAACACCAGCTTTCTACGAGGATTCGCATCAACGGGATCAATTTGTATCTACAGACCCGTAAGAAAGCAACGAATGGATCACCGCAATCGCCCTGGATCAACTGGGATGAATGATCGCTACCTCAATATTGAAGTTCACATCCTCACTGATGAGATGCAGATGTAAGTGATATAACCATCATGATTGTGGGTCCAATTTTTTTATTTCATGATAAATCTTAATCCCCAGTGCCTTATATCGCTAAACCCTTCAACCTGTTCAACCTGATTGATTGCGACCATGGCTCACAATCTTTGCCGATTAGTTGAAGATGTTGGTTATCTATATTGTTTGTGATCCATTCTACTCTCCAGAATATAATACTAAATATACGTAATGTCTAAACGGAGTCCTTCGTCATGAATGATTTTTCTCAGCGATGTTTTGTGTCTCACCGAAATTGATTTTTTTTTTTTTTTCTTCTGCATATCAATGCCTATAATGACAGCAAAATAACAATAATAATAATAATAATGAGCAACAAGAAATTGTGCGATTTCATGTGTATGATGTGAGTTAACCTAATGAACTCTCCGATTCAGGATCCAGATTTTGCTGAATGTTATCCAGAATTCTAAATCAACGCTCAACGGTTTGTCTCGTTCCTAATTATCGGTATTCAATGTTATTTTGCTTTATTACATGTTCAGTAATCAATATTTTTAACATAATCAGCAAGGGGTGTCATGTTTCTCCCCTCTTTGCGTTAATTAGGAGAATATGTCACTTTTGTTCTTCAAACTTGATAAACAAACGATAAGAATGCTGACTTGTTTTTTCATTACTCTAAGCAATGCATTCTTTGATTTAACCAATGCATTTGCCATGACTGAATTGTATTTTCCTATTGGGTAGTCTCTACATGTGATGACAACTATATTGTAAGTTGTAACTCATAATAATATCAGCTTTATAAATCAGTGTATTTGTCTGCAATGAAAAGAATAGCCCTTTCCAGATCTCTGAATATTTTTTTCTTTTTCTTTCTTTTTCCAAATAAACCATAATAGTTCATGTTCAGTGGGGGTTTTTTTCTCTCTTTTTTTTTTCTTTTCTGTTTTGAACGAACCTTCGTCTTGGAGTCTCGAAGGAAGACTCACGATGCTAATTTTTAGCCATTCATTTTGTACTGTTACTCTTAATACAGAGGGTCATTGATTCAGCTTTCATGCAGTTCCGATTATAATGATTTAGTTTTATGGCTGATTTATGCGCTGATGTTATAGTGCACTGGTTCTTCTATTGTGTTGGTCAGAATATTGATTCTGAATTTTTTATTCTAAGCAACGCATTCCGTATTGAAATTAATGCATTTGCCATGATTGAAATGTATTTTCGCATTTTGCCCATGTTCTTTACATGTGATAACAACTACATTATAACTTCGGATCTATGTATTTTTCTGCAATGAATATAATAGCCCCATGCATTTCTTTGATTTTTTTCAAAAATAAACCAAAATAGTTCTTGTTCACTTGTCCTATGAACGAACGTCGGCTCACAGTCTCTATATAATTTGGGGTTGCCTTACGATGCTAATTTTTAGCCACTTTAATTTTGTACTGTTACTCTTAATGCAGATTGGTCATTGATTCACCTTTCATGCAATTCCGATCTTGTAATGAGTACGTTTTATGACTACAAATATTCTGATATTGTTATGCACTGGGTTCTTCAACTGTCATGATTGTGTTGGTCGAAATTTTGATTTTTTAATATTCTTATTCTAGTAATGCATTTTTCAATGTAATTGATGCATTTGCCACGACTGAATTGTATATTTCCTATTTTGCACATAATCTCCATATTCGTTGTATAGTTTTCTGCAATGAAAAGAATAGCCCCATGCAGATCTTTGATTAAAAAAAAAAAAGAGAAAAGAAAAAGAAAACCTTTTTCATAATTTCTTTTTTGAGAAACTTTTTGTCACCATGTCATTAGCTTATTTTATGATGTCCTAAATTATGTATAGACCTACTTTTTCTATTCTTGTGGCTCATACATTATTGGTTATGTAATTATGTCATTCTTTCCCTGTTACATCACTGCTTATCGATAGCGACGTATTTGTCTCTGGTATTGCATATAGTGTTCAACTCTCACTTGTACTCCCAAATCATGAATCTGTACAGTGGACCTTTTTCGTGCCTGTATCCAAATTTGTGCTCACCTCTTTCTTTGCCATACACCATTCATTCACATGCGCCTTTTGTTCCAACTTATTGTATTGCATGATCGGGATGCGGACTGCTTGCATTGGGTGTTGCTATGTTGGGAAAGCTAACTTTGTCTGACCTGGCCGCGCCTGGTGTGGCTCGCATTCCGGCCATGTATAATTTGAAAAGCATTTCTCGGGAGGGTGTGATGGTCTGTCACTGTGTGACTCGCGAAAGAGGTCCATTCAATATTCATTGCTAAGGCTGTTTAAATTACATGTATTTTTTTTTTTCTCAAACGTAATAGTTATTTGGATTTTATTCATACCACTATTGGACCTAGCTCATCGCAAACGCTAATTTCAATCTTGTTTTCTTGTAGAAGTGAATACTCCCCTTATTGTTATTCGTACACGCTTCACTAGTTTATTCTCCTTTTATATTCGATTGTTAACTTTTTCTTCACCTGCCCTCAGAGTTGCAGTGTGGTATGTTAACATATCCCTCATTTGGTAACAATGTATAGTCGATGATTTAAGCTTCCTTTCTCTCTCTCTCTCTCTCCTATAAAAATTCCTCAATATCTTTGTTATTTTTTAGCTCAGTGCTGATAGCCTCTTGTCAATGACGTCACAGCCTTTAGATTGCCTTAAGTTCAGTATGCCAACAGAGATTCTTTGTATGTATCTATTTTCTCCACTCTCATCATGTGTGTGTTTCCTCCAATCATGTTTGTTTTTGGTTATGACTTGTCTTATATTCGTATTCCATTTCCATTTCCATCGATTTTTCTTTCTTCTTGCTGCATGTGGATGCCGTACATTTCCCTGTCTTCTATTTTATCTTCTTGATAGCGCCAATGCTTCTTTAGTACAGTTTTTATCCTTTTCGCCGAATGTCAAAGATGATAGATTCATTTTGAACCATGATGTCAAGCTCATACGATAGGCAATCGCTGCCATTTCATAGGCTTAGTGATGACGATTTCTTTGATTTACATAGACCTATCTATACCGATGATGCATCTCACACTTCTTCTCATTCTTATGATAATCTTGTTATGGATAGCATCAACTTTTCATCTGAAAACTTGGAATTCGATTTTGATTTTGATGACCCAGCTCAACGTAGGATTACTAACTATATAACTATTAACCAACTTTCTAATGTATCAAAAGATTTTAATAATAACACATTTTCCTTGCTTCATTTGAATATAAGAAGTTTGAATAGGCATTTTGATGACCTTCTTTCACTTGCTGATAAACCTTTGTCAAACCCTTTTTCCTTGATTGGCCTCACAGAAACTTGGCTAACTTACGATTCAAACCACTCCTACCATATCAATGACTATGAGTTTATCAATAAAAATAGGCAAGATAGAGTTGGTGGTGGAGTTGCCTTCTACATTCTTAAATCACTTAACTACACCATTTTGCATGAAATTTCTGTTTGTAATACTATTGTTGAATCCCTTTTTATTGAAATTGCGGTTCCTGGTAACAAAAATATCATTGCTGGTGTTATATATAGATCCCCCAGCTCAAATGCTCAAGAATTCCTTCAATATTTGTCAAATTTATTACGAAATGTCAATCTTGACAATAAAGACTTTTTTCTGATGGGAGATTTTAACATAGACTTACTGAACCATGAACATCACAATGTTTCTCAAGAATTTCTTGAATTAATTTTATCTGCCTCTTGCTTGCCACTCATTTCTAAGCCAACGCGTGTTGCAAATGCATCTGCTACTTTAATTGACAATATTTTTTCCAATGTTATCCCACATCCTGATTCTTATATTATTCTATCGGACATAACTGATCATTATCCTATTGCAATGCACTATCCGCTGGGTCAGTCTATTTATAGCAATGGTTCTTCAACTTATAGGCGTAAAGTCAATGCCGAGAGTTTGGCACGTCTTGGAATTGACCTCGAAAATACCGATTGGTCACGGGTATACACCGACGAAGATGTTAATAGTTCATATGAAACCTTTTCCAACTTATTGAACGAACAGTTGGACTTTAATATGCCTAAACAAAAGATAAAAACTAATTATAAGAAAACACCTAAACTCCCTTGGATATCTAAGTCTATTCTACGCTCAATTAATCGGAAAAATAATCTCTTTTATAAATACAAAATAAAAGGTACTGAAAAAGCTAAAGCAAAGTATACATCTTACAAAAACACATTGACTCGAATTATTCGCCTAGAAAAGAGAAAATACTTTATAAGTCGTTTAGAAATGTTTAAACATGATACACAAAATACTTGGAAAGTTATCAAACAAGCAATGAACTTGGGTAATAAAAGATCTGAAGTTAATAGAATCAAGTATAACGATGAAATTGTTGAAGACTTTAAAGATATAGCCAACATATTTAATAATTACTTTTCCTCTATCGGCAATAATCTTGCAAAAAACATTCCCCCATCTAACAGAAATTATGCGGATTTTTTAGGCCCTTCCAATCCAAATTCTATTTTTTTCCTCCCGACGAATAGGCAAGAAATCATTAATATTGTCTCCAATTTACAGAATAAGAAAAGCTCTGGCTATGATGGAATTAATAATGTTATATTAAAAGCCATGATTCCTTTTATTGTAGATCCAATGGTCCATATCTTTAATCTTTCACTGTTGCAGGGTAAATTCCCAAATTCTATGAAACTGGCAAAAATTATTCCGTTATTCAAAAAAGGTGACAACCTGGAAATAGGTAACTATCGTCCAATCTCATTGCTTTCTTCTTTTTCCAAAATTTTGGAAAAAATAATTTTCACTCGAATGATTTCTTTTCTGAAGAGATATGATATTCTTTCTAACTTCCAGTTTGGTTTTAGGGAGAAACACAGTACTGTTCATGCTCTAATGTCTTTCGTTGAGAAAGTTGCCCATTCAATTGACTCTTCATCTCACACTGTAGGTATATTCCTGGACTTCTCCAAGGCCTTTGACACGATTAATCATGAAATTTTACTTTATAAACTTTCTCATATTGGTGTCCGTGGAAAGGCCTTGGAGTGGTTCAGGAGCTACCTTTCTAACAGAAAACAATATGTATTCTTAAATGAACATGGATCTGATTTTAGAGATATTACTTGTGGTGTCCCACAAGGGAGCCTGTTAGGTCCGTTATTGTTTATTCTTTATATAAATGATTTTCATAAATCAGCCAACTCCCCGTCATTCATTTTATTTGCCGATGATACAAATTTATTTTTTTCTCACAGTGATCCAAATGTTCTTGTCGATGTAATTAATTCAGAGTTGCGGAACATATTAGACTGGATAAGAGCTAACAAGTTATCCCTAAATCTTTTGAAGACGAATTACATTTTATTCAGCAATTCTTTAGTTTCATTACCCACTGATATTATTTTTGACAACACCCCTCTAAAACAAGTCTCTCATACCAAATTCCTGGGTGTTTTAGTCGACAGTAAACTTTCCTGGAAATTGCACATCGATAATATTTGTAAAACTATCTCTCGCAATATTGGTATTATTAGTAGACTTAGATTACACCTACCACAATCATCTTTGCTTATGCTTTATTCATCCCTTATTTTACCATATTTAAATTACGGTCTTTTAGTTTGGGGAAACACGCATCAAACATTGCTGGAAAGAGTTTTGTTATTACAAAAGAAAGTTATCCGTATTATCTGCAATGCCCCTATACGCGCCCATACGGATCCTCTTTTCTTTGAACAGAACATTTTAAAAATTAAAGATCTCTACTTATATCAGCTTGGTGAATTTATGTTTAAATACAATTGTGGTACTCTACCATGTGTGTTTCATGATATGTTTCTTAAAAATCGTACAATTCATAAATATCCCACTAGACAATCAGATGAATTTCATTTACCTCTTTTGAGAACACTTTCCGCTCAAAATACATTTATTTTTGAAGGACCTAAATTTTGGAATACTTTGCATATCGATTTGAAAAATTCCCCTTCACTCGCAGCATTCAAAAGAAAACTTAAAATTATCCTATTGATTCCATACAATACTTAGCTCCATTTGTGGTATATAGACCGCCTCTACTTAAGATTATACAGAAATTGTTTTATTCTTCCAAAGATTTCGTCACCACTCGCCTACTCTTAGTTGTTTTTGCGCTCTCAATTTTCATTATGTTTGCTTACAATTGCCTACGGTAACCTTTATTTAATCCACTTGCGGACCATTTCTGTCCCTTTTCTCTCCTCTTTCTCGCTTTCACTCTTCCCTCATCATTTTGGTACACTGTGTTTGTCATTTTTGGGGTACTTTTTTTTTTTTTTTTTTTCTTTCTCTCTGTTGGCCACTACCCTTCTTATTTTTTATTATGTAATTTACAATTCCTAATTACTGTTATTTGAGGGGTCCACAATTTACAAGCTCCGCTTCTCAGTGGACCTCTCCATTTCCAACAAAACAGATGATTTGCCTTAGTTTATAATTGCAATACTAATTTATCTATTTACTTTGAAATATACACTTTTAATGTTTTATATTGCATGCATTCCGTTCCAAATGTTTAATTCCCACAATATTTGTATATTGATTTTGTATTTATTTTGTTGGAAATGAGAAAAAATAAAAACTGAAAAAAAAAAAAAAACTGAAAACTGATGTGTTTGTACGCGGTATGAAACACATTACGCGCATCAGCTTAGAGCATGTGCAGTGAGAAAGGTCAAATTCAGTAATATATGCATTTATGGTAATGTATTCATCGCTTCAACGTACAGATTCGGCGAATCAGCGTCGGTAATTTCTAATTGTGGCAGACGGCGCTCGGTCAATGCACTTTAATTGTAATCGATCTCCGAATCAAAATATATCGCTTTGCAAATTTGTAAACAAGTAAATAAAGCTAAAAATGTAACCGGACAGACCGAATCAAATCTAATCATGGATACAGATAATGTAAAAATAAATGTAAAGTACTTGACACGTCACCAGTGGCATAAGTCTCTTTTCTTGTTGATATAATTAATACCGGTGAATATATTTATTCAATATGCATAAAGGATAATGATAAATAAGTACATAAATGATACATAAATGTATAATGAAATTAAAAAAACAAAAAAAAAAACTCTTGCAGTGTAGGATTTTTTTTCAGGGATGGTTTTCATAACAGAAAGGATAATCTTCATTTGGGGGTGAGGGGATGGGGTCTTTAGTTAATTGAGATTTTTTCTTTAACCTTTTAGTTAGTCTTGATGTAAATGATTTTTTTTTTTTAATGATATAAGTGTACGTTTGTTCTTTTTTGGAAGGGATTTTTCCTCCCCGACTTTTCTTCCCATTTTTGTTTCTTGCTTGGCAGAGAATTATGGAGGAAAACAGGTGATCCCCCCCCCCCCCCCCCCCCCCCCCCCCCCCCCCCCCACTGGGCGTCTTTTTGAGGGCTGGGGAAAAAAGTTACAATTTTTTATTTTTTTATTTTATTTTTATTTTTTTTTTTTATTTTTATTTTTTTGCTTGTCAGAGAATTATGGAGGAAAACATCTGATAACTGCCCCCCCCCCCACTGAGCCCCACTGGAACAATTAAAATACCGGGAAGAATTCTCTTCTGACTTTTAATTTGCATTTGTGAGTAAAATTTATATGTTGCCATTCACTAGCGTATCCAAGGGGGCCAGGCGCAAGGAGGGGGGGGGGGAAGTGCCCCCTGACAAGTTTTGAAAAAAAAAAGGTAATCGGGTTTCTGAACAACATTCCCGACATCCCCACTGCGCGACTTTTGGAGGGCTGGCGAACTATTTTCAGAACTGATAACGTTTTTGTGTGTGTGTGTTTTTTGTTTGCTTTAATGCTTGTCAGAGAATTATGGAGGAAACCTGGACCCCATAACATCTGATAACCCCCCCCCCCCCCCCCGATCCACTGAGCGACTTATGCAGGGCTGGCGAGAAAAAAAAATTCTCGACCCCCCCCCCCCCAAGCGACTTTTGGAGGGCTGGGGGGGGGGGGAATTGTCGCCACTGATAACCCCTTCTTTTTTTTAACCCCTCTTGACGCCAAGGTCCAGATACGCCACTGTTGCCATTCCTTTCCAGCTTTCATCCCTGTAAGTCACCACTCAATCACAAGTCTTATACAATACATTCATTTCCATCAACTTATGATTGTCCATTCCAGTCAAAGCTTATTGTCTTCACTCTTCCTTTCACATACGCAGGGGTGTCGCTAGAGAATTTTGAATGGGGCAATAGTATAACCGTGCCGAGAAAAAAAAAATTCCTACAAATTTCCAACAATGAAAAAGTAAAACTGAAGTTTATATTTTTATATATTTTTTGACATGCCAAAATACTGACAGTTTGAAACATTACAAATATTAAGGTGTATTACCATCCGCCACCCCAGGGGTGCATCCAGGATTTTGTAAAAGATGGGGCACACATTTGCAGAAAATTCTCTGACAAGTTGAAAAAGGTCATTTCAAAGGAGGGGGGGGGAGGGGTTCAATCTTGAAGTTGTATACTGAAGGTATGTACCTCTGTATCAAGGGGGGAATAGGCCGGAAGTGCCCCCTAAATCTGATACTGCCCTCCTTCCACCCCCCCCCCCCCCCCTCGAGCGATACCACTGCTTTTTCTCTCATTTCTTATCTTTCTCATTCCATTCTAACTCTGGCTTACCTTTCACACAAACTTTGCATGTAACATTTCTAGTTATGGAACCCCTGCCCCTCCTCCCCCCCCCCTCCTCCCCCCCCCCCAAATCTTTGAATACTCTATGAACATTGTCACTAAAATGAGAATTCAAGTTAGAATTAAAAAGCTCTCAGAATATGTAAATGTTTAAGGTAACTAGATGACTTTCCATCCCCTTAACATGATATAAGAGATGAACTAAATCCTTTTTTGTTTTTGTTGTCTATTTAATAACAATAAATATCAATTCAAATAAGTTTTTTGAAAAAAAAAAGAAAATATTGAAATTGAACATCCTTGCAGAAGTCTAGTGGTAAGTCAAACTTTCATATCACTTACTAGTGTATCATTGAATGAATATTCAGTTTTTCTCACAAGTTCTCAAGCAATTTGCATATCAACTGTTTCATTCTATTATACTGTTGAAATGGTCACCAACTTAATGTTAAATTTCATTAAATTTCATTCAGCTGAAGGCACTTATTTTTTAGAATTTCAGCAAATGCAATATTCAAACAAAAATCCTCCAAATCAGAAACCCTTGTTAGGGATATCTGTATTTTGTTATTCTGAATGAAATCCCTAACTTCATTGCATGTATCCACTCGTGAGACTGCTGATCAAGCTAACAGGAATGAAGAGCTGTAGTGGTAATCCGTAAGTCTGTTGATTGAAAAGAGAAAATAGAACAAATTAAAAACTATTAAGGTCGTAAACAATAAGAAAGGACTGCAATGTGCCAGATCTATATGTATATATGCATGAGTCAGACAGAGTGAATATTGCTTGATAAAAAGCTATTTTACCCACATTCATTAAAATTAAGTTCTTTTGTAAGCATGAAAATGGAAATGATAAATCCTTATAAAAATTAAATAAAATTCCCATATTTGACTAAAAATTCTTTCTCAGGTGAGAGGGAAAGGAAATCACAATAGTTTCAAATAACTTGCTTCCTCTTCAAGTTGTGTACTACTGATATAGGCTTATTATATATTTTTTATATTGATAAATTTTTCCAAAACTTTTTTTTTGTGGGGGGGGGGGGGGGGGAGGGGTATTGCCAAATTTAATTATGCACAGTAAAGGCCTACCTCTCCAAGCTTGAGCATGCAGGTCAGTATATCTGCTCTTTGTTCATTTCTCCGGATTGTGTATCTCAATGTTCTTTCACCATCCATTGTAAAGAATCATGCTGTGTAAAAAGAGGATAAATAAATAAATTTATAAGTGCATGTATAAATGAAAGTAATTTAGAGGTACACATATTTCGCAGAAATGCTTGTACTCCACTAATTCTGACTTTTTTTTTTGGATCTTCTCAAACATCTAAATACATCTAATTCAGATCATAGACCAAAGCTCAAAAGAGACCGTTTTCACAGAATGTATTGTGAATAAATGTGAAGTGTAATCTTCTCTTTCTTCTCCATGCTTACACACAATGCTGGGCTTTGTTGGTAATGGTTTAAAATGTTTGCATTAAGGACAAGCTATTAAAAAATCAATGGCAACTAATAAGGGCATCTGTAATATGCTTTTAACTAACACATTTAGGGACCCCTGGAAGCCCTAATTGCTTTTATAGTTCATTTCCTTGTTTCCTGTTAAATTACAATATTTATGATAATCATAAAATGATTCAAATTACATTATACATGTATAAGTATATAGATACTCAGGAAATGTTCTGTAAACTTACCTGTAATTTAGGAAGGCTAGATTTCTGCTTCGTCATGTATGGTCAACAGTTTGCGCAATGTTTGAATAACATTTCTTGGGTTCCTTTCCATTTTGATCTGTTAAAAAAAAAAAAAATTTTAAATGAAAACAGAGTTGTCACTTTTTTAGGTCTTTCTTGTTACAGTCATAGCTACATTGATAATAATTGTTTTTATCAGGCAAATAAATTCCAATCCATTATTTTTCAAAGGTCAAAATTCAATAATCCTCAGCTATCTTATGTTTATTAAGGTGCATTCAAGCTACATAAGTTTCTTGGAAAGAAAAAGAAACGGCCTCAGCAACAAAACTTTATAGTGACGTGTGTCTGAAATTTTGAACAGGGATCCCTAAACTGGGTTTAACAACCAGACTGAATTTTTGCCCAAAATACATTTGCCTCCACCCCCCCCCCCCCCCCCCCCCGCCACAAAAAAAAAATCATAGTCTATCAGACTCCAGTTAATTTACAGTCAGTTTAATTGACCAAATGGCATGAATTGAACCAAATATAGTAGATGCAAGTCTTTTAAGAACGAAAAAAGTCAGGCGTGAAAGTGAAGTTGAACAGAGTTCTTATCAAACATGGTTAGAGATCTAGATCTACTTTGACTTTGTCCCCCAAGGCCAAGCACAGCTTGCCTTTAGCCCTAGCCAAGTCTACATCTACTCAAGATAGACTATCCTTCAGACTTCGGTTTATGGAATAAAATTTCAACAAATATTCTGAGTTCAAAACAGTAAACCTCGTGTAACATTAATGATTTTATATCAGCACTAATTTTGGTCTACATATCTTATCAAAATCATCGACATCTTAGAATCCCACCACACAGTCACAGATTCCAAATCTAACGTTAACAGTAGTCTCGTAGACTACGTTAGATCAAAGTCCAAATTGGACTAACGAATACGCTTGTGTGCACCATACAGATGAACAACATGAGGAAAAGATTATGGTTATGCAATATAGTCTATCATCATTTAGAGTTTAATAACGTTAGATCTGTTTACATCTTCTTAGATCCAACTTGTTTGCATGTATTGAATTTTTGAGGCTGTCGAAAAAGCCACCGCGCCAGTGGCTGAAACTGACCCGTGACTGCCCGGGTAGCTGTCATGAGCCGCAGCGTGTGAGGACAGCGATCTCCGTGTCAAACTACATCTCGACGATAAATTCAGAACTGTAATTTCGAGAGAAAATTGTTTCAATCCTTTTTCAACACAACTCTTGTGAATCCTTTTGAAATATAGATAAATTATCATAGATCACCTAGAATTGTACAAGTTATTTTTATTAATAAACTAAATGTACGAAATTTAATGATAATTTGAGCTCTACTCACCTTGTCCTTTTGAACGAACATCTCTCATTTCGTGTGGATGACGTCTTGAATATAATCTGCATAATTAATAGGTCTTGAATTGACGAAGTTGAGGTCAAGTAAATTTTGATCGATACTATCGAATTATGTACATATTCATGACCTAGCATCCAATCAAAGTTTCACAATGAACTGACACGCACAAGAAATATGAATAATGCAACGTATCGGGTGCTTATCGGGCTCTTCAAATGATACGAAAGAGGCGGGGCCTAATTCCATTCGCGTAATGATTTCCGCGCGTGCTGCTTTCCGTCTAGTAAATCTATTATACGTCTATGGGGAGAGCAATAGAAATAGAGGAAGGAGAGAGAAAGAGAGAGAAAGACTGAGATAGAGAAATGGTACAGAGAGAGGGGGAGAGCAATAGAAATAGAGGAAGGAGAGAGAAAGAGAGAGGGGAGGAAGAGAGAGAAAAGAGAGAGGGGGAGGGAGGGAAGGGAGAGGGCAACACACAGAGGAGATATCTAAAAACACAAAACAGAGGGAAGAATGGATGGGGGGAGGGTGGGAGAGAGAAAAATGGTAGAGAGAGAGGGGGAAAGAATTAATAACAGAGAAAGGAGAGAGGAGAGAGAAAGAAAGAGAGGGGAGGAAGAGAGGAAGAGAGAGAGAGGGGGAGGGAGAGAAGAGAGAGGGCAACAGAGAGCAGAGATATCTAGAAACGTAAACAGGGAAGGAGAGAGGGAATGGGGGAGAGAGAGAAAGAAAGAGAAAGGGAGAGAGAGAGAGAGAAGGAGAGAGAGGGGAGAGAGGGAGAGGGCAGGAGAGACTGAGCATGCAAGCGAGCCAGTGCGAAGTGCTCACCCAGCCATGAAAAAAGCACTGTTGTCCACCCGCTCCGTATCCTTTTTTCCATTTATGCCTTTCCCGCCCTTATACGTTCCAACTCCGGCGCTTGCACTTTCATCACAGGCAACCCAACTAGCCATTTTCCGATTCCTCCCTTATTAAATTGGGCATGAATTTTTGATGTCTTAATTTCTTGTGATTATCTGTTTGGAATGACACCGACCAGACTTTCGACACAAATACAAGACTCGTGCATCGGCTGCACCCGGCGGCCAGCGCATCCGACGCCTCCTGACAGTTGCCCCCTTTTCACAGTTGAGCGGTTCGGAAAGGCTAGGTGGAATTTCCTAGTTAGGATCAAATTTGAGAGGACCAATTTGATGGTTTGATGTCTCTATTTTTGATGGCCATATGCTCCTCAATTGTTGGATTATTTAGCTGTGTGGGAAAGAAACGCTGTCTGAGGATTGCTTTCAGGTCATGCTCTGACAAGAAAGGGATTATTTTGTTAGAGGCCATGAAATCCCACTTTGACAGTAACATAATAGCATGGTATTTCTAGCTGTACTTTTGCATGGCATAGATTAATGTTATTATGCTTTCAATAATGACTCTTACTGTCATGAAGTCTGGTGATTCATAGCCATCAAATTAATTTTTAAAAAGATTTGTGCAGATTTTTCCCACGTGAAATTCCATGTAGTAATGAAAAGAGTCAAAATAAAAAGGAAATATATATATATATAGAGAGAGAGAGAGAGAGAGAGAGAGTGTGTGTAATCTATCAACTAAAATCATATAAATCTGATGAAATATTCAAAGGGCTTACAAAAAAAGACAAATGAAATGGTTTCCACAGTCCTGCAAAGAGTCTGACTGGTCCATTGTCAAAGGCAATACTCTGTGTTGATGAAGGGATAGAACCAGAATGTAATATGTAACGTAGAGACACTTAAAGACACGATGGTACAGTGCTTTGTGGTATGGATCTAGGAGCTGAAAGTTGTGGATTCAAATCCCCATCAGTTGTTGAATGAGATTTAGACAACAACACTGAAGGAAGGGTAAACAAATGAACTAATAGATTCCTTGATCATTTGCATTCAGATGGTGATGGTAAATTTGTTTACCCTAATCTTCTCTTAGTAGGTCAAAAATATACTGGAGATCCACTGTGACATGTGTAATGAGATGAACATGTTATACCGAATGAGTTAAAGTTTATACTTCATCCCTTTTGAAGACTTACCCCAAATTCCGTGAAACTTTGCAATGTAGATACTGCCTATGAAATTTCAAGGTCACAAGATCTACAACTCCTTTGTAAGAAATGAAAATCTTGCTTTTGTCGCAGAAGGAGCTATTAGGAAATCAACACAAGTACATAAACTAGTAACGGCCAAAAAATAATTTTAAAAATTACGACATTTATTTTTTTTACACAAAAAAATTAGTGTTAGAAAATTGTTGTTACTTACTTAAAAGCAAATTATAATGCTTTTCACATTCACACAGCTTTTCCAATAATAATTCTCTTGTAATTTATCGCATACTCACACAACTTCAAAATTTAGGACTGCAAAAGGGTTGAAGTGCCTGTAAGGTAACGGTTTTAAAAGACATTGGCCAATAATTGCATGATAAAAATGTCCAATGCCAAGAAATCATCAACATTATCCCTATCCAATTCATCATCATTATCATTGTCATCCTTAGCAGTTTTTTTCTATAAATCCATAACCACATATTTTATGCCATGAAAGAATGGATTTAATAACCAGAGCTCATTATCTTAAAAGGAAACAGCATTTATGTTACAAGCTCTTCTGCAGGTTAACATACCAAAGTCATAGCAATAAGTACAATTCTAATAGCAATCTACACTGATTGCTATATTATCGCATGAAAGAAAGTAATTGAAACTGAAAAACGCCATCAAACGATTTCTTTACACGGCTACAACCTGAACAAAGGGAGAAGGAATCACTCAGAAAAATTACACTATTAAAATGCAATGTATCTCGACGGCCTTCGAGGCAACGGTGCAGAAAAAGGAAGCGGGATCTACTTTGGGAGACCATGAAGTGCAACCAAACCAAGCAATTAATTAGCTATCAAGGAATAAATAATAGATTTACAGCCCAGGGTTCTGTTTCATGAAACTTGTTATCAATAACAAGTTGCAACTAGAATATCACTGAAGGTGATTAATACCCCCGCCCCAATGTGTGTGCCAAATTTCCTGAGCATTGCTCGAAAAATGAGGAAGTGGTTGGATGTGCAATATTTTCCTGTTTTATCACCATATGTCTTTACCATGGTAACGCAGTTTGCCACACACTGAAACAATATGTCTTGCACATCTTTACCACAAGACCAATGTGTGTGCCAAATTTCAAGAGCATAGCTCGAAAAATGAGGAAGTAGTTCAATGCGCAAGATTTCAACCTGATTTATTGCCATTATATGCCGTTACCAAGGCAATGCAGGTTCCGACACATTCAAAAAATATGTCTTGCACATCTCCATCCCAAGACAAATGTGTGTGCCAAATTTCATGAGCATTGCTCGAAAAATGAGGAAGTAGTTCAATGCGCAAGATTTCAACCTGATTTATTGCCATGATATGCCGTTACCATGGCAACAGAGTTTCCAACACATTCAAAAAATATGTCTTGCACATCTCCATCCCAAGACCAATGTGTGTGCCAAATTTCATGAGCATTGCTCGAAAAATGAGGCAGTAGTTCAATGCGCAAGATTTCAACCTGATTTATTGCCATGATATGCCGTTACCATGGCAACAGAGTTTCTGACACATTAAAAAAACATGTCTTGCACATCTCCATCCCAAGACCAATGTCTGTGCCAATTCCATGAGCATTGCTCGAAAAATGAGGAAGTAATTCGATGCGCAAGATTTGCAACAGACCGACCGACTGCCTGACGGACCGACCGCCCGACCGCCCGACCACACGCTGATTCCTATATACCCCCTTCAAAATTTGTTTGGCGGGGGTATAAGAACTGTTATAAGCTACTGAAATCCTTGCATCTGATTGGCTGAGAGCAAATTTGTTACAGAACTTTAATGAAACAGGGCCCAGGTCCCACCCAGCTGAGCTGTGTTAATGATGAGGAATCTAAACCCATTGGTGACTAAAGTTGAGAAAATGTAGAGGTATCTTGGATTAAACACTTGGCTGGGGATGCAAAGGTTATGGGCTCAAACCTCAGCACGGCATCAATGTCCTTTAAGCAGGAAATGAATCCACATTTGCCACTCTCAACCCAGGTGTAGAAAGTGGGTACCTGGTAGGAATATCCTTGAAATGCACTGTGCACTGATAACAGTTGCTGAAGCTAAATGAATGCTGGGATAATTATTTCCAAAGCTCTTTGAAAGTGCATTAGGAAATAGGGATGTCATATCATAATGAACTAGATGCACTATGCAGGAACATGATATTAATATCATTATTATTAAAGCAGAAAAATTCTTTGTTTTATAGAGCCCATATTATAGTATTGACAGTAAAAAGGATATTGGAATAAATACTTGTTGAATATAATGATGCTAATCTGAATTTATAGAGCGCTTACCTTCTGTAAGCTCTTGAAAGATATTGACCTGGTTGTCGGCAAATGAATATTGTTGCATATTGTTCCATGTGCATCAAAATACACAAGTCCCGGATATTCTTATAGTCTAGTATTACAGTCCTTCCAAGATTTCAAATGAATGTTAATCTAAGTATATGTATATGAAAGAAACTCCAAATTGAGGCTTTTGGTCCAATCTGTCCACACCAAAATGTCAGTTGGAAATCTCTGAATTACTTCAGGTATACAGCATATTCTAACTCTGGAAAATTGTGAAATCTAAAGAAGTTCAGTTCTTTAGGCAACATCATGTTTTGTTACACTTTTCTGCACAGCAAAGAATGTAGATTTAAAACCTCTCAATTTATCTTCTCTTACCTTCATTCTCCTTTAACCCTTTCGAGACAATTGGCCACATTTGATTTGATTTGATTTTATTTTATTTTATTTAGATTCCACATTTACAATGAAATTACAACAATATGTACAAATTACAAACACTGCAAAAACAGAGAATACATGGATATGACATAGAAAGGTGACAAAAGGATAATGTGGAGGGATCTACTAAAAAGCTTAGCTTGTGTGATGTAGACCCCCTAATCGAATAATGATACAATAATATAGGTTTTTTAAAAACATGATTTTGAGCTTTGGCTCAATAACTTTTGATTCAGAGCCCTAAAAAATATACCAGATGCATGAGTAGAAAGAGCAAAAAATTCTGCACACACTGTGTCCATTTTTGTTGAATGACCACATTGCGTTTGATGCCAGGAATTTCAAAAAGAAGAATAAGCTTTAAAATCCTTAAATTGGCAACACATTGAGAGGTTCAAAATAATTGTTTTTTGTCAAAATTGGCAATTTTTTTCAACCTTTCAACAAAGTTTTTAACCATGTACTTGTTTTCAAAGACACTACATTTTATAAGAACCATGTAACATTAAAAGAAAATATTTTTGTTGCCAATTTGAAGAACAAAATGTGATCAATTCAGCTCTTAAATAAATCCTGTCCTGAAAGGGTTAAAATCTGTCTCTCCTCCTTCAATTGCTAACTTCTAATATTATTATTTTTTTTTTACCGTTTTCATTCTCTTATCATTATGTTCTTCTCTGTTTCTTCTCTTTTTCCTTCTCTACATATATATTTCATCCTCTTCTTCTAAAGATGCTTTTCAAATTTTCATAAAATATTTCTTATTTGTCATTTTTCCAATTAATACCACTGATTTTTACAGTTATGATTCACTCAAACAAAATGGTATGGCACTTTTGGTGGTAATGATTTACTTCACCTGGGCCCCATATTCATAGAACCATACTAGGCCTAGCTGGCAACTAGCTATGTACTGTAGCCTCTGCAATTAGTTGACAACGAGCTTAGTAAGGTTTTATGAATATGGGCCCTGATTGCAAAGAAAGCAAAGTATATACAGTGAAACCTGTCTATAAAGACCACTCAAGGGAGACTTGGTTTCAAACCCGGGAACTCCTAGGTTACGAGACCACCGCTCTATCACAGAGCCATCACGCTTTTGTTCTTTCACAACTTTTTTCCTCCTCTTGGTATTAATAGGACAAAATGGACATTAGAGGTAATAGATGTCAAATGAGAGGAGAAGATCATGATTAATGTAACTGCCATTTCTTTAACATTCTCTAGGCAATTAAAAGGAAAAAAAAAGAATTAGTGCTAACAAATGAGCAATCGGCAATGTAAAAGGACATTTAGATACATTATGCTGGCTATAACCTCGGAATCAATAATGATAAATATAGCTTATCTCTCCAAATCACACATATTCTGATACTCAAAAGAATTGGCGCCAATAAATGAGCAATCAGCAATTTAGCAAAAACATTTTGACACATGTTTCTGGCTATGAACCAGAAAGCAATGATGGTGAAAATAGCTTTTTGTTCCAAATTGAACACATTGCCATTCTTCAAATTGCAAAGTACATCCATGGGACATGAAAATGAGCTTAATATCCTTGCTACACAAGGATTTCATCCATGGACTATTGTTCGCAGAACTGACGAGAGAGCCTTACCAGCTCCACGCAAGACTAGACACAATCGGCGCTAAAACAATAGAGATTAACAGCAGAGGAGCAATTAAGTGAAAGGGACTCGCGTTGGTGTGCAATATGGCGGTACGGATTCGCTGTTCACCCACCCATTATTTTAATTAGTATGAAAATGGATTGCCGATTTGAATGTAATGATAATTGTTTCTGAATCAGTCACCAATCAAGGTTACACACACTTCCCCAGATGAGATTGGTTTTAGGGTGAAGTACAGTGAAAGCAAATGTGTCAGGTAGTCGATGGACAATATCAAAAGTTGAGATCTAGAAGGGCATTAAAGATAAAGTTAAGTACCGGTCAGGCGATAACAATGTAAAAGAAACTGTCCGGCAGTAATTGGGAAAGGCTGATTATGAAGTACATAAGAATTGGTGCATACTGTGAGGTTTGGGTCCTTTTGGAACCACAAAATGAGGAGAAATTAACTTAATCTTGTTGAAAGTCACATGCACTGCACACAGAAATAGGTATATGGGACTACACACACGTAGGCCATGAATGTTTGGTCCAAACATTTCAGCCGTTTTTCGTCATACGGTTATTTCAAATACGAGGGCATCTGGAGAGCAATCCTTTTCAGTGGACATTATGACATTCTTCCAAACTGACATAAAAAGAATGAGAAAGTAAACTGCCAGATGACTTTGGTTCGGGGTAAAGTACAGTGAAAGCAAATGTGTCAGGTAGTCAATGGATGATATCACCTGTTGAGGGCCAGAGGGGTGTTAATCGTCATATCTTTAACCCTTTCAGGACAGGAATTATTTCAGGGCTAAATTGATCACATTTCGTTCTTCAAATTGGCAACAATTATATTTTTCTTTTAGTGCTACAAGATTGTAATAAGGGGTAATGTCTTTGAAAACAATATACATGGTTAGGAATTTGTTGAAAAGTTTTAAAAATTGCCAATTTTGATGAAAAAACAATGATTTTGAACCTCTCAATGTGTTGCCAATTTAAGGATCTCAAAGTTCATTCTCGTTTTTAAAATTCCTGGCATCAAACGCAATATGGTCATGCAATAATAATGGACATAGTGTGTGTAGAAAATTTTGCTCTTTCTCCTCATGCATCTGGTATATTTTTTAGAGCTCTGAATCAAAAGTTTTTGAGCCAAACCACAAAATGTGGTCAATTGTCTTGAAAGGGTTAACACAGAGTTAATGCCCTTCTGGCTCTCAATGGGAGAAAAGATCTGTTGAGAGCTAGAAGGGCATTACGTAGTAAACTTTGCCAGATGATATTGGTGTAAGGGGAAAGCACCATGAATGCAGGTTTCAGAAACATGTCGGGTACTGATGGGAAATATGGTCTGTTAAGAGCCAGTAGGGCGTTATCTAATATACTTTTAAATTGAATGAAAGCCTGTCTGTCTCTGAGCAGAAAATATTATCCACTGTCTGCTGCCTTTCACTTACCTTCAAAGTAGGAGCAATATTTGTTTAATATTGAATGGCCTTGTGTCCCACGAAAGAAAAGCCATGCAATATTATTATTAATTGTATGAAACCTAGTTCCTCAATTTTCATCATTACATGTCCTTTATGTCCTTGTATTAACTTTAACATTAAACAGAGGTGGAAAAACACTATTTTGTCCTTACTCAAGCATCTTGCAAGGGCTGCAGGCATACATGTACATCCTTTGTCTTCGATTTTGTGTATTTAAATGCGTATTCACTTTTCTAAGCGTAGCGCGCACCCCAAACCATGAGATATGGAGATATATTGCACGGTCATCCAGTTACTTTTTCACAAACCATGATGAGATATTGTTTTAAAATTACACGGTCATCCGGGTACTTATGCGCAAACCATGAGATACACCGATTTTTCTGGTTGGCTGAAAACACTTTATACAAATAATGATAATGTTTATGTGCCTAAAATACACATTTTGATAAGAAAAGTATTCACGCTTGACAAATGCATACTCATTGTTATACTGTCTGCTGAAAGCAAGAGAGGTGTTAACTCATATCCTCACACTGATATCTTCTACATGTTTGTTTTGTTTTTCTACAGTTTTTATTCTTTTTAAACACAAAAAGCAAAATCGTGTGTGCTGATGTAACGAAATTCCAAAGGAAATTGGTAGTAATCATCACAAGACAAATGCAGACAGTTCGTTTTCATTAAATGGTCAACAGAGGGCAGCATTGACACTGCAATTCATCACCCATCAGTAATGCAACACACAAAATACTACCAGTATTCCATTCGTGCAGACAGAGGGGAGATATCAACCACACTGTCCTTTTTTTCTTGATAGAGGGTGCTGTTTACTTTTCCACAACAACAGAGCTCTTTTCAGGAAAGACCCACCAAATACATAAACATCACTTCAACCATACACTTTGCAAAAAACTACAGCAATTAGAATATAGCTGATTGAGAGAAATGCACGCATCAGTTTCCTCATCTTATGTGAAGGGTGAAAAGGCAAAGAGTTAAAAATGCGTTGCCAAAATGGAAAAGATATTCCTGTTTAATTTTGGAATTATGCAAGTGGCACACAGTTTGAGGTATATTAGATGTATCCATCTTCTGATGGATCAATCATGTCATGAGATGGTGCTGTTCACCTGCCTGGCACTAGCATAAACTCAAGGCATTTGACTGGAGATGTGAGGATCGGGCATTCAATCCCCAGCACGGCACTTATGCACTTGAGCAAAGCATTTCATCTACATTGCTCTTTTATCGTACATCAAATAAAAAATGAAGTGCTACAGGGCATATTGATACCAGCATGTGCATGTGTGTTTTAAATTTAAAAAAATTTAATAAATAAACTTAAATTGGCAAACATAATTTGTGCTTCTTAAAATCAACCAAATGTATCTTCACTTGCTACCCAAAGAAAATCTTCTGAATTGTTTATCTAACATATAAATATTTTTCAAATGTTAATTAAAATATGGTTCCATAGTAGAATTATAGTTAGAAGTAAAATAAACAATAGTTTGCAAGATTCCTTTCAACTAGAATACAGTGCAAACTCTTAATAAAGAGCTCTGATATAACAAGATTTCTGATATAACAAGGTAATTTTGCTGGTCCCAGGTCTTTATGTTCTTTTGTTATTTTACTCTGATATAAGGAGATTCCTGATGCAACAAGGTAATTTTCATGGTCCCAAGGTCCTAATTATAGTGAGTTTCTACTGTATTATCAATTGTTGCATGAACGGAGACAAACTTAGCTTGGCAATGGTTATGTCAACCTTCAAATATATGGGGGGTGGGGGGAAGGGGGGGGGGCTCCAGAAAGAAAATAGTACCATAGGTAAATTCCCCCAACAAAGGGACCAACAAGGGTAATGAATAAGTCAGTGTATCTTTTCAACTTTTGAAATTGCTTTATCGTCCCAAACTGTTGTGGGGATGCTGCAGCAAAAGCCATATTCCACTCAACTTGGACCAAGGGTAAAACAGATTCCTACAGAGAGCCTGTCGGCTATGAGCAAATATATAATAGAATTCTAGCAACCATCCCTCATAGCATGTTATAATGAAACAGGGTTTCGGGCAATTCCACGGTTACTCAAGTCACATTTCGAGAGGTTTTGAGTTACATCTTAAGCTCCTGTTCTCTTACTACAGGTGTGAGGGAAATGAGTTTAACAATGCACACATAATAGAGTACCTAAAGACAGTATCAAAACTTCAGAAGAAACAGAAGAATACTTTCTGCCAACCCTGCAAATGTTCAGTTACTCACATTACATTATCAAAAAACAAAAATGTAACACGAGTAACCAAGCAATTGCAAGGTTAGCAGACAGTAACCATAGAATTGCCCTTCTTATCTTCAATTAAATGGGACTGCCAAAGTGTGTACTTACATATGAATGAGCACAACAGCCAGTAGGGTCCAAGCCACAGGTTTGAAGACAATGTTGTGACTACTAGGATGGAATGTCCTCACAAGATCAGTGATCATTGGATTGACCTCATGAACAGAGAGCTGGAGTGAGACAGCAATGCCTGGCAAACTGCAAAATGAAGGAAATTATCATGTTAATGACCAAAAAATGACTTAGAAGAGAATTAAAGGGAAATCCAACCTTAATAGCAAGTTACTTTGAAAGAAAGAAGAAAAATCAGAGAAGTAGATTGGTGAAAGTTTGAACGAAATCGGACAAGGAATAAGAAAGTTATGAATTTTGAAAGTTGTTATCACTATACATATGGGAATTTCAAATTGGCCGAATAGGTAATGTCACTGTGATGTAGCTGTGGACAACACACAAAATGACTAAAATGTCACTTTTATTTCAAAATGCATTACTCAGTAGGATCTTTTCGTTCATGAGGACCTATAACAATATGCTATCTCCAATATATTTTGAGTACTGCCCCGAGGATAAAAGCGCCTCGAAGAAAACCGCAAATTAATGATATTTTTGTGTACGACAAATGGGAGAGTTGTCCACAAACATGTCACAATTGAATCACCAAATTGCCAATTTGAGATTCGCATAGATGTAGTGATCTCATTTTTCAAACATCCATAACTTTCTTATTCCTTGTCCGATTTCTTTCAAACTTTCACCATCCAGTTTTTCTTATTTTTCTGCTTTCACACAAATCATCTCATTACCAAGGCTGGAATGCCCTTTAAAGATAAAGTTGAGTTCTGGTCATGGACGTGCATTGAGAGAGAAACTATCTCAAAGCAATTGGGACAGGTTGATCATGTCTACATGAGAATTGTTTTATACTGTGAGGTTTTGGAATCATCAAAATGATAAGAAATTGACCCAATCTTGCTGAAAGGCACATGTACTGTACACAGAAATGAGTATGTGGGAATGCACACACAAGTGGCATGAATGTTTGGCCCGAACATTTCAGCTATTTCTCCTCATATTTCAAATATGAGGGCATTTGAAGAGCTATCCTTTTCAGGGGACATTTCTACTAAGATGTTCTTCCAAGAACGAGAAAGCTCATAAATTATTTTTCACCTCTCCTAGAACTCAACCTCCTCTTTAAGCCTGATTGACAATAAATGTTTTTTTATAAAATCAGAAAAATCACAGGAAACATGGAAGAAAAACCTTTAATCTCTCATTTTGATATATTAATCTATTTAAAATTGGAGAGAGAATCAATCTTACAGTAGCAAAGCAAAAAAAAAAACTCCTTTGAAAAATATTTTCTACACTGATTATATTCTGTTACATCACAAGGAAACCTCATGCAGACTTTACAAGAAAGCTACCTTCTACAGTAGTTATTCACATGACAAATATTTCAAGCCTGATTCAATAATGAAACAAACCATTTTAATAAAATATTAACTCTTGAAAGTGCACTTTTTACACTGTTCAAAAACTTCTTGGCACAGAACTAAAATTTTAATAACAACCTTCTGGTTTTAGCAGACAATATGAAAAAGTACTTACATTTTACTCAGCCTGTCCAGTAGGATCTTACGTCTGATGGTCACCTGTGCTCTGGAATCCACAGGAGGGAGCCCTTCAGTCCTGTCAATGGGATTTGCTGGAGGCTGTCATGTGACATACAAAGAAAAAACTGGTTAGAGGGAAATCAAACTTCAATAACAAGTTGCTATGAAGAATAGCTTAAAATTGGATGAATAGACTGGTGAAGATTTGAATGAAATCAGATAAACAATTAAGAAAGTTAATAACATTCTTTTTTAAACCGGGACGACTATATACATTGTAATTTCAAATTGGCAAATTAATATGCCCCAGTGATGTAATGTGAGACGAATCTCCCATTGTGTTCAACACATAAAATAACTTTGGTATAATGTCTCCAAATATTTTGTTGAGAAGGACCCTTTCTTGGCTGTACAACATATAACGATTTGCAATTCTTATTAAGGAGTACAGCTGAGAAGGAAAAGTTACATCTTTTATATTGTAGTGCACAGAAAAGTGGAAGAGTTGTCCCAACTACATCACAGTCAAATGGCCAATCCAATAATTTATAATGATAAGAGATCTTAGATTTTATAAATTCATTCATTTCTTATTTGTCCAAAATTTTGAAAATCTGACAATCCATTTCTCTGATTTTTCTGCTTTCAACCAATCCATCTTGTTCCAAAGGTTGAATTGCCCTCTAAACATTACTTTTAAACATTGTAGAGAAGAATTGCAGGAGCTGAGTGATAAGAGCTGTGATCTTGTAGCGAGGAGATTCCCTCTTTACAACCAAGTCAGTGTGCTAATGCCCTGGGACAAGGCTTCTTGGTTTTTTTAGGCAACATGATTTTTCATATGCACAGAAAAATGATAAATACCAGATAAACCGAGTTCAATTCATTATTTATGACTACTTTTGAAGAGGGCAAGTTCTTCAAAAAGTAAAACTGGGTAATATACCTGATTGGGCCTTTCTTGCACTTCTGCTGCAGGTTGGGAAGGAGCAGTCATGTCCCTGCCCATAAAGAACTCCTTTACTTTCAAGGCGTACTGCTCCTCTTCCTCCCTGTGCAGTTGGTTGTAGTCTGGCAAGGGTTTGGATGGCGCAGGAAAGGCTCCCTCTCGTAATTCCTCCCGGTCCAGACGGTCTCCCACCCGCTTCTCAAACTCCTGAAGATCCTTCTTCTCGCTCTCTCTGTTGTTGTCTTCATCAGGACTGGCTACATCAGTGCCGCTTCGTTTCCCTGACATACATGTATATTTCCCATAGATGTGTCTAATTGTTTCTTCAGTTCTCCATTCAAGGAGGCATTGCTGAACATGTTTAAGAATTACAAGCATCGGATTTTCAGCTGCAGGACTCTTCTTCTTTCTCTTCTTTTTCTTCTTCTCATTACATGTTCTTCTATCTTTGGAGGAAACTGTCTGTTCTTGCTGGATTTCATGGCTTTTCTCACTTTTCATATCATGATCATCTGGTTGTACCGTAACACCCCTAAAGTTATCTTTCCTCTTTGATTCCTCTAAAGCAATATCTGTTTCCAAATTTGGACTACTTTTGCAGCCTTCTGATCCAGTCTGAACTGGTTCTATCTGGTTTGTTTGTTGCATTCCATCTCTATGTGAGTTCTCATTGTCTTGCATTACATAGTGCTCACTGACAACATTGCCATCAGAACTGGTCTGAAATGGTTTGCCCTGGCTACGAGAAGATGGATGCAGCGCCTCTGGGGTAACTGCATACTTCACACCTCCTTGTTCCCTACCAACACAATCACTTGAAGAGGGTTCATCAGTAGAACTAGGGACTCCAACATGGCTCCCAGAACCTGCTACTACCTCTTTTCGTCCACTCCTTGCTGGTCCTGCCACTGACTCTGCAATTCTCCTGAGCATATCTTCTCTTTTCTTATCCCCATCTTTCTCCTCCCCATCCACTTTTTCTTTCACATTGTCTAAACTCAATCCTGAGACACCAGTGTGCAGTCCTTCCTCTTCTGTGACGGCGCCCTCTGCTGTGCGCTCTTGGATAGTGTTCACCTCTGGCGATGTGATCTCTGGCTTCAATGGGATTTCATTTTGAGGCTTTAGTCGTGCATCAGCCACTGCATTTGTGTCATGCTCAAACAGCTTGACTGGGGGCATGCTGGAAGAAGAAGAAGAAGGTCAAATCAAATTAATAGTACATCATCTTCAGATTTGGTAGTGAAATTGAATTTTAAACAAAACTACCGCAAAGTCATTCTTAACTGTTATTATGCAGTAAATTAGTTACAGTGGAACCTCGTTACAACAAACTCACTGGGAACACGGAAATTATCTTGTTACATCCAAACCTTGTTATAACAGGGTTGAAAAAGACAAAAGAATCCAAAGAGGTGGGACCAGTAAAATTACCTCGTTATAACCAGAGTTTGTTACAACAGTGTTCTTTATAACGAGGTTCCGCTATACTTGTTTTGTCCCCCTTTTTTTCTTCTTTTGCTTATCAGGTTGAGACATTTTTTTTCAAAGGTATAATGCACTATACAAGAACTGTTATTAGTGGACCAGCAAATTGGAAACAAACAACAACAAAAAACTTGTTGAATGCTGCCTCGTTCAAAAGCCCAAAGACGTAGCACTATGGAACTATGCATTTTCTAGACAGACCTACTATAATTGACTCAATTCTCTCATCTTCCTCTGGTTACAGCTATTGAATGTTTATTTTCTATTTCAAATTTCATTGGCAGATATAATTCATAAGAAGTCTTGAAAGCCAATTAAAAGTCTCCTGGATACTGTGAAAATCTCCTGGATATTGTGAAAATTTCATTTTTCCTCATAGCAAGAACTTGAAAAAATAAAATCGTGGGTTCTCACGGGGAATTGGACACCAATCAGGTATTCATATGATAACAGATGTTATATAGATCACTGAAAGGGATTTTATTTTTACTCCTATACAGGTCTTACATAATGTGGTCACCACCAAAGTATTTCATTAAGATCAGCCCTTGGGAGTCAGGAGGAATGTTTATCAAAATAAAAAGGTCCTCCCGAAGCAATTGGAATGCTCTCGTATGTCTGGCAATCCCGAATGGGATGATGTCCCAGGACTTTCTTCTACTCTCTTTGCTATGTGGGAGACTTGTTTGAAACAGTGTGGATACCTCAGTGATGTCAAACAAAATCCTTATGAGAACTCATGATTATGTGTCTTCTCCTGAGGGGGGAAAGGGGGGGGGGGTGCTCAGAGGCAACAGGGAGTGAATCCCCCTTTTCAAAGCAATATATATCTTACCGTTTATGATCCCTCGTCCACAGCGGTTCATCATTGAGTTGAGTTTGGTAGTACTTATAAGCTTGGAAACACCTCTGACTGCAAAAGTTCTATTTTGAATAATGCAGAGAAAGCAAACAGATGGTCAGATTAACTTGGGTTCTCACTGGCAATTTGAAACCATTCCTGTTTCCAAACAATAACATATATCATAGATTATCATAAGTAGACTTCACTTTATGACTGAAATGTCTTTTGTAATACGCATTTAATTCACCCACTTCACTAAAAATGCCCCCGCAAGGACAATTTATCATAATGAATTATTTATCCGAACCAACCTTAAAGGTAATGGACAACATTGTCTATTGGAATGGTGGGCCAGTAGCAGTTTAAATGATTTTTTTTTCTGCTTGCAGGGTTAAACGGTTTATAATGGCATCAAATGTGAATTCTACCAAGTCCAGAGTGAGCAAACTGTGACTAACTGCAAGTTGGAAACTCGCTCCAGACAAAACTGCAGTTGTCAACAGGTCTAAAACTAACATATACCCAAGAGTCATTGAAACCCAGATAGGTTGCGTAAAGCATGCTCCAGTGAGAATTGCTTCGCTTTCAATTCCCTACACTTACCAAATTCCCAACTTCAACCCTGGACCAAACTCAATACAGTGGAACCTCGTTATAACAAACTCCTTGGGACCATTGAAATTACCTCTTTATATCGAAACCTTGTTATATCAGGTCTAGAAAACAACAGAATATAAAGAAACGGGACCCGCAAAATTACCTTGTTATAATGCGCGTTTGTTATAACAGTGTTCTTTATAACGAGGTTCGACTGTACCAAACCCTGACTCTACCCCGACACACCACCTAAAACCCAATTGTAACCCTAACCCTAAGCCATAGCAATGAGGGGGTTCACAGATATCGTCTGCGCTTGCACGAATCTCCGATAACGACTTCCGGGGTCAGGTCAATTGTATATAGAATGCTCCGTCAATGTCTGATCGAAGTGCTCAACCTGTGAACGTGCAAGACTATGAATTTGTGTCAGAAAAAGTCTCGCTGTATATTTCTTCTTCTTAATTCATTTCTTCTCCTTCTCATTGGACATAATATGAGTAGCTATTACTATGACTTTAATTGAGATTTTTTTACTAGAAAGTTGCAAAAACGGATTGTGCATTTAAAACCTTGCTTTATGACACTACTAACATGAAATTTAATGCGTGAGACTGATCAACAGAAACGAGGACTTCTCTCTGACGTGAAAGTGGCAGGTTTCTTTCTCTCCGAAAGTTCTTCAACTGTTCCATATTCGAAAGTCTAATATCATCTATAGACACCTTCAAATCATCATCCATATTTTCTGATCAAATGCGGCGCAAAAACTTGAAAACAATACTCAAATAAAATACATCGACCGTCAAACAAAGAGATATCAATAGAGTTTACACTCATTACGTAAGTACTCCCCCCCCCCCCCCCCTGCACGCACCAAGTCGTCCAGCATTCATCTACAACTGACCCCTGACCTAATGACGTCATAGACGTCCGGTCGATAACTGTAAAACCCCTTATTGTCACCAGAGCGAATGTTGGATCATCACCTAAAACCCTAAAGGAGAAACCTATTAAAACCATGCTTTTGTGGCCCTAGATGACAACTCAAAGTCTCAAAAACTATTGTTAGGCCTACTGTTTACTATATATACAAACACCTGAAAGGAATTTTTAAAATGTGCCTACCTTTCTCTCTGTGATGTCAAAGACCTTTTTGCTCTTAAGAGAGATATGGTACTGTTGTCTAGGAATGTTGGTCAGTTTGTTGGTACACAATGGATACCCACATTGCTTCTCTATGGCCCTCTCCACAGCTACATCTTCAAACTGTTTACTGGTGATGTATTTACCCTGAAAGATACAACACAATGGAAAATATGGGATAGATATAAATAATGTACAGTTCTGGTAGCCAAACGAAAACTGGAATGAAAAGTGTTAAATATAGTCTTATATTGCTCTTCAATTGTATTGAAAGATACATGTGCTAAGTAATTACCGTATTTTCCAGCATAAAGACCGCGTTATTTTCACCCAAAATATGATTGCAAAGTCTGGGTGCGGCCTATAAGCAACAACAGACAAAAATAAACTTCCTCCAAAACCCTGGTCTAAACTACAGTATTGGAATCGACGGGACTAATCTACAGTGAGCCTGTGCTCTATATCTATCAATGTAATTATCTTTCAAGTATTGAAATATTTTCATTCATAAATATATCATTCAGAACTAATAACTAAATATCTCATTAATATAATTACAAGCACGGCCTCGTACAGTCTTCCGAGGTTGACAAAGCACTCGTACAAAGCTTGATTGAGCTTGAGTAACGTGCTGAAATCAGCCTCAAAAAATACCTGAATTTTCTTCCCAGGTCGATTTTATGATACTATCAAAGAGGCAAAAGTATTTTCTGTACTATGAGCTATTGTGATGGACGTTACAGCACTACATAGGCTCTCTGTAGGTATTAATTTGTCTTTTGAGCACATCCCTCGTATGTGTAGAGATCGATGGCACCCCACCACCTCCGCGCTATTTCAGCGCGGTCGTATCCTCGCAGGATCCTTCGCGGAGATGTGTGTATTTTGTATGGAGAACGGACAGTTATCGCAGGGGATTTTCATAGCGCACGTGGGGTGCGCGTTATCCTACATTGTAGGTCATGGCAAATATCTTAAAAGAGAAGATAGGACACTCCCCCTATTTTTATGTAACGGAAGTGGCCTCATGCGGAAGGGCGTCCTTCCCCTGGCCGTTACATCGGACCTTGTACAAAATTGGGAGAGTGTCCTATCTTCCTTTTACGATCTTTGGTCATGGCAAGGACATGTTTTAGCCTGCAAATCATTGTGACAACGTTTTCAATTTCCTCTTCGAAACCATCATGCTGTATATTATGTATTTTTCTGTCTTTCGAAATCACTTAGGGAACTTTTGATGGAATATGCACCATGTAAGATATCTCTTCACAATTTTTTAGAGTTGTGGAAACATTTCCTTTCCAATTTTGTTTGTGATTGAGCCTCAATTTTCGAGTTGCCGTCACGGTTGATAGCAGGCATGTGAGTGAGGTAAGAAAAAAAAAGAGGAAAATAAATTAGTGACATTGCGAGGGAGCGGAGCAACGGGGGGTGGGTGTGGGAGGGGGGACACCCCCCTCCCACGGTAGGGAGCTTTGCAGTTTTTGAACTTGAAATTGTGCAATCTGGTGCATACCAAGAGAGGAAATTCAGGCTTAGGATTAACTGTATCTGGGTAGGTGTGTTATGATTTGATAGATAATTAATTATAATAATTATATTTTTCTTGAAAAACACAAATAAGTGACACACTAATAAATTTGCACGCTAACACAAATACACACACATATTATTGTATTAAGTATCAAACATTTACACTCACAGTTCCAAATTACTTCAGTTTTTAATATGGTCCTCACAGACTATATGCTTTTCCTACTTTTCTTGTTTACTAATACTAATCTCTTTAACGAGAGGGTCTTTCTTGTCAATTGATGCCTTATCATCACGCGAGCCCCGCTCCACATAATTTTGATCCTTGGAAGTAGAAGCCATGATTTAAGTTCCTCTTGTGAAGTTCACATCAGTAAATAAACAATTCAAAACAAGTACCAAGATGGTGCATAACTGTGTTGGAAACGCGGAAGAAATTTATCCAAACGAACTCGAAGTCCCGCTCGAAGTACCACTCGAAGACACAGCTAGCAGCTAAAGCAACTTGACCAACGCCGCGCGATACATGCGAGACCGGCTATCGCCCCCAGAGCTTCCCCGTGCCACTCGATTGCTAGCCCGGCGCGGCTGCTTAGCAGTGCACTGCTAGGCCGCCACGCACTGCAGCGTGAAACCAGAATACCGGATTGGATAGTCTCTATTACCAGGCGTTTTTAGACATGAATAATAATTGCTCGTAATGAGCAGCTCAAAATACGTTTATATTTTGACAAAAAGCATGGTACGAGACTAGACCGTGTTTTTCATTACCCAGAAAGTAAAAAACGCGGAAAGTGAAAAAAAGACGCGAGAAAATGATTTTAATAAAGCGGAAATTCGCGTAAACGCGGAAATTTCACATGCCTGTGATAGTTAAACTTTTATAGTTGCGAAACTGTGCACTTACCATAGTACTAGTCTACAACAATGTACTTCTTTTCGAGCAGTATGTTTCATCAGATTCTCTTCATCTTTTTAAATTCTTAATGACATATTTAGCAAACACATCTAGGAATAATTGTCTTCAAAAATTCAATACAGTAAAAAGTTTGGCCCTCGTTTTTTTGTTGTATGATTTTTTTGGGGGGGCAACATTTCTTATGCTTGAGATTTTTCCCCATATTTTTTTTTTTTTCAAATGAGTTGTCAAAGTTGGTGTGCGGCCTTTGCGGCGGTGCGGCCTTTAAGCCAGAAAATACGGTAGATAGATCTTCTATCCAAATGAATTTTGTGTACATCTTAATATAGAGTTTCTGTCAATATAAACCCATTTCAGATGCACAACTTTTTCTGAGAAAAATGCAGCAACAAATAAAAAACACAAATAATGAAGAAGAAAAGTTTAACAATTTATCCCTTGAAAAGCTCCTACCCTGTATGGATGTTCATACAGCTAATAATACAGGTACTTACACAATCTTCAAAGAAGGACTCAGAGATGGAGTCTTCCAGGAGACGCTCCACAATCTTCATGGCCCTTCTCTCACACTCCACTCGTTTCCTTGCTGCCTCCAGCAGTTCTTCTTTCCTGCGATACATTGAAGAAAATCATGTCAGAATAGTTTCAATATTCTAAATTCCTCATAGGTTTTTTGAATGTGAAAACACAGTTACAGTCCTTGAAGTGAACTCAGGGTTCTTGCCACTCAAACTTATGTGGGACTGTGTTGCAAATTCACTGCTGCACTACATGTAGTGTAAAAACAGACAACAAATTCGTTTGAAGCAAGATTTAATTTCCTTGAATTTGCTAGATTACCTGATTCAGGGACTCTGAATCATATCTAGACAAGAGAACACCTTTCCAATCATGGCACTAATTCTGTTTGCGCATCGACACAACCTTCGGTGTCAGAGAGTTTTTGGGGACAGATGCAACCCTTTAGACATATATGACAATGCAGAGCTCATCAAAACATATTGTCTTCCAAGACCCATGATTCACCATCTCTGTTAACTCATTGATGAGGATGTGAAGCACCCCCGGGGGGGGTCTGTCCTCATTGCAAGGGGGGTATCAGGCGCGACCAAAAAATCACGTAAAAAGGGTTGTTTTTCAAGATCGGGCACGTTACGTACGTAACGTGAATAGGGTCTCAAAATCACCAAAAAGCAAGAAAAAGGGTATCTTTTTCAAAGTGATGATTTACGCATTTAGGGTCATATAAAATCAACTTACGTACTTAGGGTCATTCAACACTAAAACAAGTTAAAATCACCATTTTTAGCTGAAGCTAACGTCATAGCCTGTTTTGCATAAATCAACATAAACTGGATCATTATTCGCGGGCTAACTCGGCACTAGGGCGAACTCGGCCTTGGGGGGAAATCGCGCACAGAGTTGAATTGATCGCAAAGTACTTGTGTTGAGACGGTGTTAGCGTGGACTTAACTCTTGAAACACAGTCGCCTCGCAGTGCCGAGTTCGCCCTAGTGCCGAGTTAGCCCGATCCCCAGGCCATACGTCAAACAAACAACAACAAAAACAAAAAAAAAAAAAAAAAAAAAACATCGGGCCCTGGACCTTGGAGCGAATTCTTGTCGTGGTCGTGGTAAGTTTACATAAAATACTTGGTATACTTTTTCGTGAAGTGTTTCATTATTACTTATCCTATGCCTCACTGACATCTTCCATAAATGAAATTGGTGAATTAATTGCCGGTTCTCAACCTGATCAAGGGCCTCATGCAAGGAAAGTAAAATGTTTTTACTTGCTTAGGGTATAAAAAATTGTTGTTATTTGCTTAGGGGTAGGAAAAACTGGTTATTACTTGCTTAGGGGTTTACAAAAAATGATTACTTACTTAGGGTAGCAAATTACACGTAATGATACTTATTTAGGGTGTATTTTTTGCATCACGTTAATACTTGTTTAGGGTGCTTTTGGCGAGTCTCTGGTCACGCCTGATACCCCCCTTGCAATGAGGACAGACCCCCCCGGGATGTGAAGCACCCTACTCGTCGTTCCCAAGTGCTTCTTGTGTCCCTTCAAGTGAAGATGGAACTTTGTTTCTTTGCAACAGGAAACTTCCAGAATGTAACTGGCGACCTGCAAGGACTCAGTAAGGTGTCTGTAAGTCGAGTGGTTTGGGATGTTTCTCGAGTCCTTGTAACACGAGCGAATGAGTACATCCACTTCCCGAACGACAGAGCTAGCCTTCCGAACTTAGTCAATGCTATAGACTACACCCATGTTCAAATTAATTCAGGAAGACCATAGGGTTAAATAACAATTTATGCATAAAATATTGCTTCCATGTCCTCTTTTTAACCTAGTCATTAATACCAATGGTAATGACTAATAATAATAATAATGATAAAGGATGGGTTTATACAGCGCATCGTAGACTATACAGTATCTCTATGCGCTTAACAATGTAAATGCAACTGATTACAAAAGACAATTTTGTGGTTCAATTACAATGCAAATAAAACAAATGACAAAATTTACAATTTCATGGTTCTACATTATGATGATAAAACCATAACAAAATCTAAGAATGAAATCAGATAATTTCTTAAACTTATTATTACTAGAAAGATAACAAATATTTCATTAAAATTACAATTTGGTAACAGAAATGTACCAACATTACATCTATACAAGGTACATGTAATTACAGAAAAATATATTGATATATAATTAATAAGAAATCAAACCTGAAAGCGGACATTCAATTTAAAACAAGTGCATAAGCAATATTGTGTCTCGCCCACTCGCGAAAATAACATGAATGTACCCCAAGTGCACCTATCACCCAAGTTTGGTTGCCATTGCAGCAACATGTCCAGAGTTATGTGTCATAAGAGAGTCTTGCAGGTAAACTTTAACATATGACCTCAAATGACCGTTGACCTTATCATGTGACCTCCGACGGCACCATAACATGAATGTAGCCCAAATACATCTATGACCCAAGTTAGGTTGTAAGCCAAGCAACTGACGTGAAGTTATTTGTCAAAAGAGAGTCTTGCAGGTAAACTTTAAAGGGCAATCCGACCTTAGTAATAAGATGATTTGTGTGAAAGCAGAAAAATAAGGATGGTGAAAGTTTGAAAGAAATCGGACAAGGACTAAGAAAGTTATTGATTTTTGAAAAATGAGATCACTACATCTATGCGAATCTCAAATTGCCAATTTGGTGAGTCAATTGTGACATTTTTGTGGACAACTCTCCCATTTGTCGTATACAAAAATATAGTTAATTTGCGGTTTTCTTTGAAGCGCTTTTACCCTCGGGGCAGTACTCAAAATATATTGGAGATAGCATATTGTTATAGGTCCTCATGAACGAAAAAGATCCTACTGAGTAATGCATTTTGAAAAAAAGGGACAGTTTAGTCATTTTGTGTGTTAGAGCGAATGGGGGAGTTGTCCACAGCTACATCACAGTGACATTACCTATTTGGCCAATTTGAAATTCCCATATATGCATATAGTGATTATAACTTTCAAAAATTCATAACTTTCTTAATGCTTGTTCGATTTCGTTCCAACTTTCACCAATCTGCTTCTCTGATTTTTCTTCTTTCTTTCAAAGCAACTTGCTATTAAGGTTGAATTTCCCTTTAACATATGAAAAGAGAGTCTTGCAGGTACTCTTTAATATATGACCTCAAATGACCTTTGACATCATCATGTGACCTCCGACAACACCATAACATGAAAATACCCCTAGTGCTTCTATCACCCAAGTTTGGTTGCCATTGCAGCAACAGTTGCCAAGTTATGCGTCCTAAGAGTCGTGCAGGTAAAATACATCTACAGCTTATCTGAAGATAACCTTGTACTCCAGACTAGCTTTTATGGGTGAATAGGCTTCATTAGCTTTTGTGTGTATCAACGGGCCCTTTTCCAGTCTAGACAATTTATACATGAGAGGAAAATAATTATTTAAAATTTCATTTTCAATTCTGAATCCCCAAATTTGTGGCACAGTAGAAGAGTTGAAGAGTCCCTGAATCAAGTAATCTAGCAAATTTAAGAAAATTAAATCTTTCTTAGAGCAATTTTGTTGTCTGTTTGTGACTGCTGCAACAGTGAATGTTGGACACAGTCCCACATAGGCAAGGGCCTATGAGTGGCCCGAATATAAACTTTTCAATTTCTACATTTGCCATGTTTGCACGAATATCGAAACTTTGAAAATCCTTGGCGGAGGGGGGCTGCGATGTTTACTTTATCTTTAATAATATGAGAAATCATGGATCAAATATCATTCCTAAAAACTAAACTAAACTATATTAAAAAAAATGTTCGATAACTTATCAAACAAATATGCGGAGGCTTTCGAAATCGGAAGACGTAGACTGCCGAATTCTGAGTTGGCCCGAACTGATGCACTCACACTTATGCGAGGTTAACATATTACTGATGATGACAACAACAAAATGAATATGTGGGGACATATGTGTGAGATGCCGTACTATTAGTGGAGGGAAGCTACGTTAAATTTACCCTTTCTCATCTCTTTGAAGGTTCGATTTTGCCCTTTTCTCTGGTTTCCCCAACGATGTTGCCATCTTTGAATATATCAGCTTCTCAGGCTATGTAGGTTGGCGAAAGACCACAGCTAATGTCGTTTTTTCTCCGTTATTTCACAACAAAACAAGAGAACCGCATTTTCAAATGGGCGCTGACATCTTGGATCGAAATAGTTGTGCTGACCTATAGCGATAGAGGGAGTATAAACGCGAACTTCTAGAGATCCCAGCTGACCACAGAACTCCTGCTGAACTTTGCCTACTCAAAGACATTTGCCTTACGAAGAGGCAGGTGCTGTCAAAGGAATACATGGGATTACAGTTCTTTTTAGAACTTATCCAGGACCAGGACACCAATATCAACATTACATTTCACAATTTCTAACACAACTTGCAGGGGCGGATCCAGGATTTTGGGCAGAGGGGTGCCCGAATATCCTCAAATTTGGACATCGATGATCGTGAATATATAATTTCTGTAGATTTATATTACATTTTTTAAACTTGAAATTTGATATTTGGGCGAAAATGTACCCTTACGCCTATGCATCAGGCAACGTGAAGCTTACAATCTGCAGCAGTGTGACCAGCGTTAAAAATGGACTTATGCTAGGGAGCAGCGAAAAATTCTGCTAAATCAAAAAAAAAAAAAAAAAAAAAAGTTATCAGCATTTTTGGGGTGTACTTTTACTCAAAACTTCTCTGACAAGCAACCCCCCCCCCCCCCCCGAATTATGCTAAAATTCTGCTAAATTGCGTAAAATTATGCTAAAAATTATGCTAAATGCTAAAGCGGTCAAAATTATGCCAAAAAGCAAAATTATGCTAGATTCTTCTTCTTCTTCTTCTTCTTCTTCTTCTTCTTCTTCTTCTTCTTCTTCTTCTTCTTCTTCTTCTTCTTCTTCTTCTTCTTCTTCTTCTTCTTCTTCTTCTTCTTCTTCTTCTTCTTCTTCTTCTTCTTCTTCTTCTTCTTCTTCTTCTTCTTCTTCTTCTTCTTCTTCTTCTTCTTCTTCTTCTTCTTCTTCTTCTTCTTCTTCTTCTTCTTCTTCTTTCTTCTTCTTCTTCTTCTTCTTCTTCTTCTTCTTCTTCTTCTTCTTCTTCTTCTTCTTCTTCTTCTCCACCGCCTCCTCCTTATTTCTTTCTTTATATTGCAGTTGCTCTCTTTTTCATCATTCTCTTCCTTTTTCTCTTTTACTTCTTCTCATCCATCTTCTACAGGTAGGCTTCAAAGTCTCTGCTACCACGTACCAACGGCATGACATATTTCGTTCGTTTTAACCCCCCCCCCCCCCCCCCCCCCAGCATGATTGAGTACCGTCACTTAGATCCTATTTTTTTGTCTGGAGCGGCGACTTTAATTGTCTTGACCTTTCTGCCCTGTATCCGCCCCCTGTCCTTTTTGTGCTTTTCACAATGCCACTGATGGGTCAGTTTTATCATTATCATGTCAGTCAGTTAATCACAGTCCTACTCTCTAGTCAAATGCAGGGTTGCTTCGTTTTTAGTTGAATCTACTAGCTCCAAAGACAGTAGAATCCACTCCTAAGTAGTGGTTTAAATTACTCTTTGAGTGAATTCCACAATTTTTCAAGTATATTTTTTTTACTCTGAAACTTAGTGATCCCTATAGTATGTTGTAGAAATGTTGTAGATTAGATTATGAATATTACAAAAAGGCCATCTCACTGCCTGAAGATACAGGGTGACAATAACTTGTCAGAAAATGATTTTGGAATTTTGGCTGTGAGCCTAAATAATTTTGTAATTATGATAATAATAACAATAATTAAACATTTTTGTATAGCGCATAACACATAGGCAAATTTGCATGTCTCTATGCACTTTAAGAATAGAAAACGAGAAATTTATACAAGAAAAGAAAAAGAAAAAATGCACTGGGTTCATGTTTCTGACTATTCATAAGTGGTGAAAAAATATGTTTTCAAAGTATACTGATGAAGGTGTCATAGGTTCCTATAGTTTTGAGTTGTTCTGGCAATTTGGTCCACCAAAAAATGATAGTCAATATCTAACCAAGAAAAAAAAAAGCAAATAAAGCTAAGTCTAAACTGTACAGCTATTTTCAAATGTGCGCGTTTCTATCATAATATTGCTTTTATAGCAAACATAAACATTATTTCTCTTGAAAAGGGAGAACTAAACGATAAATATTCTGCTTAAAACGTTCCAATCTGCCTCTTGAAATATTTTACGATATTTTTTCTATCCTCAAATATTTATAAATATCGAAAGATCTGCTAGAAAGTTTTTTTGAAAATATCTCCTCAATTTATGATGTTTTAAAAGCAATTTTGTTAAATTTTCCTTTGAAACATAATGATGACAGAAAGAATCATTTTTTTTTCATGGTTGAAATTCTGGCAGCCCCCCCCCCCCCTGAACATATATAGATTCGTGGATCTGCTATAGTGGACAGTCATCAGACAATCACTTACACAGACGTAATTTTAGTTATTTCAGGGGTCTAATAAGTAAACAGGTTTAAGGGTATGACACATTGATCGATTTTACCTGTCAAGATTTTCTCATGATCGAATTCTATGGATATATAGAGTTGTGTCTCCAATTATGACCGAAATGATATCGAATCTAGCCAGAATTTCAGCTGGGGCAAATCTGTTTTGTTTTTTGTCTGTTTGTTTGTTGCTGTTTTTTTTTTTTTGGGGGGGGGGGTTTGTATTAAATTGGTTTAATGTCATCATAAACACATCAAACAAGCAGCTAAAGGCTGAAATTGTTCAGTTTACAGGGCAAAAATCCATATAGTAAAATACAACAATAATACATTTATTAAAATATGAGAATATGTATATAAGGTCTAAATCATACATTTAGAAAAAAAAATCATTTGAAATATCAAGTGTGATATTCCAAATGTATCAGCATACTGATTTAAGAAAAATAAAAGAAAAAAAGAAAGAAAGAAGTAATGCATCACATGCATATAGATGCCCTATATGAATCTGTCGTTTATAGATACACGAGTGATACAAGTATAGTGTCGATCCTTAAATCCTTATAAATTTTTTTTTAAATTACATTCATAGTTGAATTCAAAGTAGGGGTAAAGAGAGCTATGAAATGTACATATATTAAAATCATATATTGAAACTCAGAAAGATAAAATTGTATTGAAGATATAAAATTATAAAGCTCAATCTCAAACATGTTAAACAAATTGTACAATGAGAAGATGAAATTAGTGAAAGAATTCCATTGATTCTATAATGGCATCATGAACTGTTTTGAAAAGGAAAATGAAAATACAATAATAGAGTAAAACATCTCTAATATGGTTTAAGTCATAAATCTTTTTCGTATAGACAGGCGATTAAAGAAATTATATCATAGATATTGATATATAATTGCAATATTGCTACAATATTAATGTCAAATGTCAAATAATGAAAATATAGTGGAATACCTATGATATATTTATTACTGGGGTTAAACTTGAAATGAACTAGAATTGCCATGCAGCGCAGGAAATATTTGGTAACAGTTTTAACATATTTTGAGCTTATATCGTTATAGATGTTTACTAATAAAGAAAATGAATTTTGCACATCATAAGAGATAAACAAAAATACGAATAAGAACATACAGATAATACTGAACAGGAGCAGTGACAAGAAACAAAGAATGAATTCCTGAGGATACAACGTCAGACTTTCTTTGTAGTCCTGAACGTTGCAGGATTAAGTTAGAGATTCATTTCTAATATATAGTCTAACAACAGAGGGTATCGCACAGAACTCCTAAAGACAGGAGTTCTGTGGGAGTTCTGTGGGGTATCGTGGAGGAGTGATATACCGCGTATAGTCCGACAGAGGGGGGTGCTGAGAAGATGTGAAGTGCGTAGGCGACGAGAGGAAGACATCAAGGGAGGGGAGAAGATCACGGTGGTTGGAAGAGGTCAATAGACTTCGAGCAAAGGAATCGAGTAACTGACCATGAAATGACAGATTTTTATGTCTATTTTTTTTCCTTATACCTCCATGGTTTGAAGTCAGCTTAAATATTGTGGAATGCAAAAAAAAACAAAAAAAAAAACACACAAAAAAAAACAGCAACAACAACAACAACAAAAAACAACAACAATAAACAAACAACATTATCGTTATATCGTGTCAAAAACCTTTCACTAAATGGATTTCCCCCACAATTTTTTGAAGAATATATTCAATAAAGATTGGATGCGAGAGAGCAAAGCAAAATAATATTTTGGGTACATTATAGGAGGTCCTGATTTTAAGAACACTAATTTTAAAGCATACAAAGTAATGGGAAATCGTTTTTTTTTTTTTAAAGAAAAAGTTTGACAATAGAAATCAAGTACGGCATTCAAGGAACCAGAATATAATCTTCGGGGCATTATAATGCTTACTCTGCTAAAATAGATTACTGGTTATCATTATGTTAAAATCGAAATTTAGGAGAAGGATCGGCCGGAGAAAGGGTTGAAAATCGGGGCCATGTTTCAGCATTTCAGAGTTACTTCCAGACCAGTTTTATTTCATATTACACAACACATCATAATTACTGGCGTCCTGGTGTGGGGGGGGGGGGGCTTGGGTGCTGCAGCCCCCAAAAATTCCACGACCAAAAAAAAAAAAAAAAGAAAAAGAAAAGGGGGAAAAAAGGAAAGAAAGGCTGAGAATTAAGGAAATAAAGAAAAGGAAGGAGGAAAAAGAAAGAAATAAAGAAAAAGACAGAAAGATAAAAAGAAAGACGTTCACTTTATATACCTAGCCCCCCCCAAAAAATATATATATATATTCTGATTACAGTAGACCTAGTAGATCTCTACGTCTTTTAGAACGTATAAATGGCTGAAATTTCTTATAGTATCTTCCCTTATCATCTTTTGCACGCAAGATATATTTGTTTATCCCAATTTTCTTATTATAGGAGGGGAACTTTCCTCTTATACCTAAACTAGCCCCTTTACAATAGGCTCACACACTATCGTGAAATATCTTTCGAAAGAGAGGAAAGTAAATAATGAGTTAATGCTATACTACTCAGGCTCCGAAGTACTTAGAATGCAAACTTTCACCATTCAAAACAGAAATTCCTCTTAATCTGTCGCTCCGCTGCCTGGTTTACACTTAAAATTAAAATAATAATAATAATAAAAAATATCTATAAACAGATCATGATTACATAGGCAAAGAGGAATCGTCCTCCGAAATTGAAAGTCGCAAAAAAAAAAAATTAATGACGATATAAAAATGCCTATCCCGTAAGAGAACTAAGAATAGGGAGGATTAAGCTCAGACTTTCATCATTACGGTACGTGTTTCAAACTACAAAACGTAAAATTTTCTGGCTCGGTCACTATACATGACCTCGGAAAATAGAATGTTTTATTTAGCAAGGGCGTTGGACTCTGAATGTGCAACATTTTAATGGTACAGCGAAATGCAAAGTCTTCTTATTTGTGGGAGGGGCGGGGATGTATAGCCCCTTAGGAGTATGTAGTTTAAAAGATAGTTCAATTTTTACTGCAGGCTCAGCCCCCTCAAATTTTTTGGCTCATTACGCCACTGATCATAATAGATAAGGAACACTGGCTGGAAAGTGCATTATTTGAATGATATAGATTAGAAGGGGGGGGGGGACACTAGATAGAAATGTAGAAATAAAAAGAAGAGGCACAATTATCGGCACGTGTCCCCTTTTGAACCCAAATGGTATGGCTATACCCCCAATGTCCACCCCCTTAAATTTCCGCTCCAGAACAAGGCCCGGTGTGTGTGTGGGGTGGGGGTGTGCAGTCATCTTCCTCTCACTCTCTTTCTCTCCCTTTCTCCCTTGTTATTGCTTTCTTAGCATCATTGGATTGGGGGCACGTGCTCCAAGCTCACAGTAGCCACGCCATTATTGTCACACTCCCCACTCCCTCCCTATAATTGTTACACAATAATGCAATAAGAATTGAGATAAGTCATACTTTGTCTTTGAGTAAAACTTAACAACTTGGGCAGTAACGGTAATTGTTTATGTTTTTTTTTAAACAAAAGTAACAAACTTGAAAGGAAAAAAATGGCCATATAATTCTCTACAATGTAATTGAGAATAACCATACTTGTATCATCATCATAAAATCAACCAGCGTAGTTCATAGACCCGCTCTCACAGTGATGCGATTGGCCAGTCAGCCAATGACCTCACAACCCTATAATTCGCAATGCAATCTGGGAAGCCATTTAGTGCATTTGCCTTTCGTGGCCCATGCAAAGTCTGTGTGTATGTATTGAATGCAATGTGCGCGTACTGGTACGAGATTGCAAACAATCGCCTATACACCCAGCCTACGAGCGAGGCAGTACTAACCCGACGCGACGGCGACATTGTACATGTGTGTGTGTGTATAAGCGCCGCGATCGAACGGCGGGGAAATTGTGTGGATATACGAGAATACGTTGACTGACCTCGAAAAAGAGATCGAAGACAGCCGATGTTTTACGATTTTCTACCTTGAATTCTCCTCCATTTGCTTCTGAAGTGGAAGATATCATACAGAAGATATCCAAGGTGTCCTGAAGATGGATAATATGCCAGATTTGGGTAAGAATAAGGATGTTTGATGGGGGTTTATTTGGGGTATAGATGGCTTCATAATGTCAGACTCTCAGAGACGTGTACTAAAGACCACCGCAGTGTTGCAGCAATGGCGTAGATATCGTACACAAGAAAAAGGTCATTTGAGGTAAATGTCAATCGACGTGCGATGAATAAATTCGCCGCGCCGCTCAACTGATATCATGACATTTTGGTACATGTAGATCTTGGAGTTGGACTTGATCTGGTATGTTTGTTAATTCAAGTTAGATAGCGTTAGAGTCTTTCTTTAATTAATTACCCTCAATTTTCATAGACAATTGACTTCATGTTCTGCAAACTTAGGATCTAACTTACACTTACAGCCGTCTGTTTTGCAGTGCAGGCAAACATAACATTAACAATTTAGATTTTAGGTACATGTATGTGACCCCAAAAAAAACAAAACAACCAAACTTGTTGAATTATATTGTAACTTATATCATTGGGAAGGGCTTGAAAAACCATTTAAAATTGTATGCGCTAGGACATTATTAAGCGAGTTATGATTTTTTAAAGATTAAATTCTGATGTAAAATATCGCCATGCCCATTGTCTACTCTTACTCTTAGTCTTAGTTTGAGATCTCCCAAAATCTGTGACCGACCATGACCAATATAAAGGATGGTCTTATCAAAATGTAAAAATCATTCATTTTTCTAGATAAAACCTAAAGGAAAGAACATGTGATAGGGAAAGAAAATTAATATTTTATTATTTGATCAATGTATAGATCTAGATCTAGTAGCCAAAGTAGGGCCTAGACCCTTCTGTAATTAATTAGTAGATCTAGACCCCTACAAGTTTCTGACAGTTAATTTTGTAGGAAGTAAAAAAACAATGATAGCAAGTTCCGATATGATTTATATTCATCAGGTAGCAAGAAAAATGTATGAATAACAAAATTTAATTTGTTTTGGAATTATTAAAACTTAACTTCAAGGAAGGTTATGATGGTAAAGATGACATTGAACTTTGACTTGAATAAAAATGCACTTTCACATGTTCCATTCTCAAAATTTGAAGTCGAGGCGAAAGGGAATTTTCCAGTGAAGTAATCTGACAAAGCAAGCAAAATTTGACGAGAAAACGCCGTTTCTACATGCAATCAAAGAGGTACCCTGCAGAGTAACTCGCACTGGGCGTGAAACCGCTGCCGGGACCGCGGAAACCAAGCCAGTGTGCGCGATAGTCACATACCTAAACAATGTCATTACACAGCGACATACATCAGTCTACTAATTTGTGACTATGTTCCTGGATTGAAAATCACAGTTAACGTCATTGGATGTCCACTCAGTTTTCTTCCTTGATTGTTTTTCTGTTTTAGAGGAAGTAATACTAATAGATCAAACTCCAAGCCTTGGCTAGATTCTAGGAGATATATTCATTTAAATTCTAAAATTAAACAGATGAAGAGAACAGCTTTTACCGGGCAAGAGGGTGTCTGGCATGTCTGGGTCTCCTTTCGGCTCTGGATACCAACTTTTTGGGGAAGACACTGGATTTTTTTCTCTAAATCCACATTCAATAGATGTCCTTTTTTCCGAAACACTTTTTTTTCCCCTTCAGTTTTGACGTACAATTTTGAAATCCTGGCTTAAAACTAAAAGCCTGCTGAGCTATAGACCAAGAAACATTTTTATTTTGAAAACCTGTTTTGCTCTCTTCACTGTTAAACTTGTAGATTAGTACGTTTTTCTGATTTTGAAAGTTTTTAGACCACTCACAGAACTACTAATATCCATACATGTACATGTATGTATATGTTCATGTACTGTAAGTGAGGCAAAAATAGTCAGTACTCAGTAAGCCTACCTGATACTTGTTGGATAAAGCTGTCAGAGACACAGTGCACAGTTTTGTTGCATACATTGTAGTGCATACACCATGGCAATAAGGGACTAAAGCAGGTGGTAAACTTTTTCTGTTGATCAGGATTTGCACTGACAAGGTACTGGCCTTTTCTCTAATGTCCGTCCAATATGACCACTCACACAATTATGCGAGGTTGTTGCCCAATAACAAAGAAATGGAAATTCTAACTTTGAGAGGAAGATGTAGATGGAGACCTTGATCTTTTTATCAGTTTTTATACACATACATGTATTTATAATTGTGAGCACTGTTTTGAGGTAGCTTTGGATAGGTGCTGGAAGAATGAGCCCATTAAGTATGATTATGAATCGCTTGCACCAGGAAACGATCCAGGCATCCAGCCATCTTGAAAAGGAAGAAAAACTAGAGGCATAGTGCCCGAGTTCAGTATCTTCCCTACATGTGTAGGTATGCCTAAGTATCACTCAGAGGCCCTTGCCTATGTGGGACTGTGTCAAACATTCACTGTTGCAGTAGTTAAAAACAGACAACAAAATTGCTCTAAGCAAGATTTAATTTTCTTAGATTTACTAGATTACCTGATTCAGGGATTCTTCAACTCTTACTATGCCACAAATTTGAGGTTTCAGAGTCGAAAGTGAAATTTTGAATACTTATTTTCCTCTCATGTATGAATGATCTAGAATGGACCATAGCCTGCTAATACACACAAAAGCTATTGAAGCCTATTCACTTGTAAAAACTATTGTGGAATACAAGGTTATCTTCAGATAAGCTTGTACATGTATAAGTGCCTAAGTATGACTAATTTAAAGCATTCTGTGTGAGGGATGAATAAATTGATACTTGAAATACTTCATATTTTATATATTTCATAGTTTTTGTGTGAGAGATTATGCAGTTTTACTGCAATTACATTTCTCTTCATACAGCCATGTTGTTCTTGCCTTACATGTAGATAAAGAACATTGAAAAAAAAAATCAAGTAAAGGTCCAAGCTCTGGAAATATAAAAAAGAGTGCTGATATACATGTAAAAATATAAAAAACAGTATTGGTGGAATCTCACAGGCGTAATGTTTCAAGGGAGGCATGGTGGCTCAGTGGTAGAGCAGTGGTCTCGTAACTGGGAGGACGTGGGTACGAAAACAAGTGGATGCGCTATTGCCCTTTGGTAAGGCATTAATCCTCCTTACCAAGTCCCTCGGAGAGGACTTAAAGCCGTCGGGCCCCTGGTTGCTTACTTACAAGCATAAATATGATTTCTTAGCCGTCCGGTAAAATGAACCATCAAACCTTTTACTACAGCAAGTCTCAAAAGCTAATAAAAAAAGAGTGTGTATTTTTTTGCACTGTAAAGGAGAGTTACATGAAAGGGTGTGGATCTCTTTCAACCCGATGAAAAGAAAAGATGGACTGTATTTGAAAAGGATACTACAGTGTAGGGTGTTAATTGGAGAAGCATGTAGATTGGAGGGAGGCTCCCAAAATGTATGGTTTATAAAGTTAACATTTGAGTCGTAAAGATATTAACTGATTTTACTCTGTTCTGTAGTACAAAATAAAAACTAGAAATTAGAAAATATATGTATTGATTTGCTTTAATATTAGGAGTGCACTCATAAGGCAGGGCTTCATACTAATTTTCTTTGTACATTGCGATTTTGGGGTTAGTTTTTTTTGACATATTAAATGTAGGTATCCGTTATAAAATTAGTGGGTGTACCAGTTCTGGATAAACGTCTTGCCCACAGAGCATAGACTACTATTAGTGTCTGTACATCATGGTACATGTGCGTGTAAATTTTGGACACCTGTGAGGCTGTGACCCCGTTCTCATTACGAGATTGGAAAGTGGATTGCGCTATCGGAGGTCCACTGGCACGCCGCAGGTTCATACCTGCAGAGGGAAGCGCGATCTATCTTGGCACTCTCTGCACAGTAAACTGCAAATAGGCGCGCTCTAGATCGTGCTGTCTCTCATGGACACCCCCCCCCCCCCCCCCCCCCCCCGAGGTGGTCCTGTTTGGGATCGCCGTGGATCGCGCCGAAACAACGTCGCCATGTTCTCACCTTAGAGGTGGCACGATCTATTAGTTTAGAGTCATGCATTTATAATGAATAATCATTTTACTTCACTTGTACAAAAGCAAGTGAGTCCGGCTATACCGTAGTTGAGGAAACCACTCGTTGTTTGCACGCACATGCTTGCGTGCAGAGTCTATGTGGGAGAAAAAGGAAACCAATGCGTGTGATGCAATGAAGCGCTTCTATGCGGAGTGAATGGTGGTTTCCTCAACCACAGATAATGCCATGAGTCCTACTGCATAATGTAAATGAATTATAAGTAGTTTATAATTTAGAGTTAGCAAATTATTTGCTCTTGCCTTGTCTAAGTGATGTTTGAATGTGAAACACCTTTTTGAACTGATGAAAAATTACAAATTTTCATCATTTGGTTATGGGTATACAAATGTCTTACATGTACATGCAAATTTAAAAAGAAAAAGGAATTACATTGTACATGTACTGTACATGTATTTTGATAAAACAGTTGATATTTGCTGCTTTTTGACATTTCCTTAGTTCCATCTGTAGTATTTTTCCATTATCAAGCAACTCTCAGACTTCAGAGTTGAATGTGCTCTGGTAAAGTGGCCCCAAATTAAATTATCAGCAAAGTGAATACAAATTTGACAGGAAGAGAAAAGCGTAGTGACCATTCATTTTCTTTTTTCTCATATTGTTTGTGAATTGGGAAAGAGGTGGGTTTTTTGGCAGCAAAATAAAAGGCGTGAGGTACATTTTTCGTACCATATGTTTGTCATGGGGCTGCCCGGTGCATGAACTTTCTTTCTAGCCCCCATCGCCTGTGGGGTGTTCCCACTGTGCCTTGTGTTTTGTTGATCAACAACCCACTTTACATAATATTTCTCCCTCTTGTGAAGTGGGTTCACAAGCACTTGCTTAGCTTTTTTATACATATACTTCCCTCCCTCATCGGCAGTGCGTGCATACATGTACTTTGTCAGCATGAACCCTTGTCATTGGTTATGCATAACTGTGTCTGAAGTTTTGAACTGTAAGACTATGTAGACTACACGGTCTACTGCACACCATAGGCCCTGTACTGTACCTGTTCCTTACATAGCCAGAGGTTGGCATACATAAGGTTGGCTCAAGGCTTTTAATAAGGAATTATGTTGAAATGTCTAAATGGAGTCTGTGCCTGCAGACTAGTGCATGCACATTGCAAAATGGAAGTTGATATAGTGTTATATAATATCAAAGATGTCTATATTGACATGTACATGATATGAGGGGGGGGGGGTGTTGTACTCCACTTTGAAGAAAGGAGTGACCTGACAGGTTGTTGGCAGGAGGAACGGGCCTGCAGGCTGTGTGATGAGCTACAATGACAGGAAGTGAGCCAAGACTCTGTTGCATCTCCCTCTCTCCGAGAGGAAACTTGACTCACAAATCAGACGGGGATATCTCTGTCCAAGGAGGAAAGAGAGTCGGAAAATGAAACCGAAGATAAAGATATTCCTGAGGTGTGCCGAGATGGAAAATATTGATGGAATGGCTTCGGTGCAAGCGGGAGTGATGGTTAAAATTGTGGAAACTTTCCCTACAATTTGGATGTAAAAGTTACAATGACAAATGCCTCATGACAGATCAGAGCCTGGATGCATGTTATGTAATCATTTCTATTTAGGGTGAACAGGGGTCTAATTTTGAGTAAAATTTTATGATGAATGAGTAATGAAATTGACAGGGGCCTACAATTTGGAAGTTGAGAACAAAATGAGAACTCTTCCAGTTCTTATCTGTGGTACTTCAAGGCACAAGTAGAGACTTTAATAAAGTGTACCAATCACCTGAAAAAATATTTTGTGTACAGCGAGAAAGCATAAAATCAATCTCAAAGAACTTTGTCTGGTATTTTGTAGGTCAACAGTTAATGAGTATGAAGGAAATAAAGGATAACATGAAAGTGCTCGCGTGGAACCGAACTCTGAGTTTGGTTCCGCGCGAGCCTTTATCTTGGCGAGCGCGTACGGGTGCGTCGAGTAGTCTACTCACGAGTCGCTTTTACGCTTATAGAGAGTGTAATTAAAATTGCAATATCTCCTTATAGAATTAATATTTGAAGCCCATATTTTGAATATAGTATAACGACATGAAACCTCTAACATACAGAGCAAAATTATTTTTGGTGATTGGTACCCTTTAATGGAAATATATACCATTTACAATAATGTTTTATGGTGGCATTTTTAAAATATAGTTCCAGGGGATTGATTTCTTCTACTGGTACTCTTCATTTAAAGTAACAAAGAGTTAGAGTTAGGACTTGAGGAGGGAAGAGAAGCAGTTGAACTTCTTAACGGGTCGAGTCCAATCTTTATGTATTTGTAATGTAAGCCTAAATTGGCCTATACATGTACGTATATCACATGTCACTGAGTGGGTCTATCATATCATAAATAACATACACATATACTTACATGTAGATGGTCATTGAGAGTATCGTTTCATGTTATATTTGGGTACATGTACATGTAAATCCAGGATCTTCAACTTCATTTTAAAGGGAAAGTGAGGTACCAGAGGAAAACTTCAATATCGTTGAACCTCACTTGCGGCGTCCCCCAAGGGACTGAATTGGGTCCTATCATTTTCCTAGTTATGGTGAACAATGTGGCCCTGACGACTGAGTATCCATGTAGGTGGAAATATGTGGATGACTTGAGTACGTTGGAAGTTGTTCAAAAATCGCAAGAAAGTTCCCTGCAAACTCCCATCAATGCGTTGAGTGAATGGTGTAATGTGAATCATATGAAGCTGATACCAGAGAAATATAAAGTCATGCGGTTTAGTTTCTTGAAAAATTGTCCACCGAAAGTACCGTTTTCTATCAATGGTAGTCGCTTGGAATGGGTCGACTCACTGGTTCTTCTTGGAATCGCAATACATACAGACCATGGTCTCTCGCGCTGCACGTCGATTGTACATCTTAAGCGTCTTGAAAAAGAATGGTGCTAACGTAGAAGATTTACTTATCATTTATAAGTCCTATATTCGTCCAGTAATAGAGTTTGGATCACCAGTCTGGGGATCAAGTCTCACCAAGGCTCAGGTTTTTGAACTTGAGAGGGTTCAAAAACGTGCCCTCCGCTGCATAGCTTTCCCCAATGTTATTTCGTATAGTAAGCAACTCACCTTGTATACATGTACATTGTATGGACTCACTTCCTTGGAACAAAAAAGGGATGAGCTTCTCCTTCGTTTTGGTGAAAGTCTCCTCCAGTCTGATTGTCATTGTACCATTTTGCCCCCCACTAGACAGCCACAGTCCCGTATGCGATTACAACTTTGGAACTCTCAAAGTCTTGACACTCCATTTTGTAAAACGCAGTGATGTAGACTATCAACTACAAATGTATCCCTTCTCTGCTAGTCATGTTGAATTCTTCATTGTAATGCAGTCATATCAAATATTTATTGTGCAATATTATACCAGTGCATTTCGTTTTTCTTGAACTCACACTTTTTACTTCTCTCGTTGTACTTTCTGTGAAATTTCACGTTAATATGCAATGTGATCTGCAGTGTAGTTCAGTTTACTATGCAAATTTATTTATCGGGGATACTCCCTATTCTTCTATCTTTTTTCTACTATATTATCCTCGCTTCTTTCTTGTCCTCCCTCTCCCTCTCTCTTCGTCTACTGGTATCTTTTTTCCTCTCTATTTGTTTACAAAATGCATGATTTTTCTACCTAGAATGTCAGTGGTGATATCACACTTTTCAGTATTCTCATTTTTCTTAGAAGCTAACAGATTTACTATATCATTATACATACAGGTTTATCGCCTATTGGTGTGTTGTGAACTTTACTTACTTACTTGCTGATACCCCTTAATGCGTTGTTGATATATTGCACATATCCGCTAGTAGCTTTGATCATTTATGACAATTCTAATAGACCTGGGCCCCGTTGCATAAAACTTACCATTAACGGTAACTCTGCTATCAATGGTAACTACCATGGTAACATCACTCTACAGTCAATCAAAATCAAGGTTTCCATGGGAGTTACCATTGATAGCAAAGTTACCATTAATGGTAAGTTTTATGCAACGGGGCCCTGTTGTTTGATATGATGTTTACAATTTTTTCAGTGTAATACACTTACACCATTTTACCTCGTGCAATATCTTTTTAATTATCCATGTACTTTGAGGATGTTATTATCCGTGCTATATCATGTTACTCTTGCTTTGTGTGGATGCTTCTTTTTCTTCTTCCCCTTGGTTCTCATCCTTTTCTCTCTTTTTCTGTTTTTCCTGCCTTTTTCCTCTTACTTTCACTGTCATTTCCTCTTTCTTCACACGATGCATAATTTGCCATAATTTTAAATGTACCTTGAAGCATTGTATAGTAACAGTGAACGTGACTATAATAGTATTCTAATCTTCATATTGTCTTATTGGTTTAACAATAATTGCCCCTTTTCGCCATCGCTGGAAACAAACTTCTAGTTTATAATTATGCCTGCAATTTTACATAATGTATTGGTGTATTCCAACCTCCTGATTTATTATTCATGTATATTCAGATGTTGCAATTTTTATTGTGGTACCTAAATATGTAACTCAAGTTTTCGTGTGAATGCTCCTTGTTCTTCTCCTTTCTCCTTCATCTTTCTCACTTTCTTGTTTCTGTTTTCCTTTTCCTCTGATCCCCTTCCTCTCTGTTCACACAATGATTTCTGATATTTTTTTTTTTTTTTTAACCCTCCAACTTCAGGTGCACTTGGCAGGACCTTGCATTCCTTCTTTCTTGTTTGGATTGAAAATATACCTTAAAACTGTACCACATAAATATTAATGGTCTTCATCTTCCTCTCTTTCTATCTTTCATTTTTCTACTCTGTCTTCCTCTTTCCCTCTCCAGCCCTCTTTTCTTATTTTCTCTCATCAAATTTTCTTTTTTTTTTCTTCTTGAAACCTTCTCTTTCTATTTCTACATGTAGCTCTCTCTCTATCTCTCTCTTTTCTCTCATCTCTCTTTCTCTCTCCATATTATACATGCCTCTGTTCACTTTCTCTTATTCTCTCTTTAACCCTCTCCTCAACTTTTCGTTCTTTTTCTTCTTTTCTACTCCTCTCTATCCTTTTCCTCTTACCTTTGATGATACAGAAGTTTTAATAATATTTTTAGATTTTGGTGCAATATTTGAGAGTTTTATATACATGTAGTATTTTTATTATTCAAGATCTATGGTTGTATGTTCTAGTTATTCTTATTTTGATTGTTTATTGTTTTGTAAATGTACATATGATTTTGTAAATTGACCAATTTCAGCTGTCCAGCTGCATGTTCTTTTATTACAATAAACCGAATCAAATCAAATCAAATCAAATCAAATCAAACCCTGATTACAAGTTGGTTTAAAAGAAGTAGAAAAATTAAAGAAACAGATCGTGAAGGTTTGAGCAAATTACAATAAGCAATATGAAAGTTATGAATTTTTAAAGTTGTAATCAATCAAACACAAATTGGCAACTCTGTGGCGTATCTTGCAAGCTCCTCTTGCCCTGTACCACAAAATCATTTCCATCATCATCCATGTACCTTAGATATAACCAATGCTCATGTTTTTACACAAAACCTGTAGTAAACAAATTTATTCCTTCATCAAAGACTAAGAAAATTAAAATTTATGAATTTTTCTGTACTGAGCAAATGGGAGAGGAGCTCGCAAGATACGTCACAGAGTTGCCAATTTGTGTTTGATTGATTACAACTTCTAAAATTCATAGCTTTCTAAATTTCTTATCAGATTTTTCTCAAACTTTCACTAATCTGTAGCTCTCATTTTTCTTGGTATAGTGGTTCATTCACTTGACTCTTAATCAAAAGGTTGAGGGTTCAAATCCCAGCCCGGCACTAACGTCCTTTGGCAAGACATTAATCCACATTTGCCACTCTCCACCCAGTTGTAAATGGGTACCCGATATGCTAGAGTGCTACATATTTGGCCAGCAAGCTATGACCGGGGTAATAATGTTGAAGCGCCAGGAGCGTCATGACGTGACGGACATGAGCGCTGTACAAGAAGCCGCCATTATTATTATTACAGTGTATTATCAATACATGTACCAGGGTAGACTTTCCCTTAACATGTAAGTCTAGGTTCTGGATTAGATCTGTTACATAAATGTATATATAGGACTTTACACTTGCCCAGAATTTTATAGAAGAGGCTGAAATGACTTTGTTTACATGAGGGAAACCTTGAAAAAGCCTCCTGATGATGGGCATGCTAATGTGACTGTTGCAAAGTACACACCATCTGTTGTGATCACACCATTTATGGTTTCATGTTGCCCAGAAGTAGGTTGAGATATATGCCTTACTATTTTTAAAAGAGGATTGGTCTGAAGTTACAATGTACATGTAGTTCGTGTACTGTAGATCTCTGCTGATAGTGATCTCTGCTGATAGTGGATCTGGGTGATGTGGAAAAATTGCTCAGGCACTCACATCAGTATCCAATAAATTTTTATATTCTTTTTTTATGAAAGAAAATAGTTATGATTTCATAGCTTACATGTAAATGTTGATAGAGCTTTTTAAATTTAGAATGACTTCCTTGCAAGGTTTGTATTTCGTGGTTTTGAATGTTCTTGAAGATCTGTGCAAACTACCGGAACATGGTTACTGACTTGCACCATTCTAAAAGTGAATGGTGATCTATAACATTTGAGGAAAGCTGAGCAGTTCCCAGTGGACCCCTTGAAGAAACTCATTCATCTTCAAATCTTAATCACACATAGGAGACAAATGAGCTGATAGTTGTAATGGTTCCATGGGGATGCTATTAAAGTTTAGACTTGGGACAAAAAGGCCTTCCAGACTAGAACTTGTTTGCAGTACAGGAAATCATATATCATGCAGCTTTTGGAATGTACTAAATTTTCAGAATACTTGCCTGACATTGCAGCAAGTTTCTTTTTATAAGAGGGCAAAGTGAATTGTGTTTCTTGACTCTTGTCTGCATGGTTTTCTTTCTTTTGTATTCGTAAACTAGTTAAAGGTTCTGTACAATTCATAATTGTACAATTTTTTTTAAGGGGGGGGGGGATTCCCCCACATGATATAACAAGGACTAGAGTTTCAGTATAATTTTTTTTTTTGGGGGGGGGGATGTTCGCTTCAACCCCTGAAACGCTTGGTTTGTACAGCCCTGCAATTTTATGATACTGACTTGTTTGTATATTTGGAGATCTAATCAAACTATTACAGGAAATTCTATTTACATTTTGTATGTAGTCTACATGTAATTTGGTAAATTCTCCCTCATCTTTTCATTTACTTCATCATGTTAATAAGTCTTGACATCTTTTCAACTAAGTTATAATATCTTTTCAAAAAAGTTGTAATATCTTTCGTTAATGTTGGTTTTATATTTTCTTTCCCAGTCACCAGATAGCAAAAATGTTGTCATCCTGTCTCATTTGACATACTTAAAATACCATCTGAGATTTATTATGTCTACCAAATTTAGGCTGTACTGTTATATAAAACTAGCGAGACTTACAAACATTACTTTATACACTCTGGAATGGTACACACTGATACACAAGGCATCGCTTGTAGGTCACATGCATTAGCCTCACAAGTTCCATGCAATTACTGTGGTGAATGCAGGTCAAATATCTGAATTCCTTGCAGGTATATTTTGGCCTGCAGTATTGTCTTTCCACTCAGATTAGTATCGGGTGATTGCACTTTGCTCACTCCTCTTTGATATGCTTCCCTATGTAGATCAGTCTTCTTTGCTAAACAACAGAATGTATGTACCAAGATGAAGGTTGCAGGCTCTTCTTTGGAATGGGTACAGTCCACCATCTGGTGTATTCACGTTAAGCCTGTGTTTTGGCGTGTATTTTGCTACACGTGTACGTCCAGAGATATGTTCGGTGCAGTGTATTCTAACTTGTACATGTTGATAATTTGGAACATCATTATGACATCATTTTCCCCTAATTTCAGAAGGAAATCCGGCATACATGTACATGTATGCCGGATAACAACCTATACATGCATGCTAACAATTATCACAGAACTTTTTTACTATTTTCATTTCATTGAGAGAGAATTTTTATCAAGTTTTTGATCACAAAAGATCATTCGTTTGATTAGATATTCACAGGATTCCTTTCCGACTTTGGACAAGTCGCACTCGACAACTGCCAATGGCGAATTTCCACCACATTGATTTGCGCTTGCAAAGGACCTTTGAAGTATGTTTCTGACAAACACAGGCGTGCTTCGTGCAGACACGTCCAGCCACTTATACTGAATGAGATTGGATCAAACCGCATTAAGCTTTCAAACGGTAAAGATACCACGCGAGCAACAATGACAAACAAACATAACTTTCTTATTCCTTGTCAGAGTTCTTGCAAACCTTCACCATCCTGTTTTTCTGCTTTCACACAAATCATCTTATTACCAAGGTTGGGTTGCCCTTTAATTTGACACATGAATAACATGTAGCCTATGTTGCATCTACAATGTAGTACAGACTTTATCTTAACCACCTTCATGTCATAATAGGACTACCAGGCCTTTGTAAGTTAGGCTAAAGTATGGATAGTTCAGACTTATGACTAAAACGGGTTTGTGTATGCAAGCCGGCCTGTATGTGAGTGAGGACTAAGACTAATCACTTTGCAGAACTAATCCAGGAACGTACAGTGAGAGCAATACCGTGCAATTTGCATCTCATTATAAACCCCTGGTTTGTTTTCAATTACCAACGGACTTCTAGCTCTGTGCGTGCCTGTGGTCATTAAATGGCAAAACAAGGAACCTAAATTTGCTCCCACTCCCACATGAACTAATTTGTTGTTATAAATTATTGTCTGAAAAAATCCTGAAATATGATGTCTGTTTTGTCGAGCATCATTTTGAAATGAAATCATCAAAAAACTATGTGTCTATTTTTTTCTGATACAAGTCTACCTCTGCATAAATATTCATGAAACTTCATTTCCTTATTTGGGGTGTATATTCCATATGTAGAGAAAGTTTCACCGATGCAACTTCTTTCTTTGTAGAGATATTTTTTACGTATTTTTCACACAATATCTTGGAGCAATTTGGAGCAGCAAATTATGCACAGTGATGCCAAGTTCATGATCTGCACATACAATATTCATGAATCAGCCTTTGTCAGCCCATTCATGGATTGCGCATGCGCATAGCCCACGGAGCGCTCACTCTCTCAATTCATGCAGCTCAGCCGTACACAGATTTCAATGCGTGGGACGAGGTTGTAATATTTTTCTGTTACAATGTACTGTATGTCGGCCTCAGCGATTTGACACCGAGATTCTTTTTTCTGACACAAAGTATGCGGAAAATTCAGCTCAAGTAAATACCATACGGTTGTAGAAAAATGTGCAATAAAATAATTTATCACAGTGATTTTCTTGCAAATCTAGCCGAAATGAGGAATTTAGGGGAAGCTTATCAGGTAAAATTTTCTGTTTGTAACCAAAGAAATATCCATAAAATTTCATATTTTCCGTTGGTCGAACTTTGATTTTGCAGTATTGTTGTGAAAGATACATCTATATTTAATCATTTTTCCAACTTTATGTTTACAAAGAGTGTTGTTTAATACATTATTTTTCAGCTTGCATTTGTAAACAACTAAACGTAAATCGTGGGAAAATGCAAGGACTGGCGAGGTCAAAGGGGGTCACCTCAATAGACACTCGCTGGCTAATTATAGGTTTAGTGCCCCACATACCGTATATGCATGTAGTCCTACATTGTACATGTTTGATTCTTAATGTACATGTAGGTCCTGCACTGCACTTCATGTCTTCTATCTAGAGGAATTCACTGTTCCGAATAGTTCCTTTCTAACCAAGTTACCAGTTCATGGTCCCCAACGTAATGCTGGAAATGTGCAGTGACAGTACAACAATGTCTGTGCATGCATGCGTGCCGGTATAATAAGTACAGAAGCCCTTGTCGTCGTCTGGTAGTACAACTACCTTCCACCGTTGAGACCCGACAAGAGCGTTGGTTTGCTCTTTGCTCTTTGCCCCTGGCTGGAAGTTGACCCCTGAAAGAGAGGTCAGGATTTGTAACCTCCATTCATTTGCATGCTTTCTGTGATGCGGATGCCTTCACAGTGTTCGCCATGCTCTATTATGCACTTTTCAATCGATGTCTTAGTAGTGGAGAATTATTGATGACTACATGTAGATGCCTGCATGAAGATACTGTAGATCTTTACAGGAAAGATTGTTATCTGTATTATCTGTATTGTCAATAATTAGAAGATTAAATTGGGGTAAAAGCAAGCAGAGCATCATGAGCAGATAGTTTCTCCAAATGTCGATGAGGTCCTTGTACATTATTGTTTTCCCTGTCCAGATAACACATGTAGTGTACTTTTCAATCAAGTCCGAGTATTGGAGCGTTGATGAGGATGAGTCAGGAGACATCTTGCAGATCTAGAAGATTGCTATCAGGGTAGAAATAAGGAGGACACACCATGAGCCAGTAGTTCCCCCAACTGATGGTGGGGCCCTTGGACCTTGGAAGTGTCTGCTTTACAAAAAGTAAAGGCCCCCTGAATCAAATGAATTGTTTGAAAAATTGAATGACATGAATGTGTTTTAAAGAAGCACTAATACCTAAGTCACACCGATTCCAAACTGACCCCTGACCGACCGATTCTTTGCTACAGTATTCATGGTAGTGTAATATTTTGTTGGGTCTTGTTCTCGGCTTCGGCGGTGTGACTGGTGCATCAAGGACTGGTGAATGTCTCAAACTTACATGTAGTGGCTGCTGAGGTGCCATTGATCACCTACATGTACATTGTGTCCTGTCACCAACCTCAAAGTCCTACAGTGTACCTCTGAGTCTGCCTTATTGTCTCATGTAAATTGTGCACACTCTGCCAACACCTAAACTAAAGTCAAAAGTCGAAGACTCATGACTCAAAACATCAAACGTATTTGACGAACATATTTGTTTAGAAGTTCCAATAAGGGCATGAACTTTTGAGGTATGTTCACACTTCATGTCTTTTATGACCTGTGACTGGAAATGTCATATTGTGTCTGGAATCACTATGATTAGGCCAACATTTCTATTTGTTACAGTAATGGCTTTTTTTTAAAAGCATTAATTGGAGGGCTCATTGTGGGTTTTCTTTGTTCCCATGTATTTTTCCACTGGTTGATGTCTTTGTTGCAAGCTATAGATGTGGGAGCGGACGTTGGTCCTGCGTGTGAATTGAAGTTTTCTGCACGCTGGAACTGTCAGCTCCTGGTCTGGTGAATGTTTGTCTTCACGGCACGGTTTCCTCGCCCTCTTCCCGTTCTAGAGTAGGCGGCCTTGGACTCAGGATGACCAGAGTCTTTCTGCTCCTGTTCACCTGCTTCCGAGAACTTTCCGCGTTTCCTCCTCCTGATAACTTTGCCATACCCATTTGGCAATTGTTATCTGTCACAGGAAACCGAAACAGGGCTTAGCGGGACAAACACAAACTTTGGAGTTGGAGAGGGAGAGAGAAACTGGCTGCTGTGTAGGCCATTTACCTTTCGTATCTTCAACTACATGTTGTACATGTATGGTAGAGTGTAAGGGGAACAAAAAAACCAAAATGCACAACTACATTTGTACATCTGTTGGTAGATCAGTTAGAAATATGTTGTTCATAAAAAAGGAATCAGCAGCAGAGACTTTTGAGTCACAAAGTGCTCATCAATATTGCTTATAAACAGATAAGTTAGAAATTTGTTGTTCATAAATGAGGATCAGCAGCAGCAATTTTTCTAAGCCGAGAAAAACACAGTGCTGCCCAGGCATTTACCTTCTGAATCTGCAGCTTCGTGTTGTATGGTAGAGTGCCCCCAAAAATTGAAAATATCACTGCACAAATATATTTGCTGGTAGATCAGTTGAAAATGTATTGTTCATAAATGGGGATTAACAGTAAAAATTCAGTATGATAAGGGAAGAGAAAGAAATGCATGTACATGTATGCTGCTTTGAAGGTCATTTACATCTGAAGCTACATGTACATGTACATTTACAGTATGGTAGAATAACAAAACAAAACAAAACAAAAAATCACAAGTGCTCAACTACATTTGCCTATTGGGATCAGTTGGAAATTTCTTGTTCTTGATTGGAGATCTGCTGCAGAAACTTCAGATAAAGGAAAAGAAAAATATGCTGCTTTGTAGGCTATTTACACTTCAAAACTGCTGCAGCACCTATGGGAGATGGTAAAAAAAAAAAAAGTTGTAATATAGCAAAGTGCCCAAGTACATTTTCTGTCTCGCCTGCGTAAGCAAAAAGTGAGACATAGGCAGTGCTTTTCCGACAGCGCTTTTCCGACAGCGGCGGCGACGACATCAACAATTTGGGAAATGCTCTCATTTCAAAATTATATATTCAATTTCCATGAAACTTGCACACAAGGGGAGTAGAGTATCACAAATAATATGGAACAAATTTCAGGTCAGAAGTCAAGGTCAGAGGTCAATTACAGTCAATTTAGTTCAATTTTGTTCCCAAAACTTTTGAATTTTTCCTTTTGAACTTTGCATCATTCTTGTTAGGGATTGTCTTAATGTCACCCTCTTTCAAATGAATACCCAACTACTAGTATATATGATGTCATATAAACATGTTTACAAATGATTGTGCGTTTATGCTTCCCCAGAAAGGTTTTTTTGAGAATTTACGCTGATTCAAAATGCACATTTTTGTGAGTTTTACATTGGCGTTTTAAATCAGCAATTATACGAAAATGACTGTGAATGCAACCATGTTTTGAACTAAATGCGTAACAGAAGGCTCATTCTGGCTTGAAAAATGGGAATATAAAGGTACCTTTAGTTGATTACAAATGAACAAATCACTGTAAAGGTTCTTTCACATATGACAGAAACCATGGCAGGTTTGATTAAAAAGTTCAAAGGAATGGCAAGGGGGGATGAAATAAAGTATCTGCATGCCACAAAGGTCCTATGCATACTGACTCATCTGATGTTGTAAGATACAGAAATATTTAAGGAGAATTAACCCCAAAATATAAATGTACTTACATGTATGTTAAAAGGTATGACATATTCTTAATCATTGGCCTGTATCACTTTAGAAGGGTTTAAATCAAGACATTCTAGCACACGGTATCATGTGCTAACACTTTTCATGGGGGATGCCATTTTCTTGATGATACGGAGCTGTACATGAACCATTGTGATCAGGAAGATATTTTATTGCTAGAGCTAAATTGCTTCTCTTCATTACAAAAAATCCCCATATATGATGGAAAATACATAACATGTGTATACATATATTCTAAAATTTGAAATTTATAGATTTCTTTTTAAATTCTCTGGTTTTTGCTAAATAGAAATCGATTTCTTGGGCTTGCCTGGCTGAGCAGAACATGATTTATACAACGCGCATTCTGACTATTGAAGTCCATTATCTCAAAGCAGGTGAATGCATAGTTTGTCACTATTGACGCTTGGGAAAGTTATCATCCATAAATTTGAATTAATTTGCTCCGTCGCATATGTCATAGTATCACGAAAACAGATTTCTATTTAGTAAAACAGTAATTTTGAAAGAAATATAAAACACATTTTCGTTTTTAGAATATATGTATATATCTGTTAAATATTTTAAATCTCAAATGGGATTTTGTATCAGGAAGAAAGACAATTTTGCATTCGGATTAAAAATATCTTTATGTACACATTAAGAAAATGGCAGCCCCCAGGTATCGCTAGCAGACGATAGATTTTGCTGAGAAAAATCTTGATTTATACCCATCTCGTATATTTTAATGCAAACTACTTAGGACAACAAGAAGGAATAGATTACATCTTTGAATATAAGCACATTTATATTTTGAGGTTAATTCCCCTTTAAGTGTATTAGTGCTGGTGTCGGCATGGAAAATCTATGTCGCCATGTCGCAATAAAATTAACGCCGATGTCGACATGTGTCGACATCTGGACATGAGCCAAACAAGTCTAAACTCGGGTCGCTCCCGTAGTGACCGTACACTATTAAACCAGAGTTACCCGACACAAATTCACAAGAGCTTTACATGGAATACATGCACTATGTCCTCACGGGCTCACACTCGCAGTCATACTCACTTACAGTTCTCAAAGATGCACACTGTCAACTATTTGCCCCAAAATTTGTTTTGAATGATCCAATTTATCAAGCATTAATGAAAGTCATGCGGTGCGAGTCAGCTAGTGTCGCATATCTAGGCATGTACATGTACGTAATGTATACCGGTCGTCGCAGCTAGATACGCAGCGATCGTGTCGCTCGCGCGCGCTGCTAATGCGTATGTGAAACAAATCACGTACGCGCGCACGACGCCACGGTACGGTGAGGTACATGTAAAAAGACCCATTTTATATCGCCATCGGAGCATGCGTGTCGACATGTCGGCAAAGTCCAAAACCAGTACTTTTGTCGCCATAGTGGCGACATCAGGCGTGTCGATACCAGCACTAAAGTGTATTAAGCTTAAGTCGTAAGAAAAAAAATGCAGCGATTTGCCATGTCATATGTGAACGAGACCTAATAAATTCATCATAGATAGTAAAGACAACAACAATGGCTACTTGACTGTAATACGATACATATCCCTACTCACTGATTGCTTAAGAAAGCTACTTACTATATTATTGATTGAAATCATTTGCCAACAAGAACATATGATACATATTTTATTCAATATGATACTGTGGCAAAAATCATTCATAACAAAAAACAAAACAACAGAATCTTCAATGCATGTTATTTGATTGTGGTCAAACAAGGAAGGTGACTTTTCCTACACAAACAGAATGTTGCGATTGTTGTGGAATATACAATCCACTGATTCAATGTGTCCTTTTTAGGAAATGCAACTTGATAAAAGGTAAAAAAAAGTATGAGACACAATTCGGAAAATGACATACAGATTCGTTTCTTGACAGGAAATGAAAAAAAAAAAAATCCATAACAAGATGTCAATATCATCTGCTAATTTGGAGGCATATGGTAGATACTGACTGCATGTAGAAATGATCAAAAGTTGGGGGAAAATGGGAGTCTAATGTAGTGTACATCCGGCTGTATCTTGCCTTCTGTATCCCAGGATGGCCCAATGTGTCCTAGAAAAAAAAAGATATGTATGCATAATGATGACATGCGATCTCCATCTTGAGAATGGGAAACGCATCTGCGGAAATAGCATCTCCCATCTCGTTCCCATCCCACGTTTCGATGAGAGGCTGACATAAATTTGATCCAGGCGGAAGCGAAGAAGAGCAGAATTGCAATTAATTATGTTCAGTGTGGACTTAAGCTCCTGTCTGGCATTTTTAGTAGATATACATGTATGCTAGATCATTAATTCAGTGTGATTAGAATGTTATTTCTTTGTCCCCCTCCCCCTTTTTTCTCTCTGTTTGTGTGTGTGTGTTTCTCTCTCTCTCTTTTCTTGCTGTCTTTCTCACCCTCTTGGTCTCTTTCTCTGTCTTTTGCTTTCTCTCTCTCTCTCTCTCTCTTACTCTCTTTCTCTCTTGTGACATGTACATGCATTTCTCCCCTTATTTGCCTAGAAAGATATTTCCTTGAAACATACAAGTAGCCTAGATATCACAAAATGTCATTCAGGTACATGTGCATGTAGATCTGGGCCTAAAAATGGAACATACAAAATCATATTCAACATATTCAAAATCTGGCTCTTTCAAACCTGACATTGAGATATCTGGAAATAGTAGATTTCCTTGTTCCAAAGAATTAAAACCACCCCCCCCCCCCCACCCACAAAAAATTAAAAAATAATATTCTTTGTTTTAATTGTAGTTTGGCAATGTTTAATGTCTAGACCTATCAAGTCCTTATACATTTATTTGAAAGCCCAGCATACGTTTTAGAGGAATAGTCTAATTTAGTACGGCGGTCATTTGTCGAATGCAAATTCAGAATGTATACAAGATGTACATGTAGGGTGAACAAAGATGAGCAGTATTCAAATATAGGGCATATATATATATATATATATATATATATATATATGTATGTACATATATGTACATGTATATATATATATATATATATATATATATATACATCTTGCATACATGTACATGTGTACACGGAAGAACTTGGCCCGGCAATGGCATAGTGAACGGGTGACCTTTCTTGCCGTTGCACTGCTATTTTTAGTTCAGCCTCGGCATGCAGTTTTTTGAACCCTGCAAAGCGGCTGATGGTTTAATGAAATGTCAATCGGTTTCAAGCCAGACACATACAAATGTATTATTTGTATGTGTCGTGACATTTACATGTTCATTGTACTCGTACATGTCCGTGTAGGTTTACAAGGTTACACTTTTCTTTTATTGAAACATGGTTTGAATATTGCGGTGTGTAACTTTGTCCAATTCACAGTTGCTCTAATCGACCAGAGATAGAAAGATTTGGAATATGACACATATTTGTCATTTGTAATGCAACATTTTCATTCAGAAGTTTAGTAAAGCCCACTGCATGCTGTACGATCGATCGGTCTGTGATTTGATTTCAGAAGAAAATGTAATAGCATTTGATATAAACATTTAAACACATAAAATAGTCTTGATTAAGGTTCTGAATAGTAATATACATGTAAATAATAAAATTGAAAACACGGTCTATTGCAAGCTTTCTAGTCAGAGGAAAGGTCAAATCGGCTTTGAGCCGTGGTGACGTCATAGTAGTCCTACGATTGTCTACGATTTGAAACTGATTAGACCCTTATTCAGGGTATAAGGCTGACAGTACACCAAAATCCTATATTTAGTATTCATATCATTGTTCAGAGCCTGAACCAGGTAGATTTTATTTGTTAAAACATCTATATTTAATGCTATTGAGATTTATTTCTAAGATCGAATCGCAGTTGATTGTATAGTGTGCGTTGGGCTTAAAGTGTACCATCCACCTAAAAAAAATAAGTTGTGCATAGCTAGAAGGTATAAAATCAACCTCAACAGTTTACCTGGCCTTCCATGGGTTAACAGATATGGAAAATGAAGGAAAACATAAAGCCCCCTCGCGCGGAACCCAACCCAGTTCGGTTCAGTGCGGGCCATTATTCTATGCAAGTGTGTACGGGCGCATCGACTAATCTCCTTACAAGTTGCTGTTTTGTTTATTGGGACTGTATTTCAACTTGCCATATCTCTATAATAGAATCAGCATGTCAAGCTCATATTATAGGATAAAGACATGGAACCCCTAATAGAGCAAAATATTTTTTGATGATTGGTACACTTCAAGTTGTACAATGTACATGTACAATGCAGAATAGCTTATTATAAGATACTGTCATAAATGACTGTATTACATTCAAATTGATTTTAAAACAAATTTATTTAGAGCCTGTTTTAAATGGCATGGTTTAGATTTACACTGTAACTGTAATGCATCATGCCCTTTCTTGATAATGGAACTTGATCACAATAATCTTCTCAATTTCTGTATCAGCTAGTACTTATTTCTATATCAGCTAGTATTAATTTTCTTATCTGAAATAAAGCAAACCTATCTAAGTTTTACTATTTATCTGAAATTAAACATTTATTTTTATTCATATTGTTTGCTTTCATGGTTATGAAACTAGATCACTTAAAACTTCTCCAGTTCTATATCATCTAGCGTTTGAGGAAATTCAACATTTAGAACTATACTTTATTAAACACCATTTAAAAGAATATACCAATTTACTTTTGTTGAAAAATTACTTCAAGAACAAAAAATACTTTTTTTTTGGGGGGGGGTAATACATCTTGCGTTTTCTTCTTTCATGATAATGGAACATGATCTCATTATGCCTCTCAATTTCTCTATGTACACTGTACATGTGCCTATATTAGCTAGCACATCAATTTAAGATCATTGATATAAATGTACATGTACATGTAGGCCTATTGGTAATCCAGAATAAAACAGACAGTTGAACCAATATGTTATTTCAGTATAGTTAAGGCTGCAATTCTGCAAACTAACTGGCAGTTGACATTTTGGACACTGCAAGAGTTGCGAAAAATCAATAGAACGTCCATTTGTGCAGGTGTCAATACAAGTATTTCAGCCATGAATTACCTCTGCATACATTTCCCGTATGCAGGGCAGTACATTATTATACATCTGTATGCACACTCGTCACTCCTTCCAAACGGTGGACCTGCTCATGCGTGCTATGCATGGATGTATAACGATACAAGCATAACATGAGCGTGGTTAGCATACGGAATGAGCGAGCAAGAATAGGAATAGCACATTTGGGTAGGGGGAGGCTCGTGCTTGTAATGTAGGCCTGCATCCATGTCGTGTACGATGAGGCTTTCATACGGTAGCACAGTGGATGTTCTCTTTACATGTAATTCTACGCTTCTTGGATGTATAGTTTTACGTGCATGGCATACATGTAGGAGAGACTCCATTTATAAGATGTTTATTTTCAACCCAGAATCAAGAATTCGATGGGTATTTGATCAAAATACAGTTGGGTTTCTAAGATTTTGTGCAATCATCAATTATGAATGAATTTAATTTACTTTATATAGACAAAAATCTATCCAAAAAATTTGATCAAAATTGTGAAGAGGCATAAGATGACAGCCAAATTCAGCACAGAAACCCAGTACATCCATACCAAATTAGTAAGCCCTCAAAATGTCTTTGAAATGGATGTTCTGATCATTAGTTGAAATGTACTGCTTATAGATTTTTCAGAATCTGAAAAATGCAGCCTAAGACAGATCACAATGTGTGGTATCGCCTGGATATGTTCTTGTAGAGTAGAAGTCGTAAGGTTAACCAACTGTCTGGTCTCCACCAGTTGAAACTTCTAGGCTCCCACCAGCTGGTCTGGTATCTGTACATTCTTTGAAAATTGATGGAAATGTTTCACATTGTATCGGACAAATAAGCCAGTTCGTAATTACACCTTACGCATGTTTACTCCATAAACGTTCCACAGAAAATGCTGCATCAGCAGCTGATCAAGTTCAGGAATCAAATAGCATGTACCACTGCTCATACACATTTGCTTGAACTTGTCTCTGTTGCCAGGGAACCAGATTGATTTACAGAGCTGTAGAAAATAGAAGGATGTACAATGAGCTCATGTTTCTATTTGTCGAATGAATGAATGAATTGTTGGCTCTACCAAAGAAATGTGTTGAATGAAGCCTACAAACAGCATCCCATTGAGCTTGTGTAAGAGTAGTATGACAGAAAAATACTGTGTTTACGCACAACCTTGGCTCGCAGGTCGGACTCTGCTCAAGGAACTTGTAGTCCTGTAAACTGAGCTGCTAGGCCGAAAACTGCCTCCGAGACAGTGAAAATGAAAATGAATATTGCCATGGCAATTCTTGATTTTCTTCCAGGATTTTTTTTTGGTGGTTAAAATAGTAACAATATTGGCCTTCATGATTTGAGTAAGAAGTGAAAATAAAAATGAAATAAAGAGCCCAAAAATTGAATTTTGTCGTAAGTGACCGAATTCCCCCCCCCCCCCCCCTTATGCTAGCTTACATGTACATGTGCATGGTTCCAACTGCAATGTGTGTTACTTAAAATATTAGTAAATTTATAAGTAAGGCTTGTGAGTCACCCATTTTTTTAAATCCTTTTTTATAGTTACAGAATTATTAACTCTTAGACTGTCAAAATAGAGTACCGAAGTATGACATCATACTGGCCAAGTTGTCAAGGTTGCTGGTTCCAAACAATTTTGTACTTAACAATAGCGTGGTGATCACACCAGTGCCGAACACTGAATATATCCTGCTCCAGCCCGTTGCTTGAATGATTTCGTGGTGAACCTCATGCGCGGGCTTTGTTGTTTGGAACCAGTAACCTGGACGATGAGCAAATACGACGTCAGCACTTCGGTACTCTATAAACAGTATCATCTTCATTTATGAATTAAACTTGTGAGATAAACATGACACACATGGGAAAGTCGTGTAACTGTTACTGAAGAGTTTGCAATAAAAATAGCCCAAATATTTGATGAATACCTGCTCATTGAAAATAAGTAGCCCTGGAAAATTGGAAAATTGAAAAAGACCCTGGAAAATGAAAAAGTAACCCCCGAAAATTTTGAAGCACCTCAAAAAAGAGCCCTGGAAATTTTTTGTTGTTGCTGGGATCATCATTAGCACGAGAATATAGAGGTACATGTACATGTAATCTGCATTACCCCAGGACCTACATTGTAGTCCAAACTCAGTTAAAAAACTTATTTTGTTCCCCTATCAAAATAGGTGGTTTTCAACTGTTTTCCATGTATGTTAGCAATTGTGTGGTCTATGGTACGATATGTCTTGATATCTTTATTGTTTACGAATTGTAACTATTGATAATTTCTCCAAATTGCTGCTATTTCTTGGCTCTGTACATTGGGAAATCTACCTTTTTGTAACTGGCTTATGGCAAAAATATTGCATTGGTTTCTATTTGCATTAAGCACAGCCTTGCCCTTTATACTTTGAGGCTTGGGTATTTTATGTCGGTTGACCTAAAAAACATGCAAATTGAAAAGAATTGACAGAAGTTTTGTTAAAGATTGCTCTAGCTTGCATCACAGGTGATATGAATGATCGAATGATCATGGACCAGACAACAATGATATTCTTTCATATGTGTAGAACAACATGTAGAATGTACATGAACTTGTATGAGTGGGATCATGGATCCAAACTTATTCAAATTATATAAAATCAAACCCATTTTCCTAATACATAAAATGTAGCTCAGGTATTCTGCACTTGTATGTTTATGCTTACATTTTGCCGATTATGGAAATGCTAAAAGTTAGACAGTATTTTACATGAAGACATTGTCTGTGCAGCCTTTTCACATGGGAGGGGGGGGGGGATTTTTTTATAGAGAAATGTTTTATAAAGAAATACACACTGAAGCCTTGTAGCAAAAGGGGCGTTCACATGAGATACGAGTACATGTAAATATATGATTTAATTTAAAAATCTCTCAGGTGAGAGGAAAGTGTTAGGTTGTGTAACTTTTTATCCGTCTGACGTTCCTACAGTAGACACTGATTTGCTGAGTTCTCATTCAAAATGGTGCCCTGACTTCCATTTCGTTAACGATGTTCTCACAAGAAAAGTTTAGTCACTTATCATATATAGCTTTAGAGTCATGGTATTAAAGGGCAATCCAACCTTAATAATAAGATGATTTGTGTGAAAGCAGAAAAATAAGAAAAACAGGATGGCGAAAGTTTGAAAGAAATCGGACAAGGACTAAGACAGTTATGGATGTTTGAAAAATGAGATCACTACATCTATGCGAATCTCAAATTGGCAATTTGGTGAGTCAATTGTGACATTTTTGTGGACAACTCTCCCATTTGTCGTACACAAAAATATCATTAATTTGCGGTTTTCTTCGAGGCGCTTTTACCCTCAGGGCAGTACTCAAAATATATTGGAGATAGCATATTGTTATAGGTCCTCATGAACGAAAAGATCCTACTGAGTAATGCATTTTGAAAAAAAGTGACATTTTAGTCATTTTGTGTGTTAGAGCGAATGGGGGAGTTGTCCACAGCTACATCACAGTGACATTACCTATTCGGCCAATTTGAAATTCCATATGCATAGTGATTACAACTTTCAAAAATTCATAACTTTCTTATTGCTTGTCCGATTTCGTTCAAACTTTCACCAATCTGCTTCTCTGATTTTTCCCCTTTCTTTCAAAGCAACTTGCTATAAAGGTTGGATTTCCCTTTAAACATCTTAGATCTTCGTTTGAATGGGGGGGAATTAGTTTCCTTAGTGGTGACCCTTTACCTTTAACAAATGCAAATGTCAAAGAGTTGAATCAAATAGTTGAATCCATTAGTGAAGTGAAGTCATGCAAGAGATCCATGCGGAAAAGACATTCATTGTTTATGACATTTCTTTTCTTAATATTCCTCCTCGAGTGTCGTATCACGTGGCATAATTGCTGCTGAACTAGCAAGATGGTACTCGAGGGTCATAGTACCCTTCAGTTATATGGCTTCCTTGAAAAACCTGAAGTTTTGACAATATCATTTATTGATTGATATATACTGGTATCACTTCTCTACAGGAAATCATGACCATGATATATATGTACAATGGTTGCCCAGTAATGTGCACGTGTAGCAGCTACGAATGCACTTGCCAGGGCTGTTACCAAGATGCTGGGTTGGGCTGAAAAATCAGAAAATTTAGATTATGGCCATCTTTGAGAATTGCAAAAATTCTGTGCTTTGATGTTTTGATTCACTAATTTTCTGTGATGGAAACTTCCAGGAATCTCAACCACTTGCAAAGTTTGTGACAAGTTCCATGCACGTCATGAGAGTTTATGGTTTTACAGTGTACTACAGACCTTTAATAATTTATTTGGCGTAATTTATTTGGTGTAATTTATCATATGTACAGGTATTAAAGATTTTAGCAAGCCAAATTGTGTGGATCTGTAATGACCTACATGTACATGTTCTGTACCCTGCAGTGGGCCAACTGAAAAGTACTGGTTTTCTAGAGCCATGCACAGACACGCCGGCACACATGCACACACACCCACCACCCCCACCCCACCCACATTCCCACCCACACACATACAATGGTAACAAATCTGAATCGGGAGTTTGAAATCTCGAAGAATCGTCTTCTTGTCTGGCGCCCAAGACTATCCGTCTTCTGTCTCAAGCACATAATGTATTAGACAGGTGAATATTCTGACTTAGAAGTATTCTGTCAGATACATTGTAGTTTGGGCAGATGTATTTGGTGTATATGTAGCAATGCTTGACTACTGGAATTACCACGTATGTTGTAATACACAGTGTCATATTGAACACTGTCTGTGCACAGAAGCAGGATTGCACAGAAGTGATGTCTATGTTACTGTGCTATGACATGCTTGTACTGGTACATGTAACTAGTATACTGTACATTTACATTATAAATAAGATTGTTTTGGTTATACCCTACTCATTTTCACATAAGAATTGATGCAGTACTCATGACCAGGGTTGGTATGATTTAATATAAATGACCCTGATTTTTTTGATTTTTTTATTTTTTAATTGCTGATTTAGATTTTTGTCCCCGCCGAACGAAGTTCGCGAGGGGACTATGAAACGGGCTCCGTTCGTGTGTGCGTGTGTGTGTGTGTCCGTCCGTCCGTCCGTCCGTCCGTCCGTCCGTCCGTCTGTCCGTGTGTGCTCAAATGTTAGAAAATGCTACTTCTCCGTCATTTCTTGGCCAATTTTGATTCCGATTGTTTTATCTGATAGGGCTGGGTGGGGGCTTCCAAACTTCTACACAGAATTTTGAAATTCATTAATTATGCAAATTTATGCAAATTTATTCAAAATCGACGAAAAATGCTACTTCTCCTCTATTTCACATCGGATTTTGATTCCGATTGTTTTATCTGATAGGGCTGGGTGGGGGCTTCCAAACTTCTACACAGAATTTTGAAATTCATTAATTATGCAAATTTATGCAAATTTATTCAAAATTGACGAAAAATGCTACTTCTCTATTTCACATCGGATTTTGATTCCGATTGTTTTATCTGATAGGGCTGGGTGGGGGCTTCCAAACTTCTACACAGAATTTTGAAATTCATTAATTATGCAAATTTATGCAAATTTATTCAAAATTGACGAAAAATGCTACTTCTCCTCTATTTCACATCGGATTTTGATTCCGATTGTTTTATCTGATAGGGCTGGGTGGGGGCTTCCAAACTTCTACACAGAATTTTGAAATTCATTATTCATGCAAATTTATGCAAATTTATTCAAAATGGCTGAAGGTTCATAATGTTTTCATGTTTTATATTTCAGTTGTATACATGCATTGTTGGCATTCTCTTCTTTTGCATGCAGTAACATTATTATTTTATTCACTAAAGTTTTTCACTGAAGTTTTAAGGTTCAGGCTAGTTAATTTCCACAGATCTGCACTTCCGGCGGGGACATTTATTACGCATTGCGTAATTTACTCATTCACTTGTTTTAAAAAGAAGAAGAAATTTGTTGGTTATTTTGGCAAGTAATATGATGTGACAAAAATATCACTCTAAAATCACTGTTTTATTTTTTTGGGGTAAAAAAATTCATCCAAGTGAGGGTTTTTGTACTCCAAATAATTCATGATATTAGCTATACCAAAATAATCTGTTTCTTGTCTATAGGAGCAAAGTTTAAGGCTATAACTAAATAAAATAAAATACCGGGAAATCTTTTTTTCTTTCTTTTTTTTAAATCATGATTTTTTTTTTCCAACCCTGCTCATGACAAATTTTCTATTGTGCTTTCTACATCTTGACATTATTACATGTCCACGATTCTAAACACTGACATGTATACAGTAACTCTAGCTTTATTTCATGATTTCTATTCTAACAGATATTTCCTTTTTTTTTTCTACTCGTAGACGCTATGAAGTCCATGCCCCTTGGTAGCATGCAGTTGCCAACTAGTACCATGGGATCACCGTCCATGGCTAACCAGGGTCTAAGCTCCCCCACACTCTCCTCACCTGGTCTACACTCAGGCATCCAAGACTATCGTAAGTTACCGTCATCATTGTTTGATATTGAACCTCGTCCGTGCCTCTCTATGTTGGCACCCAATCATCTGAAATAAGTGAATGTTTTTAGTTTGGCAAAAAAGGGTCTTCCTGTTGAAATTATATCATGACCTGGGCATTAGCCCAGCTACCATGATAATGCACTTGAGTATTCAAGGATTTTCTTCCTACCGGGTACCCGTTTACATCACTTGGGTGAAGAAAGGCAAATGTAGATTAATACGTTGTCAAAGGACTTCTGTGTTGTGGCAGGGATTCAAACCCCATAACTCTTACTCCATAGTCCGGTTACTTATCCACTAGACCACAACCTGTCCAGATAGGCTTGCAGCTATAGATTCCAATCATGCAGCGTACTGTTCTTTTTAGCAAAGTTCGGAGGTACAACTATTGAACATTCTCTGTTCTTTGCAGGTCTGCACTCGCCACCCATGCAGTCGCCCACGCTGAGCAGTCAGGGTTCGATGGAAGACATAAAACCAATCATCACTTCCCAGCCAGCCTCCTTACCCCTCTCACAATCACAGGTGTCCAGTATGACGGGCATGCATGCTCCCCTCAACATTAACGTCCAGGTGAGATAGACTTGAGATGAAATGATTCCTAGGACAACCCCCCCCCCCCCCCCCCCCCATAAACTTACTGTCCCGAACAACCACCCCTTATAGGACAATGTCCACCTGGAACATTACATATGAAAACAATTACCCCTCGGCCAGTTACCAACTGGAAAACTATCTCCTAGGACAATTTCTAGCTTGAAAACCTGAGGCTTCTCCTGGGAAAATTACTGCCTAGGACAATTACCACCTTGAAAATATCCTTGGGCGATTACTCCCTAGGACAATTACTAGCTTGAAAACCTGAGGCTTCTTCTGGGACAATTACTGCCTAGGACAATTACCACCTTGAAAATGTCCTTGGACGACTACTCCCTAGGACAATTACCAGTATGGAAAAATATCCTACATTGTAGGACCATTATTCCCTTGGATAATTATCTTAAAAGAGATGTTATTGCAAGATAACTACTCTTTTAGGATGATCGTGGCCATCTTGGTAATTGTCGTATGGGTGATCATCTTCAGGATTGGGGTTTGGTATTGGGGTGGTCCTCTAAATCTGTGTGAGACCTTTCCTTGCAGAGTGCTACAGTAGAAGCTTCATGGCTCTTTGCTCAAAAACTTGTGTCATCAGTATTCTTCAGTATTTCCCATAATTGTATACCTCCATGGCAACAAATGCAGGTTTTAACATTGTAGAAATGGTGTTTTCTCCAAAGAATTAGAGGAATTATGCAGAAGTTGAAAGAAATTTGCATTTAATGCTTCTATTCTCGCTTTTTCTCCTCTATCCCTGCTTTTCAGTTCACTGCCAGAAAGAATTTATGTTGAAGAACTCTGTGTTCAAAATAGGTTACTTTTAGAAGCAGAAAATTAAACAAAATATGAAATTGTATAAGGAAAATCAGACAACCAATCATATACAGTTTTTTAAAATAATTTTTCTTGATCGTTATCTAGCCAAGACAAATTGGCAATGCGGTCATGAGTTTGTGATGTTGTTCCATCACCATTCACCAATCTGGCAAGCTTCAGAGTCATCACAAGTAACCACTATAGTAGAAGTATGCATAAAATTTGAATATATTTATAAACTTGGCCATGGGATGAAGCATGCATTTTCATATTCTCTGTTGAGTAGCTATTCTTTGTGGAGATTTTGAGATAGTTTTGTTCCTCAGATTGGCAGCAATAATATTTTCCTTTTAATGCTACATGGTTCTAATAAAATGTAATGTCTTTGAAAGCAATGTACATGGTCAGTGATGTTTGGGAACTTTGACGAAAAAACAATGATTTTGAACCTCTCAATATGTTGTTAATATAAGTATTTTATATCTTATTCTCTTTTTAAAAATTCCTTGCATCAAGCGCAAAATGGTCATGCAACAAAAATGGGCATAGTGTGTGCAGAAATTTTTGCTCTTTCTACACATGTATGTGATATATTTTTTAGGGCTCTGAATCAAAAGTTATCGAGCCAAACCACTAAATGTGGTCAATTGTCTCGAAAGGGTTAACGCAAGAGGTCCTACAACATTAATAGTGCAGTAAGAGTAGACTTTTAGCCGCGTCTTGTTGTTAATCCGTAGTTTCCCCGGGACATTTTACATCTCAACGTGCAGGGCCACTTACACAACCCGTTCTCCCAGCCGGCCCAGTCATCAATAAGCCCTGGCTCCATGCCCGGCACCTCCATCAACAAGAGCATCTGTGCAGTGTGCGGAGACAGAGCATCGGGTAAGTCCCCATCTGTGCAGCAATGTGTGTGAGTGTGCATATATGCGTGGATGTGGATGTGGTGTATGCTTTCTCCCTTCTTTATACCTCTGTACCGTTATTCCATCTTCATTCCTCTTTGATATCTCCCTCTTTTACCCACCATTCTATTGAAAAACAAAGTTAGAAGTTTGGAGAGAGAAAGAAAAAAATATTGAAGAGTTATAGGGATTGAGGTAATATATATATATACAACCTTTTTTGGGTCAAATTGCATGAGGTCAATTGAGATTATGTTGGACTTATTTCTAATGTAATACGTGTTGTTGCTTGAGTGGAAAAGTTTGAGTGTGTTTTCAAAACAAAAAACAAAAAAAAAAATCATTTTAAATAGTCATGAGTCGAGGTATGCAGATCTGAAGAAATGCAGAATTTTTCAGATTATATTTTCTTGTGTGGACTCGACTCATGTTAGGCCTTCAATATGAAAGTAGTATCAGTCAGAAAGAAATGGGGGTAAGGGGACTGTAGTTGTCTTTTGCATTGAAAGACAAGCTTTCTTAAAAGAGGGTTGAGGAGGGGGGGGGGGGGGAGATTGAATATTGAAAATAAAAGCCAGACTGCCATTACATGGTATGTTTGCTTGATCTGTTGATCCAAAAGGGCAATCTACTTAACCATATGCTGATGAAAAGGACTTCAGCCATCTCAAATTAATTATGAAAAATTTATAAGTGTATATATGAAGTGGCAATGCCATATCAAGTGCTTGACCTTAGGAAGGCAACAACCCACACTGATCTCTCATATGCAGATCGATATGGTATACTTTATGAGGCCACAATGTAGATAAAATAGTGTTAAGTATTTATACCCATGCTTCTTTCACAATGGTTGTTTTCTTCTTCTTTTTAGGGGGATCATTCTAATGAGGTTGAATGAGGCATGATTGATAGTATAGACCTACCTGATTACCAAAGGAAGAGAGAAATGTTTAAACAACTTTGGCATATGTGTGTCATACAATGTATTTTTTTATGTGACTTGTAAGGTCATTAAAAAACTATTTAAAAAAACCTAACATGACACATGTGATTCACCATATGGCTATGCGATGGTAATGCGATGGCCTTGAAATGCACATAGTACATGTATGTGCAGATTCATAACTCGATTTGTTATAGAAAGCTATGATTCACTAAAGAACAAAATACAGGGTACACGTCAAAACTGCATTGTCATTAAGAGGAAGTTGTCAGCTGAATGGACTCGGAGATTCATTTGTGTGTAAAAAGCCAATGCTGAAAGACACAGCAACAAGAAAAAGATACAAATTCCCATCATGGGTGTTTGTGAGCAAGGCGAAGGGTTGCCTCCGATTGCAAACATTCTAGTTCACAGTGCACCTTCTGCAAGAATCCCCTTTCCAGTGGCTTACTGAAGGGCGATAGCCCTAGGAAGTCCATGGGGAAACTGCAGTGAGCGGTATCACCTTACCAATATGGTATTCCATGGCGCATGAATTGGCGCTGAACTCCGGCTGGCTGGATGGCTGCATCGCTGGCTACAGAGACAGAGAGACAGAGAGGAAGAGAGAGAGAGTGTGAGTGAGAGAAAAAGAGTGAGTATGTGACTAAGTGAGTGATTGAGAGAGAGAGAGAGAGAGAGAGACTGAGTGAGTGAAAGAGGGAGGAGGGGGGGGGGGTGGGAGAGTGAGGAACTGTTTATCAACACCATGAACTGAAGGAGTCAAGGACCTATTGGCCGATGATGGTGGAAACCGGAATTCAGCTCAGGGTTCATACAGAATGCCTTGTTTACCTTCGCTCAGCTGATGTTTGTTTGTTGTGCTCGTATGAAGACATGCCAGTATTTGACCCTAATTTCTTGTCAACCGGATATAATACTCCACAGCCTGTCTTAGATTTTACGTGTTGTTCATCTCGAGTAGATGGTAACTTTTAGAATTCTTTTCAACCTGCGAAACTGGACGAAAGTGAAATGATTGTGGAGAATTCTAGTATAGATTTGAGATGTTTTGCACACTACTGTGAATCCAGAAACTTTGCGCACGTTAATTGTTTGCAAATTTTGCGTTCAGACTTGCAACAGTTTCATGTTGCAAAATTATGGAATCTCAACTGATATAAGACTGGATTTTGGAATTTGTGCAAGTTTCTGGCTGTGAAAATGGCTGTCTAATAAAATAATGGCTGTCTAATAAAATACGCACAAATAAACCAATTCGTAAGTACAGTTTGTGCATGTGCTGATAAAGGTGATCTGTACCAGGTACAGTTGACTTTTATGCACCTTCATATTGTGTGCACTATGATGCGCGCACAAGAATGATTTTATTTCTTAAAACAAGTAGCGGGTCCACCAAAACAAATGCAAGTGCGCATACAAATAGGGGTCATTTCAGGGTCATTTTTACCATATATGCTAATTGTAAACTGGCTTATTTCATTTAGCAAATGTTACTGGTTTTACAGTAAATGTGTTTTGAACATTCCTTCACATGTTTAGTTCATGTTTAGTTGGCATACATGTATCCACCACATTTCAAGTTAAAATGGAGCAAAATGTGAGTGAAATTCTGTGGTTCATGCACATGAGATTCGGTCATTTGGATGTATTTCCTCTATATGGGTAAAAAGTACATGTAGGTAATACATGAATGGAGAATGATACCGAAGTTCTGTTGTACATGTAGCTTGCTGGAAGTAGAGCAAGGCAACACAAAGTTGATTATAGTCAATTATATCAAAACTAAGCCAATGAACTTGAACATCAAGTGAATGACGCACAGATCTTAGTCTTCCAATACAGACCCTAAATCCTGCTTGATTTTTCATGCAGATTTTGTGCAGCAATCGAGACATTGAACCCTATATAATGAAGTATACCATACACAATTATCCTAGTCTATGACTACAGTCTGTGGTCCTTGTTTCATAAAACTTGATATCAATAACAACTGCTAGAATTGTATAACAAATTTTCTAACAATTAATTTTCTCACAGCCAATGAAATGCAATGATTTCAGAAGCTTATCAATTATCATAATACTGATAATAATTTTTCTGAAACAGGGTTCTGATTTTCTTACAGAGTTGTTTCGCAACAAAGGCATTGAACTTGGCATCAAATGAACTGTACACAGATATCGTAGTGTGCCCATACAGACCTTATTTCGACCTTGCATTTTGCTTACAACTAACTCCACTCACAGGCCTACGCATATTGTATGAAAGAAGTGTGTCAAATATATGGCATAGTTCACTAACAAGTGGAGTATATACACTGTATCGATTGGGAAGTTGACTGTTTGCCATGAATTACGATTATTTGTAATTGGTTTTGATTAATGACAGCTGAATAATGGACTCAATTACATCAGCTTTTTTAGTGCTTGGCAGAACAAAACAAAATTTTATGCAGGCATATTTGTTGATAGAATGTGAATTTATGCTGGCATAATATTTATTGAATGTGGCATTTTTAACGAGAAATGGGAGATACATACAATGTACAGGTCTGCCAACGTCTTTGTCCGACTCTGCTATTGTTTGTGTCTCCAGTTCTCTTTCTTCTCCTTTTTCGCATTTCTCTTGCTTTTGTCTGTATCTCTCTCTTCTCTCTCTCTCTCTCTCTCTCTCTCTCTCTCTCTCTTTATCTTTATTTTCTAGTGACTTCTAGTCTCTCTGTGGTCTAATGCTTTATATAATAGTACTGCTTTAATCAAAACCCAGTTCATGTACATGACATTGTATTTTTGAACCGATGTGACTGAACAAAAACTCCTGCACGAGAAAAGACCCATTCCCCCCCCCCCCCCTGACATACATGTGAATGACTTCATGATTCTTAATATAGTTCCAGAAATACATTACAATGCTGCATTATTTTTTCATAGGGCACGTTGAAGTCAATGCTTTGTCTACATCTTTGAGTTTTTGAAAGGCTAGTTGTGGCAGAGAATTCATCATCCTATACCTCCCCAAATCTCAAAGCTGAATCCAGGGCAGATTTTGCACATACAAACATTACTGTAGAGCGAGATGCAATTCATTTCATTAGTCAGAAATGACATACACATGTACTTGGAAATTTGGCTTTTATTAGGCAGCCCATTAATCCTGCTCCTTACTGCACTTCCTCCCCCTTCCCCATGAGGTGTGTTTCCATTTGCCCCCCAAATCCTTGAGCTAGATATATTAGACTGACCAGCGCATCTTGAGGAGGGGGAGGGGGAGGGGGAATCCAAGTTCGATTCGAACTTCCCCATTCTGTTAGCCCAAGTCCAGCAATCCTTGTTCACTAGAAGAATTACATGCAGCTCGAGCTTCAGAGCATTTCACAGTCTGAATGCGCATCACCAAACCGAGTTAGTCCATTAATCGGCCAATTAACAGGCTATATTGCGAACAAGCCGCTGTTTGCGTGGGATAATTGCGTGAGCTAATATCCCAAGCGCCGGTGTGAAATAGCCCGTTGTTTGTGTCTTCACCATGAATTAGCTGAGCTAATGTAGTGGTGATTGGTCCAATTTCCCAGAATTGGAATTAGCTGGCTAGTGTAAAAGTGGAAATTTTCACACAATTATATTTTTTCGCTCTCCTCTGAGTAACTTAATGAATTTTTTGTGTTCTTAATTTCCCCAACATATCATGATCATGTGCAAAAGATTGTCATATACTACAACATTCATGCATGTTTATTTTTGCCTGTTTTGGGGTTGTTTTTTTTTTGCCACGCGAAGTGCGTGAAACTTTCCCATAGAGAATTATTCAACGATACAGTATTTTGAAAACTCTGGGCTAATGAAAACAGGGCTAATGAAAACAGGGCTTCTATACAGTCAGAAGCCAGTCAGGATAATAACCCTAATCCTCAGCTACGATCCCATCTCTCCCGTTACGGTGAGGGGGGGTGACAACATTCATGAACCTCTCCAAATGTCACGTTGGATCGGTCTGGGTTTATTGGCAGCGTATGCAGCACTGGGAACGGGAGAGAGAGACGAATGGAAATTAATTGGACTCCCCCATATCCTGGAATAGATGTATCATATTTACTCTGTGTGGGTACAGTATGTATCTTTATTGTCATTTATCATCAGCGTAAAATCAGCCACTCGCTCTTGTGCATGATCAGAAATGTCAGGTTGGAGATGTTGGCGTTCAAATGTCTCCATTTTCGTTTTCCACCATTGTACATATAGGTATACATCAGTACATGTGCGTTTATAGTTGTTTGGAATGATGCAACCCACTTGCCCAATGTCCCCTGGCTACTGAATTGAAAGATGGCTACAGGAAGTTTAGATCACTTGCCCTCTTGGGCAAGTCGACTACAAATTGAAAATGATATTTTCTACATGTTGGCAAAACCATTGTCAAACAGTATTGGTAACCTCACGTTGTACACTGATCACTCATCTAAACATATGGTTTACATATAAAATTAGCATAATACTTTCACAGTAGGGTGAGTTGATGTGGTGTTTTGGGCAAGTAATGTGATTTACTGAACCCGTATGGGTAAGTGAAGTTTCTAATAACACTCGGTTATGTTTGTTTTTGTCAGTCAATATGGGTTATCCTACCAGGCAACCAAAATATTTCAGTATATGTTGAGCCCTATATTGTCTAACGATTTTCAGCACATTCTCCATTCAACTCGATCAGGGGCAGGACATGCTTTGATATATTCAGCCATGTCCCTTTTAATGTCAGCCCTCTTAATGTTATGATCGTACCAAGTTTTATATCACCTACCGATGGAGATCCAAAAATCCAGTGGTGTGCATTTGCTATGTAGGAAATCTCAAAGGTCATTTAACTGCAAATACTTCTCACTTACAGTTGAACTAATATTTGTGCAATAGTAATTCAAACTTACATTGTATATTCTGACCTTTAAGAAAAACTGCTTCCTAAACTGCATTCAAAACTTTCAACTGTGACAACCTTTAAATTACTGTCTAATTGATGTGTTGTTTCTCATCTAGGCTGGAGCATACATGTAAGAGGGGGGGGGGGGGGCAGAATGGATTAGTCATGTACATTACTTTTTTTTTCAAAATATATATAAATGCTTGCTTTTAACCCTTTCAAGACAATTCACCACATTTTGTGGTTTGGCTCAATAACTTTTGATTCAGAGCTCTAAAAAATATTCCAGATGCATGAGTAGAAAGAGCAAAAAATTCTGCACACACTATGTCCATTTTTGTTGCATAACCATATTGCATCTGATGCCAGGAATTTTAAAAATGAGAATAAGCTTTAAAATCCCTAAATTGGCAACACATTTAGAGGTTCAAAATCATTGTTTTTTATCAAAATTGGCAATTTTTTTCAACTTTTCGACAAACTTTATAACCATGTATGTTGTTTTCAAAGACATTACACCTTATTCGAACTATGTAGCACTAAAAGAAAATTATTATTGTTGCCAATTTGAAGCATAAAATGTGATCAATTTAGCCCTTTAATAATTTCTGTCCTGAAAGGGTTAAAGATGTGTTGGGAAATCTAATGGGCACTTGATGCCATTAGGGATTTCATCCAATAATCCAATATATGATGTATGCCTTTACAATCCGTCGAATGCATTTAAAATCAAAGAAAAGCAAAAGTATTAGTTCTTTATCACCCTTACCGGTAATCACCTTGCTTGAAACTTTGGAATTAGTTTTTTTCAGGCATTTTACATGTACATGTAGAATAATATGTTTTTAAAAAACTCTATTTTTCAGTTGAAAATGTCAAATAGTTTATTTCATCTTACATGTTGATCGGGTAAAAGTGTTTTTAGTTAAGCTCGCGATTTTTCAATATAGACTTACAGTATCATGCCTTGGATGATTGCCTTTTTAGATGCAAGTGCTAGGTACAGATACACATTCCCATAAGATGTAAGATGCATGTATACAGAGTACTGGTCATACGATCACATTGTGAAACAGACTGTGAAGAAGTTATTGTAAATGGTTGATTAGGTAATAAATTGTGTATATAGGGGTTTTCAGGTTCATCGATATAAAGACAAATCAAATTAAAATGCTGAATATCACAAATAATGAAAAGCATTGGGCAGAGTTATGGGCACATTAGACCACACACACACACATGGCATCAGAACTTGGTTAAAAGTTAAGAGGGAAAGTCCACCCTGATTACAAGTTGGTTTTAAAAGAAGCAGAAAAATTAAAGGAACAGATCAGTGAAGGTTTGAGCAAAATGCAATAAATAAGAAAGTTATACATTTTGAAGTTGTAATCAATCAAACAATAATTGGCAACTCTGTGATGTATTTTGCGAGCTCCTCTCCCATTTGCCCTGTACCCTAAAAATCATTAATTTCCATTTACTCTAAATAAAATGTTCAAACATACAGGCACCTCAGATATAATCATTGCTTATATGTTTTTACACAAAACCCGTATGAAACAAATGTACATGTACTCCTTTATCAGAAACTAAGAAAATTAAAATTCATGAGATTTTCTGTACTGAACCAATGGGAGAGGAGCTCGAGAGATATTTCGCAGAGTTGCCAGTTTGTGTTTGATCGATTACAACTGCAAAAATTCGCACTTTATTTCTTATTGCGTTTTGCTCAAACCTTTACTGATCTGTTTCTTTAAATTTTCTGCTTCTTGAAATCAACTTGTAAACAGGGTGGACTTTCCCTTTAACTATTTATAGCCATACATATATTTTGAATGTGAGAGCACTTCAGTAGTAGTCCTGTTCACAGGACATTACTTCTGCTCTCTTCCATATAGAAATAAAAAGAACAAGAAAGCTCACATTTTTTTTTTCTTCAATTCGAACGCATCCTTCTCTTTATAATGTCAAAAGCTGATAGCAAACTGTAACTTTGCTCTGCGTAGGCACAGTGCGGTCTCATTGAATGTAGCTAGCGGATGTGAATGGAGGTCGTAACCTCTAACGTTTGGAAGAACTGCCATGCATGTTGTGTGGGAATGTGTTAAAACATAGCCAGGGTGGGAAAATGATGTAATTTTCTACCCTTTCGTCCTTGTTGACACTCTTTAACCGCATCGATGACTAAGTAGGAAAGAGATCCCATTTCTCTATACCCAATTTGTAATACAGAAAATAACATGTCTGCATGAATAATATGGCCTCTACAACATGATTCTAAGTTATTAATGTACATGTAATCGTGATAATAATTGAATAATCTAATTGTTCTAATAATTTAGTAATCTAATTATTCTAATGATGTGTTGAGAATGTTTTATTGTCCATATGATGTGAGATTTTACTCCCATGTTTCTTGTAACGCCAAGGTATCTTGAACTTCATGGACAACAAAAAGTCATCTTCATTTAATACTGTCTGTATATTTAAGATAACTTGGTTTGCTGAGACATAGTTCGTAGCTATTCTTGAATGACAGGGTATTACATTATGTCCAATAAATACTGGCATCATCAAGATATGTAGGTTACCTGATGGTTCTGTTAAATTGATAGTCCTCCAAGGCTCGGATCAGAACAAATAAAAACCAAAGAAACTGACCCTTCCAGTGTTAAGTTTTTGCATATTTTCCTTTATTCTTGGTAATTTATTTGACAGCAAATTGCCAATTCCTTGGACTTGCCATCCACAGATTGTTAGTCTGATTAAACAGTTTTATTTCAAACATAAATGGTGCTTGGACTACATGGATTCCTCATGAAGTGTTTGTTCTTTACAAGTGTGTTAGTGTGAAATAGGTACGTGTGTCAGTCAGACAGTATGATTTATGGTGTGCTTCCCACAAATATGTTTACAATGTGGCATGGGGTAGTCAATAAGTGTAAGAGTCGTGATTTACTACCAAGTCCCCTGGAAGTCGCCCAATGATTCAGTTCGCAGTGAACTTTGCTGACACTATGCTGCTGTATCCAGTATTATTTTACTTATTTTTTGTAATTGAAAAAGGATTATATTCCCATTGTGGTGGTATGACATGGAATTGTATTTTAATTTTCAGAAGTTCTTCCTCTTCTCCCCCCCCCCCCCCCCAATATGAAATCATTATTTTTCTCATGAGAAATCTGTAGAAATGAGATTTCTGCATTTTCTTTAAAAGTGTATAATAATAATAATAATTTTAAAAAAAATGTTCTTGAATAGTGCATATCACTTTGTGATATAACGTCCCTACCCGCTTCCAAAGGGTTTTGGATATTATTACCCTGGCTTTAACTCCAATGGCCGTAATCAGCGCACAGTGCATTTCAATGAATAAATCCTGTCAGGTACCCTTTTAACACCTGGGTGGAGAGTGGCAAGTATGGATTAATGTCTTGCCAAAAGATTTTAGTTAAAACCAGGGCTTAAAAAAAGAAGTATCCCACATCCCACGTTACACTCCCTTCTCCCCCTACCCCCTCGACCTGTAAAGCTCTACCTATATTTTGTACCAGAATAAAGGATATCACTGTTTTGTTAACACCTTTAAATTCATTAGCACCTTTAAATTCATTAGCACCTTTAAGTTGCATAATGTGTCCCCTCTGTCCATACAGTGGGGAGATTATAGCATTTTACACCCCCATTATTTTTAATTAGTTGTAGATAAGTAGAAAAAAAGGATGTTAAAGTGTGATTGGTACCCTTAAGTGGCTGAATTGTAAATTGTCCCTTCACAAAAGAGTGAGAAAGCCATGTCTGTGTCACCCCCCCCTCCCCCCCCCCCCCCCCCCACCATTGATTGTAGAGCTTTGTTGGTTTTGATGAGCTTTGTATAGGGCTACATCATTGTTATTATGTGCTCGAGTAAAGAATGCCATTGTGTGATTAGAAATTTGAAATTGCTTACTGTTCAAGCTAATGCCAGTTATTGATCCCTCTGTGTACATGTGAACAGCCCTATATTTATGCAGGGAGTGAAGAATGTCAAAGTATGATTATCACCTTTAAATTGCCATTAGAAGAAGTTGACCTCATCAAGGTCAGCCAAGAAAACAAGACAACGAATGTCAGGGATTGAAAAAAGAAAGAGGTCAGACGTGTCTAACCTGATGAAAGTTACTCATGCCTTGTTTATTTCCTTCTCACGTTCAATGGAATAGGCAGTCAAGCCAAGTCAGTATCATGCCTTGACACTACCCCCCCCCCCCTAAAAAAAATTAACGTTGTACCAGAAACATTTCTTTTTCATTCTTTCACTTGTAGATCGAAGAGTTATGGAAATAGTCCCCCCCCCCCCCTTCTCGCTCTCTCTTTCTCTTTCTCTTTCTATGTGCCATTTGAATTCTATAGTCTAGTGATCATGTTGTTCCACAATTTGTACATTTGTAGCCCTCGTCAGTTGTCATCATCTCTATTATCTGGTCTTTCTCTCTCTTCTCTCCTCTCTCCTCCAACCATCTCTGCAGACTATCTGTAGTATGGCTAGAGTGCCCAAGTCTGCACCCACGCATAACTGCGCGATTCTGATAAAACAGAACACGCAACGAACACAAACTTTTCATCCTTATTGTAGCGATTGGTATTTATGCAAAAAACGAGTCGAAATGATGAAAAAAGGTTTTATTTCAGATATTTTATTCACAAGCCTCACAATGTTGTCTTTCAGGTCAAAACTCCCAAACTGCGTGTAAAATGAATGAGTGCGCAGACGCATGGGCACCATTGTTTTTTGAACGTTGAAATAACACAGCATTGTTCTTGCTCTAATTTTGACGAGATTTTTTTGCAAACTTACTCTTTAGAATATTGGGAATAATAGAAAATTAAGCATTAGAGGAATGTTGGAGAAATTCTTGTTCATTTTCAGGTCAGATCTTAGGTGAGCAGACATAGGGCTCCCCATCATACTCTTCTCCTTCCTCTACCCCTCTTCCCCTTGATCTTCCCCTTGATCTTTCCCTTGATCTTTCCCGTCAATGCCAGGTTCTCCAATCTGCCTTTACATAACAATTTTTAATGGCAATTTTAAATGTGATAGTGCATTGCATAATGAAGTTATGTTGTGATGATTTAGGAGTCTAAGGACTATGACCCCGTTCTCATTACGAGATTGGAAAGTGGATCGCTCCATCGTGGATCGCGCCAGGGCGGTCCACTGGCACGCTGCTGGCACGCCGCGGGTTCACACCTGCTGAGGGTAGCGCGATCTATCGTCGCACTTCTCTTTTTCAGGGTTCTTGTTGCCATGACATCTGATGTAATAGGGTCAACGTTTTCGCACATAATTCGATTCGGCTTAACGCTAGCGATCTATACCGACTGTATACTGTGCGCTATATGCGAGCTGTATCCTTACATTGTAAACACTTCGTGGGTCACGGCGTACTTCCGGCGTACTTCGCATCTTCCTGTTCTCACTACAAAAGAGAGATCGATCTAGCGCGCGCTAGATCGCGCTATCTCTCGTAGACCACCCCCCAGAGGTGGTCCGGTTTGGGATCGCTGTGGATCGCCCTGGATCGCGCCGGAACGACGTCGCCGCGTTCTCACCATAGAGGTGGTGCGATCTAGCGCGCGCTAGATCGCTCTATCCCTTGTAATGAGAACGGGGTCTATGAGGCCATTGTAATGTACTTTATGGTTGCTGTATTTCAAAAGGTGTTGAGTCTGGTTATTTCACCTAACCATTGCTGATATTATATTGGATGGGAACACGTAGGCAAGAAAAATGCTCTCATCAACTGTCAAACAAGAGAATAGAAGCAGTTCTTTTGAAATGGTGAGATTCTAATAAAAGCGGTAGCTGCAACATACGTACATATGCAATTGTAGCTGCGATTTGCTTGATAAAATGAGACTTCTAATGCTTACAGGTTATTTTACTTGAATTGTAGGCCTGTAAGAAAATGCAAATATGATTTTTACATTTTCCTGCCATTCTAGATTTCCTCTCTTTACCCTATTAACCCTTTCGAGACAATTGACCACATTTTGTGGTTTGGCCCAATAACTTTTGATTTAGAGCCTTAAAAAATATACCAGATGCATGAGTGGAAAGAGCAAAAATTTCTGCACATACTGTGTCCATTTTTGTTGCATGATCATATTGCGTTCGATGCCAGGAATTTTAAAAAGGAGAATAAGCTTGAACATCCTTAAATTGGCAACACATTGAGAGATTCAAAATCATTGTTTTTTTTGTCCAAATTGGCAACTTTTTCAACTTTTCGACAAAGTTCCTAATCATGTATATTATTTTCAAGACATTACATCAATTACTAGAACCACGTAGCACTGAAAGAAAAATATTATTGTTGCCAATTTGCAGAACAAAATGTGATCAATTGAGCTCTTAAATAATTCCTGTCCTGAAAGGGTTATTGTATCTTCTTGTATCTGGCTAGTACAGGTAATCTAATAAGCTTTTGAATAAACAGATATGTGAATTTCTCAGACAGCGTGAAAATCACTTCAGATAGTATAAAATGGGTCACTATTATATTGAGAGGCCCAAGTGACCTTTGTTCCACCCAGACAGTGTATCCATTCTTGATAGGGTGCCAAGGGATCAAAGCTACCTGAATTTTGAGGGTCCCTTTCATATCGCTGAACCAGAAACATTAGTGTAGCATGACCGTGAAATTGACTTATATTTAGTACGTTGATATAAACTACCTGACTTTTTGGATCTCATCCATATTGCTGAACCAGAAGCTATATACCCTGAAATTTATTTACCTATAATTTATTTACCTATATTTTATTTACCTATATTTTATTTTTACCTTATAAGCTACCTGAATGGAAGGGTCCCTTTCATATTGCTGAACCAGAAAATCAATGTCTTTGTTTACTATATAGTTTACATAGTATATAGTTCGGATGACTTTTTTCTGCGACAATGGTTGTCTGTGCTTTCTATGTTTAAAAAAAACATTTATTTAAAAGAAAAAAAACTATCCACTAAACTTAGATGTTTTATTGTAGTATTGCATTTTTGTATTTGTTTACACAGTTTATTAGGAAGCATAGTTGTAATGCACCATTTCTGGTAAGAGTGCATATTTTACTTGAGAGTACGAGAAATAGTTTGTCAGATATACTTTCTAGTCCATGTTTGCACTCATGTTTCAACTATTCCCAAAGGAGGAGTTAGTATGAACACATGGCTATGTGCTCAATCAAATGATTGATAAGTAATTGATTAAAAAAAAAAAATCTGTCGGTTGTATATGAAGTAGAGAGGTGAATAGTACTTCTGATATATTTGATTTCAGAAACTGTTCATATTTTGTGGATAATTTTGTGGAAAACTTTCAAATTTACCTGTGCTCACTTGTACTTGTATATATGTAGGTCGAATCAAGGTAAAAATTTAGGTTATTTACCTGTGCAAATTTATACAATTTCATGAGTGTGCACTGAAGTGGCACTCTGTATTATTTATATTGCTAGTATATGTAAAGTATAGTGATTCAGCACTACAATACCGTTATGCAGTGCAGGCTTATTTAGTTTTATAAATCGGTAGCATTGCTTCCAGATTACAGGGATCTACATGAGCAACTTTTATGCAGATCTCTTTGTAAATAGCTGCGTGCAGAAGAGAATTGAGAAAACAGCGTTGGCATTTCAAAAGCACATCCTTAATCACGCTGAGCGATTCTTGCGGCTTCATTTAGATTGAATATATATGCTTGATGTATGTACCATGCGTTAATGCATGTCTGTCCAACTGATAGGCCTGTTCACACAATCAAGATGGTGTGTTCACACTGGGTGCTTGGTTTTGTTGTGCTTTTCTTGTGATATGATTTTTTTCGGAAGTGTGAATGGAACTATCAAAAAAATGCTTGAGTTACAGCGTAGATGTCATTCTCAATCTCTTTTAAACGATATTGCTACAATATACAGACCACAACATGTACTCTCCACTTTCAATACCACATTTTGGTGGATGATCAGCAACTAAGCAATTGTGGTCGATTTTGGTGAAGTATTGATTGTACATGTAAATGGCAAAATCCACACTTGCCAAATACACTTACTGGAATAAACAAGAAATCTTCTATTAATGGCAGTAACATACGCATGAGTCCTCAGAGTTTATTTTACCATGCATGTACACTGTATTCTAAGTCCAAATTCGACTATTTAAATTGATGAGAAATTTCTTCTTACTTGGAATGGCAATAATATTTAAATTACCACTCAGAGTTAAATTTTACCATGTACTCTGTATTTTAAATCAAAATTTGCCAATTTAAATTCATCAGAAATTTCTTCTACATGTGATTGTTAATGGCAATAACATAACAGGAATACTCAGAGCTATATTTTACCATGTGCACTTTAATTTAAGTTCAGATTTACCTTTTTAAACTGATGAGAAATTTTATTCTGACCGTGAATGACGATAACATGTAGATTCTTTATTTGAAGCGTTCGTTAGAGTATCCATTTCAATATCCTGCTCGTTACAAAAATACATGGTATTTAAAAACGTAATTTGACCAGCTCTACGTGGTCTTAATTTGTGTGTATAATACTAAAGTGATATATGCTGTCTTGAAAGTCAAGAGGAAGTACCTGATGTGGTCACTGCTCGTATGGATTGATATCAAATTGGCACCATTTTCAGATTCAGGTGGCTTCCTTTGAACTTTTAGAATAGCGACACTTTCATATCGTATCGCTGTATAAAATCTGTGTCGTTATACAGCAGTAATTGTTATTTTCTCGTCTGAATGCTGTCTAACAAAAATGTAGTAGAATAAAAAATATAACGAAATGTATAACAGAAAAGAGGCTTTAGCATCGTTACCGACAAAAGCTCACCTAAGAATCAGGGTATCCCTTGACTCTAACTATATGCTTATCATAAGTTCACATACCGATATGACTGGCCAGCTGTATTTTTGTAATCCTGAGCAGTGCCCATGAATAAGCTACAATACATGCTGCAAGCTGACCTTGCAAAAACTAGTTTCTTCATACAATGCTTTTTTATACGATATTCTTATCCCTTGTCTTAGCCCTTTTTGCTATACGATGCTTTATACAATACATCTTTATACAATTTTTTTCTTGTGATAATGCTTATATGTAGGTAGTGACTTGTGGATGTAAGACACAGTTATTGAGTAGCACGTTTTAAGACATTGTGTTTCCAGTCCATGGACTTAGCTTCTATTTTATTTGCTGAACATGAAGTTTGATATGCTTTTTCAAGAATGATATTACAAATGTACATTAAGAATTAGAAGCTTAGAATATTTGGTGTTTAGTATGTAGCACCATGCAAGTGCATTTAGAAAATGAAATTTTACATCCGTATATTTCTGAAATGTGGTGAAAACAGCAATTGTCACAACAAATTCCATCACGGTCTCAACTCCCAAAGCAAAACAGAGAAAACGCCCAAGAAGAAAAATAGCGAGCCTTCCAAATCTCCTCTCCTACGCCTGAGCAGTATGTGTGCCGGGGAAGAAATTAATTTGCGATGAATAATGCAAGAATCCCCTCTGTTTGTGATGTATTGTGGATAACTGTACTTTAGCTGCAGTTGTTTTCTATGAATCGGTAATGAAGTTGACGCCATTCCTCCCTCTGTGTTTCGTTTAGCAAAGGGATATCACCGTGATCAGCCAGGTAAAGGCTAGGCGCCTGGTTGCGATAATCATGTGCGTAGATGTGTGTCGTGATTGACGCGTGTGATTGCGTCAGAATATCCAGGTCTTCCCTTAAGTAAGCCGGAACTTGAGTTTCCATTCTCTTTCCGTTTTTTCCCCCCTCCACTTCTCTCTCTCTCTCCCTCCCTCCCCCTCTCTTCTGCTCTCTCTCTCTCTTTTCCTCCCCATTCTCTCTCTCCCTCCTTTTCCCACCCTCTTCCCCTCTCTCTCTACCGCTCTCCATTTTTTTCCCTGTACACTTCTTGCTCTCCACTTTTCTCCTTCCCCCTCTATCTCTTTACCCTCTTTCTTTCGCTCTCCTGTTCTCTCTCTCTCTCTCTCCCCCTCTATTTTTCTTCCTCCCCTTCTCTCTTCTTCCTCCCCTTCTCTCTTTGGTTCTTTTTCTCCCTCCTCTTCTCTCTCTCCCTCGCTTCTCTCTTCCGCTCTCCCTCCCCTTCTCTTGTCCCCTCTCTCTTTTCTACTTGCTTGCTTGCTCTCGTAAAAAAAAAAAAGAAGAAAAGAAAAGGGGTATAAAGTAGGTGTGAAAAATAGCTGCCTCATTTACCGTGGTCTTTAGAAGCTCCCTGGAGAAGGTTTCTAAGCCGAACATTTTGGATGAATTCGGCAAACATGGATTTTAAGAATTGATGAGGGAAATTACTTACATCATACCGGCGTCAAGTCTGCATCAGCTTGCCAAGGGGTAAGGCTTTGCTGTATGCTGTTCACCTCTCCCTCAGGTATTCTCTTGCAGTTTTCCTTTTTTCCCCCTATGGTGAAATGAGGTATGGATTTAGTTGAACATTTAACAGAAAAATATTTTATTGGGAAGGTTTCATCAGAAGTATTATGGTGATACCATGTTGAAAGTGATACTCCAAATCTAATTATGAATCCATCTAAGATAAAAGAATCATTTTTTTTATTAGATGGCTTAATATAGAACATGTACGTGAATGATTTTCAAGAGATCAGTTTGTTATCCCAAAATAGTATGTCTTCATTTATAAGCGTGAAATGATATTAGAATATTATTTTCATACAAACAAAGCTAAATGTGAATCCATCTAAAAACAAATTGTGATCGCTGAATGTAAAACATCCATGCATATATGGTTTTCCAGAGATCAGTATGTTGTTTTGAAAGTGTAGCTTATGATCTTCATATTTGAGCTGAATATAAATCATGTTATAATCGCCTTGAAATGATATTGGAATATTATTTTCTGCCCAAGGCAAGTCATCATCTCCTGCTTAGAAGATAAACATTCACAAGTCAGCTGCTGAGAGCCAGAAGGGTGTAAAACTCTTGTAAAATGATAAGGACGTAATGTCCTTCTGATGCTCAACTGATAAAGTATGTTTTGATACTGTAAAACCTGTTTATAAAGACCACTCAAGGGAGACAAGAAATGTCTTTGTAAGTACTAGGTGTTAAAAAAAAACAGTGGACACTTTTGATCATTAATAACACAAAAATGGTACTTCGTATCATACAGAGATTTTTACATTGTACAGTTGAAGGATGTAAAATTTATTGGGAGCAAGTTTCAGGACATTTCTCTGAATACTTTTCTTAAAATATTGATCTGAATATTTAATTAGATTTTTTTGGGGGGGGAAAAAAAATCAAGGCCACAAAATCTGTGTGTATCAGTAATTACTTAAGAATGACAACAGTTGCCATTGAGCACAGCTAAAATTCCAGAACACCTTTTTAACCCATAGTCATGAATCATGAATGATACTGGACAGCAAAGGGTTGGCAGAAATGACAGCTGCAAGACACAATGGCAACTGTGTGTTCTGAATTAATTACTGATACACACAGATTTTGTGGCCTTGATTTTTCAAAAAGTGAAAAATCTAATGGAATATTCAGATCAATATTTTAAGAGAAGTATTCAGAGATGTCATGAAACTTGCTCCAAATAAATACATCCTTCAACTTTACAATTCAAAACCTCAGTCTGATACGATGTATAATTTTTGAGTTTATTAGCGATCAAAAGTGTCCGCTGTTTTTTTGAACACCTAGTAAGTGGTCTTTATGTACAGGTTCCTTTAGTAAAGGTTTCAGTAAGAAACCTGATTTAAGGGAAACAAAAACCATGGTCTTCATAGACTGGTGGTCATTCTATACAGATGGTCATTCTATACAGATGGTCAATATGAAAGCAGGTTTCACTGGAGGCCTATGTGTCTGTTTATATGGACGTGTTACTATGGACCCCTGAGTTGCATTTTACTCAACACGACATGTACAGTATCCTAATATGAATGAATTACACTTTGACACACTGCTATATGTGAGGTCAGCTGTCGATGCCAGAATACAACGATTCAGCCTTGTCTCGAAATTTGGTTCAACTTCAAGTGAAAAGAAGAATGAATTTGGAATTCTTCTCGGGTACAAATGTCATGGTTCAGTAGAGAATCTCTGCAGATTGAAAAGTTTGTAAAAAGGCGAAGATCCTTGGCCATTTGTGATTCATTTCCAGTAGCCTTTATTGTATTTTTTTTTTTTTTGGTGTGTTTTGTGGGCCCTAGCTTTCTTTTCATGTTGAGTTACACATGAAGAAGGTTAGATACGGAAATGACTATTATGATCTACTGTGCATTTTTACATATTTGGTTAACCGAATAGATCCTGATCTGTATTGTGCTTTGCTTCATAGGCAATTTGATGATTCACATCTGTTATACATTGAACAAAATATTTATCAAATCATAAAAGCAATTACAATGAATAGAAGTAAGTTCTGGTGCCACGTACACGGAGATGGATTGTGGAGGCCTGTGTCATTAAATGACATACATGTAATTAAGCATATCATTTTTATTGGGGAATTTCCTCTTTGAAATTCATGAAGAGATACTATATATTTGTGTCTGTCTGATGCATTTGAAGGTTAAAGGGAAGGTTGAGTTCTGGGAAAGGTGAAAAATAATTTGTGAGCCTTCTCATTCCTTTCATGTCAGTTTGGAAGAACTTCATAGTAAAGATACCCTGAAAAGGATTGCCCTTCAAATGCCCTTATATTTGAAATATGACAAGAAATAGCTGATGTGTTTGGGTCGATTTGGGTCAATTTCTTATCGTTTTGATGATTCCAAAACCTCACATTATACACCAATTCTTATGTAGATATGCCAAACCTTTCCCAATTGCTCTGAGACATTTTTCTTTCTCATTGAAATTGCATGACCAGAACTCAACTTAATCTTCAACATATCTTTCATTTGAAAAATGTTTTACATTATTAATAAGATGAAATGAGAGCCAGACTAGACAGTGGTACATGTTTGGCTTTTTTGAGCTCTTTCATTTCTTTTATAAATGTCAGTTAAATGGAAGAACATCATAGTAGAAACATCCCCTGAAAAGGATTGCTCTTCAAATGCTCTATCATTCGAAATATGAGTAGAAATAGCTGAAATGTTTGGGCTGAACATTCATGCCACTTGTGTGTGTAGTCCCATATACCCATTTCTGTGTGCAGTACATGTGCTTTTCAGCAAGATTGGGTCAATTTCTTATTTATTTTGATGATTCCAAAACAACACTGTATAAAACAATTCTTATGTAGACATGGTCAACCTTTCACATTTCCTTTGAGACAGTTTCTTTCACAATATAATTGCATGACTGGAAGTCTACTTTATCTTTAAGAATAAGATATTGTCTGTTGAAAGCTAGAAGGCATTAACTCTTGATGTAAAGTTAACCTACTGGCTCTAAATAGAATATAATTGCGGCTATCACACAAAATTACTAGACTACATGTACATGTATAGAAAAAACAGACTAAGAAATAGGAATACAATATCTATCTTGAAATAAGAAACTTTTAGGTAATAATTGCATTTTCTAATTAATGCATTTCATGAATGCACTGAGAAAACAAAAATACAATTGAGGCAATTTCTATTTCAGCACACAAAAGTATAATTTTGAGATTTTTTACTAAATTTAAGCAGTTTAACATGGATAGATGAATAGCTTTTTCATTTTTTACTTCAAAATATCAAACAGATTCTGCAGTCTAAGCATATATATGTATGCATGTTTTAGTTCATAATACAAGGGGAGAAAATATCTGATTATGTTGAAGGGATGCACGCTTTCTTCATTTTCCACATCCACATAGAGTATGACACATGCATAAAACCTTCTCCAGTTCATTGTGCAATTTGAAATGCATGCAAGTGCACATTTAATCTAGAACGAAGAAAGAGCGTACGGGGGAAGGAGGGGGGGGGTGGTCATTAACGTGGTGCTCATGCATGGTGTATGTGTAGGATGTACACAGTGGAACATGAATGCGCGGTAGCTAGCGTACACCACCGTAGAGAATGATGTCTCCCCTGCATTATGCATCCGTAGGCGTACTGGAGCACATGCATGCACACGCTGCCTGCCCGCTTCTCTGCTGCTGTCTGGCTGCATCTGTCTGTGCGGGGCAATAATAATGCAGTATTGTTCGGTGCGGCGGACTGGAAGCCAGCCACATTGACCTTGACATTATAGAGGCCAAGTGCTGCCAGTTTAAGGAGCGGGTTAGGTTGCACCGATCACTTTCAACTCTGTATGACTTTATGTGGCAGTATATTTTTGTAGGTAGTAGCATTAACTTGAGGAGATAGTACATGAGGCTGTAATATGGCTTGAATGCAAGAATCTTTAGAATTTCCTCATGTCTAAATATATTTCAGAAATCTGGTTCTAAATATTCATAGAGTAGACCTGTAGACCTGTAAATTATTCTGCTACTACCTGCACATTATTGCATTGAAAGGTTGCATGTCTGCAGTTTGTACTGGCATGCTGCAGAGACTTCTATGATTCTATCCAATCATATACATTCAAAATGAAAGGAAAGAAAATAGATGAATAAAATTGTATATATTGAAATGTCAATTTGCAGGAAGGGGGACATTGTTGACCTATTATTAATCTTTCCAGGGTCAGCAAGAGTGTTATATTTCAGCCAACAAACAATAAGAAGGTTATAAAACTATAATTAAGAGATATGGAAACCTTTCAAGAACATGGGCATCTATAGGATTCAGTTTTTTTTTGTATTAATTTTTTTTTCTGTTTATGTATATTCCTATTTTCTGATGTATAGTTTCTGCTATAGGGTTTCTTCTAAGTGGAAAATAGTCTGCACCTAATCAGAGGGATTGGTTGAAGCCATATGACATGACATTCAAGTAGTCTACCTGAGCTCCATGCTGTGCCACTGCTGGTATTCTAACAGCTGTTTACTGCACTGACATTTATCCCAGGTTCATGCCTAGTTTTGCTACCAGGAGAGAGAGAGAGAGAGAGAGAGAGGAAAATTTTCTCCATTCTGGAGTTAGTTTTGTCACATATTCTTGGTCTGTGGCAGCGAAAACCAAAATACCTCTTTCTCCTCCCCCCCCCCCCCCCCCCCCAACTTCCCTTATCCCCCACTCCTTCTGCCATTATTTCCCATCAAGATTCTATTTTAGAGACTGTTTTTGACCTATATAATTATGCAGGTAATTTTGTCCTTGAACTGAAGATAATTATTTCCCACATTTTGTTTGATTTGGCCTCTGATGTTTCTGAAAAAGAAAAAAAGATTATCAAATATAATCCAGTACTAAAAGTGCTCTTGTTTTTTAAAAATAATAATTTTATTATATAAGGTATCAAAGATACCTTTTTCTAAAGATACTATCCAAATTTTTAAATTATGTGTTGAAAATTCAGTCCCTAAAGTTTTTCAAAGCATGTGCTTTGAGCGAGTTTGAGTTAATTTTTTATCATTTTCATGATTCCAAAACCTCACAGTATTGATGCTTATTTAGAGATGATCAACCTTTCCCACTTGCTTCCAAGCAGTTTCTTTCACATTGTAATCGCATGACCAGAACTCCACTTTATCTTTGACAACTTATGAAATAATTCCTGTAACCTGCTGAGGAGGAGGTTCATGTCAGCCTCAGAAATGGGGCCAATTTGAGATAGCTGCAGCGTGAATGCCCACCATCTGTGCTATGAGTTAACCCAGAAGCGTTGCAAGGAAGGTCCCAGGGATATTCCCATATCGTTTGAATCGGAAACGTGCACCGTTACGTCTCATTTATTCCTTGTTAAGATTCCGGTGTGAACAGTAGGAGGATATCATGAACCAAAGATGCACAATTATGAAATAGAAGTGCGTGCTTTTTCCGTTCTCTCACTATGGGAGAAGATCGCGTGTGAACAGTATGTGGACATTATTACCCATAGATTTATGATTATAAAATGGAAATGTGTGCCATTTCCGTTTTCGCTGCACGGGTTTAGATTGCCTGCAAACTTTGTACGGATGTGATGACCCATAAAAGCATGATGTGCTTTTTTCAGCACAGGTTTAGATTGCCTGCGAAAAGTATGCGGATATCGTTAACGTTGCCTCAATGCACGATTATAAAACAGAAACATGCGCCATTTCTGTTTTGTCATTACAGGTTTAGATTGCGGTGTGAACAGTATCGGATATCGTTACTCTTTGATGCATGATTATTTATCCAAAATGTGCACTATCTTTTCCTATCTGTGTGCATTTTCTTGATTTTTATGTGAACAGTACATGGGCATCATTGACTATTGATGCACAACTAGAAAAATGTATGTGTGTGACATTTCCTCTTCATCTAGTGCTTGAGGAGGCACTGCAGGTTAAGTCACCAGTTAAGTAACTGGTTAAGATACCATTTAAACAGCAACCGAATATATTTCACTGGTCCTTTACACCATTTCTTTATTCACAGTGCAAACCAAGACAATGCTATCGAGGCAGTGCGCACCATCATCATCATCAACAAATAATACATGTACATGTAGGCCTATGTGTAGAAAATTCAAAATTTGCTTTGAAAACCAACATTTCAGAACCTTACTTTGTAAAACAGGAGTTTGGATAAAACCAGCTCTGGTATATTTCCCAAACAGATATTTGTTTTTTTTTTGTTGAAAAGCATGCACAGTATTTAGCTGTATTTTGAGATAAATCATCACAGTTTATAAGTGTTAACTTGTAGCCCCCTACATGTACACATATCTTTATACGATTGGCAGTATTTTATGTTGATTGAAAGGGTATTGAGAGGTTTATTTTATATGTTTACATATATAAAAGTATCATAAATTAAATACTATTTTATTTCTTGGTGAATTGCTCCTGGGCAACTCCTTCAAATATCAAGTGTTTGTCATATGTTAGCATTATGGCTCTGCCACAGCTGGGGAAACTGTTCAAATTTTGCAAGAGAAATAATTACCCAACCCTGTGCTGGCTAATTGCCTTTCCTATTTTCTTACTCCTTACTTCAATGCCATGGCAATTAATACCACTTTGTACCACTAGATTTCAAAACCACTCATTTTTAAAGACCATATACTCATTAAGAATCTAAATTGTAACTCTGTTCATGTCATTACCATTCAATCCCCACCCACTTTTGCGCCACTTTCGGTTTATTACTTTAATTGTTTTATTTGCCATCTTCGTTTCTCAAATACTGGAATAGAATACGTCAGCTAAATTGTATTGTCACTAAACCAATTTTCATTGATGTTTAACTACACTCCCACATCATTTTACATTTTAATTTATAGTTGATGTTATTCATCTGGATTATCTGTAGTAGCATTGCTCATTATTATAAAGTCTACTTGAGAATGAGGTTGGCACTGGATAAAGTTAGACCCCTTCATGACAGGAATTATTTAAGGTCTAAATTGATTACATTTTGTTCTTCAAATTGGTAACAATAATATTTTTCTTTTCTTGCTACATGGTTCTAATAAGATGTAATGTGTTTGAAAACAACATACATGTACATGGTTAGAAACTTTGTCTAAAAGTTGGAAAAAATTGCCAGTTTTGACAAGAAACAGTGAACCTTTCAATGTGTTGCCAAATTAAAGATTTAAAAGCTTATCATTTTTAACATTCCTGGCATCAAACACAGTATGGTCATCCAACAAAAATGGGCATAGTGTGTGTATAAACTTTTGCTCTTTCTACTCATGCATCTGGTATATTTTTTAGAGCTCTGAATCAAAAGTTATTGAGCCAAACCACAAAATGTGGTCATTTGTCTCCAAAGGGTTAAATTTCAAGTTAAATTTGCTCTCAAATATAGAATCATCGACTTGGAAATTTATAGAATTCTGTGTGTGGGTTAGTTAGTAGTTGGATTGAGAAGAAACTATGCCTGTGAAACATATATTCCAAATCTATTCATCTGGATAAACTAGTGCTATATTCATAATGATAATGAAATTGATAATAATGATAATAGTTCTCTGTATAGTGCATTGAATGTCTACATTTGCTTGAAAATTCCTCAGAAACAGTACACTGGAGCTTTCTGATCCCCCTTTTTAAAAATACTATTTACATGTTCTTTTTATATTTAATTCATAATGATGATGAAATTGATAATAATGATGATAGTTCTCTGTGTAGTGCATTTAATGTCTACATTTGCTTCAAAAATTCCTCAGAGACAGTACACTGGAGCTTTCTGATCCCTCTTTTTAAAAATACTATTTACATGTTCTTTTTATGTTTAATTGCATCTCCTTCATTCATTGCATTTGGTGTGTAGAAGTGGACATTGGTTGTATGTGAGATGAATGTCATATCTGATATGAAGGTTGCAGAGAGCCTGTTTTATGTTCATTTGTTACTTTCATCATTGGTGGCCTGTACAGTGCGTCCCAGAAAAAAAAGTTGACAGTCATAAAAAGTCTCCTCAAATAAATATTTCGAATATTCAAAGCAAAATTTCTCAATTGTGGATAGTTTAGCAGAGCTGCCAAGTCTCCCTGATTGTCAGGGAGACTCCCTGAAAATTAGCTGATTTTAGAGTGAAAAACGCCAGATTTTCAACAATCTCCCTGATTCATACATTGATTTCTTCCATTGAATTGTGTGTAATAGAGAAAGATCTCCCTGATTTCTCTGTAAATTCTTCCTGAAAGGTGGATATTTAAGTTGGCAGCTCTGGTTTAGGGTCTCTTCTATTTTTTCTTCTTCTTCAATTTTTTTTAATTTTTTTTTTAGGGTTTCTTCTTTTATATGACACCTAAAGATCTGTCAAAGGCCACTTTCATGAAAAGGTGCAAAATCAAGATGTGACAAGAATTGGTATTTGTTCTGTCTGGTATCAGCAAACTTGAGAGTCATGAAAAGGCTTAAGAAATTTTCATATTTTGATCAATAATAGACAATAATAGTGTACCCATATCTTTCCTGTTTTGCATTGGCAGCACTGGCTCCCTGTTAAACATTGCATTATTTTCAAAATTTTGTTGCTCACTTTTCACTGCGTTCACGGCTCTGCTCCCCAATACAATACCTCTTTAATTCAAAATTACACCCCCGCGAGATCTTTGCGCTCATCCACTTCCAGTTCTCTTGTGATTCCTAAAGTCGCAAAATCTTGGGGGGGAAAGATCATTTGCCCACGCATGTCCTAAATTATGGAATAGCCTTCCTGAAGACATCAAAAAGTGTATAACTTCTGATTCTTTTAAAAATCATGTAAAAACATTTCTGTTTAATTCTTAATTAATTTCTACATGCGCCTTGAGCACTCCACAGAGTGGATTTGGCGCTATATAAGTTACATGTATTATTATTATTAATTTATGAAAGAACAGGTTTTGTTCTCTGTATGTACTTACATACATGTATCTTATCAACGTTTTTATGCTTCAGTGAGAAATTAACTGCTTTATTGAGTGATTTGAAATATTAATTTTTTTTTTTTTTTAATTCAAGCTGGCTTTCTTATTAATTCATAAAGTTTTGATGGGATATGTCAATACACAGAAAAAGCCTATTCTTTCATAAATTACCTTTTAATGATCAGAATGTGAAATTGCCTAAGCTTTTTCAAGTTTCTCAACTTTGCTGATACCAGCCAGAACCAATACAAGGTTTTTTCAACAATGAATTTTGAGCCATTTCACAACAATATCTTTTGCTCACTCAAGCAAAAAATATTATGATATGTTTGGGTGTCATTTGATAGGGAGACCCTAAGCTATCCATAGGTATGAAAATTTCATAAACATGTTTTGAAATGTTCATTTGGGGACACTTTTTTCCAACTGTCAACTTTTCGCAAATTTGTTAATACCAGCCAGAACAAATACCAATTCTTGCCAAGGCTGAATTTTGCACCCTTTTTCAGTCACTTTTGCTCACTCTGGCTTGAAACATCTCCAAATTTGGGGGTGTCATAATTATGATAGAAGAGACCCTAAGATATCCACAGGTTTGAAAATTTCCTACAAATATTTTGAAATATTTATTTGGGAAGACTTTTAACTTTTTTCTGGGATGCATAGTATGTATGCGAATTTTATACTTTATATACATATATACATATATATACATATGGGAATGAGTCAGAGTATAACTGGTTTTTGTTTAACAATAGAATCAAACCAAACAGAAACATACAATGTATCAAGCAGGATCTTTCTGACTTTATTTGCAGCCTTTATGAGGTTTAAAAATAGCCATTTGAAGAAAAAAAATGTTTTCATGAATTTTTATAATTGAAATTTACTCAAGTGCTTCAATATTCCTTGAAGTACGGTTATGTCATGAAGTTGCTTTTGTGTAGAATATACTTTCATTTTGCATAAGATATAGTTCTTGCAACCTAATTATATTTTATGATGCCATGCTACTAAAATTTATTTTCGTTTTAACAATGTTCATTGAAACTTTCTTTTGAAAGAAGGAATCTAATTAACACAGATTTTAGAAGCTAAAATATTTTTTGTGCCCTCTTACACAATTTTTTAAATACTTTTTGTCAAGCTTGATATTGACATTTAACTCTTTGGCAACATCACTCCACATTTTGTGGTTTGGCTCAATAACTTTTGATTCAGAGCTCTAAAAATATACCAGATGCATGACTAGAAAGAGCAAAAATTTCTGCACATACTGTGTCCATTTTCATTGCATGACCATATTGCTTTTGAAGCCAGGAATTTTAACAAGGATAATAAGCTTCAAAATCCTTAAATTGGCAATTTTTTCAACTTTTCAACAAAGTTCCTAACCATTTATATTGTTTTCGAAGACATTACATTTTATTCGCACCTTGTAGCACTAAAAAAAATATCATTGTTGCCAATTTGAAGAAAGAAATGTGATCAATTTAGCCCTTGAATAATCCCTGTCCTGAAAGGATTAAAGTAACCATATTTTCTTTGTTCCTTTTCTTCTCGTTCATCTGCTTGTATCTCTTCTCTCTTCTGCCTGGGTTTCTTCACTTTTTTTTGGTCTCCCCCCACCACCCCTGGCTTCTTTTCCACACCCTTTGGCTATTTGCAACAACCACTGGCTTCTTTTGCTTATCTTCTTGCCTCTTCCACAACCCTTGGCTTTTTCCCCACAACTCCTGGCTTTTTTTTCCTTACATCTTTTGGCTTTTTTTTCCTTACAACTCCTGGCTTTTTTTTCCTTATCTTTTGGCTTCTTTTCCACCCTCCTCATCCTACATCATACCTACATCATACCTACATGTACAGGCAAGCATTATGGAGTCTACAGTTGTGAAGGCTGCAAAGGGTTCTTCAAAAGGACAGTACGGAAAGACCTGACGTATACATGCCGGGACGAGCGGAACTGTATGGTGGACAAGAGACAGAGAAATCGATGCCAATATTGCCGCTATCAGAAGTGCCTGGGCATGGGCATGCGCAGAGAAGGTAGGAAAAGAGAGATAAAATAGCTTTAAGAGGGGGAAAAAAAATATTCTACTTAGTGTAAAAAGTCCTGCAGTTAATAGCTAACAGTACTCTAGTCTGCAGTCCCTCTGGGCTTTTCCAGGTTGGAATGCAAATCTTTTTATGGTATTCAATCTTGCTTCTATCTCTCTCTCTCTCTCTATATATATATATATCACTTGGTTCATTGGGTAAGATCATAACATTTTAACATTCGTGGAGTGCCTTTCTTCCACTGGCAATCTAATCTTAATATCACTTCTCCAGTAAAAAGAGAAATATAATCTTTTTATCTTTTTTTGTTTTGTTAAGGTATACATGTATCAAAGCCCAAACGTTGAATGTATCACCTTGACTCTGCAGAGAGTATGGAGGTTTTAGAGATGGAGCCCGTTGACATATGACTAAACCCAGATACCTTTATCTTCTCTATTATTCCACGAAAGATATCATGAGAAACTCTGATGGCCGATGTTCCGTGCCACCAGGTCAAAGGGGGAGAAAAAATTCACGAGGTCAGTAGATAGGGTTATAGTCGTAATATAATTTTTTTTTTCATGATTGGAATGAAATACCTGTCGTTATGTGAAGCAAAAGGTGATGTTGTTTAAACAAGAAGAAAGGATGCTTCGGTTTTCTTTTTGTACCTGTTTATAAAAGCTGTGAATCTAGTTACTAGGATTGGCACGGAACATCGATCAAGGCCTAGCTTTCTGTAGTAACTCCATCCTCTAAACCCTCCCGGCTCTTGAGTTGTCTGTCTGGTTGTAAGGGCTTGTTTCCTACATTGTACATGGGCTGTAAATCACACCGCAAAACCCTCCCCTGATAACACATAATAAGATGTGAAGTGCAGTGAAACCAGAAGTTGTGAGAATTTTACGAGTTGTCCCCCTGCTTGCAAGGGTCCTCCTGCAAAAATGACCATTGTTAACAATTTGCAGTAGTTTCAGTTTGCAAATATACCTGGTTTTACAGATGTGACACTGATCTGTATAAAAAGGTTACAGATTGGTTGAGTATGCCGAGCTGTCCTATGCACACACTATTGATTTTGGTACCCCGCCCCCCCCCCCCATTGCATTTGTATACCCCTCTGAAATGCTCTTTATTAACTATGGGAGTGTTTGTGGTGTGGTTTACCATCCCATGAGAACAAGCCCTAAATATAAAGATTGCAGCACCATATTATCCTCCTTTCACAGTACTTCCCAAGTAAAGAAAGCACTATCAAGTAGTCACTGTGTCTCTAAACCTTTCCTGCATGTATATTACTGGACTTAGTAGAGACCACCAGTGGACCAGTGGCAGAAGAAGTAGCACCAGTTGTACTGCCAAGTTTGGAGACATGGTGATCCAACACTACCTTTCATTGAACCGGATGTCATTTCATCAAAGATGTAGTGTTAAGGCATGGGCTGTAATAAGGTTTTAGGCTTGGTTTAGGTTTTTAATAGGGTTAGTTATAGTGTTTGGTCCATGGTTAACTTTTGGAAATTGGTTTGTGTTAGAAATCTAACAATTTTCACTGGAGCGCAAGTCACACAATTGGAGACGTATATGAACTTGGACTGTAATGATAAGCGCAAGCCTTATGTTGCTGTTCAGTGCTGATCAAGAAAGTGTCCTGTAGACGAAAATGTTTGCCTTCAAATCATAGTCCAATCAGTTGTAGTGGCAACCTCTGTTTAAGGGTAAACTATCTGTGGTAGCCACTCTGATGGTTTCCCAAAATAAAGTAGGTTTTGTAGGACCCATCTAGAAAGGCCACCTGTTTGTACTGAAAAAAACCCCCAGAAACACACACATGCTCGAACCAGATATGCAAAACTCAAAAAGATAGAACTATAGCATTGCATTTGAATTTCATGAGAGTTTCTTGCCATGAAACTTGATGTTAGGAATTTTGCAAAAGGTTCTGTTTTTCAGTAGTAGTAGTAATTTCCATGTACCCCTGGGTGGACTTTGTCAAGAGGTTCAGCTGAAGCTGTACAGGTATATGTAGCCAACGGTTTTCTGTTTCATCTCTTGTGTTTCTTTGTAGCTGTACAAGAGGAGCGGCAACGCAAGGACAAGCCCACCGGGGATAGTCAGGTAGAGAGCACGAGTGGGGCAAGTAACGACATGCCGGTGGAAAAGATTCTGGATGCTGAACTAGCCGTAGAACCCAACCACGGGCCCTACGTAGACACACCGGTAAGTCTCCCAAGCAGATCTTGCAAAGTCTGAGTAGCCAGTAGATTTTATGAAGACCATTTTATAGTGCCAGGTAGGAAACAAGAGATCATTTTAGTTCTCAACAAGCTCTAGTAAGGTTCTTTGAATACAGGTCCGGATTCCCACAGTAATATAGCATTTGTATAGTGTTGTCCATTTTGGAAACTTATGGAACTTTGTTAAGTGCTTGCTAATGACTACTTGGCTTTAGCAGCTGCTGTGTCGGCATTGGGAACATTTTGGGAATTAAGGTACCCTTTTAATACACCAAGGTCAAGAAGGAGAAGTAAATACAATGTCTTGTCTAGTAGCATAATCAACAAGACTGGGTTTTGAACCCTTATCTCCAGGTAGGAAATCAAGTGTTGGAAGCACTGTACTTCAGTATTTGCAAAGCAGTTCCAGATAAGAAGTCAGTTGTTAAAACCACTATACTTCAATACTTCCACATTTGTAGTACCTTCAGTTGTACCCTCTGAAAAAAATCTTATAATTTTTTCAAGCCATTGTCCTATTGCTGTGCAAGTGAATTCTTCATTTAAACTATAAACTACAAAAACTATATCATAGTAATCCATGCTATCCATTATTTATTGTTTATTTTCTAACGCAGCGTGATCCAGTGACAAATATTTGCCAAGCTGCCGACAAACAACTCTTTACACTGGTTGAGTGGGCCAAGCGAATCCCACACTTCACAGAACTGCCACTGGATGATCAGGTCACTCTCCTCAGGGCAGGTCAGTTACGGTCGGGTTTTTACCAGTTTGTGGCACCCTTAGTGCTAATACCAAATTGGGGGGACTTCAGGGGGAAAAATGCCAAAGGAAAATCCCTCCTGAAAAGGGACCAACAATGAAGGGTGATGAATATGTCAATGCATACTTTCGACTTGCAAGATTGCTTTGGTCCCCAAACTACCCTCCTTGGATGCACAAAGTTTTGTCCAAGGGTAAACAGATTCCTGCCGAGAAGCCTCAAGCCTTGTTGCTGACAGTTAGATTCTTTTCTCTTTTTTTTTCTTTCTTTTTTTTGGTGGAAATAAGGGACACTCTATCTCCTGTGAGAAAGCACCAATGTTCCAAAATTAATAATTAGATATGTAAATAGTCGTCAATAATGCTTGCCATTTAAAATTTGGTATCTCTTATTTTTTTAAAGATAGTTCATGGTGCCAAGGGTGATCTGACATTTGCTCTGGCGACAATTGATTGTATCTAAGGTCCATGTACGTTTGAATATTTTCTTTAGAGAAAATGGAAATTAATGATTTTGGGGGTAAAGGGCAAATGGAGAGGAGCTCACAAGATACATCACGGAGTTGCCAATATATGTTTGATTGATTACAACTTCAAAAAGTCATAACTTTCTTATTTCTTATCGTATTCTGCTCAAACCGACACTGATCTGTTCCTTGAACTTTTCTGCTTCCTTTAAAACCAACTTGTAATTAGGGTGAAGTTTCCCTTTAAGATTGCAATTGAGTTTTAGATTAGGTTTAGGGTTAGGGTTAGGTATTGGTATAGTGTTAGGTCCAAGTTTGAAGTTAGGAACTCATTTAGTTTAGGAAATTTACTGTGGAACATTTTGTAGCAGGAGCATGTGTTGTACAACCAGTGCTAGGATATAGTTCTTGGCAGTCATATTGCATCTCTCTCTATGTGTCTCCTCAGGATGGAATGAGCTGTTGATAGCAGCGTTCTCACATCGCTCCATCCAAGTGAAGGATGGCATCCTCCTTGCCACCGGCCTCCACGTCCACCGTAACAGCGCCCACAGCGCAGGGGTGGGCACCATCTTCGACAGGGTCCTCACCGAGCTGGTGGCTAAGATGAGAGAGATGAAGATGGATAAGACAGAGCTGGGCTGTCTCCGAGCCATTGTGCTCTTCAACCCAGGTAAGAGACAGGCTTACAATATCTTCTCATACACCACTCGCTTGATTTTGAACTTTAATATACAGTCAGACTGTCATAATTGCCATGAGACATGAAAAGAATAGCAACTACAAAACAAACACAAAGCTTTTTTATGCTGTAAATAGATAGATATTTCACAACCGCTTAATGTCTGTGTGAATAAATGTCTTTAAAAATATGTTGCTTGCTTGCTCTCAAACATATAAAAAAAAATTTACTGTCACCACATGCCAGTATGTATACAAAAGACACCGAACTAGAAATTCTCAAGTTTAAAAGTAATTCATGGTATCCCTGCTGCTGCTGCGATTAGTTTTACTTTTACTACGGTACTACTGCCACTTCTACTAATATACCTTCACCTACTACCATATATACTACTGCCACCACCACCACAACCACTGAAATCACTCATACTCTAACCACTTAATATTTTACTGATACTATCTTCACTCTTATTCCTCCTGGTTACCTCAGATGCTAAGAACTTGACCTCGGTACAGAAGGTGGAAGAACTCCGGGAGAAGGTCTACGCTTCTCTGGAGGAATACTGCCGCAACCAGTACACGGACGAACCCGGCCGCTTCGCCAAGCTGCTCCTCAGACTGCCTGCCCTGCGTTCCATCGGTCTCAAATGCCTGGAGCACCTTTTCTTCTTCAAGCTCATTGGAGACACGCCCATCGACACGTTCCTCATGGAGATGCTGGAAGCGCCCAACAACAGTTGAGAGGTTGGCCGATGTCTGCAAAAGCAACAGTAGATTGACCTGGGAGATTCTGAACTCTTTGAAAACTTAAATCGACTCTTTATTGTGATGGTTTATCCAAGTGTTCGCGTCCCTGTGGGTCCTAGTCCAGAGTTCGTCCCAACAGCAACAGTTGAAATGTTGGCTGCTCCAACCTCTGCCTATGAAAATATCGAAAGCCTGACCTGGGAGATTTTGAACTCTGAAAACTTAAATTAACTCTTTATTGTGATGGTTTATCCAAGCGTTCTGTTCGTGTTCCCATGGGTACCAATCCAGAGTCTGTCTTGACTTGTATGCATTAAAAAGTGCATTGCAGCCCTATGTGTAGTAAAGAAACGGCCAAAACCATTGGACCTCATTCTTCAAAACTGAACTCTGTACAGATGAAGTCTGCACGGACAAAAACATGAGGTCTTGGTGATGTCGTCTATAAGCTTGTACAAGCATCTTCTTATGGATTCCTTTCTTGGGATAGCTCTTCGAATCAAGCTGCGGTTCCGGCTGATATGCTACGTAATGCATCTAAAGTAGATGTGGTGTTGCAAACAAGTTCCGATGAAGATCATTTGACAATATAAATGAATTTATATGTATGATTATTTTCAGCTTGCCCAGGAGCTGATGTCTTCGAAGGTAATTTGAGATCTTGATAGCATGATCTTGTGCTTGTATGGCCAGCTTATCTCTGGCATTAACATTGGGTTATCAATATTCTTAGTGATGTAAGAATTCAGATTAGTTTTATTTTTATTTTTTTGCTGGGATGTGTAGAGGGTTGACTTTAACAAAATGATTTTTTGTTGCTATTATTCCTTCAGAACTAGAGCTAGTCGTATACGGAATAGTTCAAAAGATCAGCCCAGCAACCACCAATTATCTCTTTGATTTGCGAACTCATTTTTGATTGCCAAGACAGATGTGCATAATATCTGTTCCTGTTGGAGAGAGGACTCTTTGAGGATTTGAGGATACCTCAAATGAAAATACCTGTTCTTATTTCTTGAGGAAGATGTCCCATCTAAAGTGTTTCTGATAAAGGGAAGTGATGTCCTTGTCCCTGTCCCTGTCCCTGTCCCTGTCCCTGTCCCTGTCCCTGTCCCTGGCCCTGGCCCTGGCCCTGTCCCAACTTTCCCTCTTCTATTGTTTTCTCCCATGACAAAGGGGTGTAAAAGCCAAAAGCATGAATATCTAGGGTCTATGTAAAAAAAAAAAAAAACAACAACAAACAATATGAGAGGCAACTCAAATCAGATGCTACTTCATTGTCAACCTATCTGAATGGCATGTGTAGGGTATGAGTGTGATTGTAATGTATAATGCAGAGATTGCCATTTTCCAGGCAACGTCGGAATTCAGACCCAAGCAATTTATTCTAGGCCATATGAAATTTCAGGGGTTTTTTATGTACAAACTAATTAGATCACTGTAGAGATGATATTCAGACCCGCTCATGAATTATTTACTGGCAACCCTGATAATGAAGCATCCCATTTAGCCCTAATCTATAAAATTTTCTCCTAGGACAAAAGGGATGTGCTTCAGTGTTGACCTAGAGAGATGCATGTGGCTCTCTCACTCCGCTCTTGTTCGTTTTTCCCATCCACTCAAAAGATTATAGTGTTCTTCAACTGTAGAGGGGGATGTTCAATTAAGCTATTGTAAGTTAAAAGCTAGTGGTATGAGTAACCGTTGGATTAAGAATAACTCTGTAATGTGAGAATTTCTCTTTTTCCAACTATCCTGTTCTTATTGAAATGACAAGTTAAACTAATGTGATCATTCAAATTGTGAAATTATGTATAGACTATATCATCAAACAAATTTTAAAAGTAATCAAACTTTTCGTCAGGGATTAATGACTTAATAGATGTAGCAAAAAATTAATGTCGTAATTTGATAATTCCTTCATAGTCATTAGTACTACAACATCAAATATGTGTAAGCTTATAAGAGCTCTAACCTTTCCAGTTGGTGAAGTTTAAGTATATTGTTAACAAAACTCGGTAAGAATCTCATTTCTGAAAGGGTTTGTTCTAATTTGAAACTGGTATTCCTCATTTTAATTTCACAGCCATTTTCCGAATGGTATGTCAAAAAGCATCACCTTTAAAAAAAAAAAATACAAAAAGAAAATTAAAATTCATTTTGGAATAAATTCTCAGAGGCATTATGAAATCTATTTGTAAAATATAAATGGAATTTGATTGACATTGTTGATTAGTCTTCTGAAATCATCATGTTTAGGTTTCAGTTATAAGCATTTACACATTATTTAATTTCTATTTCCCTTTTCTTACATTTTTATTCTCCAATTTGTATACTTGGTTGTACTTTGAGCCTACTTTTGGTCATCATATTTTGTAGATATTCAGAATTGATTTATTGACTTATGGTCTTTTGGTTTGGCAGGAGGTTTTGAAATGCGATAGGTTGTATGTTTAATCTATCAAGAATTGGTTTTCAGAATTATTTTATCTGTAAAACAAAGACAAAAATAATAGAGCAAAAACAAAAAGATGGTGGAAAGGAGAATTTTCACCCAATTTTTTTTTCTCATGAAAGTAGAATGTGCAATAGACTATGGGTTAAAAAACGAAACCAACTATACACACAAGACCAGAGGAAGAAAATCATAACAGAAACCACATGAGAAATGGCTTTAAATTGACAATCTTCCATAATTCATACAGGGTGTATGTTATCAATCTTCTTTTTTGAGCTTTTTTTAAATGTGTTTTTTGCTTCGTACATGCAAGATTGAAAGAAAAGAAAAAATTTTGTAGAGAATCAGTGATACGTATCATGGGTTACACACCTAACTGAATGTTTTGCTCGGGGCATGTGGTTGGATTCATAGTGCCGCCCAGTTTGTAGTACATGTAAGAATTGGCCTCGCCTATATAATGGGCCTCCATTGAAATGCATCCAAAGATTTCAACTTCAGATTGTGGGTCATGTGAGTGACGAATTGTTGCTCACCTACATAGACGATTACTCTCTCTCTCTCTCTCTGTCTTCATTTCTTTTTCTCACTCCTTCCTTCCCTCACTGTCTTATTCCCTCTTTCCGAAGCACATTCTTTCTCTCTCTTCCTCTCTCATTCACTCCTCTCTCTTTGTCTCTATTTCTTTTTCTCTCTCTTTCCCTCCCTCCCTTATTACCCCACTGTCTTATTCCTTCTTTCTGAAGCACTCTCTCTTTCTTCTCTCTCTTTCTCTCCCTCACTCCCTCACTGTCTTACTCCTACTTTCTGAAGCATATTCTCTCTCTATCTCTCTCTCTTTGTTTCTCTCTCATTCTCTCCACTCTCCAGTTCTTCCTCTCCCTCTTTCCTCTCTCTTTCTCTCCCTCTTTCTCTCCCACCTCTCCCTCTCTTTCTTCCCTGTATTTTTTTTCTCCCTTCTGTGTACTTGACACTATCTTTTTATATCCATATGTTCTCTCCTCATAATCTGTAAGAAAATAATCTTCTCTGTAGAGGTTAATGTTGACTTGGACGACTGATGAATTTGAAGCCCTAATGCTGACCTAACAAGCTCCATTTGCGTACAGAGTTTGAAATTCTTGTCTGAAATGGTGTGGAAACCATTGCTATATATCTGTGTATGTGCAAAAATTTTATGAATATATGGTTGTAAATGTTGATCAGTAATCCAATGCTTGTTTCTTTTTTCTTTCTTTTTCTGTTATTTACTCATGTCCTACGAATCTGTCTCTGTAAATATGCTTGTAATTTACTATTTTGACCTTTAGAGTTTTGGCGTAAGATTTAAATACGAGGGAGATATGATTGTGTAGTGTATATCTGTGTATGCTCACCTAATGCTGCGTAGTTGAATACAGAGAAATAAAAGGGTAGTAAAAATAGAGATATTTTGAGGTTTATAGTCCAGTCAGTGTTCAGGGAGGTTTTCATGTATATATAATGCAATCTTGTATTGTTTCATTGTTGCTGGTGTTGCGTCGTGCTGACAGTGCTCTTATTTCAAGATGAACTTTTGAGAAATTTTTAAGGGGGAGAAGCCTTGTTTACTTGGTAATTGTGCACTAATAACGTCCTACGTAATGTGTATGCTTTATCATGACTTGGGATAGTTACTAAATATAAATTGTCTGCATCATATAAAAGTGTTCAAACTTCAGATTGTTATTAACTCTTTAACTGCTGAATTTTCTCTTACCTCTTGGCATGATACTGACAGGAAGCGCTTGATTTCTGTGGTCAAAGTTATATACTATAATGAGCACAAACTCTAACATGGGTAACATTGACACTTCGACTAACATAATTAGCAAGAACTTACCTAAAATTGACAAGATACTCATGAAACCAACCCCTTTAACTTCATTGTGTACCCTTTTTCACCAACCATGATTTGAATTTACTAAATAGAACTGGTATGAGCAACATAATTCTTACTTACAAATCAGTGTCTAGTCATTAACGAAATCTCAATTTTAATTTTCATGATGTCCACAAACTTCTTTGATATACACAGGTTTGTTTAAGTTAAATAGATCTTTAAACCTAAATATGTGTACCCTAAACCGGGAAAGAAGTGTGCGAGAAGTACAAATTGACATGGGTAGCAGTTTGCTACATCGAATTGAACTGAGTAGAATTTCAAAGTATTTGTCTGCTGACTGAATTTGCTATTCAAATTTCAGTCGGTAAATTATTCCCTGGAGTACATGTATACTACACATTTTGTAGACCAAATCCCCTCGTAGTCCGATTAGACTTATGTGCCCATTTTACACAAAACATATCTTTTCTGTTGAAATGAACTAAGCAAGGTAAAAAAAAAAGATCTAATGTTCCAGTGACAAATATCAAAGACAGTTCTGGTATCAAACTGACATTAACAATGTGCAGGAGACAGAGTCGTTTCGACCTGAACATCATCTTAACTGTCATTATATCGTCATCTCTCTAAATGAAATTGCGCAATTTATTTTGTAAATATACAAAAAAACGTGCACGATCATGTCATAACCTAGCAAAAAAATGGTTTGAAAATTTAGGAAAAAAAATGCACCGATTGCTTTTCTCAGACATTTCCATATCGTAATGTTATTATGTTTTATGTATCAAATGTATCTATTTTTTCCTTGGTTTTTGTTGTTATCTGAAATAGCGGATCACATGTCTCATTTTTTTTTTTTTTTTTAAACTCAATGTTATTAATTTTTATTCCGTCATTTGAATTATTTTTATGTATATGAGATGATGAATGAACTTTTACTCTGCAGATATGCTTTATGATCCGTGATGCCACTTTTGATTTATCAGTTTTTTAGAGAAAAATGCAAAGTGGCTCGACTTCTTTGTGTTTTTACCTGAGCAATTTTACTACATCTGCTAGTAGAAAGTAAAGTTATTTTATCGTAGATGCGTATTTAGTGAGAGAAGTAGAAAGAAGTACAAATCGTGTTGTTTTTTTTTCTCTGCGATCTGTATAATGTATTAAATGTAATATTCAGGTAACGAATGCGTGGAAAAAATCTGACACAATTGTAATTACTACTATTCCTTGTCATGAATGCTGTATATAATAAACATAAAGCTCATATTCAACATGTTTACAAGGAATTTGAAGGTCTATTTCATCAGAATTGTCTATAAGTGATGATAAAAAGAATGTGTTTATTTTTAATGTAGAATATAAGCTCTGGATTTTGAATCTAGCAAGTGGGAAAAGTAAATTTCAAAAAAGGTGTTGGGATGTACTTCCCTAGTGTAACCAGGGGCTCGACACTAACAAGGGTCTAATGCACACGAATCTCACCTTATCCAAATGTAGCCAAGGGCCTAGTGGACATGTACCCCCAATATTTTGCACCGCACACAGAGAAAGACAAGGTTAGTGTTTTGCCCTGGTGTTACTTACTGGGAGGGGGCTGGGAGGGGGCGGGGCAGGTTGGTGGGAGGGGGATAAGAAACCGTCGTGTGAAGTATTTATAAAATCATTTATAAGCGTACATCCATTCTCGTTACATACGGAAACTGCACGCACACTTATATATGCTACTCATGCAACGTTATTAACATCCTCTTAACAAGCCACTCAAGGATGAAATCCCTCCACTTATATAAAGAGAGCGGAATAGTCATTTTTTGGACTGCCCCCTCTTGAAATAACCTATGGTATCCGAAAATTGTAAAATATTTGTTTTTTGCTTTTTGTTTTAGGTGTATATTAATCAGATACATTAAGACAGAAAAAAAAGGAAATGTGTTATCTACCTCTTAATCAAATTTGGGTTAGAACCAAGCCAATAGCCTGTGTATATATATAAAAACAAAAAGCAGCATTTGAAAGAAAATTTATTTGCAGGAAAAAAAATGGGTGTGTGCTCTCATTTCATACTCTTATTTTTTTTCCGGTTTCGTTTTTTTATTCTAAACACTGATTTTTTCACAAATATCCATTTTCCTTATTAAGTCTATAATCAATTGTATATTCCACATCTAGAAAGAAAAACACTATGCTCTCTATCCACAGTCCAACTTATTAATGTAGGATGACAAAAAATGTTGAAAACACTGAAAATCACATTAAGCTTTCACTTGGAATATTTGTTTTATCAGTTTTTACGCTAAAACAGCATTCAAGTATAAGTATGAGGTCGTGATTGTTTATGCAGCCCTCTTTATTCTCACAAAATTATATACTGTTGGTTAACCTTATCGGTCCAATTAAGCTTGTTATATTCAAGTTTTCATCATGTATTCATTACCTTTCTTAATGCTGTTGTACGTGACTGTTCAGTGCATTTTGGTCTATCAAAGTTATGAAATTGCAATTGCATACCCTCAAAATGTGTCGAGTAAAAGAATGTATATTATTATGGTTAGGTTTGTTTTATACAGTGTGTGGCACAACTGTAAAGAGGTCTTTTAAAGTGTTTCTGGTATGTTGAATGCCTTAGATGAAACTTGGGAAACAAAAAGACTCGTTGTGAATTCACAAGTTCTCACATTTGATGTCTGCACTTGAGATATACATGGTCAACTTATGTGTCTATATGACTATTTCATTATGGCATACGTGTGTTTATACCATAAAAGTAAACAAATTTATTAGGTTATTAATTTCTCAATTATCATTTATTAGTACTAATGCAATTTTTCCTTTGTATGATAATGCCCCACCTAAAACTAGATTGTGTGCAGTCACAAACAAGGGAAGACAGATTTCAAACGAGCAGGGATGCAAATTTGTCAAATGATTCATGAAATGGAAAAAGTACTGAGGAAATGTTAGGTGGTCAATAGTTTGTATGCGTGTTCAAAACTAGAAGTGGTCTTTTTTTACGACTAATATTTTCAGGTGAAACTGTATTTGTACAAAGGAGAGCGGAGGAATGGAGCGAGGGTCTTTATTGATTTCAAGATATTTGCCATTTTTTGTCAATAAAGAGTATGACCAGTGTGTTTACTATATAGTGATATTTTGATAAGTGCATGTTTAAGGTATGTGTTATTCTCTGTGATACGACCCTCAAAATGATTATTGTACAGCGTTAATACAGGAGTAAAACAACTCTGTGATGAAGGAAAACAAAAAATGAATTCTCGATGTTTTCTCAACTTGTAAATGAACTAGAAGCTGTAGAAGAGAAAGATCAAGGGATCGTGGTTTAATGGATGAATGAGGAAACATCGGTTATGATGTAACACGCTTATTTCCCCCCTCCTTGATATGATGTTATTATTTTTTTGAGAAAAAAAATCTATATTTCTAAGTGGCTCCCATTAATCTGCTTGTTTTATCTTAAAGAAATGTATACATACCAAGTAAGAATTGGTCGCATAATGAAAATACACTGTGTGTAAGTTTATATTACGGTCTGACTTTCTGTCTTTTTTTGTGTCTGTAGCTATTTTACGTAAAGGTACTCTATCCCTTTGGCAGACTTACACGAAATTCCGCGAAACTTTGCTCAGGTTTAGTAGACATCCTGGAGATACTGCCTATGAAAATTCAAGGTCACAAGTTCTATAAACTTCTTTGTAAGAAATGAAAATCTTGCTTTTGTTACAGAGGGAGCTATTCAAAAATCAACGCAATTACATGTACTAGCAACGGTCAAAAAATAATTGTTAAAATTACGCAATTTTTATTTTAGTCGAAAAAAATAAAGTGTTGCCAAATTGTTATTACTTACTTAAAAGCAAATTATAATCCTTTTCACATCCACACAAACACAAGTTTTTTCCAAATATAATTCTTGTTAGTTATGGCATACTCTTATAACTTTAAAATTTAGGGCTGCAAAAGGGATGAAGTACCTTTAAAAGTGATGGTTGAGTTCTGGTTAAGGTGAAAAAATGATTTGTGAGCTTTCTCGTTCTTTTTATTCGCATTTGGAAGAATATCGTAGAAAGGTTACATGAAAATGATTACTCTTGAATAGCCCTCATATTCCATATATGACTTGAGATATCTTAAAACTTTGGACCATGCAATCTGTAATGCCACATGTGTGTGAGGTCTCATATACCCATTTTTGTGTGCAGTGCATGTGCTTTTCAGCAAGATTGGGTCCGTTTCTTATCATTTTGATCATGCCCAAACCTCCCAGTATACATCACCTCTTATGTGCTGCATGATCAGTCTTTCCCCTATTGCTTCCAGTTTCTTACACAGTATAATCACATGACCTGTACTCAACTTTATCCATGATGTTATTATCTAACTTATTTGAGGCTTTTAAGGGAAACCAATCAAAACAAGGGCCGTTTGGATTGTTAAAGGGAAAGTCCACCCTGATATTATTTTGGTTTTAAAAGAAGGAGAAAAATTGAAACAGATCAATGAAAGTTTGAGCAAAATCCGATAAGGAATAAGAAAGCTACGAATTTTTGAAGTCGTAATCAATCAAACACAAATTGGCAACTCCGTGACGTATCTTGCGAGCTCCTCTCCCATTTGCTCCATACACAAATCGTCATAATAATTCATTTTCTTTGTTTTGGATGAGGAAATAGCTTTGTATCATGTAGGTTTTGTTTAAAAGCATATATAAAATGATTATATCTAGGGTGCATGTATTATAAAATATTTTCGTAAGAGAAAATGAATATTTATGATTTTTATCAGTACAGGGCAAATGGGAGAAGAGCTCGCAAGATACGTCATGGGGTCGCCAATTTGTGTTTGATTGATTACATCTTCAAAAATTCATAACTTTCGTATTTCTTGTTGGACTTTGCTCAAACTTTCATTGATAGGTTTCTTTAAATTTTCTGCTTCTTTTAAGACCAAGTTCATACGAGGGTGGACTTCCCCTTTAACATCTAATCTTTCAATCTCCATCATATTATTACTAGAATGAAAGAATTATAATTACACTTTACATAATTAATCTAAGATTAAAAAAGGAAGAACCCTTTCTGATCTAACTTGCTAACACATTTCATAAGCATCCCTGTGATTTATCAGTAACATTCCTATCCACACAAAAGTCTCAAGTACATGTATTTTTAAACAAGATGCATTTATTCAGCTGCCTTACGCGTGGGTGTGCACTGTTACCACCATCAAATACATTTTTAGGTTAACCTCTTTTATCCTTTTTGAGAAAAAAATAATGATTTTTCATGTTTGCATCATCAATCAAACAAGACATATTCACTTTAAAAAATCTACATCTGTGGCTGTATAGATACATACATGTAAGAATACACTTGGGAACCTGGAATTTTGTAGTGTTAAATTGTATTGATTTATATGCTACTTGCCAATAATTATTTTCCCTTTTTTTAAGAAATGCAGCTGCACAAAATGGGCAAATTTTAATTGCAAATATTTTCACGCTCGTTACTATTCTAGAAAAACCAATAGGTAATGTTACACGCCGCTGAAACTTAGATTGCTTTGAACAACCCTAAAACTTACCCAAGCTTGCCTGACATGGCAACAGCTAGTATGGATTCTATTCATTTAGAGATGCTACTGTACCTAGCATCGTCAATTTTCTGTTTTCTGTGAAAGGTGAATTCACCTTTCCACTGTTCAAGAATCTATTCCACCACATCTTTTCTCTCTCAAATATTGATGAAAAAGCGATGCACATACTGAATAAAGGACACAAAATACATTATTTAGTTTATAACGAGGAATGTATCCAATTTATTGTTGACAAAAATAATTGACACAATCTAAACTGCACTAAAGTTGCTCTCAAATTTGAAATGAACAGTAGTTTACATTAAAAACTACATTCAAACCATTGTTGCAGAAAATTCACATACAGGGCGAAAAACAGCAGCATATAGAATTTCTGTTTGAACTTTAATGAGCTTTTTCCCCCCAAGAAACTAAGCTCTCAAATGAGAGAAAATCAGGATTATATGCTACATTGAAATGCTCAAACTCATCTGATTATCAATATTGAATACATAGATAGAGATTACAGTATAAAATTGCATCTAGCCAATCACAAATATGGCAAAAAACAGAACAACATAGACATTACTAATTAAAGATTCATACAATTATAAATATTTATTTCAGATCAATAATCAACAGCAATCAAGCTTCCATATGTACAGATATATATTCATACATAGAAAAAGCATTTAAATCACAATTTTGATAGATACATTATGGCACTAATTTTTGCAATGTGACATAGAAGGCGCTACTTAAATATTATTTGCTTTCCCTGTTACCTGTGTATAGAATGCCACTAATTCATTTTGTCACTAGGAAAGCGAAGCCATCGAAATTATCTGGTCCAGCAAGAAAGAATTAGAACACTTAAAGTGCACACTCTCTGCAGCCACTGCGCATGGGGGAAAACTGCACCAAACACAAATCTGAGCGGCACACCCATTACTTTCATTTCACCAGAACTGCTTGCATGCAAGGTGAACTTAGAACTAACCAACGACATCTGCGCCGCATCTCAAAGACCACGTGGCTCGAAATCAACAAAATTTATACGATCAAGGCACTGTCACAATATACATGTATTGCTCATTTAAATTCATATTTGCACTTCACCATGAAAGATTTTGCCTTTGAGAGCCAGAAGGGCACAAACTATAATGTAAAATTATGAGTTAACGCCCTTCAGGCTCTCAGCAGAAGATTTACCACTGAGAATCACATATTCACAAATGGGAGTCTGAAAAACAGCTCACTATAAATAGTAGTACACATTGCCTCCTGAGAGCTAGAAGGGCATTAAGTACATATTAAATGATATGAGTTAATGCCCTTTAGGCTCTCAGCAGATTTACCACTGAGAATCACATATTCATAAATACATGTAGTCTGAAAAACAGCTCACTATAGTTAGTAGTACACATTGCCTCTTGAGAGCTAGAAGGGCATTAAGTACGTATTAAGTGATATGAGTGAATGCCCTTTAGGCTCTCAGCAGATTTACCATTGAATCACATATTCACTAATGGAGTCTGAAAAACAGTTCACTATAGTTAGTAGTACACATTGCCTCTTGAGAGCTAGAAGGGCATTAAGTACGTATTAAATGATATGAGTTAATGCCCTTTAGGCTCTCAGCAGATTTACCATTGAATCACATACATGTATTCACTAATGGAGTCTGAAAAACGGCTCACTATAGTTAGTAGTACACATTGCCTCTTGAGAGCTAGAAGGGCATTAAGTATGTGTAAAATTATGAGTTAATGCCCTTCAGGCTCTCAGCAGAAGATTTACCACTGAGAATCACATATTTACTATTAAATGGAGTCTGAAAAACAGCTCACTATAGTTAGTAGTACACATTGCCTCTTGAGAGCTAGAAGGGCATTAAGTACGTATTAAATGATATGAGTTAACGCCCTTTAGGCTCTCAGCAGATTTACCATTGAATCACATACATGTATTCACTAATGGAGTCTGAAAAACGGCTCACTATAGTTAGTAGTACACATTGCCTCTTGAGAGCTAGAAGGGCATTAAGTACGTATTAAGTGATATGAGTTAACGCCCTTTAGGCTCTCAGCAGATTTACCATTGAATCACATATTTACTATTAAATGGAGTCTGAAAAACAGCTCACTATAGTTAGTAGTACACATTGCCTGTTGAGAGCTAGAAGGGCATTAAGTACGTGTTAAATAATATGAGTTAACACCCTTCTGGCTTTTAGCAGATGATATGTTTATGCAATATGATACAGACACTGTCAAACTTGCCTTTAATAGCAGCCATCTGGATAAAAAGACCGCCTGTCTAGAAAGACCAATTTTTACTATTTCCCACAGTGTTTCTTATTTAAATCTGCATATGTTAGGGAACCTTCATCAAAAAGTCCTCTGCGTACTTGCTTTTAATCTTTCAATAAAAATCTTTCTGTAGTATCTAAAAACTATTTTCTGAAAGTGTAAAAATCTTAAGTATGCTCACTGGGCTACCCTTATTGTTGAAAACACTGAAGACCCGCACAAGGTTTTCTGACATGTTATGAAGAAATAACCAATGGATGCAATACACTGGCAAAACAGAAGTCAATCGTTTTAAACAGCTATATAATGAAATGACTTCTTATCAGATAAAAAATTATTTTAAAAACGAATCATTGAATAATTTGAATGCACATATGAAAAGTACTGTCATAACATTGTCTGACACAAAAAAATATTTTTAAAATAAAACTAGTTTGTCATATTCAAGCATTAATATGAACTTGGAGCTGAACATATTTAGGGCAGTTTCAACTAACACAAAACTGATCATTGACCTAATATAACCCATAGCAATATAGTGTCTCCATTCAGTGACATTTTTACAATATCTTTTGATCCAGAATGCTAGGAATTAAACATTATACATGAGCAGAAAGAGCAAAAATCACTGAAAATGTTGAGTCTATTTCCAATAAAGTACATTGTGTTGTTTACGAATAAAAGTGATTTAATTGTAACTAATCATTAAAGTCTCTATACTTGCAACGCCATGTAAAATATATAATCACTAGTTTGTTTACAAATTAGCAAATTTTCTGTTAAATTTGGCAATTTTCTTTCACATTGGTTCATTTAATAAACTTCTTTTTTTTTTTTCAGACTATGAAGGAGTGGAAAAATAAGAATAATTGTTGCCAATTTGAGGAGGGAATGCTGATTAGTTCAGCCCATAACAAAACTCTGAACTGCTGCGGGTTAATGGAGATTTCTATCACACAATTTTTTTTTGTAACTATACTGAGTCCAATCTCAACTAGATTCTTGAGAAGAGCAAAAGATCAAGCTTTAACAGAACAATTTATATACACTTGATAATACATATAAATAGCAATTGGAATGGAACTCCCTGAAAGACATACCGGAAATGAAGCATTACAGTCACTGATAATTGGATGAAACGATAAACTCAATGTTTTAAAACGAATACAAAAATAAAACAAAATCACAAAATATATCACAGTACTTTCACAAGTAACAGATGAATTGTCTACTGAGAGTGAGAAAGGCATTAACTCTTTAACAGCCTCAAGTACTCAGACTTTAAACCCTTCTGCGTCTCAGCAGACAAAATACTCGAGCATTCACAAACAAGGAATAGATTAAATGTCTTTACACCATTGTGCATACTCTATGAACGTTTGCATTTGCATTGTTTTAGTAGTCATTACCGAAATCTGAGTGCTGACTCCACGATACTTTTTTCTCCCTCCCAATGAATAAAGAATGCGCTTAAAGAATTTTCTATCAAGTGCAGAGAAAAAAAACTCAGTAAGAACATTTCTTTGGATAGAAACATTTGGAAAGGAGAGTTAAGGAGAGAGAAGAAGAAAAAATCTATGACATATATATATATACAAGGACAATAAAATGAAAGGTATATGCTCAAGTTCTATCATACATTTTCACCCGCTTTAATCTACTTCATAAAGATTGCTATGTGGAAAATTCATCATCAAAGTAATGAGGGAAAATCATCACCACCAGGGGCGGATCCAGAATTTGTTAAAAGAGGGGGCACAGTGCCGAAAAAGTACACAATCAAGGGGCAAACTCTGTTGTGTTCTTAAAGTATGCCAGCTGGATTTCAAAAGAGGGGGTATAGGCCGGTTTTCCCCCATGTAAATCTGCCACCGATTACCACCACCAAAAAGTTTGTGAACAGTCACTAATGAAAGATATACGAGTATATAGTCAAGTGTTAAAAAAAAAAACAGTTAAGTTAAGCCCGTAAAGTTCAAGTCAAAGATGATTTAAGGCAATTATCACCTAAACTGATAACACTGCAGAAATACAAAGGTCAAAACTATACACTTGTATTGAGATCTAGCCTCTCTCTAGGTAAAAAAGGGTAATTTAGAATCTCTTTGTATCATTAATATCAACTGTCCAAAATACAGAGGTTAAGCATTTAACATAGTAACTACAAAGATAAAAGCGATTTAAGGTCAAGTGTAAGAAGCTCTTTGCAAAAAAACTTTTTTTAAAAGTAGTGTGGATATAATGTAAATATCAAGTCCAAATCATAGGTTACTGGTAAATGTAAGTCAAATAAATTGGAAAGATTTAAGGCAAACCAAGGTGAAACTATCTAGAGGAAAGGTCATGAAGCTCTTTGTAATAAAAATTAAACCTGAATCAGTTAAGTTACTGATTTATCACCTAAACTACAAAGACGAAAGCAAAACCAAACTAACCAGCTTGTGTAATCTGTAAAAATAGTCTAGAAATAATACAATAATTATTGCAAATTGGTTGCTAGGCATTCAATTCCTAAACTGAAGTGAGCAATTGCCCACCTCGAAAGATGAAAGCAACTGTATGTATAGTCAAGGGTTATAACTTTTTTATGACATATCCTGAAAAGCAGTTTAGAAATGATATATCATGTCAAAATCAGTGGTTATCATTTAGCAACTTAAGTATATGTAGGCAAAACCTATTAAAATCAAGTTAAGGAAGCTCATTGTAAAATGTGGATAAAAATAGTTGAGAATTAATATAAATATCAGGTCCAAATCAAAGATTAGCATTTAGAACCTAAATGACAAATTAAATGCAAATTAAAATCACATGCCAGAAGCTCTTTGTACAATGTCAAAAGAAGTTAAGAAATATAACATGTCAAAATTGGAGGTTAGCACCTGAGTTACAAGAAAAAAGCTATCAAAATTAATTTTAAGATGCTCATTGTAAGATGTAACATAAGAAGTGTTGAGAAATGACATAAATATCATGTCAAAATCGGAGTTTAAAGGGTACCAATCACCAAGAATAATTTTGCTCTGTATGTTAGAGGTTTCATGTGATTATACTATATTCAAAATATGAGCTTCAAAAATTAATTCTATAAAGAGATATTGCAATTTCAATTACACTCTCTAAAAGCGTAAAAGCGACTCGTGAGTAGACTACTCAACGCACCCGTACGCGCTCGCCAAGATAAAGGCTCGCGCGGAACCAAACTCGGAGTTCGGTTCTGTGCGAGCATTTTCATGTGATCCTTTATTTCCTTCATACTCATTAACTGTTGACCTATAGAATACCAGACAAAGTTCTTTGAGGTTGATTTTATACTTTCTAGCTGTACACAAATTATTTTTTCAGGTGATTGGTACACTTTAAGAAGCTTTGGGAATCATGTGTAATAAGTGGAGAAACATTGATAAGATGAATTTTATGGTATTTTTAAAAAGTCAGTCTATCTCATTATGATATTAAGACTTAATGGTGAAAGCAAGCAGGGTTTGAGAATTGTTTTAATAATTATAACCAATTTCAGCCCAAAATGCTCTATATTTTTAACCGATATTCGTTTTGATAAAGGATATGCTAACAAAGAGAAGTTTGAAATATTAACTACCAGTACGCTGTTGCAAAGGAAACATGAGTTTCATACAAACATATGGCTTTGTGTGTACACCTCGTTACAGTAGGTAAATAAAGGAATATAGCTACCTATAAATATTTGCTTGACTTCCCCCAAAACAGGTGTTCAGATTACTGGAGCTTAATTCTACTGGTTTATACCTGTTTAAAGTAGCAGTTTAGATTATGGATATATTATAGTCTTTCAGACCAATCACACAACAGATTATATGAGAGATACAAAGATAGTTCAAATAGTGTGAAAATGCAGTGTAACATCACAATGTCTGACCTCTTTTTTGGGGGGTATTATTTTGGATATTTATCCAGTATTTTGAGCTAGAGATGTACATGTACAGTACCACATACAAATTATCTTTGTAATCAAATTACATTGCACTAGCTTTAACATTGAATGAATCTACGTTTATACTGATTACAAGAGCTCTGAGACACATTCTATTCTTCATTTCGATTTTTTAAAAAGTCAATTTATGGTATCAATCATTTCATGACAGAGAAATTAAAATGAACAAAAAAAAATATTGCTAAGAGTGTTTGTGACAGGCATGTAATATTGCTACTCAACATTTAGGCAAATTTAATCTATTACATATATATTTTTCTGCATGGATCTGTTTCTTAAAGAGTCAAATGATAGGGTAAAGTTTACTAAACATTTTTAACAGCTCCCGACAATGTTAACTGTATCCAACTTGTTTAAAGGCAATTGCAAGTATTTGATTATGAGATTAAGTATTTTTTGTGATTACCAAGTGTAATTTAAGCCCATGTACAGCTTTGTTAAGCCCGCTCACGCCCAATTTTTTTTAGAATAAAGTAAAAAATGTAAATAAATTAAATCAAATTAAAACAAAACAAATTGTCAAATTTCTTTGATTTTAGTAGATAAATAGCAAGATACTAACAATACTAAGCTGCTGTGAAGGTTACCTTTTTTCTCCTCAAATGAAATATCAAACAAATGAGAAATAAAATAGAATTTGCATGCCTGACCTGGCAACATGCCCAAGACTTGACGACTTGATATTTTATGAAACCTAGAAAAGGTTTTTTGTTGATTTTTGTGATCCCATGATGTGGTCTCCAAACAATTTCAGTTTTGTTGCTGAAAAAGCAACTCTGTGCACTTTGCATGATTTGCATAAATCCAAATGGTCACATGTATATAGGCATACGAAAAAGCACAAGATAACCCAACGCTAAGAGTGTGGTTAATCTTGTGCAATGCAACCGATGATACAATATAACCTCCTCATGAACCTCCCTTCATTGTATCACAGGTTGCATTGCACAAGATGAACAACTCTTTGGAGTTTAAGATATAAATTATGATAACTGCCTAAAGTTGCTTTGTCAGCAACACAGCTGAAATTGTTTGGAGACCACATGGGATCACCAATAAAACAAACTTTGACAGAACTTTTCTACAGGACTGTCAAATGGAGTGCAATGGCTAAGTGGTACGAAGAGCAGCTAGTGGTCTCATTAACTGGGAGAACCCAAGTTCAGAACCAAGTGGATGTGCTAGTTTCCTTTGGTAAGGCATTAATCCTCATTACCAAGTCCCTAGGAGAGGACTTAAAGCCATCGGTCCCCTGGTCGCTTACTTATAAGCATACACATGCTTTCTTAGCAGTTGGGTAAAATAAACCAAACGAAATTATGGTCAGCTGTACATATTATTTTTGTGAACCTCCGAGATTGCTTTGTGGGGAGCCATGAGCAAGGAAGGATCCAAGCCAGCCGCAATTTTAGAGTTCCTTTTAGATATTTACACTAAAATTCAGAAAAAATTATGGACGGAACTGCAAAATATGTCGCACAAGTATCTTTTACAAGTAAGTAATATATGAGGTTATATTTGACATGTTTCATTCAAATTTGCTCTTTGATATCAGCTATCAACAATTTACTTCATGAATAATACAAAGATATCAACCACATTAAGATTAAGAAATGTGCATAAGATTGAAAAAAAAGTGCTCAAAAAATAACTCCAAGCTTAATTAGTTCAAATTCTCATTCATAAAAGTTATGTAATATATACATATGATTTTCTTCAAAATATATTACCTATAAAAACCCTCTCTGTTTTAAATATATTCAGTGGCCCGAATTCACGAAGAATGTTTAAATAATTAACCCATGGTCTAAACCTCCATCAGAGAATTAAAATAAGCGCATATAAGCGTATATTGCCCTTTCACTGACGTGAGGCCATACACTTAACACGTACTGCTACGTTTATAATGGAGGTTTAATCCTCCTTTGTGAATTTGGGTCTCTGTCTAAAGAGCTCTCATGTTGCCCATTGGTACAGCATGCAAGTCTATGCGCAATACATGCGTGATAATAAGAACTAATATTGCATGAGATGTATCATGGTTTCAATTTCCAAAGTTCATTTTCCACAATTCAGGAGCTCATTTCCCATTTCAAGGAAAAAGAAAAACTTTCACTACACCGCAACTATCAGATGCATCATCAGAATTATGGTTGAAACAACTTACCTACGACACTGAAAGGGTTGCACCTACATACATAGTCAGATAAGTGTTCACAATCACTATAATAAATAACTGATGCACACATATGCATACATGTGAATTTTAAGAATATATTAGGAAGAAGAATGCAAAAAGTGGCAAGAACAATAACTTGTTAAAAATGTGTAAGAGACCTTAAAAAAAATACATAATTGCTAAAGTATGTAAGATCATTTTTTTTGGCAGTCTCAAAACAATTAGTGGTAAAAACTACATTCCTAAGTTCCATAAAATGTCTTCACTTGCTACAAAGTTTGAATTGTTTTCAATTTCTGTTCACACACCACCATCTCCTTCACAAGAACTGGATACTTTTCTTTTTCTTTTTTTTAAATACATTTTGTTATACTCATAAATAAAAAGTATTTCAGTTCTAATACCCTTAACAATAACACATACTCACAAGGCATCAAGTTTTGATCTGGTGATATGCTTTTTTTTTTTTTCTAATCTTTTTTTCATTTTTGGTATTGAAATGTGCATTATCTCATTACAGAAGCAAACTATTTGAAGCTGGTTTTTTTAGAATGCTGTTATACAAGCATAGAACACCAAACATACAGAGCAAAATACTTGTGGAGATTTGGTTCCCTTTTAATAAAGATAGGTTCTGTTGATGCAATGCATGCTCTATGATAACTGCTCTGGGTCAATTTTCGTATACTACATGTAGGTAAAGACTTAGCTTCACTTCTGAACCAAACACTAAGGCCAGTATTCTCGAAAGTGGCCTAAGTTAAGCCCAGCTTAATCTAGGCCACTGATTTATGGAAGGCCATTCGTCAACCCCTAAGTCCCATATAAATTACTATATTTTTGTAACGATATAAAGAAACAAAATCATTTTCTGTCATGAAACGCGCATAAGAAATCAATGCTATCGATTGCATTTAATTATTTCCAGAACTATATAGAGGGCATTTACGATGCTTTTGTAGGATTACAGGGCCAGTCTAATGAGAACTCACGGGGAAGTGAAATCGTGCGGAATTTGCAAAAGGCTCGTTTACTTGTACACATAGCACGCCCGTTGTGCGAGACCGTCGGACTAATGCCATAAATGATCGAACGGCACAAAGTTGACCGAACTGGAGCTAGGCGAATACTTCGGGTTTAACCAGTCCCAGGCCCTTAGTCTTGTAAGTGGTCGTAACCTCGTTCACCCAAACAAGTTTAGTGTAATGCTGAAATATTTCCAAATACAGAACACGGTTTACTTCTGGTTGATTAGTCTAGCCATCGCTTCTGCACTGCCCTGCTGCGACGCGTTGTCGCCACGATTACGTAACTACCCCCAGGCTCTACCAGAGAGCTGGCTCTGTAATTACTTTTCCATATGTCTGATTACTTTCTCATCGCGCGAAATTTAAAACACAAGCTAGTTCTTCACCGAACTATCTCAGAGGTGATCCAATATGAATCACATGTTTTAGCACGTGTGATGGAAGTCCTTGTATCGAAAGGGACACGAATCTCCGAGTATATTTTCCTCTCTCATCGGAAATCGCCCATGCAGGCCCACCAAAGTATCCCTTTAAAAGTGGGTGACATTTGGCTCTCCATAATTCAGTGGCCTAAATCTACATGCTTAAAGGTTCCCTTTTATAGAATTACAAAGGAACTTCAATTAGTAGACTTTTCTACTGTGAATCCAGATCTGTCAACCATTTTACCTGAATTCCATTCATTAATCTGTAAACTTGAAAATAAAAAATTAATTGGGAACGCCCCTAAAAATTTTGGAAAATCGGTCCAGCGATCGATGACGTCATGTGACGTCACACTCAGAATGCTTGACTCCACGCAAGCTGAAAGTGTGTGTGTAGGCTATTGAACTTCGTGTAGATCCTAGCTTCGACTTCGTGTAGATCCTAGCTTCGACTTCGTGCCATTACAGCCCTTCATTTGAGTTTTTTTTTAATCCTATATCAACGAACGATAACATCTTCTTCAGACAGAAGAAATAAAAGAGGAATTAGGGGCACGGCCGTATTTGTTTGAACCAGACATGTCGGATTCTGATTATATTATATGACAGAGACGTCCCTGATTTCAATAACGGAGATATCGACGGGAGACTTGGGAATTATAACTAGTAATTCCTTTTGATAATTAGATTGCCGATTAAATTTTAATTTACGCATATCCACCAATTATGAATCTTGTTTGCGCTTGCAAAATGCCCCAGTCCTGATGAGGCTGAGCTGATAGCTGATCGAGGCAGTGAGCTCGACGTGCGCAGGTGTAGGCCTACACGCCGTGCCGTTCGGTCGTTCGCCTGCTGACTCTGCCTGGCCTGGGCTTGGGTAGGGTTTTACTGGTGCATGGGGTGGTAGCGTTTTGTTTCTAGTAAATTCTAACATTGATATCCAGAAAACCCTTAGCTCTCCTGTTACCTTGCATGTTTTCATTGTGCTGCTATGAATAATAAGTACCGGTAGACTAAGTTAGTGTAGGTACAGTGATAGTTGATCAATAGATATATGATCAATAGATACCGTAGATCAAGTTTGATTTTGGGGATGGCATCTTGCTTCAGGGACGGCCTCTTCTTGATGCCAAACGCCGCATGCAGCCCCGTACTATCGAGGAAGTCCTCCGCACAAATGTGCTCGGAACACACGGACACTGCGGTCACTCGGCCCCTTCCAATTGACGCGAGTTAGTTTCACTTTTGAGGTCCATTTTCTTCTAATATTTGGGTCTTTGAGGAATAAATGTAGACTTACACCCTCCTTTGTGATGTTGCTGCAACCTGCAAAGACACAGCGTTGCGGCATACTTAGATTTAGAGGTGGTTTTCGAGGTGGTATATAACTGCAAGTTAGTTTGCACGCGTGATATATGCAAGATATTGTAAACAAGCACCGGCGATGTCGGTTTGTGACGTCACACGTCAATCATGCTCGAAGAACGAGAATTTGGGGTTTAAAAGGGGGCGGAGCTTAGCAGACTCGTTTAGGCCTGAATACGTGGGGAAAATATTATTTTAAAAATATTCAGATACGTATTCATTGCGAACGGATGTCATTTTTCAATTTAGATGAGTATCATGTACAAAATAACAAGAATTAGAATTTCATAGAAGGGAACCTTTAAGCAGGGGCTTAAAGTTAGGCATCTTTCAAGAATACGGGCCTAAGACCCTAACCCTAACCCTAAACAGAACATCAAACCTTTGGCAACCGTTACCATAACCCTATATATGTTTGACACAATAGAACCTGGACCAATTATTGCCAGAGCAGATGTTGGATCACTGCCGAAAAATACATCGGGACGAAACATTTATTGTATCAGACCTACTCTCTCTCTCTCCCCTCTCTCTCTCTCTCTCTCTCTCTCTCTCTCTCCCTCTCTCTCTCTCCCTCTCTCTCCCTCTCTCTCTCTCTCTCTCTCTCTCTCTCTCTCTCTCTCTCTCTCTCTCTCTCTCTCTCTCTCATGCTCCAGTACAGAGATAGATCAATGATAGCATTGTTGGGTTTTGAACCTGTACCCCCAGATCGCAGCTCCAGCATACAATACCCCTGCTTCAGCATGGATGTTATCTCTTACTTTGGTTCAAATGAGATGTTTTCTACTTGCCATCGCATTCACCTGAAACTTACGTCTTGCATATACGCCGACCAATCAGAGCATCGAAGGGAATAGCATGTTGGGGTTTTGAACCTGCAACCCCAGATCCTGGGTCCAGTATACAAACCCTCATTTCCTCCATATTGCGATCATCACTTGCTTTGGACCAGATGAGATGTTTTTTTCTTGCCATCACATTCACCTAAACTCATGTCTTTGCCAACCAAACAGAGTATTCGGAAGGAAGAGCAGTTGGGTTTTGAACCTGCAACCCCAGATCCTGGGTCCAGTATACAAACCCTCATTTCCTCCATACTGCGATCATCACTTGCTTTGGTCCAGATGAGATGTTTTCTTCTTGTCATCACATTCACCTCAAAAACTCATGTCTTTGATGACCAAATAGAGTATTCGGAAGAGCAGGAAGAGCAGTTGGGTTTTGAACCTGCATCCCCAGATACCAGATCAAGTGTCCTCAGCTCCTTAATTGTGTGATTATCACCTAATTTGGTTCTGATGAGACGAGGTCTTTAGCATTCATGGCAAAATTATTAATGAGCTGACCAATCAGGATACCGGAAGGAAATCTTAGGTTCAAGCTTGGACCAGCGAGCGAAGATGCCCTTCTCGGTCATGAAGCGATGGCCGTTTTTTTTTGCCTTCTCATTGTTCTGATACGTGGAGCATTCCCTGGGTCCAGTGGACTGGTAGTAGTGATACGGCACTTTGGAGGAGGGGTTTTTCCTGCATATAGAACATTCAATGATCGAATGCATGCATTAAAACTGAATCAAGTTTTGTCTTCTTAAATTGGCAAAAATGATATATTTCTTTCACTATAAAGGGTGGTCGGGGACTTTGGAGGACAGAATATTCCTGCATGTAGAGCATCCAGTGATCAAATGCATGCACTAAGACTGAATCACTTTGGTCTTTTCAAATTGGCAACAATTATGCACTTCTTTCACTCTTAATGCAAAACATGATGTATTGTAAACACAAAATGATAGAAATGCTAGAACAAAATATTGCCACTTTGTGATAAATTAAAGAAAATAGATTATAAACTAAATTAAACTGATAATTAACTGATTATTTTTTTGGTTTTAGACCATCTAGATGCATCTAAAAATATTAAATCATATCTCTAAAAAATCAATAACCTTGTCTTACACTGTGTATTAATTTTAAGAAAAAAAAATGAGAGAATTTGATCCCTTTGCTTTGTTATCCCTTATTATCCTTGCTATCAGAGGCAAATCCTGCCTAACTATGCTTCGGCAAAGATTTATGTCTTCCAGACACTGAAACATAGTACCAGCATGCAATATTTTATTCCTATGTAAACTTTTTATATACCCATAAGCCTTGAAATTTAGAGAAATTAATTAAATTGTGAGAAAGTGGCATGTGAATGTGAATGAGTAGCAGAGAAGGGGTTAAGCCATAACATATCTTTCTTCAAGGTTGACATGAATTTTATTTCTGCTCTTGCCTATCCAGCACAAGAGTTTGCATAACACAAGCTAATAATAATAATACTCAGAATAGTTAATCATAATGATACAGAAACAGAAACATAGTACAAGCATGCAATATTTTATTCCTATGTAAACATTTTATATACCCATAAGCCTTGGAATTTACAGAAATGAATTAAATTGTGAGAAAGTGGCGTGTGAGCGTGAATGAAAAGCAGAGAAGGGGTTAAGCCATAACGTATCTTTCTTCAAGGTTGACATGAAATTTATTTCTGCTCTTGCCTATCCAGCACAAGAGTTTGCATAACACAAGCTAATAATAATAATACTCAGAATAGTTAATCATAATGATACAGAAACAGAAACATAGTACAAGCATGCAATATATTATTCCAATAAAAACATTTTATATACCTATAAGCCTTGGAATTCACAGAAATGAATTAAACAATGAGAAAGTTGCATGTAAATGTGAATGAGTAGCAGAGAAGGGGTTAAGCCATAACGTATCTTTCTTCAAGGTTGACATGAAATTTATTTCTGCTCTTGCCTACGCAGCACAAGAGTTTGCATAATGCATGAACTATATTAGTCCAGGCCCTTCTCCATGTAAATAATCACACATGATTGCAGCCATCTGTTATAACACATATGAAGTATATATGGTATCCAATTTGAAGTATGTACCTCATGATCAAAGGTACTTTAGAGAGTAAGAGGGAGGAAGGGACAGAGAGACCGGGAGATAGGAAAGGAGAGAAAGAGAGAGAAAGGGAGAGAGAGGGAGAGAGAGAGAGAGAGGGAGAGAGATAGCTTGAGAGGGACTGAGAGAAATGAGAGAGAGAGAGATGGAGAGAAAAAGAGATGAAGGAAAGAAAAGGGACTGGGGAGAGAGAGAAGGAGAGAGAGAAACAGAGACAGAGAGACAGAGAGAGAGACAGACAGAACATAGCCAGACAGAAAGAGAGAGAAAGAAATAGAGAGAGAAAAATAGAGAGAGAGACAGAACACAGCCAGAGAGAAAGAGAGAGAGAGAAATAGAGACAGAGACAGAACACAGCCAGAGAGAAAGAGAAATAGAGAGACAGGACACAGCCAGAGAGAGAGAAAAATAGAGAGAGACAGAGAGACAGAGAGAGACAGAACAAAGCCAGAGAAAAGGAGGGAGAGAAAGAGAGAGAGAGAGATGTGGAGAGGAAGAGGGGGAAGGAGAGAGAGAAAGTGGGAGATGGGATGAAGCAAGAGGAGAGATAGAGATTTACATTTGATTATGATTCCACATAGCCATTTTACAAAAGCTGTTACCTGCAATGGTCCTCAGTGATCATGCCGAAGACTGTGATCTCCTCACAGATTCCTCGAGACAGGATCATCGTAAACCAGCCAGTGCTTAACCAAGAACCTGAGGATTGCCTGGAGGACAGGAGGGGGGGGGGGGGGTTAAAGAAATTAGTAGAGTTTACTGATTTGTAGGTAAAGTTTCAGGCTTACACCACATATTCTTACAAAGGAGTAAGAGCCTTGAAAAGGTCTAGGAGCTCTTTGGTTCTTAATATTTCGATCTGTATGCTCTGATCATCTTCAGGATACCCCCCCCCTCTCTCTCTCTCTCTCTTTATCTCACTCTCTCTCTTTCTCTATCTCTTTCTCTTTCTCTTTCCCACATTCCCCTTTCCCCTCTCTCTGTCTGAGTCATCTCTGCTAGTTTTTCTATCACAACCCCGTTAACGTTTCCTCATGACCCCTCCCTCTCCAGCAGACAAACATTTGACTCACTCTACAAGTATCTACACATCCATATATATATATATATATATATATATATATATATATATATATATATATATATACCTAGATTCAACGAAGGGGTGAATTTTCTTTTTGTTTATTATATATATGTATATCAGCGTGAAATGACGTTACAGAGAATTAATGGATTCAAAATGTCAGTATATGTTTAGATTTAATTTGATTCAAGTTGCATTTATAGCAAAAGAATCTTATAATAACTACCTTTTGTGTGCAATACGGTATTTTTAGTAAATCCCCAAACTATTGATATAATCAAGAAAAACTGACATCACCCTAAGTCCAACCTCAGGTCATTAGATCCCCAAGAGTTATACATATATAGATTTTCCACGTTATATTATACGAAAATGAGTTCTCCCGACCAAACAAAACTTTGTAGCAATAAAAGTAATTTGGCACCCTCTATGTTTATATAGATAGAATGCCTCCTACCCCTACGAAAATGGGAAAAAAACAGTGCCGAAAACGTTATGGCAAATCAAAAAATTCCCCTTTACCCCAAACTCCCCCAATAGTCGATTTTTTGGCACAGGACTTCGCCTTAAAGATTTAGGATTTAGGATTTAGGTATATATACAGTCAAACCTGTCTATTAAGGCCACCCAAGGGAAACAAAAAAAGTGGCCACTGTGGACAGGTGGCCTTTATAGACAGGTTCTAAGACACATAGTTCTTGCTTTATGGAGGCAATATAAGTGACCACTATAGGCAGGTGGCCGCTAAGACAGGTTTGACTGTATATATATATATATATATATATATCGTCTGCTGAGATACATAGAGATACATAGAGCCAACACCCTTCTGGCTCTTAACAGACAAAATAACTCACAGAAAATTCATACCTATTTCTACCGGTCTCAATTTCAAAGACTTTGTCTGCATAGTCCATTTGGCGCTGAGAAAAGATAAACACTTGCATTCCATCTTTGGAGAATTCTTTGGAAAGGCTTGCTGCTATGTTGTAGGATCCTCCTTTTCCATTTGATCTCATTGTATGCTCAGGTCCCCATACTACAAGGAATTTGGGTTGGCCGGGATCTGTAGAGGCAAGCAGAGGACAGTAAAGTAAAAGCAGAGAAAAGGTTTTTTTCTCACAATCAGTTAAAAAATTACCTGTTTTGGTAGGCTCTCACTTGCTGTTCTGCAAGCTTCTTCAGACCTTGGTATAACTGGTGCTTTTCTGGTGCATAACGACAATGTAGTAGAATGGGATTGCATGTTGAAAAGAGAGTTTATTTTGGCCTAGGTCTCTGTTCATGGATGCCAATTTGTCATACTACATCAGACACAGCACCAGCTATGACGAAGGTCTGAAGAAGCCTACAGAACAGCAAGTAAAAACTCCAAACCAGGTCATTTTTATTACTGATTGTCACAAAAGAACTATTTCTCAATGTTGTGATGAAAATTCAGGGTATTTTATTTTTGACACACCGACTAAAAGTTGAATTGTAGAACAAGTGCCATGAGCGCCAAGTAGAGGTGGATACCGGCATTATACGAGAAGCCATCATCATCATCATCATATTCTGCCAGTTGATGCTGCCACTAGATTTCAGAGATGTTCTTAAATTTCACCATAACACTGGGTTGAATAAATATTTTTGGAGAAATTAATATTGATTCACTTGTCTTCATTTTTCTTAAGCACAGTATTCCATTTTCATATACATGTATGTACTAAATAATACTAGCAGTTACATTTATATTGCGCACATATCCATCCAAGGGGATGTTCAAGATGCCTAGAAAGTACTATTATTACCCTGCCTGTAGCCTTGCTGCCCTAAGGTGCTGAAAGCATTTAAAGAATAGTTTCCTACCAGGTGCCCAATTACTACACCTGGGTGGAGAGTGGCAAATGGATATCAGTACCGCAGCTGGGACTTGAACCACAAACCGTACGATCTACAGTCCTGTGACATATCCACTAGACCATGGCACCTTTATCATATATCTATCTTATATCTACCCTACTTTTTCCTCTACTACATGAGTTTGGAATAAGTTCATATCTTAGCAAGATTGAAAATGAAAAGTACGTAATTCAGATAGGCCCTGTTTCCAAACTTTGGTAAAGTCAGACCCGTCTATAGAGGGCCATCCAAGGGAATCATGAGATACAGAAAAAGTGACAACTGCATACAGGGGGACTTTCTAGACAGGTTCTACAATAAACTTTTCTCCAAGAGAGAAACATTATGGATGGTCAGTGGCATAGTGAAACCCAAGTCTCAGGAGGGGCAAAACATCTTAGCTTCGGGCAGTCTGTCTCAGAGGCGTTTTTGAAAGTGGGGGGGGGGGGGGCTGATTTGATTTCAGTTGCATTTAAAGACAATGTTCGAACCTTATTTCCGAGATTTTATGAAACGTGTCTACTCAAAAAAGTGGGGGGCTACAGCCCCATCCCCCCAGGTTCCGCGGCCCATGCATCTAGTTCAGCACGCAAACCACTTCTTGCGGTAAGTAACAGTGAATATTATATTGCCCCAAAATGGCTTATTTGGGAAGAAAAGGGGGAAATCTGGAATGAGCTGGATCTTAACATTGTCTATTTACAAATGCTTCATTTCATGTAGATCTATGTAAAAATTGTCAGTGGGGGCATATTGCCCCCCCCCCCCTCTTGCCCCTCTTATTAATATGCTAGTTGTAGGTGGTTACTATAGACAGGTTGCCCTCATACATAGAGAGGTGGCCATTATAACAGGTTTGAGGGTATACCTGCTGGTGTTTGGCTACCACTTCGAACCGATGGCACAGAGATCTCAAAACTTTGAAATTAAAAATGCAATTAACGCTACTGCAATTTATTTTTTTTTTAAATCAAATCCAGGGCTAGTGAAACTGCCTATCATGGTTACCTATTAACATGAGTGATCCTTCGAATTACATTTTACACAATCTGAAAAAGCAGTTTTAGAGCAATACAATAACTACTAAAATTGCCCTACGGTGGATTTCTTGAAAATCTTTGCGATAGTATTGAATTCACTTTCCGTAGTATGTCGGTGGATTAATATTGTGTCAGATGCATATCTTATAGCATATTGTAAGCTGTTGCAATAATATTGATCGATCTATTTACATTAGTCTTAGGCAAAGTATTCTACTTTCAAATATAAAAACATATTTACACCATACTATCTCCTCTACTATTTCATATCATCTTCCCTACTTTTTCATTTTCCAATACAAAATCATGTATACCACATTATCTACTGCTTCAGGGCCTGTGAACACATTCATATCTTACTAATCCCAAATGAACAGTACATAAATCGATAGGGGTTTTGCTTTCTAATTTGAGTATACATTATACTTCCTTGTGTACACTAATTTTTTTCAAGTGGATTCATGTCCGAGTGTTGCTTCCTAATTTTAGTTTACATTAATACTTCCTTGTGTGCATATATGCTATTTTTTTTTTTTCATGTTGCATGATAATTCCAGATTGGAAATTAAATATGTATACCGGTACATTAACTACGATCATATAGATTTTTTGAAAAATCAATAGCCTGCTTTATATCACCTACGGAAGTACGGTAAGAGAGTGATATACAGTGCAGTAATTAGTGCAAACATAATAAACAAAACAATGTGGTACTAAAACTGCCCTCGAGTTGATTTATTGGAAGTCTTTGTGCTGGTGTTAAACAAATATATGTACGAAAATTAATAATAATGGGTTGCTATATATAGCTCATGTCTGTCACAAAGTGATACTCCTGGGGCTCCGGTATAAATAGATTTACAGAAAAGAATATTCCTTTTCGAAATATCAAATCATATCTCCCACACTACCTCCTCTTCATCATGCCTTGTGAATACATTCATATTTTACTAAGATCACAAATGAATAGTATAAAATCCAGTTCCCTGTTGCTTCCTAGTTTTAAATGTTATACACAGTGGCGTATAGGGTGAGTCCAACTTTTAAGGGATGTCATGGAGGGGAGGGGGGCGGTCCCGGTCTTACTCAGAAAAAGAAATACAAATTTACAAGGCCACTGTTAGGGGGAGGGGGTGGGAAGGTGTCCCATCATCTTCTTTTCTTTACCTGGTCTCCCTCTCCCTTTCTTTTTTCTTTCTTTTCTTCCTTCTCCTTTCTTTTTCTTTCTTATATCTTCATTCGATTGGGGGGCAAATGCCCCTAGGGCCTCCTGAAGCTATGCCATTGGTTGTACATGTACTTGCTTCTATTTGTTAATAATTACAACCGGTGAAATGTTAGTCTAAGAACTGTGAAATTATATTATACATTAATAATGATCACAAAGACTCTTCTAATATCAATACAGCAAGTTGGATAGCCTGCTGTGTCACCTACTGAATTTAGCAAGAAGTACAATGACCTCTTGCATAATACGACATAATAAGAAATACAATGTACACGAGGTGTTAAAATTGTCCTTGAGATAACTTACTGGAAGTCTTTTCTAAGTGTTGAACATTAAACATGTATGAAAACATGTGTTATACCTGTAATAATAATAATGATTTTTTAATGATAGCACTCGGGTCTGTCACACAGTAATACTTCTCTTACTCCAGTATTATTATTAGCATCCAAAACTTATCGTAAAGCTACTTGAAAATGGTTACATCTCATTTTTATAAAGGTTCATATTTCCAAAGGATCGTATTCCAAAGTTCGTTACTCTGACAGTTCGTAATTCCAAAAATAAAACAGGGTTCATAATTCCAAAAATAAAAAAGGGTTCATATTTCCGTAGGTTTCGTAATTCTGAAAAGTCATGTAGGGCTCTATTGCATTTTCGGAATGACGAACCTTCTGAATTATGAACCCTTTTTCATTTTTGGAATTATGAACCCTATTTCATTTTTGGAATTACGAACCTTCGGAATGACGAACCTTTCCGAGTAATGCATCAAATGTTCGGAATTATGAACCCTATTTCATTTTTGGAATTATGAACCCCCTACTATGGAAAATTTATGTTTCGGAATTGGAACCATTTTCAGCATTTATTTATTATAATTATCTTTGAAAATTACACTGAATGAAAATTATTGTTATTACATGCATTTTGTTCATGATATTATTTAGGATGTATTTACGTTTGTTTTTATATTGCTGAAAATGGTTCATGATATTATTTATGATGTAATAACGTTATATTCTGTTGAAAAATGGTTCATGAAATTATGATGTACATGTAATTACGTTGTTATATTCTGTTGAAAATGGAAAATAAATGAAATGAAAAAATGAAATGAAACCTTTGGAATTATGAACCTTTTGAAATAATGAACCTATGGAAAAAATGAATACCCCCCTTGAAAACAGTAAAACTAAATGCTAATCATTTTTTTCTTCTTGTCTGTACTTTATAAAGCAAAATGTTTTAAAGTGAAAAAGAGGTTTTAGCTTTGTTTCAACTGAAAACTTTGAAAAGAATCAGGGTCCATCGCCTATGTGAACGTCGTATCAAACAAAAACCATATCACCGGTATGGCAGCCAGCTCTAAATTAGATTCTTATGCCATGTGAATAACCCTTTTGCTATATGATTCTTTATCTCTGGCATTTCTTCATACAAATTTCATATAATTCCCTCTCATACGAATGCCCTGTAAGATGACTTTTGTAATGCCTACTGATTCTTTTCGTATAATCTGAATACTGCAAAAAATAATTTGCATGCCATGTGAATGACCCTTTATCTTTACAATGGCATTTCTTTATACAAAATTCCATTTATAATTCCCTCTCACGTGAGTGCTTCATAAGATATCATTTGTATTAGCTATTGATTCTTTTCATGTAATCTGACTTTTAAAAAAACAATACAATTTCCATCCAATTTAAAAGTCTTTTGTATTAGCTATTGATTCTTTTCATGTAATCTGAATCTTAAAAAACAATACAACTTCCATCCAATTTAAAAGTCTTTTGTATTAGCTATTGATTCTCTTCAAGCATGGGCGCAAATCCAGGGGGGACAGGGGGACATGTCCCCCCCCCCCCACCTCTTTGAAGATAGGCGAATGTTCCCCCCCCCCCCCCCCCCCCCACTTTTTTGAATAACCTTTCTTTTTTTGCTGGTCAGAGAATTTTGGAGGAAAACTAGACCCAAGAAGTGTGATAACCTTTTTTGTGTGTGTTGTCAGAAAATTTTGTTCAGACATTTCAGACAGGTACAAAAGTTAAATCATGTGGTGACCCTCCCCTCCCCCAAATTTCAAAATGGATTTGCACCGCTGCAACTAAGATTTTAACAACAACAAAAAATTTCCATTCAATTTGAAAGTCTTTTGTATTAGCTGTTCATTCTTTTCATGTACTCTAAGATTTCAACAACAACAAATTTATATTCAATTTGAAAATCTTTTATATTAGCTCTTGATTCTATAATCTAAACTTAAAAATAGATAATTTGCATCTGAGCCTAATGCATCATATTCAGTTTCGGCTACTCAGGATAAATGCAACTACATTACTATGAAGTGATGCACTGCACATATATATTTCTTATGAAATGGTACTCAATAATCATTGTATTCAAATGAGAGAAACAAAATTTCCTGGTCAAAGAGCATCTGTAGAGAAATATTTGGGAGAAACATTTGGGAGAAACATTTGGGAGAAACATTTGGGAGAAATATTGATTTTGGAAGATTTAAAGGACAAAAATATTACATATCCACAAAAAAGCATACATGTGACTAGCAATTAACACATTTTGCAAAAATAATATGTCTTTCGTACCCTTAACTATTATACCGGTATGCATCTTTTGGTCTGTATTGATTGATACTTCTAAAATTTTGGATTTGGCATTTAATGCTTTTGCAATGAAACTCTGTAGTGATCCATATCTTTTAGTAAAGATGCCCTTTACAATTCCACAAATTTGAGATTTGGCATTTAATACTTTTTGCGGCAAAACTGTTTATATCGACCCACCTTTTAGTAACGATGCCCTCTTTGAATGCACTGGTTTTATGGCTGAGTGGGCCACCACGCGGACTGTTGTCTTGCTACCTACGTCCGCCTCAAAGCCTTTGGTGGGGGCGTTGTTCATCCGGATGACGCAAGGGTAGGAATCGATGAGTTCGCCAGCCTTGGTTCCTCGGAGCTGGCCAGAGCTGGAGACGTAGGCACACTTTGAACACTTCACATAGAGTTGCTGTGTGTGTGAGATGATGAAATTTATCATAATAATGATAATAGAAATATTAATAATAAATGATACTAGATATCATAATAACAATGGTAATAATAATGATAATAATAACATTAATAATGATGATGATAATAACAATAATAATAATGATAATAATGATATAGCAACAATAATAATAATAAAAATAAAAATAATAATAAAATATATAATACTAATAAAATGACAATGATAACAATAATCATCAACATCATTTTTATTATCATTATCATCATCATTAAGAAGTGAACAAAGAATGAGAGAATGAGAATGAAAGAGAGAGAGAAAGAAAAGGAGAAAGGAGGTAAGAGGAGAATAAAGAAGAAGATAGAAAGAGAAAGAGAATGAGAGGGAGAAGAGGGGTAAGGGAAAGAAAATTAGAAAGAGAGAGAGAGAGAGAGGTGGAAAAACAGAGAGATATTAATGAAATGATTTGAAGTGAAAGGAGTACAGAAAGAGAATTGGCAAAAGAGAAACCGAAAAAGGGGTTCAGGAGGCAGGGAAATGAGAAAATATGTCCAAAAAATATTTTGCTCACATTTTTTGCATTAACAACAGACACATAGCCACTCAAATCTTTTATAAGAGGATCGACGACACGTTCCTCATGTTCCTTAGAAGGGTCTTTAGCTGGAATGTCCTCTGCCACCATAGCGCCGTTGTTGATGACGATTGAAACGGTCTCATTCCCCGCTCCCTTCGCGGTTGCCACACCCGAGGTTAAGCTGGCGTTCTGTCCGTCAAGGGACTGCCTTGAGAAGACAAACATGTCACCTGGAATAACAACAGGTTTGGGGTCAGAGGTCAACGTCCTTTCGTCGTGGGTGGAATGACTTGCATTTGCAGATAAGGTGAAATTGCCGAGAGAGTTGCCGGTGGAGTTGCTGGTAGGGTTCTGAGATCTGACGGAGGTAGCGGTTCTATTGCTTTGCAAGGAATGGGGAAGAACAATTTCGACTGAAGGGGTTTCCCTTGCTCGTCCCCACCTGTTGCTGACGTTGACTACCTTGGGCGCTGGTAATGTCAGGGTTTCTCTGAAATAAAGGGCCGATGTGATGAAGATAGGGATACAAAGGCCAAGAAAGATCACCCATCGTCTTGTCTGTAGCAAGGTAAAAAAATATAAAAAGATATCAAAGAAGGAAATCGGTAAAAGAGATTATGCAAACACTTTAAGGCAAATCCAACCTTTTTGGCAAGTTGCTCTGAAAGAAAGAGGAAAAATCACAGAAGCAGATTGGTGAAAATTTGAACAAAATTGGATATCAAAATGAAATTTAAGAAGTTTTGAAAGTTGTAATCACTATATATAATTGGAATTTCAAATTGGCCGAATAGGTAATGTCACAGTGATGTAGTTGCGGACAACTCCCCAATTTGCTCCAACACACAAAATGAGGGCCATGCTTTATAGGCATCTTGCTTTTTTGTGGTCCTAACCATATTTTGCTTTAATGTAGATTTTGAACTATTGATATGTATACTTCTTTTGTAAATATGTTTGCTTTTATGGTTGAATAAAACTGAATTGAAAAAAAAAATTGACTAAAATGTCATTTTTTTCTAAATGTATTACTCAGTAGGATCTTTTTCTTTCATGAGGACTCATGAGGACCTACATGTATAACAATATGGTATCTCCAATATATTTTGAGTACTGCCCCGAGGGTTAAGGCACTTCGTAGAAAACCGCAAATTAATTATATTCTTTGTACGCACAAATAGGAGACTTGTCCCCAAGTATGTCACAATCGACTCACCAAATTGCCAATTTGAGATTTTCACATAGATGCAGTGATCTCATTTTTCTAACATCCATAACTTTCTTATTCCTTATCCGATTTCTTTCAAAACTTTCACCATCCTGTTTTTCGTATTTTCTGCTTTCACACAAATCATCTTATTACCAAGGTTGGATTGCCCTTTAAGAAATTACCCGAAGAGTTCGAGGGATCCCCCATTGCCTGTCTGTATCATTAACAACAACAAAAAATCATTAAAAAGAACGATGAACATAATAGCAGACACTTTCAAGACATCAGCTCCAAGGTTTGAGGAATCACTTATCAACTTGTCTGTATCAAAGATAGAAATCAGTAAAAAACTTCATCCTGTCTTTACTATCAATTGAGACATTTGATACCTTAAAGAAAATATTATTTCTTTGCAAATTTCCTGTCTAATATAGGTTTACATTTTGGCCAGGTCAACAGTGTATATATATATATAACCCTTCAAGCCCATCATCATGTATAGTATTTGAAAGCCCCAAATAATTTTTTTTTGTCCGATAAATGCATTGGTACTAACATTTCTTAAGTCTGTGAATTACATTTTGGGTTTTTTTTTTTTAATAGTGATATCGTCTGTTTGGAGCTAAAAGGATGTTAACCCATATACTTTAACCCTTTCAAGACAATTGACCACATTTTGTGGTTTGGCTCAATATCTTTTGATTCAGAGCTCTAAAAAATATACCTGATGCATGAGTAGAAAGAGTATGATTTTATGCACACACTACGTCCATTTTTGTTGCATGACCATATTGCGTTTGATGTCAGGAATTTTAAAAACGAGAATAAGCTTTAAAATCCTCAAGTTGGCAACACATTGAGAGGTTCAAAATCATTGTTTTTTATCAAAATTGGCAATTTTTTCAAATTTTCGACAAAATTCCTAACCGTGTATATTGTTTTCAAAGATATTACACCTTATAGAAACACGTAGCAGTAAAAGAAAAATATTATTGTTGCCAATTTGAAGAACAAAATGTGATTAATTTAGATCTTAAATAATTCCTGTCATAAAAGGGTTAACACAGAGTTAATGTCCTTCTGGCTCCAAATAGATGATATAGGGCATTGCCACAGTCAATATTTCTGTGTAAGTGAAAAAAAAATCAACAAACAACTTTGTGTGCATGAATTGTGAAGATCTCGGAAAAGAATATAAGTTCGGTTTGGAATTTCTTTCTGATACATTTCACTAAAATTTCTCCGAAGTAATGGACAAAACATCACTATTTCTAGCATACAGAACCAAAATGTTCTTCTGGGAAGAAACACTTCTCTATATAACCTAAATAGAAAGCATTTGTTTTGCATTGATCGTCAAGCTACTGCTTGATTTTTTTTTCTGTCTACATTATTTCATGGTAGCTTGGCTTTAAACTCAACTTATAATCAGCCGTTGTCTTGCATCTTCAATTCTTTTTTATTCATTTTGAGGCTATTTTGAGCTTATTCTTTACTGTAATCACAGGATTAAGAAAAAAAAACCTCACCAATCATAAACTATTTTATCACATCTAACAGCAGCACAATCAAACCACTCTCTGCAAGAAGTTTGGAAAGTGTACATTACAGGGATGAAAACTGATTTGACAGTATACAGACGCCTCAGAGTATATACACCACTGATAGAGTTCTAATACTGCAGTGCCTCGTTGGGCATGATGAGTAGAACTGTTCTCTTAATGCTGCACCCATCCTTTCTTCTGCTGAGAGCCTTAAGGACATTAACTCATAATTTTGAGTAGCATTAATGCCCTTTTGGCTCTTAGCAGATGATACTGCATACCTGGCTCAGTCCTTAATGCTGAGAGCGAGAGGGACATTAACCCTTTCGAGACAATTGACCACAATTTGTGGTTTGGCTCAATAACTTTAGATTCAGAACTCTAAAAAATATATACCTGATGCATGAGTAGAAAGAGCAAAAATTTCTGCAGACACCATGTCCATTTTTGTTGCATGACCATATTGCGTTTGATGCCAGGAATTTAAAAAATGAGAATAAGCTTTAAAATCCTTAAATTGGCAACACAATGAGAGATTCAAAATCATTGTTTTTTCTCAAAATTTGCAATTTTTAAACTTTTTGACAAAATTCCTAACCATGTATATTTTTTTTCAAAGATATTACACCTTATTAGAAGCATGTAGCACTAAAAGAAAAATATTATTGTTGCCAATTTGAAGAACAAAACATGATCAATTTAGCCCTTAAATAATTCCTGTCCTGAAAGGGTTAAATATAATTTAACATAGATTTAACATCATTGTGGCTCTTACCATGTAGACGGTGCATACATGTATTAGTCCTTAACACTATAAATGCCCATCTTGTCATCTGCTAATAGCCAGGAGGGCATTAAATCATATTCAACACAGGGTTAATGCGCCCTTCTGGCTTTAAGCACTCCATGGTACCACATACATACCTGGCTTAGCCCTTAATGCTATGTATGGCCATCAACTGCTCAGAGCCAGATGGGCGTTAATTCAAATAATTCAACATAGAGTTAACTCCTATTTGGCTCTTACCAGACGATACTGCATATACCTGGCTTAGTGCTTAAACACTACAAACACCCATCCTTTCATCTGCTCAGAGTGAGAGGGGCATTAATTCATAAACTTTAACAGAGATTTAACACCCTTCTGCCTCTAAAAAGGCAATTTATTCTAGTTTGCTTGGGAAGAATGACCTAGCTGGCATTCTTTCCCCAATATCTTGTTGCTTTCATAATTTCCAGCAGCTCTACATTCTTACACCCTTTGTGCTACATGTAGTACAGAATAACGGTAAAAAATGTAGGGTAAATATTTGCTAACAGTCTCCTGTTTTGTATATAACGGCTATACAATTTGTACATGAGCTTAAACTCAGCTTTATGGACTATCCTGTCAAGGTACATGTATATGTTTCATTTACTGTTATAGGCATTATATATATTTTAATCTACAGTATAACAGTTTTTGGATTATCTATTGATCCAAAATGCTAGGAATTACATATTATACATGAACAGAAAAATTTAAACCAATTCCAATGCAGTACATGTATTGTTCATGAATATAGAACAATTTTAATAAATGTAATAACCATGACAGTCTATAAATTGGCAACACTGCATAAAATTTATAATCACTAATTTCATGTACAAATATGCATTTTTTTGTTGAATTTAGTAATTGTCCTTCACGTTGGTTCATTTTATTATACATTTTTATATTTCTTTTAAACCACATAGGAGCTGTGGAAAATAAGAAGAATTGGTGTCAATTTGAGGAGTGAAGGCTGATTTATTTAGACTTTAGGGAAAAAAGTCAGTCCCACAGATAATTGAAAATGAACTACAACTATCAAACATTTTAGTATTCATAGAACCACAGTGTTTTGCATTCACCTACAAATTTACAGTGAATTGTCTGTTGAGAGAGAAAGAAGGGCGTTGACTCAGTGTTAACGTATGTGAGTTAATGCCCCTCTAGCTCTCAACAGATCCAATGCTATTAACTGAACTGCAACATGACCTTTGAACAGCTTTACAGCTTTAATAAACATGTGGTGATTGTAAACTGTTCAGCCTATATCCTACTCCTAAGATATTTTAAGACTTAAGACATGAACATATCCACAAGAAGAAAATAATGATGCAATGCCAACTGAACTGCAATAAACTGCAATAAACATTTGGTGATTGTAAACTGTTCAGGCTATATCCTACTCCTAAGATATTTTAAGACTTAAGACATGAACATATCCACAAGAAGAAAATAATGATCCAATGTTATTAACTGAACTGCAACATGACCTTTGAACAGCTTTACATCTTCAGCATACATTTGGTGATTGTCAACTATTCAGCACAATCACAGTCCTGAGAAATTCTAACAAAATTCTGTTATAAGCCCACTGCACACTATTACGATCAGTATGTGATCCGATTTCGTAAGAAAACGTAATAGCCTCATGTGATATAAACATTTAAATACATAGAATATTTTTTATTGAGGTTCTGAATAGTCGTATAGATAGTAAAATAGAAAATTGGCTCCGAGTCATAGTAACGTCAGAGCACCACTACAACTGTCTACGATTTGAAACTGATTTGGCTCTTATTCCGAGTATACATGTATAAGGCTGACAGCGCATCAAACCCTACGTTTGGTATTACTATTACAGTGTATAATTCAGAACCTGAATCAGGTAGATTTTATTTGTTAAAATGCCCATATTTAATGCTATTGCCATTTATTTCCAAAATCGGATGGCAATCGATCGTATAGTGTGCGGTGAGATTAAGATTAAGATATGAATATCAGCAAGAAGACGCAACTCTAATTTACAAATATTGAGCATTATTGTTATGGAGCCATTATGCCTGCACTAAACAAATCCAAAACTATAACTATAATACAAATTCTTGTTCAATACTACAACTTCTGATAAATCATAACCTTCAAAATCATATCCAAACTCACATGCAGATGTATATTCTGATTGTGGCATACATACAGTATGACATATTTTCTGAAGTTCTTTAATATCCCGATCTGGGCCCTGTTTCATAAAACTTTTTTATGAAACATGGCTCCAGCTGTTTAGTGATGAGTAAGATAAAACTGAGGAAAAACAACTCACATCTACTGTAGACAGCACAGCCCTAATTAATGGTAATACAGTGATATACCTACATGTATATAGAAATACCAATATAGGAAACAAAATAATGTGGTCTTTATCAGCAGGTGGTCTTTATGTACAGGTTACTTCGGTAAAGTGTTACATGAGAGACTTATATGAAAACGTCTCTACACAATTTGTCAACACATAATCTGATCCCTGATCGAAAGTCTCATCCAAAGTAGCCTTTAATCAAGGCGATTGTGCTGCTCTGTCGATACGATCCCCTAGTCAATCCTCGAAACACGCGGAATAGTCCTCTGATTATTGGGCGGGACGTCTTTCTGTATCACAGACGTCCCACAAAATAATCGGAGGACTATTCCGAGCGTTTCAAGGAGCAACCAGGGGATCGACAGAGCAGCACAAGGTGCCTTGATTAAAGGCCACGTGAAGGGGAAAGGGTAAACATTTGAAAACAAAAGCAGTGATTGAACAAAAAAATGACAGTGGTTTTTTTTTTTGACCAATCACAACAGCTGTCACATCATCAGAATCAGAATGATCTAAACTTTTAGCTGCTGCTTCACTTTTTGACTTTTCTTAATTTGGCTCGAAGTTATCAAGAGCAGAAGGCAGAAAAGGCCTTGACCAGCAGTCATCGTTCACTCAAAAATGGGGAAAACAAAAAAATAAATCTAAAATGACAGTACTTATTGTTTTAGAAATGAAGACTGATTCATATGACGTTAAAACTGTAAAGTCAAATTTCATATAACTGCTTCACTCTTTGATATTGAATTAACATTGAGAAAACAACGGCGAGTTGAAGCAATAAAAAGTAGTTTCTGGACGCGTATACTTCAGCTAAAACTGAGCGTATTTTATCAAGTACGAAAAAGTGTACATCACGTTTCCATATGCTTTAAGGGAAACAACAATTGTAGTCTTCATAGACAAGAGGGGTTTTTTTTATACCGGTGGTCACTAAAGCAGGTTTTTTCAGTATTTGAAAAAAGAATCATGTTCTTTATTCTTTTTTAAATGGCCAAAAAGGTGATGGAAAGTAACAAAATTGGGGTTGGGAATTTTAATTTATTTACATGTACAGTCAAATCTGCTTTAGTGACCACCTGTATAGAAAGACCACAATTTTTGTGTCCCTTGAGCAGTCTTCACTGTATCCAGTTATGCTGATGATTTTAGTGTTATTGTACCACAGAAGGAATAGAATTGTTTCCACTCTTATTCAAAATGAACATTACTCTGTTCCCTTCCTAAGCATTGATCATTTGTCTTAAAACTGTCAGGGGAGTTTTCTTCTTTCATTCCAAGCAAAATTTGATGGACAATCAACCACAGTTATACCTGCTGTAGTATAACCACCTGCATAGAAAGACCACTCGTCTTTAACCCTAACTTTTTTCAAGACAATTGACCACATTTTGAGGTTCGCTTCATTAACTTTTGATTCAGAGCTCTAAAAATATACCAGATGCAAGAGTAGAACAAGCAAAAATTTCTGCACACATTGTGACCATTTTTGTTGCATGACCATATTGCATTTGATGCCAGGAATTTTGAAAAAGGAGAATAAGCTTCAAAATCCGAAAATTGGCAACATATTAAGGGGTTCAAAATCCTTGTTTTTATCAAAATTAGCAATTTTTTCAACTTTCGACAAAGTTTGTAACTACATATAGTTTTCCTGAAGACATTACATTTTATTAGAACCATTTAGTACTATAAAAGAAAAAATATTATTGTTGCCAATTTGAAGAACAAAATGTGATCAATTTAGCCCTTGAATAATTCTTGTCCTGAAAGGGTTAATAGCGCAGTCACCCCAACGAGACAGACTACACATTGACAAAGCGCCAAACTATTCCAACTTTCCAAGAATCGGACTGTTTTGGAGTAGGTTTGCTGGTGTGATTGGGGCATGATGACTGTATTAATCGGTTTCCTCCGAACAGAATTGCACATTGAAACCCATGCATGAAGCTGTACAGACATACCAATTGCCATTCAAGACCATCATTCTTTTTCCCCTAAGCAGGCCTGTACTTTCAAGATCACATCAAGATATCGAGTAGGACCAGGGGAGCATTTCATCAAGTGTCTTGTCAGTGATTTTTACCGACAAATTTGCTCTCAGTCAATCAGATGCAAGGATTTCATTAGCTTATAACAGTTGTCGGTAAAAATCACTTACAAAACACTTGATGAAATGCTCCCCTAACTGGATATTCACATATATATTAAAGATGGTCCACATTATTTTGATTCCCTTATATAGTTTTTTTTCATTAAATCCTGCACAGAAAGACCACTTGCCCATGAAGACTATCTTTTTGTTTCTCTTGAGCAGTACTGTACTTTCAAGATCATGTCCAAATATTAAACAGTGGGCCCTTTAAATCCTAGCTTGATATTCACACGTCCATGAAATTGTGTTAAATCTGATTAAAAAATTCATGAAGATGGTCCGAGGTGGGTCATAAAAGTACAGACCCCTTCTACCGCTTTGACAAGATAGATTTAATGCTTCACAAGATTTGATATGCTCGGCATAACTTGTTTTGAAGAAATGAAATCCCTGGGGTTATGATGGTGTAAAAAAAGGTTCTTAGAAGAAGAGGGGTTGTTTTGAAATAAATATCATGCTTAGATTAATTTGTATTCTGTGAGGTGGTTTAATGGGATATGATTTTCAAGCGGGAAATTACATGCTTTTGTGCATTGACCTGCATAACTACAAGGCTATGAAACGTGTAGGTCTATGCACTCTTATGGTTAAATATCAATATTGATAGAATCTTTAATATCAATGTCATGGTCACAATTGTTTTTATTTAATTATTTGTATCACTGTAATCAACATCATTGCCATTAAAATAACTTTAATCACATTCACCATCATCTCCATAACCATCACCACCATTATCATCATCACCACTATCATCATCGTCATCACAATCATAATCAGTAGCATCACCATCACCATCATCATAAGCAACATCATCATCCCCATCATCATGCATCGTCATTTAAATAATCATTGTACTAATTAAAAACAATCTAATTGGATTTCCAAAAACTAAGAGAGCAAGCACTAGTAAATGCTGACTTAAATTTGAGGATATTCAAAATAATTACGCATTTCACACGGTCCTTTGCCTATGTGCTAGCGTGATTATTCATCAAACTTATCACATCTTTTTCCTTGGTGTTCAGTTGCACATCTTATCGGGTTTTCGTCACCAGCGAGGTGCCCCTCTGACTGCCCCTGAAATTTTATCTTCCTCTTCACGGTCTCGATATTAATACATTCTCTCACCTCCTTCTTCAAGCATTCAACCATGACATTAGTCTATGCTTGATTTCCCATCATTCCAAGATGAAGAAATTGCCGTATCGGAAGAAGGTATCCATGCACACTTGCCCCAAATGTTAGTCCGTCATAGGAAAATGTTGTAAATGTGTGTCACATCCAGTATCAATTTCCGACTTGATGGCCTTTCAGTCGCACTGCGTTGGCCTCCATTTTTATTGCCATCTTTCTCATGTTACAATTAAGTCTTTATCTCAAAAGTCCATGTTAGTATCGCTAGCAAAATGGAAAATGAAATGAAACGTCTTAAATATGGTCTCACATTGTTCTATACGTATCAAAAGATACTGCCAACTATTTCAAAATGCTGTTAAAGATGTCTTATATTAATTCAAGTGTATATATTACAGAAAAGAAACTAAAGAACAAGACTAATTTGCCAATAAGTCCATAGAAATTTGTGCATTAAGCATCTAAGCATTCTAACAGATGCATGAACTAATTTTACATCCTGTACCAGGATATAAACTATTTTTAAAAATAACAATAATATTCTGGATTTATATAGTGCAAAATACATCTACAATATCTCTAAGCGCTTTTCAGACATATGATTTTTCACCTCTCATTTTTTTTAATATTCCACTTACACAGAAGTAAAAACTCAACAGTAGCTTTGTTAGTATAATGATGTTTACTATCAACAACAAAATGAAAGAAACCTAAATGTAAATGTAATTCTTCCTTTTTTGTGGAGGGGGGGGGGGAGGGAAAGCTTGGACTTAAAGGACTTAATGGCCAGAAGTCACAAAGGTGGTTTCAATTCAGACCATGGTTTATGCAGATTTTGTGGTATAAATACGCTTGATTTAGCGCATACACTTATAAAGATCCAATAATGAACGCACGCCGGTCTCTTGTGGTTGGCAAAAGAGCTAAATTCAAGCTAGTTGCCATGGTTCAGACCATGGTTTATGTAAATTAATTCAAATAAACCATGGTCTAAATTTACATAAACCATGGTCTTAACCATGGCAACTAGCGTGAATTTAGCGCTTTTGCCAATCACGCACGACCGGCGTGCGTTCATTATTGGATCTTTTTAAGTGTATGCCCTAAATCAAGCGTATTTATACCACAAAATCTGCATAAACCATGGTCTGAATTGAAACCACCTTTGTGAATTCCGGCCAATGTTTCTGACATACCTGGATCAAAGCTTTTTATATTTTGGTTATAAATTTCAATTTCATCCCTTAACCTTTGTGATATTCTATATTCAAAGGGCATACGTCCAATACTGATCATGCTTGTCAAATTGTATATGTACACATGTATGCAGCAAAGTTATGATACTTTACAAAAATTGCTCAAAGAGGATTAACAGTTTGCTCACAGACTGAAACAAATTATTACCCTGCTGGTCTGCACAGCAGTGAAACCCACTGGGAGACATGATAATTTGATTTCAACAATCGAGATGCATTTGCCTCAGGAAACGAGAAGTGAAAATGTGTCATACATGCCTGTTATTTGTTTACAAATTATTTGAAGTCCACGCATGATGAACATTCGTGAATTCTGAACACAGATGAAATACATTTGTATATACATGTATTTGTGTCACGGTCATTTCCCCCCAAAAAGAAATTACCGGTATGAAAAAAAATATAATGGCTTAAACATTATTTGACTACAAATATTGCTTATATTCTGACAAGACAAATTCTTGTGACAAATTGACTGCCTAATCATCCTTTAGGAACGTGGAACATTTCTGCATGTCACAACAAATAGCTGAAATAATATAATGACGTGAACATTGATAGACTACATATGGCCTACATTCTGGGAAGGATTTATTCAGTCTCTTTTAAGAGTGTTGCAATTAACTGATGAAAAAAAAAATTCAACCAAAATAATGATAATGATAATAACAATAAAAATAATAATAATAATAACAATAATAATACTAATACTACTACTAATAATAACAATATTAATAATAATAATAGTAATAATAATAATAATATCATTAATGGTTATAATACTGATAATAATTATAATTATGACAATTATAATAATGATAATGCTGATTAAACAGCAATAATAATGATAAGGATAATAAGGATAATAATGATATCAATAACGATAACAATCATCATCATCATCATCATCATCATCAACATAATGAAAATATTCCAATTTGAGTGAACTGATTCATGATGTAAAATTTACTTAGACTGAACCAAACTGAGATCATGACATACAGAACTTAATCAAACATCTCATCATATGCTGTTTTAATTTTAATAACAATATACACATGTGAGCACATGCATGGGAAGGTTAAAAGTTGAAGGAGGGATGAAAAAATTCCATCTCCCAAAATAAGAACTTCAAGTTTTAATAATAGCACAATATACAACATAAGGAAGAAACTAGGTGACTCCACGCTGAGCCGTATAATTGGCACTAGGAGAGTCAACCACCCACCATACAGAGTATATTTTCTGGAAAAATCTGCACCCTACAAAACTAGAAGACGGCTCGGTTCCCAGCCATAACAGGTACACTGTACTTGAGCAAACTGAGCTTTCATCTGTTCCTTTACTAAGATACTCAGTGCTGTAAACAAATTGTAGTTCTTTCATGCACTTGTCTTGTCTAGTCATTAATTTTTTTTTTTTTTCTGGGGTTGGGGAGGGGGGAGCTTCCCCTTATTTATACATGTATAATTATTTATTTTCTTTATTTTTTCCTTTTTGTGAAAATAATTTTTAAAAGAATATATACATATATACACGTATAAAGTAGAAGAATTAAGAGAAAGTCAACCATCCACCATACAGAGGATACTTTCCTGAAACTCTGCATCCTACAAAACTACAGAAGATGGCTCAGTTTCCCAGCGCTGTTCTGTTATTTTGATATCCAGTGGTGTATACATACAAACTGTCCCATATATTTGTCTTGTCATTTAATATTATGTTCCTGTATATGTCTTGGGTGCTTCCCCCAAATAATACATATAGATTTGTTCATCATCTTCATTTTTTCTTCTTCTTCTTACATAAAGCCTATAAAAAACTGAAGTACATGTACAAGTAAAATTATATGTTCTACAGGATTTGATGACTGAAATACAGTAAGGTTTGGGCAATATAGGCATTTTGAATCATAGCAGTGTAAATTATATTAGCTACTTCATTTACATGTACAAACAGCCAACCACTCACTACACAGAGTACATTTTCTTGAAAGTTTGCATCCTTCAAAACTCTAGTATCCTACCACATAACATAATACATTGACTGTCCTATAGAAATCTGAGCTTTGCTCTGTTCCCACAGTACTTAGTAATAAATACAAACTGTCATTATTCTATATAATATCTTGTCATAATTGTCATTTGATATCATATTCCTGCTATGTATTGGTGCTTCCCCAAGAAGATTCATTTATCTTCTATCATTTTCCTTTTATTTTTTAACACACCCTAATATAATAACAGAAAAAAATATACACTCAGCAAAAAAGAGAGTAGACACTCTTTATTGTTTCAAATGTTTATATAAACCATCACTAAAATAATACATAATAATTTTTCACTCTACCAACATCAATAAAGATCAAGTTCTGAACTTTCATTCTAGGATGGGTACATTCATTTCACTGTTGGAAGGTCTGATTTAGAAAATTGCAAAAATAGAGCAAATAGCCATTCAAATGTTGATGAGCATTAAAACAATGAAAACAAAAATCATGAAAACACTTGAAATTGTGGTTGTGCTTGTCAAAATCATACAGTCCTGAAACCACACTTGACATCCAGAGCTTAACCCTCCTCATTGTTTCTCATTTTTTGTTTCATATTGTTGAAAAAGAATATCTTACAGATGCACATGTTCATTAATGTTTGAATGGCTACTTGCTCTATTTGTGCATTTTTAAAAATCAGATCTTCTGACGGTTAAATGAATGTACCCATCCAAGCGTGAAAGTTCAAAACTTGATCTTAATTGATGTTGGCAGAGTATTAATTTTTTCTTTAATTTGTTATATCTTTTATTATATTTCATTGAAGGTTTATTTGAAAACTTTGAACAATAAAAAGAGTTTCCACTTTCTTTATTTGTATAATGTATACATGAGAAGAATCGAAAGAAAGCCCACCCAAAAGAATTTATTTCCTAGAAATCTACATCATACGAAACTAACAGAGAGCGAGCTCACCATTTCCCAGCACATATATATCATGTACACAAACTGCAAATTGAGCTTTGCTCTGTTACTATAATAGTCAGTGATGTATTTATAAACTGCAGTTCTTCCATTTACTTAGCACTTTGATTAAGGGGCGTTATTTGACAACATGTGACCATTTTGACATCAACCCATACCAGACAGCCGACCCTCTCTTCGTTTGCTCTTTGCTCTCAAGATCTGAAGTTCTATTCTAATTTATCAAGTACTATTTCAATACGTCCGAGAGATGCCAAATATCAAATGTCAAGCATGTATTTCACTTGCTTTATCTTGTTTTGTTTTGTTCTCCATTGTTTTTCTGTTTGGTTGTTTTTTGGTTCATTTTTTTTCTTCAATCGCTTAACTTTAATTTATGACTTATTTTAAGAAACCTAAAATCCACAAGCAGAGCTTGTATTCCTAAAGTTGCTTCCTGTTTGATTAATTCCGATCAACACGTATTCACAACTTAAAATATATCATATACTTGCATGCAAATGATTTTTCAACTGCTGACAAATATTTTATGCAGTTCAAAATGATTTCAAGAATATTTTAGTCAAATCATGATCAAGTCTTGTCTTCTGAGATATACATGCATATAAAAATAAAATATATCAAGAACGGAATTTTCAGTAAGGCCTACCCTGCTATAAAAATTGAAGCAGATTACTGGTATAGTCACAATCTTCTTGGGTTAAGGAAAAAAAATCAGTTGAACTATACCCACTGAAATACATTGTTTAATACAATAGCATTTGGTTAATTCATGTTCCAACAGTTATTATTTGAATGTAGAAAATACACAATAATGTATTGTACAGGTCTGTATAACAACTGAGATTTTATCAACAATTTCCTCCAAGAATCTTAGAGGTATGACTGTGCAAAAATATATATGCAGCTGATATGATGTACATGTATGACGATATGAGAGAATAGCCTATCATTCAAACCTGACGATATTCCAGTCGCTCATACCCTGCAAATATATTATTTGACATGCTTCAATATTTGGTTAAACATACAACACTTCTCCCTTGAATGTTATGTTGTATGACATTGATGTACTTGTGTAGCTACTAGTCTTGTAATTTGAGTCCCAAGCCTCTAATAAGTGGCCACAAATCTAGGTTGATGAACTGAGATCTGGGGTAAAATTCATCAAGTAAGATATTAGAAATGTGCAACATTTTCTTGAAAAAAACACACATTTATTAGGAGGATACCAAATATATACAATGCATATTTATTTTTGTTCTTACATATTTTTTTGGAGCTGTTTATATTCATGATTTTTATTGATTATTATTATTGTTACTTATTGTTTTTAGGGCCTCATGGAAGACCACTACTGGTGATAATGAGTCACCCTGTCTAAACATCAGAAATAAATGAATAAATAAATAAATGTTAACAGGCTTCGAAGACAGGGCAATCTCATTTCGTTTCAATTTTTTCTAGGCTATCTAAAGTGTACCAACCACCTGAAAAAAAATTTGTATACCGCTAGGAAGTATAAAATTAACCTCAAAGAACTTTATCTGAAATTATATAGGTTAACAGTTTAGGAGTATAAAGGAAATAAAGGATAACATGAAGGTGCTCGCGCGGAACTGAACCTCCGAGGTGGGTTCCACGCAAGCCCTTATCTTGGCGAACGCGTACGGGTGCGTTGAATAGTCTACTCACAAGTTGCTTTTATGCTTATAGAGAGTATAATTAAATTTGTAATAGCTCTTTATAGAAGTGATATTCGAAGCCCATATTTGGAATATAGTAGAATGACATGGAACCTCTAACATACAGAGTAAAATATTTTTTGGTGATTGGTACCCTTTAAAGAAAATTGATTATGGACTTGGTCTCCAAGGACTAAAACACAGCAAAGGAAAACATATGTTTACCACATCTTAGGTCATGACCAACACATAACCTGAAAAACTGTCAAAGGTCAGATATTAGATGTATGAAATATATGGCAGTTTGAATTTGTTGTAACAAAGGGAACCCCAGGAGCGGTGGAGCGTCTTTAAAAGTGGGGGGGGGGGACCAGCAAAAGAGGGCACTTTTGAGGTTTGAGGGAAAAGGGGCCCCTACAAAGGGTGAACATAAAGCAAAAAAAAGAGAACCATTTTGTGACAATGGCATTACCATATCAGTCTAATTAATATAGTTATTATCAAGCATCACCTTCTTCCTTTTTATTGTGGTTCTGGTCACTTCTTCAGCTTCCCTGATTAGCAGTTGTGTGTAATGGTCTAACGATTCATGTGCGAGCGAGCAAAGCAAGCGAGCAAACAATTTCAGACTTTTTTCTTATATTGAAGTCCTTGAGCGATATAATGAAAATGACAAAAGCAAATTCATTTTGGGGAATGTTGAATGATCTTTTAATTTGTACATTAACCCTGTCGTTTTCTTTAGGATTACACCGATATACAACATACTTTAAATGCAATCTGCTTGATTTCATTATAAACTGTAAGAGCTAGTTATGGGGATATTTTCAGAAAATATTGCCCTTACTAGGTGTAAATTATTGGCATATTCAAGCGAGTGGAATGAGAAATCCTTTGCTGGGGGGGGGGGGGGGGGGGGGAGGGTGGGCACTGTGCTCCTTTTGCCTCCAGCTCCGCTACCTTACATTATAAAATGGATACCTGTAAAGCCACACCAATTCTTTGAAGCTAGATACGGCTCTTTTTTTGTCAAAAAAAACAGTTGGAAATATAGTTAAAAGGGGGCACTTATAAGAAGAGGAACGGGCTCTTATCAAAGGTGGAAACAGGCACTTATAAGAGGTGAAAAGGGGCACTTATGAGAAGAGGAAAAGGGCACATAGTAGAGAGAAAAGGGACAATATTTAGATTCGAAAAGGGGCACTTATCAGAAGGAAAAGAGGATACTTATTAGAGAGACAAGGTGGCAATTATCAGATTTGAAAAGGGGCTCTTATCAGAAGTAAAGAGGGGGCACTTATCAGAAGTAAAGAAGGGACACTTATCAGAAGGGGAAAATGGGCACTAACTAGAAAAGAAAAGGGGCAACTATCAGAATAAAAATGCTCTTATCAAAGGAGAAAAATGATCTTATCAAAGGAGAAAAGGGCATATATTAGAGAGAAAACGGGGCAACATTAAGATTCAAAAAGGGGCACTTATCAGAAGGAGAAAAGGATACTTATTAGAGAGATAAGGTAGCATTTATTTATCTCACTTATCAGAGAGAAAGGGGGCATTTTTCAGAACTAAAAAGGGCACTTTTGGGGTACTTGTAAAAGTGGGGCACTCTGCCCCCCCCAAAAAAAAAAAAAAAAAAAAAAAATTAAAAAATTTCAATACAATTCATGCATTTTGCAATTTGGGGAATTATAATATGCACTAAAGACTCATTTCTTCCAAGATTCTAGAATATGTACATAATAAACAGATAAATCAAATTTGTTTGCAATCTAGTACTAAAGTTTTATCACCAACCTCAAAGTGCATGACAACTTTAGCAAAGTACCAAAGACTGTGATTGTAAACCTCAAAACATCCCAGATACAAGTGATATACATGTATAGTGTGCATGGGTAAACAGAAAGAAAGAAAGAAAACCCATACATGTATTTAAGCCTTAATGTTACTAATAATATTGTTGAAATATATCATAGAGGTATATGTATGATAATTGATAATGCCTTCTTTAACTTCAAGTTGATAGGTTGTTAACTCAAATGCAACCACTGATTACTGAACACTGAACACTGACCATTTTATAAAAACAAGTGAAAATCGCCTTTGCCTTAGAAGTACAGATGAATGGTGTTGAGGAGTGCCTTTATGTGTGAATGCATTCAGATGGAGTGGAGTGACCATCTATTTCATTCAAAACTTGGGCAGAGGTAAATTTCACAGGAATCAGGAAGAAATACTGCTGTGTTGCTGTCCATGGCTAGATTTTATGATCAGGGTATCAAACCAAAGAAAACAAGATAGGCTAGGCTATGAGGCGAGTATATCTTTGACTTTATAATCCATGTGTACCGATATGATATTACAATGATATTTTGGGATGAATGAGGGTTTAATTCTTTTGTGACTCACTGTATATACATGGAATGGTTCCACATCTCATTGAGGCAAACATACTGCTGCTCATGGTGGTTCTGAATTACATGTAAGTGCAAATGCAAATCCTACAGGTTGAGCTTTTCAATCATTAACCAGGACGTAAACACAGTCACCTCGCGTTAGCTATAATGAGGGAGGATCGAGACAGTGTGCTGCAATCACTCCGATCTGGAATAAATTGACCCTCCAGGGTATTCTTGCTGAAAATCATCAACGGACATACAGTATGTAACTGTGGCAACCTCTTTCTTATGATTTCTTATCCCTTTTCTTGATTACACCCACTTTCAACACCCACAGGATATATGCTGATTGCTTTGCTTTCATCAGTTATCCTGTCCTTTCAAAGATACATATTTCTTACATGTATGTTGTAAATGTATTATACCAGATAAATCAAATCAAATCAAATCAAATCAAATCAAATCAAAGTAACCTCCAGATTTTCTCCTTTTAGCAAAATTATCATGTATGTAGTACATGTATGATGAATATTAATTTTGTACAAATTATAAAATCTGGCTACATGTACATTCAGGCAGTGCACTCACTTGCATATCACGCAACTTTGCTATTAACCCTTTCGAGACAATTGACCACATTTTGTGGTTTGGCTCAATTACTTTTGATTCAGAGCTCTAAAAATTATACCAGATATATGAGTAGAAAGAGTAAAAATTTCTACACACATTGTTTCCATTTTTGTTGCATGACCATATTGCGTTTGATGCCAGGAATTTTAAAAAGGAGAATAAGCTTCAAAATCCTTCAATTGGCAACACATTGAGAGGTTCAAAATCACTGTTTTTAAACAAAATTGGCAATTTTTTCAACTTTCGACTAAATTTCTAATGATGTAAATTGTTTTCAAAGACATTACATTTTGTTAGAACCATGTAGCACTAAAAGAAAAATATTATTGTTGCCAATTTGAAGATCAAAATGTGATCAATTTAGCCCTTACATAATTCCTGTCCTGAAAGGGTTAAATATACGGTATATAGCACATTACAGTGGTGCAAAATAGGAAAAGAGATGAAATAAAGAGAAATGGAGAGAGGGGGAGAGAGAGAATAATACATTGGTCTACAGCAAGAGAATGAAGGAACAAGAAGGAGGGAACAGAAAGTAAAAAACTAAAAAGTAAAACTAAAGTATGAGCCATTTTACAATGATCAGAATGAGGTTACACAACATAAACTTTAAAAATAAACATATAAAATAAACTGCCATCAACAGTTTGATGTTACAAAATTACAATCAGAGATATTTCAGACGATTCTAGGACAACTACCCCCTAGACAACTACCCCCCGGACAACTCCCCCCCCGGAAAACCACCCCCTGGACGACTACCCCCCTAGGACATCTACCCCCCAGGACATCTACCCCCCAGGACAACTACCCCCCAGGACAATTACCCCCCAGGACAACTACCCCCCAGGACAATTACCCCCCAGGACAACTACCCCCCAGGACAATTACCCCCAGGACAATTTTTCCGGGGGTAGCTGTCCAGGGGGTAGTTGTTCGGGGGGTAGTTGTCCTGGGGGGTAGTTGTCCTGGGGGTAATTGTCCTGGGGGGTAGTTGTCCTGGGGGGTAGTTGTCCTAGGGGGTAGTTGTCCTGGGGGGGTAGTTGTCCTAGGGGGGTAGTCGTCCAGGGGGTGGTTTTCCGGGGGGTGGTTGTCCGGGGGGTAATTGTCCAGGGGGTAGTTGTCCGGATACGATTTCAGACATGTATTCTACTAGATGATGTAAGCTGGATAAAAAATTACTTTTCCAAATGTTGATCTGTACCATTAAGACAAAAAAAAAGTTATTTAAAGAATGCTCTAGACTCCAGTTCTCCATGTCCACATTATGTTAGTTAGATCCATCTTATCAAGTCAGATCTGGATCTATTGTAAGTTAGACTAAGATTAAGTTAGATGAGTAAGCTTGATAGATCTACTCTAAGTCTCTAGTAGTAGATCTATGAATAAGATGAAACACAATGGAAATGCAATAAAACACATATGTCTAGGTCTTGAAGTTTTTAATCTGGAGTGTATCAAATATATAAACCTACTTCATTTCAGTGGACCTAGTAAGTTTTTAGTAGAAGCAGGTTAAATCAAGTGACAATGCTGGAACTAAGATCTACGTTAGATGTAACGTTTGTGGGTGCCCCCAGTCGAGGCGAGCTACCGAGCCGTCCATGCGGCCCTACGGGCCAGCGCTGGCTGCATATCGCGTTGCTTAGCCGGCGGTGATTGTTTCCCCAGATTGTTTCACTATGCCTATGGCTATGGAAATTGAACAAACTTTAAGAATGGATAAAAGGCTTTGGTATTCCTATCCCATGTGGGCATCCAATTCAAGTAATCAATCAATCAATTGGCATGAATGCATGAATTTACCTTCAACAATTCTTTTTTTTACAATGGATGTTGTTTATAATTAATGAAACATTAACCAACCGCAACTGTGTTGGTAGAAAGTAAACTAAAGACACAGAGATGAGTTTAATAAAATCTGAAACTCACCGTTGTTTTGAATGTTTCCATATTGCAGCGTCAAGAAAAGTCATAATAACACAGTGATGTTTTCAGTCCCCTTCATATTCTAACGTTCACAAAAGCACGATACTGAAAGTTGTTTTGTGATAAAATAACTGAAGTAGCCCAGTGGTGTCTAAATTGCAGACGACATCTCAACAGCCTGAAGAGCCTGCCATCAATCTAATGCATACATGCGCTAGCTATATAGCCGACTCGACGTCGACGCGACGCAACGGGATAGAAATGTAGACAGAGATATACCGTACCTAGCCCAGCGTACTTTGGACTCGGACTCGCGCTCTAGATAGATACGAGTCGAGTCGAGCCGAGGCTCGGGCGATGTATTTGCATTAGAGTCTATACTCACGCATTGGATTTGCAATCATATCTGACAAACTGGGGAGGGGGGGGGGGGGGGAATCTAGTAGCTAAAGACAGGGAAAATGTAGATCTATGTGTGAGGGGGGGGGGGGGCAAAAGATAAAATCAAGCCTCCATATATCCTACTTTTAAACAGGGGTTGACACGGCGGGTCAACTGATAGGGGTCCTGCATGGAGGGCGGGCCAGAATGCCCCGGCCCCTCCGCCGGTGTTCCATTGACACCGACAGTTTTGGCTTGCAACGGCTTTTTAAAAGTTAAAAACAAAATATTTAGGGCACTTCGTCAGTAGCCCCCCCCCCCCTCCCCCCCCCTGTTGGTTTTCAATTTCTTGATTCTTGTTTAGTAATCGTATATTTCTAAGACAGAGTACCGGTATGGCAAATATTTACCCTCTGGCCTATACTGTTATAAATAAGCGGATATAATACCGCTTATAATCCGAACTGATACGTTGTGTATACCCCCAAACTCACCGCGTCCTGCCCTTCTGTCTCTGTCTGTCTGTCTGTCTGTCTCTCCCTCTCTCTCATCCTTTCTTTCCCTCTTTCTCTCTCTGTGTATATTTGTCTATATTATCTTTACAAATTTCCCTCTCTTGCTCGCTCTCTCCTCTCTTCCTCCATCTCTCTTACAATCATAATATAGGCCAATAACGTCCAATTTTATTTGTCATAGCTACAACGCACAACCTGTATACGATTTGGTTATATAGTAGAAAACAGAAGAAGAAGAAGAAGAACAGAAGAAGAAAACGTAAGAAGAAGAAGAAAAAGAAGAAACATATACAGAAGAAGACAAAAAATAAGAGGAAGCAGAGGAAGTGGCTCTCCGATTCTGGGGGGTGTTTCATGAAGCTGTTCGTAAGTTACGAACGACTTTACGCATGACTGGTGATATGTTCTTGTGCTAAATGAGATATCCCAGATTTTCCCTGGTGTTTTAACATGTAGGACTGAATTTCCAATAACCCTAATCAATTTTGACAAATAATAAACTTTGCATTCGGATGCTTGTTTAACAGCAAGAATTTTAATCCACAAAGATCGGATTTCAACTTTAGCTGATGGGAATCAAAATGATTGAGAATCTGATTAGCACCCAAGAACAGGTACCAGTCGTGCGTAAAGTCGTTCGTAACTTTACCAACAGCTTTATGAAACACCTCCCTGGCCAGGATGTAATAATTTGCATGTAAATAACCACAGTGTCGTTCATTATGGGCTACGAAGAAAAAGTTTGATCGATATCTTACAACGAGTAATGTTTACGCTGTAGCGAGCAAACGGAGGGGCAGTTTTGTTTATGTCTTGTGTATAATGCGATCAATATTTTCTTTCTTTTCAAGAAGACAGCATGCCCCGGACTGTTAACGGTTTACAGTTAACTCTATCTCTATCTATCTCTCCCTCATTATTCTTCTTCTTCTGATCCTTATCTTGTCTCTTTTTTGTTGCCTCTAGTATTTCTATTATCTTTTACATGTCTTGAAATATACGTGCAGTGGTTGTTTAGAGTTATATTCCGAAACAACTATTTTATCAATATCATGATTCGCCACATAAAATTCAAGATCACAGAGTTGTTTACAACTACATATACACCTTCAAAAAAACATTATTAAAGTGTTAAGTGTCAATGAGTGCGACTTACATGACTGAATGACTGGAAGTATAATTTAGAATAATACAAAATACCTACATATCATTCAGTACAATGGGTTACAGCATTGGTGAGAATACACCTTTTCTTAGCATTATTTTACTCCCGATAATATCACATCTCATCGATATTTGATAAGAGGATATGGCTCCTAAAATACCAATAAGAGCAGTTTCCATGGCAACAACGAAAGCTCTGCTGTTTGCTATTCCAGCATGATTAGCTTCTCGAATCATGGGAATGAACAGTGCTTTAGCAATGTTAGAGGGGGAAATCCATTTATTTTTCACTGCAGAACCGTGTACACATTTCACATGCAATCTGCTTTGTGAACCTATACATAATTATGCAGCTATACCATAATATTTGACAAAAAAATATCAAATTTTATGTAATCAGTCCTTCAATAATCATATATATCTTCACAAAGTGATTCAAGTTGAACTTGGAGAAATACCTTTAAATTATTTCGTTTGATATTAACTCAGCATGTGCAACTTTTCATCACTAAAGTGGTATCTACATGTTCACTGGAAAACATCAATGTATAACCGTCGTGTGTAATTGGGTTTTTACAGACGTGTATCAATCAGATATGATTATTTACGTCTGGGGACCGACCTTTTAACGTCACCATCCGAAAGACGTGACTCAGTTTCGAACCTGGGTCCGCTGAATCAGTTTATAACTTCCACTGTTAGCTGGATTACAGGCGCACGCCACAACGCCCAGTTACATGTACCTGATAATCTAAAACAAAATGATATTAATGTCTTAGTTCAAACGGCATTTCATTAATTGTTTGCATAAAACTATACGTAAGAGTTGTTCATGCCAGAAATTTTGAAATTAGACTTTGGAATCTTGAAGCACTATTTTTAGTTATCGTTGTAAGCAGTTATGTCCACTTTTTCGATGAATAATTATGACTGATACTACATTGCATGTATTGAGACCTATTATAATAGGCATATACTTTATTGATAAATAATTATGAATATTCTACTCACAAAAAACATTGGATACTATTAACTGAAATAAATATAATTATTACAAAGAATACGATAAAATTATTATTTGAGAGTGTATTACATAGAATAATTTTGAAAAAATGTATACTTTAAAGGATTTATAAACTTATTTCACAAAGAGAATGATACTGACGAGAATAATATTGAAATGCGTATATATGGGCATAAATTTTGTGATAATAACTATCGGCCCCTTAAAACAGTGCGCATCGATGACTCGTATTTTGGGAGTCTTCTTACAAAATCTGCTTAGATCGAAATCATCGTTTTATTTTTTGTCTCGAATACAATTACCATTTAATATGCACAAACATAATTAAAGACAATGCTCTATAATTATTGGAACTTGCTTAATTATGGTCGGCTTTATGGGGTAATAAAGTGGGGGGGGGGGGGGGGATGGGCTGATGACTGAAACCCTTTTAGGCCAGAAAGCTCTCACTGATGAAAGCAACACGTGGCGTTACCGTGGTAATTAGTGTCGACTTTTCCCCTCCATTTCAGAATGCATCATGGTATGATCATACGAAACAATTTATTAAGTGTCTTTATATTGTTTCAAGATATACCTTTTAAATTTCGGGATGATTTATCAAAGAGAAAATTTGTCAAAACTCATATACTACTCGAGCTTCAAAATCATCATCAAGCATGGATGATATGTCATGTAGACACAGTTTTACCCGAAATTTAAAAGGTATATCTTGAAACAATATAAAGACATGACTCAATTTTGTAGGGGAGTTGAACGGAATGATGGCTAATAACTTATTTCGGGGGTAACCTTGCTAGTCCTAAGGACCGCTATTCATAAGTACCACTCATTCATAAGGACCGCTATCCATAACGCGTGACTAAATGAATAGCGGTTTTGTACGAATAGCGGTCCTTCTGAATAGCGAGCAAACCATAGACAAATTTCCTCGCTATTCATAAGGACATCCATTCATAAGGGAAACTATTCATAACTACTCATAAGGACCGCTATTCATAGCGTGTGTTAAATGAATAGCGGTTCCTATGAATAGCGGTTTCTGTATGAATAGCGGTTCCTATGAATAGCGAGCGGACCCGGCTTTACCAGGGTGCTGACATCTATCGGTATTGCCCGAAATTTCAACTTTTACAATTAAAAAAAAAAAAAGTTCCTTATTATATATATAAAATGTAATAATATTACCACTTATATAAAGTAGATAAAATTATGCAAATTACAAATAGACTAACTCGCCCCCGAATATGAGGTGGCGGTTGCTCGAATATTGGTTTGCGCGGGGAGGGGGCTGCAGCCCCCAGCAACCCGCCTGGTACGTCTAGGATAACAATATTTCCATGTGTTTAAAGGCCAAGTCCACACTATAATGTCAAGTTGATTTTAATAAATAGAGTAAAATGTTAAAAGCATAACAGTGAAAATTTTACTGAAATCGGATGTAAAATATGGCATGGCATTTTGAAATTTTGCATTATTTCTTGAAACAATGATATGCATAACATGGGCGATATGCAAATGAGTGAACCGATGACACTCACTTTTCCTTATGTATTTTATTATATGAAATATCATATATTTCAATTTTTTTCTTCAATAATGTAACACATGGTTTGACTCCTTATGGAATATGTAAAATCATCATTATTGTAACTTATTTTGATACAAGGGAGAGATTCTTTATCATCACATCCATAAAAATTGAAATATTTGAAATTTCATATTAAAAAAATACATAAGGAAAAGTGAGTGTGTGACATCATCGGTTCACTCATTTGCATACCACCCATGTTATGCATATCACTGTTTAATGAAATAATGCAAAACTTCAAAATGCCGTAACTTTCTTATTTTACATCCGATTTCAGTGAAATTTTCACTGTTATGCTTATTTAATCTTACTCTATTTATTCAAATCAAATTCATATTAGTGTGGACTTGGCCTTGATAATAATTCTCTTATAAATGAATAATAATAGCTGAAGTGTCCACAAATCTCATCCTGGTTTAAAAAGGAGGTAGCGGTGGCGGTGTTGGTGGTGGTGGTGGTGGTAGCAGTTTTGGAGTGAAAGTAGTGGTGGAGTTATTGGTGGTGGTGGTGGTGGTGGTGAAAGTAGTGGTGGAGTTATTGGTGGTGGTGGTGGTGGTGAAAGTAGTGGTGGTGGTGGTGGTGGTGGTAGCAATTTTGGAGTGAAATGTAGACTAGAAGTGCTGGTAGTGGTAGAGTGGTGGTGAAAGTAGTGGTGGAGTTATTGGTGGTGGTGGTGGTGGTGGTGGTGGTGATGGTAGTGGTGGTAGTGGTGGTGGAGTTGTTGTTGCTGCTGGTGGTGGTGGTGGTGGTGGAGTTAAAATATGGAATGGTGGAGTTAAAATGTAAAATGTGTTCGTGGTATAGTGTTTTGCTGTGGAATGACGGTGGAGGTGGAGGTGGTGCATATATAGTGACAGAGATGAAATTTAATTTAGAATAGTGGTAGTGGTGATGTAATACTAGTAGTCAGGGGCGGCGCCAGGGTATTTTGATAGGAGGGGCAAGACGACCTAAAGATGACGTCATATTTTTTCTCCATTAAATAACAGGGGTAATATAGAGTTATATGTTTAAGACCTCTCTTTTTAATACTCCTCTTTCTTCTTTCTTCCCTTTTCTTCCCTTTTCTTCCTCCTTTTCTTCTTTTTTCTTTTTTTTTCTTTTTTCACTACTTGAAAAATCATAGGGGGGGCGGTCCCCCCTTCTGCCCCCCCTGTAGCGCCGCCCCTGGGTATAGTGATTGTGTTTAAATATGGAAAAGTGGGATGGTAGTTGTGGTGAGAAGATGTAGTGGTGGTTTTAAATGTAGAATGTGTAGTTTGGTGATAGTATTTTGAGTGAAAATTTATATAGAGTGGTGGAGTTTAAAGGTAGAATTGTGATGGTGGTGGTGGTGGGGGTGGTGATGGAGTAAAAATGTACTAGAGTTGGGTATAGATATGATGTAACATGGGCTGCGGAATCGGAGGAGGCTGGGGGCTGCAGCCCCACCCCCACTTCTTTGAGTAGACACGTTTCATAAAATAAAAAAAATTATATCAGCCCCCACTTTTAAAAACGCTCCGCGGCTACATGTGTAGTAGGTGATGAGGAGTTGGTGATGGAGGTGGTGGAAATGGAGTTAGTGGTATAGAAATTGATTTTATGGTATAGTGGTGGAGTAGCCCAAGTGGGAGAAGCGGAGTTGGTGGTCGTGGTGGAGATTATGTTTAGAAGTGGAGTTGGATTGGTCAGGTGGTGGCGTTGGTGTGGAAGAAGAAGAGTGGAGCTTAATATATATTGCGATCCTTAATTAAATGATTGTTTGTATTCATCAGTGGCATACTCATGACTGGGTTGATAAAATGGGGGGGGGGGGGGGGGGCTGGACCGAATAATCTCGACCGAGTGTGTCGGCCGGGGGGGGGGGGGGGTGAAATTATCAACTGCACATTGTGATTACAGCATTAAGTATCGTGAATCTGCTAGCCGCACTGAAACTGGAAAAAATATAAGCTTTTTAAGCAGATGTTTGGGAATAAAATTTGTAGGTTATGTAGGATCGGTGAGGCATGCACCATGAGGAAGTCGAAAGTTTTTATGTTTAAATAAAATATAACCAACTTCCTTCCTCATTTCAAAATTTATTTAATCTAAACAGTACAATTCACACATACCCTACCCGTATTTCAGAAAATTTTCATCTATAAACAAATCCAAAATTATTAATAACGCATAAATCAATACGACACCATGGCCCTGACTTGTGGAATAGTCTACCCACAACAATTAAAATGTGCTCTTCAATTTACTCTTTTAAAGTGACTATGAAGCGCAATCTAATATTATACTCAAATCCACCACATTGACCATTTATGTAAAAAATATAGTATTTTATCGATTATTGATACATACACCATAATTCATAATTGACCCGCACCGCTAATGCACTTGCACTGCACTTGCACTTACACTGCACCCTCGTGAGTCGTGAGCTCTTTTCTCCATTTTTTTTTTGTTTTGTTAGTTCTATGTCGCTTTTTTTACTTTGAGGCCGCCATCGACATCAAGCAACTCGCTCATCATGATGACGGTCTTCTACGTTCATAAATCCTGTTAATTGCAAAATGTTAATTTTCCATATTGTATAATATATTCTTTGTATTTAAGAAGTAAATTGTTAATGTCTGACAATGTGTATATATACTTTTCTACTGTAATATTATTATATTTTGTATCATGCTACTGAACGCAGAAATAAAATCAAACAAACAAACAAAGAAACTTCAAATTTTATAATACATCTTGTCATGTTGTCCATTTTCATGGCAAAACGAGAGCGCTAATATCGTGGAACTCTAACGTTTTTGTCATTTAATTTTTCTTCTTTTAAGTAGATAGTAGGCCATTCCTAAAGGAATAATTTGAAAGTTGAAACAAACCAAAACCAGTAAAACTGATAATTCTAAACCTTAACCACCCTAAAGAGCTACCACCACTTATCTGATGGATGCAGGCATCCAGATGCAGCCACGTACGTACGTGCAGCTGTGCTCCTGCGATTGCGCAGTACCGTACCACCGGTACTCGCGAATTTACAATCATGGCGGCTGCTAGTACAGTATTAAACCTATTCATCCAACTGTTGACAATTTGTCTTCTTCTTAGTGACGTTGGTGGAATTCTACCATCAATAACGATTTCTGATATAACTAAGGAAGTGACCGAAAAATGTGTCATTGCGTTGCTTCCCACCGAAAATGATAATTTACTAGAAATTGCAGACGAATTAGGGCAGCTCTTTAAATCAGCACAGGTCCGCTCGAGGACGCCGCCTGAAGTTGCGGGTAATGGAGAGGTTAAGGAACTGAGCGCCGCGTCGGAAACTCCAGTGACTGTAGGTGTTCTTGGAGAGCCGTTTGATCAAAATGATCAACGTGTTAGGATAAAGAATTCAGCCTCTGAGTCAAAAGATAATACAATAATAGTGTTTCCACAGGAAAAGAAGGATCGCACATGTTTGATTGCTCCTCCACACTCATTTTTGAAAGGGGAAGCCTATCAGGGACCAGTCTCAAAAATACTTGTGTTAGAATTCATCAATCTGAAATGCCATACATATGTTGATGTTAGTGGAGGACTGAGCATAGAGGGCCTTCACAGGCAGAGTATTCTAGAGACCATGTTCTACATGCATTACCTATCAGAAAGCAAAAGAATGAAGGAGGTTTCACATGCAGAACAGAAGCATGACAACCGTCATTGTTCAGAAAAACTGGGTGAAAGAGAAAGTGCATTTAAGTCGGAGGAAGAAAGTTGTCTCAAGGAAAGTCTTACTTTGGACTCAATCGATGATGAGACACATGTTTCCAATGACGACCTCCAAGAGAATCTGCAAAGTGAAAAGTCTTTCAAACATGCAGCAAAGAACAGTCATTCAAATACACCTATGGCCCAGTGCGAGCGGATTCCTTTTCCAACAAAAGAAGACTTCTCCAACTACTACCTGAAGCGCTCCCGCCCTGTCGTGATTCCTAACGGGGCAAGACACTGGCCGGCCTTCTCAAAATGGACAATGGAGTACCTACGAGAGATGTACGGCAAGAAGTCCGTCCACATCAAGCTAGCGCCGGACGGCGTCTTCGAAGGAGTGGAACCAGCCTCGCTGTGGGAGGATTACAATCAGTTTTCTGTGCCCGAGGAAGTGAGCAGTCAATTACTTTACCCGGATCTTGTCGTGGTCAGGCCAGCCACGCAGAATGTGAAGTTCTCAGAGTTTCTAAACATGATTCAAAATGCCAGTAAAGCAAATACAAATGAAAGGTGGGTATATGTCACTCACACTTATGCGAGGTTATTGGAGATAACCTCGCACTCTGTACCTTCATACTGTGAGCAATTGCCTCCCATAGCAAGTGTGTGATATCTTGCACATATGTGTGCGGCAGAGGAGCAAGATCACCGACCAAAAACAGCCTGAAAATTTCACTTGATCAACATGATAAAGATCCTGTCGAAGGATCTGGCATGAAATTACATATTCTATCATTCTAAAATGTAGAAGGAAGTATTTTCTCAAAATTTTACCACTTATTTTGGTGTTTTTACCTCTTCAACTTTAGAGGTCGTGACAGGCAAAAATTGACACAGGCCCATATAGTGATGGTCCCGTGAGTGGGTATATGTATCTTGAGTTGAATAAAAACTAAACAAAATAAGGAAAACAAATTATTGAAAGTTGGAAAGAAAAATATATTCCTTGAAGTTTGAAGTCTGAATAAGATGACTAGGTAAGGCAGCATGAGAATCTCAAATTAGTTAGCAGACCACGTCAGCAGACCGCATACATGTATGATCATCAGATTTAAGGAATAATTTCATTTGTAATTTTATTCTGCAAAATATTTAGGTGGTGTAGACTAGACACCTCCTGGTGTGTTGAAATTGCAAAAAAAAATTGTTAGTTTGTATCCTGCAGTAATGTATACATGATGTACCACCATCCTTAGACTAGCCCTTTTAGAATACTATCTCTAGCTCCTATTATATGAAGGATTCATCCTTGGTGTCTTATTCTCTTCAAAAAGTATCTATGTTTAAAAAGCATATTAAATGAGTTATGGTGTTCAAAATTACAGAATCTGTCTTACCTTTCATATTTACACTTTCATAGACTCCTAAAATTGTTTCTTTTATTGAATCCTCTCTGCAGTGATGAACGTCAGCCAAGAGTCTCTGCTTATCTTGAGTACTCCTCCATCCCAGCCCACTTTCCGGAATTAGAAGACGATGTGGAAGAACCTGCCTTCATCCAGAACGTCCTCGATCGCCGACATCTCAACATCTGGCTCAGCGATGGAAACACCCTGGGAAAACTCCACTTTGATCCCTTTGATAACTTCCTTTGTCAGGTACCATACTGTTAACTCTTTCAGGACAGGAAATATCTCAGGGCTAAATTGATCACATTTTGTTCTTCAAATTGGCAACAATAATATTTTTCTTTTAGTGCTATATGCTTCTAATTAGGTGTAATGTATTTGATAACAATATTTTGTTAGGAATTTTGTCGAAAAGTTTTAAAAATTGCTAATTTTGATTAAAAACAATGGTTTTGAACCTCTCAATGTGTTGCCAATTTGAGGATTTTAAAGCTTATTCTCATTTTTTAAATTCCTGGCATCAAACGCAATATGGTCATGCAACAAAAATGGACATAGTGTGTGCATAAATTTTTGCTCTTTCTACTCATGCATCGGGTATATTTTATAGATCTCTTCAAAAGTTATTGAGGCAAACAACAAAATGTGGTCAAATTTCCCGAAAGGGTGAATCCCTTGGATACTATTAAAGCCTGAGATAACTTGGGTAGCTAGGGTCCATGGAAAACATGTGTTATACCACATTCAAACCATATTCACCGGGTTAAATGGTCACTTTATACAGAGGTGTCATATAGTGGTTTAAACACTTCATTTGAATAGCACTAATGTCCTACATTTGCCACTCTCTACCCAGGTTTGGTAAATGAGCTTCTGGGATGTTTATTATCATTATTTCTTTTAATGCACTGTGCACTGATAATGGTTGCTCGAACTGAAGCTGGGGTTATAATATCATTTCTAAAGCTCTTTAAAGCGTACATTTTTGTGATATCAGTATGTAGTATGGACTATACAAGAACAGTATATGTTTTTTCATGAATTCATTTTAGCATAAATGTAGAAAAACAACTTGATGAATCTTGCTTTTGGAAAATGACTGATCCATGAAAGAATCCTGCAGATATTAATGAGTATTATTATAACATTTGGGCATAAAGTTGTATCAGGAGAGAATTATATTTCACCAAATCCTTGACTTTAATCAATTACTGATTTACAATTATCAGTGGACTGTCAAACTGTTAAACTTTGAATGACTTGTGAGCATTGGCATAGCCATGGGGTATTGCTCTCAATAGAGGGGTAAAATTTGGAGAAAGAAAGGGAAACAAGGAAAAATGGCAACAAAAAAGAAAATCATTGCATACATGAGTTCCCCCCCCCCCCCCCCCCCCCCCCCTTTCCCAAATATGGCTATGTGTATGTACATGTAGTTGTTCTATGGCAGTTTTTAAAAATGGCTTCTTATTTTTTTTTCAGCTGCGAGGCAGGAAAGAGTTGACCCTCTTTGAACCTCATAACAACTCTCAACTCTATGAAGCTCACATTCCCGAGGCCCTGCTAGGTTTTGATCCAGCCTCTCAGAGGTTCCGTCGTAAGAAGCTGATGGATAGCACCTCCATGGTCATGTCTCCTTTGGACATAGAGGACCCCGATTATCAGGTTTGGAACTTTCATTTTTAAATTCCATTTCTAAGTTTATTGCAGTTTCTTTTAAAAACCCAGTCATGAGGTGATATGGTGACAGAAAAAGGTTAAGGGGAATGATTTACAGAAATTTATTTCCACCATTTTCATTTTTAAATATTTTGTTGATATAAAAACTATTTTCATTTTTTTGATAATAATAGTGGTAAGTAAAATTCAGAGACTTAGTTTTTATTTTTTGTGGTGCCACTTCAACTGAGTTTCACATCATCATACCTGTTACTTGGTAAACCCTGTACTTTTATTGCTTAATGGGTTTATGCAGACTTCTTAAATTTCAGTGAAGTATAATGTACATTGTATTCTAATGTAAGTCATAACATGTGTATCATAAATTTTGTTCATGTTCTTTTTAGTGCATATCTTCAGTAATTATTCCATGCAATCTCATGAGAATTGTTTTGTTTTGTTTTTATTTAATTTTATCAATTATATACAGAGATTTCCTGAATTTGCTGAAGCTCGGCCATTAAACTGCACCCTGACAGAGGGCGACATTCTCTTCATGCCTGCATTCTGGTGGCATGAGGTACAATCCTATCCAAATGAAATCGAAGGAAGAAATCTTGCAGTTAATTTCTGGTAAGTGTCCCACTGACCTTTGACACAGCATCCTTTTTTCGTCTCTTCACTGCTGTCTGTTCCTTTCTGTGTCCTCACACATCCTTCCTGTCTTGTTGCTTTGGGACAGTCTTGAGAGAATACCATGTACCTGTATGTTTCCAAGTACTATGGAGTTTTGATCATCTAAGGGAAGGTTGAGTTCTGGGAAAGGTGAAAAATAATTTGTGAGCTTTCTCATTCCTTTTATGTCAGTTTGGAAGAACATCATAGTAGAAATGTCCCCTGAAAAGGATTTCTCTTCAAATGCACTTATATTCGAAATATGTTGAAAAATGGCTGAAGTGTTTGGGCCGAACATTTATGCCACATCTGTGTGCATGCAGTCCCATATACCCATTTCTGTGTGCTGTGCATGTGCTTTTGAATGAGTTTGGGTTGATTTCTTATAATTTTGATGATTCCAAAACCTCAAAGTATACACCAATCCTTATTTAGACATGATCAACCTATCCCAAATGCTTCCAGACAGTTTCTTTCACAATGTAATCGCATGACCGCATTTCAACTTTATCTTTAATTGACATCAAATGTGAGAGACTGCATAGTTTATGATGGCCACTTCCCTAAGCACATAAAGAGAGACTGCATAGTTTATGATGTGCTGTATAAATCCATCTTTATAATGTCAGACCCAAGATCTAGTAGGGCTATTAAAATGTTGATCATATACAGTTAACTTTGCATAAGTCGAATCTGTTGGGACCACAAAAAATAGTTCGACTTATGCAAAATTCGACGTAGGAAATTCGACTTAGGAAATTCAACTCAGGAAATGTAAACAACATATGTTTTGCATAGTTTGGTCAAAAAAATTGATTTTACTTAGTGAAAGATCAACTTATGCGACTTTGAGTTTAATATGCAAGGTAAACTGTATACTGAAATCTTAGTAGTGGTTGCTATTGTATAGGACTGAATAGTTTGGACTTTTCCTGTAACCCTTTCAGGACAGGAATTATTTCAGGGCTAAATTGATCACATTTTGTTCTTCAAATTGGCAACAATGATATTTTTCTTTTAGTGCTACAAGATTGTAATAAGGGGTAATGTCTTTGAAAACAATATACATGGTTAAAAGAATTGGTGAAAAGTTGAAAAAGTTGCCAATTTCGATAAAAAAACAATGATTTTGAACCTCTCAATGTGTTGCCAATTTAAGGATTTTAAAGCTTATTCTCCTTTTTAATTGATTTTGATTCTGATCTCCTCTGTTGTTCATTCCTTCTGTGTTCTTGCCAAATTTTCTTCATCTTGCTATTCCTGGACAATAAGCCCGTTCATAGATACGGTCTGAGCATGAGCAGATAAAGGTCATCTGTGACAAATTCCAAAACCCACTAATACAAATATTTGATATGTGCTCATGAATGTCGTCTAATCATTATTCAATTATTCAACAATGGTGCATTCCATGATACCCAGGTGGAAGTATGCTTTTTCAAAAGGTGAAACAAAAGCTATTCATGAGGCACATCTATCACTTTGAGAGTGATTATTCTAAAGTGCTCAAAGTTGGACCTCTCCATGCATAAAATATCTGTGGATATTTGGGGTCATTTGTGACATGTGCTATCTATGAACTGGTAATTGCTAATCCAGGACATATCTCCAGTTATTCTCTTGCTTAGAACAATGAATGACCATCCACCTTAGATTTTTTTTTTTTCAGATATGTATGTTTTGTAGGTGATTTATTTTTAATTGTATGGTTGGTAGTTTTCCATATTATATGAGAAAACTTTCAGAGTAATTTGAACTTCACAAGTCTCAAGTATGAATTGGCATGAAAGGCGATATTCATCAGATTCGCGACTCTGAGTTACTGTAAAACCAGAAATTTTTGCGAATTTCGCGAGGGGTCAAGATTCGCGAAAGTTTCATGCCGCGAAATAATAAAATCACAGCTGAAACAACATAAAATTATTGCAATTCGCGAAAGTTTCTTGCTGCAAAATTGACTGTCATTAACAATTTGCGAAAGTTTTTGTCGCAAAAGTTTTTGGTTTTACAGTATCTCAAGTGTAAGAAATATCAGAATATATCATCTGTCTAGAGCCAGAAGGGCGTTAACTCTGTACAAAATGATATGAGTTAACGCCTTTCTGCCTCCAAACAGACGATATCTTGTTACCCTGGTGAATCAAAAACACTGACATTTGATCATTAAATGCTATGATATGATATGTCTTTTTTTTTTCAGGTATGAGCCATTCTTCACCAAGGAATTCCCCTGTGCAGAATGCAAGTTGGACGTCAACCCATACTACAGACATCTCCTGCATGTTGAAAATGAGCCCTTTCGAGAAGAGGACTTTATCGAAGACTAAGTAAATCAGTTTTTCATCAAATTGGCACCACTGATATTCTTTTACTGCTTCTTCTGGGTACAATACAAGTCCAATCAGGGCTTATGATTAATTGTATTATTCATCAATTGCAATTGGAGACAATAACAATGCCCTTTCATACAATGTTTATTGTATGGATTGGTATATTGCAAAATATTTGTATTTCTTAACAAATTTTAATAATGTGTCTTCAGCTGATATCTTTTTGTGAAGCAGTACTATTATATACCTGTGGTAAAAGTCATTCCCATTTCAATTCCTATTTTGTCCAATTTCATGATAATTGTATTGTTTAGTGAAGGCATCATTCAACATTGCCTTTCCATACCTGAGACAGAAATGGTGACTGGGCCCCATTTCATAAAACTTGTTATCAGAAACAACTGCCCCATTTCTATGACAAATTTGCTCTCAGCCAATCAGATGCAAGTATTTCAGTAGCTTATAACTGTTATTGTAACTTGTTATTGATAACAAGTTTTATGAAACAGGGCTCTGACAAGAACGCTGTCATGACATCACTTGCCATAACATTATGCAACCATAGAATTAATCTATTTTGGACATGCCCTGATGCACGTTCTGCCTTTAGAGACTTTATTATATCATTCCTGTTTTTTGTTGAACTTTTGAATAGTTGCTAGCAATGACATCAACAGGATAGAGCCTTCAGTCTTGTTCACACACGGCTCGGTAAATCGCTTCAAACAACCTTAGCTTCAAAATCAAAACCATTTTACATGGAAATGATCATTAAGTTGGGTGAAAACAAATCAGCTGAATGCAACATAGGTCCATCCTTGTACTGACTTGTCTGTGTGTTAAAGATCCAGCTTTTGGGGTGTGTTTTTTTTAGGTGGTTTATGCCGTCATGTATGAACGAGGCATTAGAAGGAGATTGAATTCGTGTTTGCTAATGTTAATCCGGATTTTCTGTTGCACAGAGTTTGTTAACACATAGATTGCAATATAGTTTGAAATATACTACATGTAGGTAGTATTTTGTTTAGTTTGTACTCGTTTTGAAGAGCTTGATTGACATTTATTGCTGAACTTGGGGCACAAGCCACTTTAGATAATTGCCCTGATATGAGTGAAATTTGAAATTAAAAGATTGAATTCATTGTTGCTAATATGTTAATCTGGATTTATTATTGCACTGCATTTATTAGATTGTATTATAGTATGAAATATAGTGGGTAGTATTTTTGTTCAGTTTTTCACTCTTTTTGAAGTGTTTTGATTTATTTTTATTGTAGAACCTGGGGCACAACCCAAAGATAATTCCATGAGTGTTTTAAAGTGAGATTTGATATTGAAATCTATGTGAATAGGTTTGATTTTAATATTGAAAGTTGTATTTCATTTGCCTCTACTGTAGACACGAAAGGACCAACCATCACAATTCCTGAACTCATATCTGTTGGGTTAATGTTAAGTACAGGACTAAAATTTGGGGCTGAATTTAGGCACTAATGGGTTAATTTCATCTACAATTTTATTTTACAGAATGCGTCTACTCTTGAAGTGTAGTCCTGAATAAAGTGTAAATCTATGTCGAATTGGTTGGCAAAAGCTTTCTCTTCTGACTTGAGAATATTCCTGTCAGTTGGAGAGCTATAATTAACATGATTTTTTTCTTTTATTGTTAAGCTTCATGATATGTACCAATGAAATTATGATGAATCATTATGAATTTGTATGAAGGATTTTCAGGCAACCAGAAAAATTGGCATATCTCATTGTTTGCGCAAAAGTACCTGGATGACCATGCAATTTTAAAACAATATCTCATGGTTTGTGTAAAAGTACCCCAATGACCGTGCAATATATTTCCATATCTCATGGTTTGGGGTGCACGGGACGCCTAAAATATAAATGCGCGTTTAGATACTCAAAGTTTAAGACAATGTACATGTATGTATGTGTGCATCCTTTGCAAGATACTTGGGTGAGGACAAATTAATGTTTTTCTACTTGTGTTTTATGTTAAAGTCAATACAAAAACATAAGGACATGTAATGGTGAAAATTGAGGAACTAGGTTTCATACAATTAATAATAATATTGAATGGCTTTTCTTTTGTGGGACACAAGGGTATATTGCACTCGCTTTGAAAATATTTCACTCGTCGTGCTGACTCATGAAATGTGCTCATAGCTTATACAGCATACCCTTGTATCCCACTCAAGGCCATTCAATATTATATAAAGATTTGTTGGTAACTACAGTATATATTAAATGTAATTCAAATAGTTTATGGTCATGAATTTGGTAAGCCTTGTTTTCTTTTTGCATTTGTAAGGCCACTGTAATTACTCTACTTTCTTTAAAATACAAATGTGTCTTCCAGAATATGATACGGCCTTATAAACCACAATTCATGGATAGATAATGTGTCCCATGAATGAAAATTGCAACAAATTATTTGCTTTTCCCAAATTAGGCATTCCAGGAGAAAAATGTTGTTTACCCTCATAGGTTTATAAGATAATTTGAAGAAAAAAATGACCAAATGTATTTTTTGACTATTACCAACAACATATTATTTACAAATCATAAAACTGCATTTTATGAATGTGTTGTATGTATGCAATAGTAGAGTAATATTTTGAATGAAATTTTTTAATATTAAGAATTGAGATATTGGGTGTGTTGCAGTGGTTTATTTATATTCAAGATGTCATTCATATTTGAATCATTATATTGATGAATCATATTTGTTTTTCTCTTTTTACATTAAAAACATACACAAGAAAATATGTTCTCCTTGCTGGGTATTCATTTTAGTAATAATAATAAAACAACAACAAAAGGAATGGAAAGAGGAAAGTGATTTATAAAGATGGACCATCTATGTTCGAAAGGAAACCTAAAGCCTTGTTCACTGATGATATGGTAAAAACTGCATCAAAAACTGCTGCAGCAAAATTATTTAAACAAAAAAAATCTCTAAATGAACGAGAAGTAGGGGTGAAATAGAAAGTGGTCATGTGCTACAAAGGCTCCCAAGTGTACATAATGCAGACCTCCCAACCCTGAAATCCAAGAAATACGGACAAATAACAAGGCAGAGGCTGAAAATCAGGACATTTCTGAGTTTCCTGTACATTACTACAGACAGATTTTTGCAAAAATAGGGACACAATGGTAGAAGTGGCTCTTTCTTTTACCAAAAATCAGGATTGTCCCTGTAAATAGGGACAGTTGGCAGGTATGGACTATGTATGTGTAATTGCAGATACAGAATTGTGTAGCATACTTAACTTAATTTGTTTTATTTTGCCTTTTCTTGTGTAGGTGGTTTATTGCCTCATGAGAGAAGAGGGCTTAATTGAATGTTCCCCTTCATGAACCAATCGACGATCTCCAACTTTTCTGAGAATATCAAGTCACTTTAACACATTCTCCTCTTTCTCTCTTCCTTTTCTTTCCTTTAATCTCTCTCTCTTCCAATCACAGAGTTAAAACTGCATAAATGTCTTGCCCTTCATTCGATTTTCCTCAAACTTTCAATGATCCATTTCTCTAATACAGTGAAACCTCGTTATAAAGACACTGTTATAACAAACTCTTGTTATAACAAGGTTATTTTGCCAGTCTAACTTCTTTGTATTCTATTGTTTTTTAGCAGCGATATAACAAGGTTTTGATATACACTGTATAAAGAGGAAATTTCCTTGGTCCCAAGGAGTTTGTTATGAGGTTCCACTCTGTATTCCACTGTATTTCTGATTTTATTAAAACAAACTTGATGTGACGGTGACCCTCCCATTAAAGATATTTCTACAAACATCATGATACATTGCTACCCCCTCTGGCAATGCACAGATATAACAAAGGAATTTACAAGGTTTATATATTTTAAAAAGGTGTGCTTTTAATAGAATAGAACCAATTTCATGTGTCATGGAGGTAATTGCATAAAATAATATTGAGCAGATTCAACAGAAAAAAAAAAGATCAGAACACATCCCTTCCATTATGAGTTGATATTTCAAAATCAACACGCAACTTACAGTATGTCATTTTACAGGATTATTACATCCACATAGAGGGAAAAATTTTCCCTTTTGAAATTTGGGGAATTCACCCTTAAAGGAAAAATCCACCCTCATATTAGGTTGGTTTTAACAGAAGCAGAAAAATTAAAAAAACAGATCAATGAAAGTTTGAGCAAAATCCGATTAGAAATAAGGAAGCTATGACTTTTTGAAGTTGTAATCAATCAAACACAAATTGGCAACTCCGTACACAAAAATTCATAAATTTTCATTTACCTTGTTTTTGATGAGGGAATAGGATTTGCATCATACAGGTTTTGTGTAAAAGCATAAGTGAAATAACTATATCTAGGGTGCAAGTATGATATATTTTCTTTAGAGAAAATAGAAATATATGATTTTTTCAGTACAGGGCAAATGGGAGAGGAGCTCGCAAGATACAGCACGGAGTTGCCAATTTGTGTTTGATTGATTACAACTTCAATTCATAACTAATTTCTTATCAGATTTTTCTCAAACTTTCATTGATCTGTTTCTTTTAAAACCAAGTTGATATCAGGGTGGACTTCCCCTTTAAAGGTGCACTATCAGAGATTCTGATGTGCATTGCATGATTTGCATCTTTACAATTCGCTTGCACCAGATACTATATAAAATGCCAGCACATACATAGATAGTAATCCCACACACTGATAAAGAGATATCTAAATATTGTCATAGGTTTGATGGGTTGCAGTGCTGGAATCAGCATTGCCCTAAAGAATAATTGCAAGAATGAGGATCATAAGATACACGTTTGTGTCAGCTGCCGTTCTATAGTTGCATTTGATTTGAAGTTGTTGAATGATCTACATGTACTAACAGTCAAACTAGAAACTTTCCCAAATTTCGTAAGTGGTTCGGATTTGCAAAAATCCATGCTGAGAAATTACTGCATGACAACATAATTTTTTTTTTTCAATTTAAGAAAGTTTCTTGCCATGAAAAGCTATTTTCAAAAGGTCTTTAAAATTTCTGGTTTTACATACTTAATCAAGACCTGTCAGTCATAAATCTGAATCTAGTGACATATAACACCTGTTATCAAGTGAGTATCGAAACTGTGTCAAAGTTTCAAATTCCCGATTACAAACAGTACCGTCAGGATATACCGTTTCAATACAAAATAAAAAAGTCCTAACTGAGAGCCGAGTGCAAATGACCATCTAAAATTTGGAAAGACCTGTGGCATATCTACACATTGGCTTTTGGGAGGGAAGGGGGGGGGGGGGGAGGTGCAAAACATTTGAGGCAATGGTGACCCATGAATTTCAGCAAGAAAAATCCTTTTTCCGGGGGCCCTTACTTGTTGGGGGGGGGGGGCATGGCAATGGATGCTCCTTTATCTCATCTCTTCCCAAGTGGCAGATTATTATGATTATGATTTTGATTTTAATTTTGAACATTTGCAAAATATTGTGCAATACATGTATAATTCCTAAGTTTTTCAGAGCAAATGAAACGAGTGAAACAAAAATTTGGGACCAAATTCTTTTTGATTGACAGTTTTTGGACCAAATTATGTAAGCAAATAAGTTTGTTATACCGATCTATCAGCATGAGATGAGGCTGTGCATCTATCTTAGGAAACTGTCATGTTGAGTATGACAGGTGCACACAAGCTCATTGAGAGCTAATAGATCCCATAATGAACGAATGAAGATATGCATTAATTGTTTTATACAACAAAGCTCCTAGACCCTTGTTAACTGATTGTAAAGAGGAGACAACTGCAGATTGGTCGAGGACATTGTTGATGGCAAATAAATCCCAAGATTAGTGGGCTAACTTTAGCCCACATACGAGCATAAGTCCACTAATTAACACTGCTTTGCATTGATTCACCTGCTTAAAATAGTTGGATAGTACTGGAAATGAGTGCACTCTTTATAATAACAAAAAAAAACAATAATAATAAACCGCTCTTGTATACTTTATGATTTAACCTCCCTATACACTTAAAATAGGTTTGGATATTATTACCCTAGCTTTAGCTCCGGCAGCCGTAATCAGTGCACTGTGCATTTTAAGGAATAAATCCTGCCAGGTACCCATTTAACACCTGGGTGGAAAGAGACAACTGTAGATAAAATGCCTTGTCTGAGGGCATACAACGGGCAGAGATTCGAACCCTCAACCTTTGATTGAGACTTTTTGAGAGTCAAGTGAATAAACCACTATACCACAATGCTTCCATAAAAATACATGTGATAGTCTCAATAAAACTTTTGCTTTAGGGTTCCACAGTGAGCTGTATAAAAATCATATTCTTTATACATGTATAAAAAAGGTTTTCCACCATTTATGGGCACTACAGTTTCTACATACAATGCCACAATATTGCATGAATTTCCATTTCAAAATATAAAAGTTATATATACATGCAGACACAATATTAATAGTCAATTATCACAATAATGAAAGAATACTGGCACAAATGAATCATAACCACAGAAAAAATTCCTGTGAAAATGAAAAACTGGCATTCAAAAAAGGCAAAGTTTCACCATACTTTTTTCATTGCAAATTTTTTTTTAAAAAGCTAAGATAATTGCTCACTAAAACTCATAAATCGTCACTCTCCAAGTCCCAGGTCTTCCAATTCCTTTGTATAACTACACCCTGAAGTAGTCCAATGATGGTCCCACATATAACATCACTCCAGTAATGTCTCCCTAGGAGCACACGCGAAACGCAAACGGCTGACATCCATACAAGAATCAGAATCTGCATAAAGAGTGGTAACGTGAACGTTGTTACAAAGAAATAAAACACGAATGCTGCCCTCGTGCAGTGGCCTGATGGGAAGGAGAAGTTGTCAACGGAGACAGTGAGGAGCATGTCCGGCTTGTTCACTGCTGGGCGAGGGCGCCTCACAGTTCCTTTTAAGATGAAATTGACTAGCAGGTCCAGCAGCATTCCTGTGGGAGGCAATGAAAATGATTTTAGATTACTTCAGTGATCAATTGTTCTACATTATAAAGGATAGATACATGTAGTTCATGATAAATTTAGATTTATCATGCAGCAGGTTGAAATATAAAACAATCCTCCTTCATGAGAATTGTCTGCTAATCAATATTACAAAGTTGGAGCTACAAGAAGCTTCTGGACAATTGGTTCATTCCTTGACTTGCCTTGTCACAGCGTGACAGACCTGAGCACTATACAAGAAGCCACCATTATTATTATTATTATTATTGTTTCTTGAGATTTCAAGGCTCCACATCATCCCGAAGACTTTTTTCAAAAAGCTGACCCCAAAATGTGGCCCCGATGCAAAGTTCCAAACCCATATATCCACCAAGAAACTTTAGGTTTATCAAATCACAACTGAACAAAGGGCATCTGGTCACCTCAGAATGTATCCACAAGAACTTTGCTGTCAAGTGATCCCAGGACACAAATTACCAATTGGTGACAAGACAGAATTTTTCTCCAAAACTTTTCTGTCTCAGTACTATCCTTTAATGTAAATATACAGGGTGATTTTGAAGGCCATCATGATAGGTACCAAATTTTTGCAGTGCTCAGTTAAAGGGTACCAATCACCAAAAATAATTTTGCTCTGTATGTTAGAGGTTTCATGTTGTTATACCATATTCAAAATATGGGCTTCAAATATTAATTCTATAAAGAGATATTGCAATTTCAATTACAGTATTACACTCTCTATAAGCGTAAAGGCGACTTGTGAGTAGACTACTCAACGCACCCGTACGCGCTAGCCAAGATAAAGGCTCGCACGGAACCAAACTCGGAGTTCAGTTCTGCGCCAATATTTTCATGTTATCCTTTATTTCCTTCATACTCATTAACTGTTGACCTATAGAATACCAAACAAAGTTCTTTGAGGTTGATTAACTTGATTTTATACTTTCTAGCTGTACACAAATTATTTTTTCAGGTGATTGGTACACTTTAACTCTGAGGGATCAAGGAAAGGTCAACATACTTTCTCAATGGATTCAACTATCCCTAAAATTTCCCTTTCTTTGCGGATAAGCCTGACTAGAGACTTGCTTACCAAGAACCAGATTTGCAGTTGGGTTGAAGACAGTTGAATTCTTGGAGAGGTACGACTGATAGAGGATGGCTAGGGTGATAGTGAACCATGGAAGGCCATGCCCAGAGATCTCTAGACCCTTCATGACTGGACGAAGCCACCCGGACGTCGAGTCCTTGGTGGCACAGATACCCCACCGCTGGGTCCACTGCCGGTCATGCTGCAGGATGGTCTCCCACCAGGAGGATGAAGATGGGGGAGATCTCCTTCTTGGTTTCTTCATGTTCATCCGGTCATTGTGCTCCTTCTTTGTCATTGTGGTGTTGGTAGGTTGGGATCTAAAGTTGGAAACTTGGATGAAAGAGCCAATTTTAATTTTCAAAGCATAAAGAAAAAAAAAAGAGTCTTCAATTAAATCAAAAGGATGAAGTGTCAGCACCACATAGTGAAATAGGCAACCACCATTCACTCTGCACATCACAGTAGTGCTTCATTTTGTCACATTCACCATGTCCTGTGTCTTCATAATTTCATTCCCCTTCCATAGACTCTGCAGTTGTATGCATGCAAAGGAAGTAAGGAACAAGTTGTTTCCTAAACTACGCATAGGTCTATATAAATTATAATCTAGCCCAAATCAAATGCATCGCTCGGTAAATACTTCAGTCCGATATGCTCACATTATCATGACTATCTGGAGCGACTCAAGAGACGCAAACCCCGAGCACCTCCTAAACGGGAGATTCTCTTGTCTGGACCCCTTAGCAAACTGGAGACTCTGATTGCGCGTGAACATGCACACATCAAGAGCGAGACATCCCTTGCGGCCAAGGTCCAGGGCCTGCTTATTCATGACATGAATTGATCACATGTTGTTTTTTTCAAATTGGCAAAAATAATATTTTTCTTTTAGTGCTACATGGTTCTGATATGGTTTAATGTCTTTGAAAACTATACGTGATTAGGAATTTTGTCAAAAAGTTGGAAAAAAATTGCCAATTTTGATTAAAAAAACCCCCCAATGATTATGACATCTCAATGTGTTGCCAATTTAAGGACTTTAAATCTAATTCTTGTTTTTTAAATTCCTGGCATCAAAGTTTCAAACGCAGTATGGTCATGCAACAAAATGGAAATACAGTGCAGTGTGTGCAGAAAGAGTTGGATTCTCTGATCTGGTGACTTAATTCTTGTGTTCTTCCTCCATTGAGGTCGGAGATCAGCAGCAGTTTGCTGTAGTGTGGCAAGATGAGTTCACGTCCTGTGTTTGTCTTGTGAGTGGGGGATTAGTCCTGGCCCTGGGAAACTGATGCACGTAGCATGTGAATCTGCAGGATGAATTGTAGGGTAAGGGTTGTTGGCATTATCGTGAAATCTGTTGTTTATTTCGCCCGTGCCGGTGCCGGTGACAGCATTGCACTCCCATAGACTTTGTACACAATGCGAGCGCACACACGGGAAGAGAGGTGACAGATTTCACGATTAGGCCGGGTTGTTAGGGACTTTGATGCAGCATGTGACTATCATGACTATCTGGAGTGGCTAACAGGACACAGCACACGCACAGCCAGACTCTTGACGTGCAGAGCTAGTCGGCACTCGCACTGATTGGCGCCACTGCCACTGGACGCTCCCATCACCCCATCGCCAGAGCTCGGGGAGGGAAGGAAGGGCAAAGACGGACTTGTCCCGGAGTGCCGAAATCGGTGTAGAAATATAGATTTTTTGAAGAAATCAAGGTTATACGCTTGTGTTCGTAAGGCAAAAAAAAATGAAGTAAATGCTTAATAATCAAGAGTTAAGCCAAATCTAATTATATCTACCATAAGTACGGTAAATTAAAGTCTGATGCTCACATTTCAGCTTCCAATGAGTTTCTCAGCCAAGTCGAGTGTGTGTGTGTAATTGGGTTTTTACAGACGTGTATCAATCAGATATGATTATTTACGTCTGGGGACCGACCTTTAACGTCACCATCCGAAAGACGTGACTCAGCTTCGAACCTGGGTCCGCTGAATCAGTTTATAACTTCCACTGTTAGCTGGATTACAGGCGCACGCCACAACGCCCAGTCCAAGATTTATATTTTAGTCTCTCTTCCAGATCGATCCAAGGAGACTTTTTGTAGTTTACAAAAATAATTTCCATTTGTTTCAAAAAATGAAAACGAAACTCATATACACATGCCCATCCAACAGATATGGATTATGTACTTTGTAGACAGTGTTAAATATTTTTCTTGAAAATCTTCTCACTTCTTATTTAAAAATATAACGCTCTCCATCATAATTAATTTTAATACACGCGTTTCAATGTGATGTCGGCGAACTTGTACTTATGACCGTTTGATGAAACGCTGCCCTGGAAATCAGGCTAATCCTCTCAAATGATCTGAGAGCATGAGAAGTAATGTTGTGATGTTGGGTAGCTAACTGATGAAGAGTTGCCTGGTTTAATCGAAGTTAGAGTGTACAATAGACTTAATATTTCACCATTTTTTCAGGAGTTGTACGAGCGGATTGCTGTAACCTGCTGAAAAGAAAACACAAGTCAATGTCTCCCTCTCTTTGAAGCCAGGTAACTTATTTTATCAATGTTAATGCATTAATCAGTTCTAACTTCTACTAGGCCTACTCACTGTTAGCAGTGTTGTTGTTTTGGTTAGTGAATAGTGTTAAATGGCAATCAGTCAATTTTGACTATTATCACCATTTTTTTTTCGAACAAAATTTAATCATTTAAATAATATAATTGACTTCTCTTTTTTTTAATGAATTTTTTTTCTAAAAGTTTTTATATTATATAATGTTTGTTTAAAGATAAAATAGTATCATGCCAGGTTACCAAGTCCTGTCGGTTCTAAATTGGCACCGTCCTGACAAACCTGCTCGTGATTTGTATGAAGGTTTCTCGGAAACAAGTTTCCTATATGTCTCTCGGGTGCAGACAGGGGGCTCCCTTCGTTATACCTCAATATCTTGAAACTCGAAAGGAAAAGAATAGACCTAATCAAGGATATCAAAGAAAGTTCTTTTCCGAGGAAATTGGTTTCGCGCAATCTCGCATTTCTATCAAAAGGAATTTAATAACAAACATTAATAGCAAGTGCACTGATCTTTACTTTTACATAATTTATAGAAAAACATAAGCAAACAAAATATGGGGGGGGGGGGGGCTGTTGTGAGCACATGAAGCATGCTCCACAGGGGGCAGGGGATGTGTGCATGTGTGTGTAGTTTCCCCCCTCCTGTGCGCAGCGCGAAAGCTTTGACGTTTTAGTAAATTCTGAGAAAGATAACAGCTCATACCTGTTTTTCTGGCGGAAAGTTAGTTGACACCTTGACTGCTTTTCAATTATACTCGTGTAACATATAACGGCTCGTAGCACCTTTTTAGGCTTTTTTCTCTCACTTCCCCCAGCTTTTTCTCTCTCGTTTGTAACATTTTTTTATATCTTAATTTTAGTTGGCATTTTGAGGGGCGACCGCCTAGCCTGGAAGGTTCTTTGAAAAAAAAGCTGACGCTATGTGGCGTCAGCTTTTTTGTGGTTTTTACTCTTCAAAGAGCCTTCCAGGCAACGACCGCCCCGCTCACACATGCGAGGTTATCATTTTATTGTAGATAACCTGCGACTGCCCCCACCTCCCCTGGCTACGCGCCTGCTGCCACCTCTGCAGTTCTCCAAACTAAACCAAAGAGAGAAATAAGAGAAGAAAAGATGAGGAAAGAAGACATAAATCACAATATGAACTGAGCATCTCGTAGTCGTAAACTGAGCGTGAGCTGAGCATGAGCTGAGCCTGGCCCTGGGGACTGAGGTTCAGTATAAAAAGTGAACTGAACTGAAGTTCTTGTCTTGAAAACGTTTTGGTTTCTTGAGTAGTTTTTATTTCTATCAGTATCTTATGAAGATTAACAGCACCAATTTTTGGATAAAAAAGGGCCAAGAAGATCCAATCCTCGAATAGGGTGTACAATACTAGAGTCTATGCAAGATCTAAAAAATCCCTGTTAAAGGAGATATTCAAAGCAAATCACAAATATGCTCAATAATGGATCTCTAGAAACTAGAAAGCTTGCAGATGGTAATCGTATAAGTTTTATGTTAACTGCGTGTTTGATGATTAAAAAATGGCACAAATAAAAACGCTTCTCAGCATCTGGGATATCCGAGCGATTCGCCAGAAATATACCCATGTTTTCATGACGTCACATCAGGTACCAATCCTGCTTAAGCAGGCGACGTCCTATATCAAGTGAACATAACTGCAATGCAATTATTTTTAAATTATAAAGAGTTTGGTGTGTTTCACCATGACCGTATTTCACATCATTCTAAAAGGGAAGTGAAACCGTTTCTAGTAACTAAAATCTTTTGTTTGTAAAAAGTCATGATAAGGGTCAATGATCAATCAAAGAAATCAGACTTTCGAATTGTAAAGCCCGCTGAATTATAGCATGGATGGTATTCGTTCCCTCTTGAAACGCCGACATGCCGCGGTGCATGCAGCTGAAAATACAATGGCATCTTATTTTGTTTACAAGCGATTGATTCCTTTATTTTTTTAACGCTGCATTTTTCATCAAAATAATACCATGCAGGAAATTTAGAGTGAGGCAACAAATAAACATTTATACTGACGCTAGCGAAGTAAGAGAAATAAGTGAAGATGAGATGACAAAACAGGCACTGAAAATGTGTAAGATGTTATGGGGCATCGTCTGCTTAGGAAGGATTGCTCCCCGGTATGACGTCACATATCTCAGCAGCGTTCAAAGAGCTCTATACATGTAGGTGCTATAGCGGGGCTGTGTTATATCATTTTATAATTGATAATAATCATTACTTCAAATGTTTCCAAGCGTTGAATTTTGATGAACCTTGTTCAATCTAAGCTTCACCTATGCAATAATAAAAATTAAATCAATATTCATAATCAATGAAATTCTACTTTAAGGATCTAAAAATCAGAAATTTTCACAGGTTTCCCTGAATAGGGAGGGTATCAAAATCAAAATCTTTTCGACTTGAATCCTCGTTTAGGGTGCTTTTCAGAAAGTCATGGATGCAGATGCCGTACAAGCCTCAATGAGATATCCCCCCACCCCCCGTAAGAAGGATTAAAGGGATTAATTATCAGGATTAAGGGATAAATCGTTAATTAGTCTGATAAAAATAATGATAACTGTAACTATAACGATAACAACATTTCAATTAAAGGTACACCCTATTATCAGCCGTGTGCATGTGTGAACATGCTCATGTCTGTTAATAGTAGGGCAGCTCTACCTTTAATGAAGTATCTCTTTATATCGTTATCGGACAGATTTGAGCCGTGACGTGCCGTAAGGGAACAAAACTTGATGAATACAGTCAAACCCGTGTACATGTATAAAGACTGCTTAAGGGAGACAAGAAAAACGATTTTACAAATTATACAGAGAAGGGGTCTCTGTATAGGTTGCAATGAAAAACCTGGTTCAAAGGAAACAAAAAGGCAGTCTTTATAGACAGGTGGTCTTTCTATACAGGTGGTGGTTAAAGCAAGTTTGACTGCACGTTCTTATTTTGTTCCCATCAATAGGAATAACGATGTGAAAAATAGTATTATGCCTCCGTTCACCGATGGTTAATAATGCCGGAGGCATTGTTTTCAGGTTGTCCGTCCGTTCGTCCGTCCATCCCGCTATCTCGTTCTCTCGATAACTCAAGAACCACATGAGGTATGAACTTTAAACTTGGTGCTAGTATGTATCACCATATGAAAATGATCTGATTAGATTTTGGGGTATGTAGGTCAAAGGTCACAGGTCAATTTCTGAAAGTTCAGGAATTTGCATTGTCTCGAGGTAACTGAAGAACCACATGAGGTATGAACTTCAAACTCGGTGCCACTATGTATCACCATAGGAAGACGCTCTGATTAGATTTTGAGGTACGTAGGTCAAAGGTCAATTTTATGGAAGTCATTTACCATGAAATTTCAGGGTTTTACCTTGTTAACACTCTTGAGCTCAATTTGAGCCATTAACTTCAAACTTGGAACTAGTATGCACAATTATAATGAGACAAACCGATATTTGAAATTAATGGTTTTTAGCTTTGTTAACACCATATCTCAACCATTTTGTATTCATGACTATATGAGGAGATAAAGTGATCAGACTTTTGGGTTATAGGGTGTAAGGTCAAATGTCAAAAAGGTCAATTAAAATGTAATTTTAGGCTTTTTATTCTGGTTATCACAATATTTCAAGAGCACTTTGAGCCATTAACTAATTTAGGCCAGGCATATAGGAGACGCAGTCACATTCATCTTGTTTACAGTATGTTCAGATTTTGCATGGATGTAATCGAAAGATTCAATCTTTCAATAGTCCACCACCCTTATTTGAAATGGTCGCAAATAAGCCATGCACAATCTTAGCTTTTATGCTGAATTCCAAGCAAATGATGTACAAGATATCCACAAAATATGAGGTGGTTGAAAATGCAATGACTTTTGTTTCTTGTTTTCTTGTGCAAATACAGGAGTTACCCCCAGACTATGACAAGATGGAACCTAGCAAGGAATCCAGTGATCTAGTTGGGTTAAATGTGGGAGGAATCATTTATAAGACATCAAGGACAACCCTGATGCAGAACCCTGGAAGCTTTTTCGCCCGAATGCTAGAGGGCTACATTCCATCTGCTAAGGACGACAGTGGTAATTTCATCATCGATCGTGATGGACAGGTGTTTCGTCACGTCCTCAACTTCCTGAGATGTGGAAGGATGGTGGTGCCAGAGGACTTCAAAGAGTACGGCTTGTTGGAACATGAGGCAGATTTCTTCTTGCTTGACAAACTGCAAAAGGCAGTCCAGGAAGCAGTGTCTCTCCAGCTCATTACACTGGTGTTTAACGATGGAGAGATCCCTAATGATGGCAAGCTGTTTCGCACGACTAAAAACATATTGACCAGAGAAGAAGACTCTGTCTTCACCAAGATATTCTGTGGAGATGTGGCAGCATTGAGAACTTCTGAAGGACATTTCGTCATGGTAGGAGACGGGAGCCTGTTCAGGCATGTTCATAGTTACCTTCAAAAAGGTGGGATCTTTACGGACCTTGATGAATCAATGTTGGAGCGTCTTCAGAAAGAGGCCTCCCATTTCTCTCTGGAAGTGTTAAAGCAACAGATCCAGAGCATCGTTACCTTGCGCCATGAAGCGTCCATCAGGATGCCCCTTCAGCTACATGTATACTGCTGGGTCGAGGGTCCGTTTGTGGTGTATGCGAACCGGTCTTCTGGAGGCATGCTTACCGATTGGTACGTTGGTGATATTTGCAAGGAGCATGTCATGATCTGCGACGGTGTTTTTGCTGGTGTGATCAGGGATGAGAAGGCAGATCTGGAGCCAGCATCCCGATTCAGTGTTGAAGATATGATAACTCTTATCACAGGAAAAACATCAGAAGATGCTGTGGAATTTGACGTTGTGGTTCTCCAAATTACCAAGAACTGCACCAGAGTAACCCTGCAGGAGTTTGATGCCAGTTACCCAGTATACAGGAATGAGTAGGTCAGAAATTTCTATCCATCCATATGCCATAGCATAATCTGTCTTTCTTGTTATCTCAAGAACCATTTTAAGTGTGAATTTCAAACTTGCTGCCTATTATGTCACACCATAGGAAGACGATCTGATGAGATTTTTGGGTAAGAAAGTCAAAGGTTGAAGGTCATAGAGGTCATTTAGCTTGAAATTTCAGGTTTTTAGCCTCGTTTTATGGCAATATCTCAAGAAACATTTGAGCTATGAGCTACAAGCACACTCTGTTTTCTTCTAAAGGCATAGTTATGGAACAAAAGAGATTTGTTGTCTTCTGTATTTATGAAAGAGTTAGTTTAAATAATCTTGAGTACTGGTCAGAGCTGAATAGGTGATTCTTTAAACATTAAATTTTGACAGGAAAGTTATGGAATCAAGGGAATCCATGTCTGTGTTTTTATGTGAAACATTTTTCAATGATTTGAGTTTGAAACCTTGAATACAAATCAAAACTCTATGTCTTCAATGCTGAAAGTAATATTTTGACACTTAGATATTCAATGTCTTATGCTTTAGTTAAGTAATCTTCAGCACTGATGCAAGCTATTTAACATTCACTGAAACTTTTATTCAACATTCACTGAAAATTTATTTCTCAAAGGAAATTTATGGAATCCAGTGATTGAATTTCACTTTTCAGTTGCCCTGTTTTGAATTAACTTTGAGTTGTGTAGCATGAGTCCAGCCATATAGGAGGAACTGGCATCATGGGGGGAGGGGAGGCACCGGTTTTACTCGGGAAATGAAATGCGAATTTACTTTACAAGGCCTCTGATTAGGGAAAGGTTGTGGGAGGGAGTCCTATAGTCTTCTTATCTCATCTTCTTCTTCCTTTCTTTTGTCTCTCTACTTCTCTTTTTCTTTCTTTTTCTTTTTTTTTTCCTTGTCATTCGATTGGGGGGGGGGGGGGGGCATGTGCCTCCATGCCCCTTGTACTTAGACCACTGTTCAAAGCCTAATGATAGCTGACCCTTGCCAAAAGTAATCACTGTCTTTAAAAAAGAAAATAGAATCATAGAGATTTAATGTGTTTTTGCTTTTTTTTTTAAAGAAAGATTTTCATCATTTTGAATTTTTCTCAATTGGTCCCACTCACAGTAGATACAGTGTTTGTGAGAGTTGCTGATACACTGATGGGAAATTTAAAATCTATCAGTGCAGGGCCCTCTTGCATAAAAAGTTGCGATTAAACGCAACTTGAAAAATTAAACGCAAGTCCAAAATACGCGATCCTGATTGGTTGAAAATCGAGTTGCGTTGAATTTTTTGAGTTGCGTTTAATCGCAACTTTTTATGCAAGAGGGCCCTGCTGTCACAAACATGTGACAGAAAGACTTATCATTTTCATTCACCAATAGCTCAACCACAGGAAAGGAAAAGTGATTACTTTTGGCAAGGGTCAGCTATCATTAGGCTTTGAATGGTCAATGTATATCAAAATTTTGAGTATAAATCAAGCATTCTAAATATATGATTATAATTATATGCTACCATTGAACTTTTCAGAGAAAATTGCAGACTTTTAAAAAGATATTACCTAATTTCAACATTAAACAGTAGTAAACAAATGAGAAACCAAAAAATAATGGACAAATGTAATTTTCAATAATTCAAATGTAATTTTCAATAATTCTTAGGCATAAAGGTGGGTAAAGTAATAATGTTTAGTATCATAAGAAATGGTAATAAATTTCCTACAACTTTTGTACATGATATTTTGTGAAGTAATAGATGGTTTAATAATGAAGTACAGACATTTGAAAAGTAAGCATTGATCACAATTTGGTAAAATTTTGAAGAGTTAAACCCTTTGGCACAGTAAGAGTTAAGGAATCAAGAGGTGTCATATCTCATGTTTTCTATGAAAGAGTTCTAATATGTTGAATTTATCTCAACTCATGAAAGTAAAGTATCTGAATTTGTAGAAACTCTACATTTGATTTTAAAAAGAAATTTGGAAATTCCATAGAGCTTCTGTGGCTTTTCTACCTTTTGTTGAGCTAAATCGAAGGTTTGGTCTTTAAGCTAGATATATATCTGAACTTTGTTAAAAACTTTTTACTAAGAAGAATCATGGAATCAAGATATTTCATGTCTTTATTTTGAATTTATGAACCAGTCAGGCATTGAGTTTATCATAATTAGTAGTTGAATTATTAACCATTTGACCCTTGCTAATCTTTACTGTATTCAAAGGGAAATTGATGGAATTGATAATAGTAACTAGACAATATTTGTTCTGTGTACAAGGCAAATCACTATGGTGGACACTCAGTTAACGTGTATTGAGCTTAATTTTTTCTTTGTACGCATTCTAGGACAGCTAGCAGATGAGAACCAGGGGTAGATCCAGGATTTTGAAGGGGGGGGGGGGTATAATTCTGAAAAAAATACTCAAAGGGGTTAACTTATTTGTTGTGTACCTACATGTATATGGTATGCCAGTTGGGTTTCAAATGGGAAGGGGGCAGGGAATACATGTATGAGATTTTTTTTTTTTTTTGTTCTTTATCGTTCAACTAGTTTTGTCTTTATTCCCTTTTAATTGCATTTTGAGATAACACATTAGTATTCATAAAACAGGTGTGTTATGCATGGACACTGGAAAACTTCCCTAAACGTGTCATTATGTTATGTCATGTTTAAAAAACAGGACTTGTATAAGCTTTCTTCATAACGCGTCAAAGATACATTGCTTATTAAGCCAATGATTGTTACAACTGTGGAAACAATGGATCGTTGACACAATTATGGTAGCAACTTAATGAGAATCAAGGCTCAGCACAATTCTTTTTCAATGTGTTTCATACTTAAACATTTATGTATTTAGCAAATAGAATCATGATACATAACATATACATGTAGTCTTGGTTTTTAGATGTTGCAACATCATTATGCAATGGCTAAGACTTGTGTATACTATGTAAACACTTATGCCTTGTAACTGTATGATTTTACAATAGTTTACAGAAAATGCATTCAAGACAGTTGACTTGTTTACATGATTGTTCTGTTTGTGATACTTGAATTGGAAATGAGCTGCTAAATCTAATGGAATTAGTGGTGTGAGAAAGAGAGAGATAGGGAGAGAGGGAGGGAGAGAGAGAGGAGAGAGAGAGGGAAGATAGAGAGAGAGAGAGAAAGGGAGAGAGAGAGAGGAGAGAGAGAGAGGGGGGATAGAGAGAGGGGAGATAAAGGGGGAGAAGGAGAAGGAGAGCAGATAGAGAAGGAAGAGGAGCGAGGGAGAGAGAAAGAGGGGGTGGGGATAGACAGAGCGGGTGAGAAGTAGCATCTGTAAGGAGGGGTAATGAAAATGATACATTACTGAATGATTAAAAAGAAAGAAGCAGACAAGAAAATCATCGCATGATGGGACAATAATGAAATAAAGAGATAAAAAGGGAGGTAAAAGCCTTACAAGAACTATTTGATGTGAAGAAGAGAAAACACTTCAAAAAGAACAGCACAGTACATAGGGTTTTGAAAGATTGCAAATGAAACGACATAATTCAATAGGAAATGAAGAAGCAAACAAATAAAAACGAAAAGAAAAGTATTCAAAGGGGAAAAATACAAAATATTGTGATGTCTTTCCCTCCCCCTATCACGCTCTGTATACGTGTATATAATTATGTTACATCTTCGTGGTATAAATTCATCCGCTGATCTTATCTAGATTTGTATCATGGTCTGCTGCCTGTACTATAAATAGGCAGAGCATTGCTAGAAAAGGGTATTACTAGCTCCTTTTAGAGTTTTGTGATTGTACATTATATTAAGATTTTGTAACTTTGAACCCTCTTTCTATAAGAAATTCTTGGAGGCAAAGCTTAGATTTGGGCTATTCATTGTGCTTGTTGGCGAAGTTAATTTTGATGATTTATAAATCTGAGTTTGCGGACTTTTAATTTGCTTATCGACAAATTTGGTTTTATTTGTGCCCAAAGTTTTGGTCCGACGCTCCTCCCACCTTCAAACTGTAGCGACGTCCCTTTCATTTACTCTCTCTCTCTCTCTCTCTCTCTCTCTTTCTCCCTACCTTTCTTTTTTTCTCTTTTATTTTCACCCCAATAACCTTTTCCATTTCACTCATTCTCTTTCTCTTCCTCCGACCCCCCCCCCCTCTCCCTCCCCCTCTTTCTCTCTCTCTCTCTCTCTTTCTCCCTATTTCTCCCTACCTTTCTTTCTTTTTCTTTTATTTTTCACCCCTATAACCTTTTCAATTTCACTCATTCTCTTTCTCTTCCTCTGACCCCTTCTCTCTCCCTCCCCCTCTTTCTCTCTCTCTCTCTCTTTCTCCCTATTTCTCCCTACCTTTCTTTCTTTTTCTTTTATTTTTCACCCCTATAACCTTTTCAATTTCACTCATTCTCTTTCTCTTCCTCTGACCCCCTCTCTCCCTCCCCCTCTTTCTCTCTCTCTCTTTCTCCCTATTTCTCCCTACCTTTCTTTCTTTCTCTTTTATTTTTCACCCCTATAACCTTTTCAATTTCACTCATTCTCTTTCTCTTCCTCTGACCCCCTCTCTCCCTCCCCCTCTTTCTCTCTCTCTCTCTCTCTCTCTCTCTCTCTCTCACTATTTCCGTCTTCCACTCTCTCGCCCCCCCCCTCTCTCTCTCTCTGTTTTCTCTTTCCTCATCTGACAGAAAATTCTCGCACGAGAACATGTTTGCGTCCGAATGTTGTTTTGTTTTTTTAGACGAATATTTTTATCTGCAACGACTTGAACAGGGGGGATTTTTTTTTCGTTATGTCATAATCATTACTATTGGGCGATATCAAATATCTTACAAATATATTGATATATTAAATATTTTATCGATATCGTCATACGATTAAACAACGATTCAGCATTGCCAAACAGGATTCTGGAATGTAGCTTATAGCCTATATAGGCTGGCGAAGTCTCCTACACTATAGGGCCTACAGGGTGGCCCAAAAAGAATGCAACACCCGAGATCTGCAATTTCAACGACATCATTTAATACAATATCATTACTTTTATTCTATTGGATAGAAAATTCTTTTCCTGTAGTAAAATGGCATCCCACCATCACTTTGGGGTGAGGCGTTTTGATTCTACAGCTTTTGTGAGGCAGTATTTTCAAAATTTGCTACTTTTTTGCAACTATGCTTGAAGCAGCGAGAAATTTATGTATCAGGGCTTCCCATGCAGTCGGTTTTGTTGACAAACAAATGACTGCTCTCGCTTTGAAAACGAAGACAACATGAATGAATCGGATATTGCATGGGAAGCCGTCATGCGCAAATTTCTCACTGCTTCATGCATTCAAGATTGCAAAAGTAGCAAATTTTGAATATAACATTGCCTCACAAAAATAGCGGCTTAGAATCAAAACGCTTTCCAACGTGGGCACAAATCCAGGGAGGGACAGTACAATAGACAATGCCAACTCCCGCTAGGACCTACCGCAGGGTCAGCAATTTAGGGGAACGGGGGCGCTCCCCGGAAATAATTGTGGTGGTTGTCCCCACAAATATAAAAACTGACAAAATTGTCCACCGGGAAGGGGGTGTCAGACCCCCTGAAATAAAAACCCCAAAGTGCCCTTTGACAACGCTTTGCCCCCCAAAATGCTCTGTATGTAAAGAAAAACTATTTTCTTACCTTCTGACTATGATAATTCAAAAGCGTTTTATTCAATTCACTTTAAATTTTCATAAGATAATTTTGAGTATAATCTTCATGAGGTGCAATTTGGTAATAATTGGTCTTTTGAGTAATAAGTTATTAGATTGTGAAAAATGTATTGCTTTCTCAAAAGTAGACAAAAAATATTGTCAGGATTGTGTAAACACACCCATTGACCATCTGAACTCCTTGATCTGACAAGGCATAATAGAGCAGCTTGCTTGGTATCTGTGCAATTAACACATGAATAGTACATTTCAGCCTGGCAGTCACATACCACAGATACCTGAAAAGCTCTTCTATTATGTCTTCTCAAACAGGTGAAGATGGACAATGGGTGTGTTTACATAATCCTGACGATATTTTTTGGTTACTTTTGAGAAAGCAATACATTTTTTACAATTTCATAACTTATTAATCAAAAGACCAATTAACACCACATTGCACCCCAAGAAGATTATTATACTCAAAATTATGTTATGAAAATTTAAAGTCAATTGAATAATACACTTTTGAATTATCATAGTTAGAAGGTAAGAAAATGTTTTTTCTTTACATACAGAGTATTTTTTTTTGGGGGGGGGCAAAGTGTTGTCATGGGCACTTTGGGGTTTTCATTTCAGGGGGTCTGACACCCCCTTCCCGGTGGACAATTTTGTCAGTTTTTATATTTTTGGAATGTACATCCAAAGCTCTTCCTTCTGACAAAATTTGGTCCCCGGGCTTCAAGGGGAAAAATTTACCCCAATTTTTAGGGGCCGTCTGACACCCCATCCCGACGGAAATTTTTGTCAGTTTTTTGTGTTTTGTAATGTCCAGTCATACTACTTCCTACTGACAAAGTTTGGTGCATGGGGGAGATGGGGTGAAATCGACCCGACTTTGTGGTCTCTTTTGGGGGCTCTGGGGGCTAAACCCGGCGGCTACGGTCAGGCTGACAACCTTTTTGTCAATGACTTAGATGGTCTATGTAACTTTACGGGGTCAAATCTTATGGGTAAAATGGGGTGACTATTTCGGGACAGGCTCCCAGACTACAAAGAGTGCGCATATAGAACATTGTGTGACAACTCTGCACGGGCCTATTGTTCACTGCTTATACTCTGCCATGAATTCTATTGAATTAAGCAATCAATTGGCGTTATAGTGGAATAGCGCCTCTTATCTAGGAATCTGACTCTTCGGTCATATACTCTCGTATTCTTTTTCAATATCCAACCCTTTCCAAGCTATTTTGTCCCATATTAGTTACTCACCGCATATAAAATTTTAGTATGCATGTCTGATGACTGTATCACGCTGATAGCCCTCCTGGGTTGGATCAGATAAACTATGAAGTAAAATGATATTCTTATGTCAAGCTACGTTCACAATTCCATGGAACATACCTCAGACTTGCCCTAATACAGACAAAAATGTGTGGGCCTATAGGCCTACAAACAAGAGAGAAAAAAAGGACATGTACATGAAAACCATTTTGTGGCTCAGTTCTTTATTTCTCTGAATAAACTCACCCATGCATGTATCTGAGTTTGATTGTGACTTGAATTTCAAAAACAGAGACAACATAACAACGGTATAATATTAAAAATGATGATAAAATGTCAACTTATCAAACATCGACATACCAGAAAGAAAAGTCAGAGGGGCCTTAATCCAAATAATAGTCTTTGTGATACCACCACCACCAAAAAAAAAAACACAAAAAAAAAACAACAACAAACAAAAAAAAAAACCCCGATGATTTCTAACAGATTTTTGGGGAAGAAGTACGATAAAATTGTTATTGTTAGATTATAATAGCGTATGGTATAGCTTTATTGCTTAAGAGACATGTAACAAGTTAAAATATGAGTTGACAATCATCAGCATAATTGTCCAACACGGTGGTATAATGTGTACCAGTGGTGGATTTAGGAAGTGCCCCCTTTTTAACTAATAACCTTTTTTTTTTTTTTGCTTGTCAGAAAATTTTAGGAGATTTGTGTGCCCCCCCCCCTTCTTTCAAAATCCTGGATCCGCCCGGGATGTGTACGAAAAAGTTTGGGAAATTTTATGACAAACTTGGGTATTATCTTATCCAACTATGGCCAAAATACTAATAATTACTACAATTATGGTAAAAGTAAACTTGAGTGGGAATGAAACTGCCCTCAGTGGTCGGGAATTAAAATTACCTCAAATGTTTGGGGGGGGGGTCATCCCAGTAGACCGACAGCCTAAGAAAAACCACATTGGCAAAAGGTTCACAGCTCGCGAGACTGACAAAATAAAGAAATACATGAGATATAGAAAATCAGAAAGTTCCAAAGGCCCACCAGACCGACAGCCCACGAGACCGACAAAATCAAGAAATACATAATGGAAGGTATAAACACTGGTCTCGTGGGACGTCGGTCTGGTGAAACCTCTGAAAAGTGACTGGAAGGACCACGAGGCCGAGACTGTCGTTTTCGTCCGTCTCGTGGGCTATCGATCTCGTTGATTGTGACTCAAAATTAATGTTGGGCAACTTTCTACCCAATGAATTTTAGAGCGAAGACTTTGGGGGCAAATCATGAAGTTTATCTGTGCGTGGTTTCTTGTCCGTACCACTCTTAGTCACATCTTCGACTTCTTTAGCCCAAGGTTGAATCTCACATGTCCCAAAGATGAGGAAGAACACCAGTCCAAACGTGACGATGCCAGCAGTGATCCAAAACACGATTCTCCACCCACGAAGGTCAGCCTATTACAAACAGAACCACATTTAATTCAAATTCAGTTTTGATTTACAGACAGAAATTCTAAACATACATGACAATTCTCAGTTTTCATTTCATACGGAAAAGAAACAAAATTAAAAATAATAAACCTGCAGTACAGCGGAACCTCATTATAACAAACTCCTTGGGACCAAGGAAATTTCCTCTTTATATCGAAACCTTGTTATATCACGGCTAAAAAACAATAGAATACAATGAAATGGGACCGGAAAAATCACCTTGTTATGATGAGTTTGTTACAACAGTGTTCTTTATAACGAGGTCCCACTGTAGGCTACATAGCAGCAGTTTTACAAGAATAATACGGGAAGTATTATGAATGATAAACAGAAAAAAAAGAAAAGCAAGCCAAATTTTTTTCTATAGACCCATAACCCACACATCATGTTAGGACAAGAATAATACAAGAAGTACATTCCATTTCATCATCGAAATAGACCGCTTCTGTAATGTATACAAATTTATGCACATATTTCTCTGAGCACCTAGTGACGAGCTATTCCATTAACCTGCTTTTTATAAATGAGCCTAAATGCTTGGAATCCAGTTTGCATACATTATATGTTACTATGTCCGGCAAGCCTCCGGCAAGCTTTCAGGTTGTCAAGAACAACCTTTGTTTGAAAGGTATGTATAAAATTTGCATAGTTACCGAAGCGGTATGGCACGCCATTAGGGAATTAAAAATAATTGTTCAACATCAATACAAAATATATTTCACATTAAACAAATATATATTTATCTTTTACAAAACCATTTCACTCCAGTCAATATATATTTCACTCTTAACAAATATATTTCACTTTTCACAAAATTTCATTTCACTCTTTCACAAATATTCATGTCACGTTTTCACAAAAATCCTTTTCACTTTTAACAAAAATTCATTTCACATTTTACAAAATTACATTTCACTTTTAACAAAATTTCATTTCACTTTTTCACAAAAATCCTGATCACTTTTAACAAAATTTCATTTCACTTTTCCCAAAAATACATTTCACTTTTCCCCAATTTTCATTTCACTTTTCATAAAAAATTAATTTCACTTTTCGCAAAAATTCATTTCACTTTTCACAAAAAAATCATTTCACTTTTCACAAAAATTCATTTCACTTTCAAGAGGAAATAAATTCCACTTTTAAAAGAAAAATGCATTCCATTTATAGGCCTATTGTCTCGAAACAACTTTGCTTGTCACGCATCTAGACCCCGATCTGGACCTGCGTGTACATTCCTCTCGTATAATATACATGCGAGTACTGTGCGTAGAAATAATTCCTTTTTCACCAAAACCATTTCACTCTGATAAAAACCATTTCACTCTGAAAAAAATACGTTCCTTTTTTTCTCGGCCTAAAGGTGGCGCTATAGCCAGCTATCTCGAGCTACCACACGTGCCCGGCGCAGCGCAATCGAATCCCATCCAATTTCTGAACGCGACGTCGACGTTACTCCCCATCCTCAGGGGTGTCGCTAGAACATTTTGAATGGGGGGGGGGGGGGGTGTGACACCCAAATTTGCCGACAAAAATGCTGCACCTTAATCTCTCTCCCCCCCCCCCACACAAATAACAATAAAAGAAAATCGCAGATGTAGACAGGGGGATCGCTAGGGAGGGGGTGGGGGAGGGGTGTGGGGGTGTCACATAACTGGAGTGAAATGGTTTTGTAAAAGATAGATATATATTTGTTAAAGTGAAATATATTTTGTATTGATGTTGAACAATTATATTTAATTCCCTAATGGCGTGCCATAAAGCGGTCTATTACGCACAGATGTAGAGAGAGAGGGGGAGGGGGGGGGGGGGGGGAGAGAGAGAGAGAGAACCAATTACACACACAGAAAGGGGGAATTAAAGGAGATATCCTTCGATTGACCTACCTGATTTTCAGTGAACCTCCCGACGAGCATCGGAACTAGGAACCCCGATGTCGCAGCAAACATGTTGACGACGGCGCTGATGATGCCAACGTAGCGTGGTGCGAAGTCCAGCGGACACATGGACGCACCCGACATCGCCAGTCCACTGATGGAGAGTCCAAGGGTAAGGGTGACCAGGGCTAGGGTGGTGTTGCATCCCACGTATCCGATGGACACGAGCAGGACAGACGATGGCATAAAAGCTATTGACATAGTACAAGAAGTACAGAAGATACCAAGCCAAAAGTATAAGCATATATAGAGCATGCAATACAGAGGGTGGCAAGAAAGCTAGGGACAAGGCACAGGGTGGCACAGGGCCAATACAGGATGCAGTGTTGTAATCGAGTCGAGTCGAGTCAAGGGGAGTCGAGTCCGAGTCGATAAGAGGTCGAGTCACGAGTCAAGTCGAGTCAGTAGGAGGTCGAGTCACGAGTCAAGTCGAGTCATGAGTGGCTCGAGTCTCGAGTCGAGTCGAGTCAACAGAAATCTTCGAGACGAGTCGAGTCGAGTCGACGCAAAGTGGCGAGTCAAGTCGAGTCGAGTCAACAAGGATTTTTGTAGTCAAGTCTACAGTTTTAATACTTGTACATGTTCTTGTATTTCATGTCTGATATGATAGCCTATTATGACTTCCTGTACCCACGACAGACCCACTAAACATACACAGATATTGTTGTTAAACAACTTTGCAGTACCAATCCTACGATTCATATGCAAACCTACATCATTTATATATATATATTTGTTAATGTATGCAGGGTGACACCTACACCTTGAAATTAACAAAAAGAGGTGAAAGTTAATTTAATTTTAGGAGTATTGATGGTCATTGTCTGGATTATGATTATGAACACTCTGTAAGGAAAAAATATATATACACATTTTAAGAGAAGATAATATTTTTAATGTACTGTACACAGATTTATCACAATACATTCACTGATTGTTGATGATATGTAAATGATAGATGTACATGTAGCTATCATCTTGATCATGAACATGTACATGTGGCTGCCTCCCACTTTATCCATACACTCAAAAATTTTGCCGTTTTTTCACGGGAAATTTCCTGGCAGTCAGGATGCCGGGAATGCCCGTTTTTCCATAGTACACGTAAAACAACAGACTTCCGGTTTTTGTGTGTGTGTGTGTGTGTGTGTGTGTGTGTGTGTTTTTTTTTTTTTTTGGTTTTGTTGTTGTTGTTGTTAAATAGTAGAAACTTTCATTTCTAACAGGAAAATCTATGTAAATTAAAACGGAACCATGGAAACGATTTGTAATTTAACAGGGTAACTTGTTAAAATATGAGAAAATGTTTTTTTAAACAGTGTTTTATGTCGGGCGATTGTAAAGATATGCTGATTTCCGGTAAACCAACAAACTTGCTGTTGTTTTACAGGAAAAAGACTGTAAAATTGAAATAACGGCATTAACGTGTAGTCTCAAGGACCAGTAAGTCTGTAGTTTTAGAGTTATTTTTTACAATGTAACCAAGCTATCCTACTTTAACTTATTCTATTCTCTATTTTAACCTATCCTATCCTAGACCTAACCTATCCAATTAGTTCAATCTAGTACAATCTCTTATATACCCCTTATAGTTTTTTATGCCTTTGGTGACAGTTAGTAAATTGGGCAACCCCAAACCATACGCTACTAAAAATTCATGAATATTCATGTAAGTGTTTTCCCCAATATTTGGTAAATTAACAGGGTAACTTGTTAAATCATGAGAAAATGTTTCTTTTAACAGTGTATTATGTCGGGCGATTGTAAATATATGATGATTTCCGGTAAACCAACAAACTTGCTGTTGTTTTACAGGAAAAAGACTGTAAAAATTGAAATAACGGCAATAACTTGTAATTTCAAGGGCCAGAAAACCTGCAGTTTTACAGTTATTTTTTACAGTGTAGAAACTTCAGACCTCATAGAAATACAGCAGATACATGTATTTACACAATTTAATCATCAACCTTAGAAAATACTTGCATGTCAAGATATTAGGCTATTAGCCTCTTCAATATTGCTTGGTGCAGTTTTATGTTGAAATAATATAAAAGAAAAGAAAATTTGTAAATAATCACTGAAAGAGCAGTGTAGTCTAGAATAAATCAAATGCAGTGTGGTCATGCAACAAAAAATGGACAAAGTGTGTGCATAAATTTTTGCTCTTTCTACTCATGCAGCTGGTTTATTTTTTAGAGCTCTGAATCAAAAGTTATTGAGCGAAACCACAAAATGTGGTCAATTGTCTTGAATGGGCATAGGTACCTACATGTAGCCCCATGTAGGTAGGAGGATGTATCTTGATGGGTTACAAAACGTACAAAGAGATGGTTCTCAATGGGTGAGGATGCGGTGTGGGGGGGGGGGGCAGGGAGGGGGTTGTGGTCATGTGAGACCTGCTATCCTGTAGTGTAGTACTGTAGTACACTACACAAGAGCTATAATTATATTCGTATTATATACTAGGCTATCTATAGGGTATACAGTATGGGATTTTGGGTGTACTTAAATAATCTAGTCAAGTTGAGTCAAGTCGAGTCAACAAGCATGTCGAGTCATGGTCGAGTCGAGTTGGCTAGTAGTCGAGTCACAAGTCGAGTCGAGTCAAGAAGGGGTCGAGTCTCGAGTCGAGTCGAGTCTTTATAGTTCAAGCTCGAGTCAAGTCGAGTCGAGTCGAGTCGAGTCAAGTCATTACAACACTGACAGGATGGCAACAAAACACACACAAAAAAAAAAAAACAGCTAAGGGAACATGGCACAAGCTGTACATAGGATGACAAGAATGCTATATAGACATTGTCCAAGAACTACAGAGGATAGCACGAAAACTATCAAAGGACAAGGCACACGAAAAGGATGCGGAACAAGAACTGGAGAGAAGGGCAAAACAGGCTGAAACTGTATCTCACTGGGCTGCAACAGCTCGCGACTATAGTTAGAGACACAAAATTGCGAGAAAATAACACGAATTAGCTCTCCAATTTTCACTTGGAATCACACTGAATTGGTATACTGGGCACGAACTCCCTGCGAATTATTTGGGTCAAAATTCGCATAGAGTTCACAAACATGTCATGCGACTGTTGAACGACATTCGCAAAAATATTGTTTTGTTTTGTTTTGTTTTGTTTTTTGTACTTGCGACAGTCTCGTGCCCGAAATGACAGATTCTCATTTTCGTCTCCAATCAGTCTTGATTTAGTTTCATAGTTCGCCAACCCCTCACAAAGTTATCTCACATTTTGTCGCACTTTCTGACTCATGTAAGACTAGTATATCAATATGAATATAATAATATGGTCTTATTTGTAGCCTGGTTAGTTTTAAAATTGCTCTTTCCAAGATCCCCACAATTATTATTACCCCCGGCATTGTGAAGTACGATGATGTACACGCCGAGCTATAGGATGGAACCTAAGACCTTTCGTATATAAGAGTCAAGATCAATATACCACAGTGGTAAACAACTACGGAAAATGATAGGACGCTTACCAAGAAATGTCACGAATTTTCTTATTGCTGTTATGCTGAACTGTGTATGAGCGATCAGAAAGTCTGTGAATCTACCACCAAGAGTCCACACCAACCAATAAAACATGAATGGCACAGCCGTTAAAAATCCAGTCTGAAACAAAAAATTGGAAACAATATACCACAGTTAGTGCATGTTGCTCACGAGACGTCCTTACTATGACTTACTCTCATCAAGCTTGTGAAGGCAATCTTGACCCATACGCTAGTGACTCAACCCAAAGTTCGCCCTGCTTATTTGAAATATATTTTGTACCATGTCACCCCACATGACTCGTCAAAGACCGCATCAGTCGCTGACGCAGCCCACCTCCCCCCCCCCCCCATGACTCGTCAAAGACCGCTTCAGTCGCTCACGCACCCCCCCCCCCCCTCACATGGCTCTTCAAAGATCGCACCAGTCGCTGACGCGTCCCTTTTTTATACTGTTTGTTGCAAGGAGAATTTTATATTTAGTTACGTTTTCGGCAAACGAAGTCTGAGCCCCCACCCCCATTCAAAATGGTCTCGAAACGCCCCTGCTATAGTGAGGCCCTAGATTAAAAAAATAAAATCAGTCCATTTCGTACGGGAATATATGCTCTGCTAAGACTACGTCTGGCTCCGCCGAATGGAGAAGAGTCTAAAAAAAGTCTACATAATTATATTATAAAGACCCATCCAACCAGACTGTTTTTTGTTTTGTTTTTTGTCTAGTGAGGTCCTGAGATGAATTAAAATACGTGAAATATATACCTCTCTGATATCAAATCGAAGCACTCCTTTCAAGTAGATGGGTAAATTGGTTGTAAAGAGATAAAGGATCCATAGCAAGCTAAAATCTGCGATGCATACAGCTAGGACTGGAACTGATGTGAGCATGGATTTCCATGGGTATACTGCAGGTTTCTTGAGAGAAGTCATTGCAATAATAATTAGGATATAAATTCAAACTACATGTATATATGTTATCATTAGGTGGTATTATGATTATATAAAAAAGAGTGATTTTTTTTTACTATGTTTTCACTCCCCCGGGAGTCACGTCAGTGATCACTAATTTGTTTAGGACTGAATATCGAGTGACTATCGAGTGCTCTCTACAAGGAAAAGAGTCGAGTTTCACTATATTTTCACTGTATTTTCATTCCCCCAGGGAGTGACGTCAGTGATCACTCGATTTTTCCCCCCTTTTTTTTTAAAAGAGAGAGATAAGAAGATGAAACAAAAGGATGATGCAGGATATCTCTGAACATTATAAGCTTCTGTCCTTCTGGACTTTCCTTAGAAATTCTTGAAATAGAATATTAATACTATAGAAATATTGTAGATACCATTATTATCGAAATATTATCATAGATTTGGATAAAGATTATACATGTAGATATCGTCCGTTGACAGCCAGGATAATATTTACCCTGTTTAAATAATTTATAAATATCGGCCATTCTTGCTCATAATTATTTATTCACTTCCTTTGTTTTGATTCGATTATTGATTCCCATCGGATTTAAGGGAAAATTTGATAATTATTCATCTATTGTACACTATACAACTGTATACATGCCTATTTATCACTGGCCTAATTAATATGCAGGCTGTCAAGACGATAGTTAACTGATAGCAAAAAGTAAACTATAAATGCAACAACTGTTTATTTTCGATTGTATGACGTAACTTGTCAAAGGTTAGACGAAAAGGGTATTATCAGTGAGGATCTAGGAATCTCTGGCCGGCCCCGGAGGAGGGGATAAAATAAGTTATGAATAGGAGCCTTTTGGGGTTTAAAAAAAAAGCTGCTATAGGGCACGATTAGGGGGCATTTTTGGGTACTTAAAAAAGAGTATGTACGATATAGGCCTACCAGATTGGATTTTGTCGGGTGGGGGTACATGCCCCCCCCCCCCCCCCACGAGACCCCGGGTTCCGCCACTGATTACCTCGCTACGGATTAATATACCTTGGTATCGAGAAGGCTTTTCTCAATGTATTCTCGTTCTTCCAATGAGATGCGTGGATGTGATGACGGTGAAGGGTATACAAGGCTTATCCACATTATAAACCATATTACACCAAGCGACCCTGTTTAAACATCACAAAGTAGCAAAATAAACAAGTTATGTTTATCATTTATATTCAAACCTTTTCGAAATTTTGCCGGTCTCCTCAGAATTTTTTTTAAAAAATCCATCGAATATCAATCAATAAATATATGTAGAATATTTTCCTCAATAATACGTCAAGCGTCCCCGTCAAACATCACAAAGAGACTGATAAGTTATAGGTTTGGTTGTTTATAATATTTAGACCTGATGAAAAAATCCCCGAAGAAGGCTATCAAATGCTGGTCAGTATATAGATGTAGAATACTAGTCCCAAATATTTACACCAAGCTTCCCTATTCGAATGTCACACAGAGACAAAATAGGGTAAGCCAGGTTTTTCTTGCTTGTATTCAAACCTTTTTAAATAATTATCTTCCCCCTCCCCACCGATAAAAAATGCCCTCGAATGCTGTTCAAGAGATGTGCGGCATAGAATACCCCCCCCCAAATGGAGGGTTGAAGGTATTTAGGGGGGGGGGAATATATTCTTATTGTGACATGAAGTACATGTTTTGCCCCCTCCCCCATGAATTGATCTGGGGCCCGTTGCACAAAACTTGCGTTTGATCGCAACTCCTAAAAATCAAACGCAAGTCCTTAATGCGCACTTCTGATTGGCTGAAAATAAAGTTGCGTTTGATTTTCCCGAGTTGCGTTCGAACGCAAGTTTTGTGCAACGGGCCCCAGGGGGTGTTTCATCAAGTGTTTTGTCAGTGATTTCTACCGACAAATTTGCTCTCAGCCAGTCAGATACAAGGATTTCAGTAGCTTATAACAGTTATTGTAAATTTAGTGAAGTATAAGCGACACTTTCATGGTGGAGATACTGAATTGTAGGTTTAGTTTTTCAGGGTTACACCATGTAATTCTTTCAAGGAATAAGAGCCCTGAAAAGGGCTGGTGAGCTCCGCTAAGAGCTCTGTGGTTCTCGACGTTTCGATCAGTATGCTCTGATCTGACCCTAACCCATTCTCCTGATGACGATCAGAGCATACTGATCGAAACGTCGAGAACCACAGAGCTCTTAGCGGAGCTCACCAGCCCTTTTCAGGGCTCTTATTCCTTGAAAGAATTACATGGTGTAACCCTGAAAAACTAAACCTACAATTTATTGTAAATTGTCAGTGAAAGCAAGTTTCATGAAACGGGGCCCAGATTTCTAAATATCTGGAAAAAGTTTTCCTAACATCGGTGTTTTTGTTTGTAGTTGTTGCTGTTGTTGTTGTTGTTTGTTTGTTTTGTTTTGTTTTGTTGTTGTTGTTGTTGTTGTTGTTTTTTTTTTTTTTTTTTTTTTTTTTTTGGGGGGGGGGTCTTTTTTTTTTCTTTACCATGCACTTTCTCTCTATTTAAAGGCTGTCCGGCGAGTGTGTTCACTGGCTTTTATGATCTCACAAAACTAGTTTAAATTTCACTTACATTGTATTACATTATTTTTTAAAAATAATAAATAATAATGATGCTAATTAACATTTATATGGTGCTAATGTACAAAATGTTTTAAGCGCTTTAATAAAATTACAAATAAAATTAACAAACAACTTCTTAACCCCCCCCCCCCCCCCAGTTATTCTGTTTTACTATAGAGACATTGTTATTGATATTTTCAGCCATGTCGACAAATAAGAAACTCGGAAAGGATTTGTTTGTTCATAATCGTTGTTGCCGCTTTTTTGAAGGTTCATATCAACCCCTATTGGCAAATTTTAGAATATGAGGACCTTTCTTTCTGTTTTGATAGTCAATTGGTGAGGACTCTGACGAAACCATAATCACCTGAAAAATAGAACGCCGAGGGCCATCCTCCAGCGAACTCAGAGCTTGCCCAAAGACCAGCAATAGGTTGCCCGATAACTTGACCCAAAGGTATACCTTTACAGAGCGAAAACGAGTTCCAGAGAGAGAGAGAGAGAGAGAGAAAGAGGAAGAGATAGATAGATAGAGAGGAAGAGATAGATAGAAAGAGAGAGAGAGAGAGAGAAAGAGGAAGAGATAGATAGATAGAGAGAGAGGAAGAGATAGAAAGAGAGAGAGAGAGAAAGAGATAGAGACAGAGAGAGGAAGAGATAGATAGATAGAGAGAGAGAGAGAGAGTTTTATCATCAATAATTATTGGACTTTGACTATCAATTTTAAAAATTAGTGTTATTTCTGCAAATTCATTGATAGGCTTATATTTACTTACATTGACCTTTACTTGATAGGCATATACGATGAACGAGTTCATAATATTCTTTTGAGAATAATAATTTCGGATTCATTCTTTTTTGAGCTTATATTCTTACGGGTACAATATCACCACGGATTGACGCCTCTTATCTGAGTATGAACTTTATTGTTTAACGAGCGAGTGAAATAAGCGAGCAAAGTGAGCGATGATTTATTTTTCGTAAAATTTTCACACCGAAAATGTTATTTCTTTATCAATACAAACTAGCAAAGATACAAAATAAGGCAAATGCCAAGCGTTGTCTCGCATGCATCTCGCTATGCGAATGAGAATGTGAACTTTGGTCTGGCAGCTTTATTATACTAAGCAATAATGATGATGTTACATACATTTAGCATTTTAGCATTTACAGTCTGTACATGCTGTTAATACTTTATTTATTAAACTTTACATGTGAGGTGATTTTCAATGAAAGTTCATTGACCTCTTGACCTTTGTCCTTTGTCAGATTCGACTCATTTTCAAACTTGACCTGCACCTTTAATAGATTTACCTGTGGTATGAATTTGGTGATTCTACCTCAATTCCATAGAAAGTTATTGTGATTACAGCACTCGGATCGTTGACGACGACGCCGACGCCGGAAATAGTGACGCCTATATAGTCTAGCTCCTCTACGCAGGCGAGAATTACAAACATTACAAATACATACCTCGCTACCAAAATATTAATTATTTCAATTTTTGGAGCCCCTCAAGCGCACCCCCCCCCCCCTTTTTAAAGACATATTGTGGTAAACATGCATGGGTGCATGTAGATTATTTTACCTGATGTTCCTATAGCAACAAGACGGCTCCGTTCACTAGGAGGCGCCCATCTTGACATTATAGTGAAGGAAACAGGATAAGTCCACCCCTGAATCAACAAATCAAATCAAATCGAATCAATTGATTGAAATAAAATCCATCGTTTAGGATTATCATCAAATATACAGGAAAATTCAAATCCATAGTGATCCTGAAAGCAGCCTATAAGTTATACTTGGCTTAACTAACGTGACTAAGGTCCACTGATTTGTGGAATGTCAAGTTTCAAACCCTTGGTTCCGTGTAAAGTAGTACATCATTATATAAATGGTAATCACTTGTATAGACAGATGACCCTTGCAAGTTTAACTGGAAAGGAAACAAAACATGTCTTTTGGAACATAGCATTGATACTTAAAGCGCGCATGCTTGAATATATAATAAGATGAATTTGAATTTTGATGCCAGATGCAAACGTTACGTCATTTCAGTTGCGTTATTATACCTGCGGTAATCAAGCCACATGGTATGTGCTATTTCTTAAAGCAGTACAATTTTGTCTATCTTCTTTTATTTAAACAAAAAATATATAGAAGTAACAGATTAAGAGGAGAATGCAAATCAATTTTATCACATTATTGAGAATTATGTGTTTCAAAGGGATCAAACCGAATGTTAATTTATTATTATTTGCTTTTCATTTTATACTTGCTGAATCACATTTGGTCACTTTTGAATTGAAAATTCATCTTGACTGTTTGTTTGATCATGACTTTTTTTGGGTAATGTTCATATAATCTTGTCTTGTATTGTCAATGTTTTATTTGTTAATTTGCAGGGGCTTCTTGTAAACCAGTGTTGAAATCACTGATGAAGCCACCCTGGTAAGATAAGACTAAACTGATAAATAAATACATACATACGTCAGTAATTCAAAGCAGTGATTGAATTGTTATTTTGCCTTCACTTTTTGTTAGCTATCACTCTTACATGGAGCGTCATCAAAAGACCCCATCAGTCATTGAAGTAGTCCTGCGTCAAATAATGACGCAACGGGCTTAAGTCCACCTCACACGAGACGTCATTTCGATTGCACCATTACCTGCGCCAATCGAGCCTGTGTAAACCCATCCGTCAGATATTAAAAGTATTGTTTGTACTGCTCATTTTGCACTCATATTTTGAACGATATCACTTTTTTAGTGACGCCCAAAAGACCGTACCATTCACTCAAAGGGTCCTTACGTCAGCAAATAACACTTCGTGTGAGCCGGACTTTATACTGAAAGGTGCGTTGACGCACCTGTGTGATACCCGAAACAATTTGTGTAGTGATTAGAACGGGTAGTCCGATATGGGCGGCCAACGGGGTCAAAAGTGTACAGACTGCAGACACGCCGTAACCAATCCCGAGCAGCCAAACCGCAGCTCTGCCGCTCGCATCGGCGAGGTAGCCAGCAGGCAGTTGTGACCACGGAAACCCGTAATAAAAAGATGCCAGAATAAGCTCCTGCGTCCAACTATTCCATTGGAAAGGGCCGTCCTGTTCGGGGGATGATTACACATAAAAATCAGTTAGCTCGTGTTACGTTTACTTGTACAATATTATGATAAAGCAGTTATAGTGGGACATCGATCTTGGCGCAGGTTGTTGTTATAAAAATATTCAACAAGTATCATTACTAGCAAGAGCTATTGGCGGATCCAGTGGTTGGGGGAATCCCTCTATTGTAAAACAATTGTGTTTGTTTGTTGGTTGGTTTTTGTTGTTGTTGTTGTTGTTGTTGTTGTTGTTTTTGTTTGTTTGTTTGTTTGGTGTTTTTTGTTTGTTTGTTTGTTGTTGTTGTTGTTTTGTTTTTTTTTGGGGGGGGGGGGGGTTGCTGGTAATAGAGAACAAGCTTGTCACAGAACTCCTGGATCCGCCCCTGTAAGCTAGTATCCCTTAACCCCGGTGTTAGTCAATCAAACCAAGTCAGCTGCATGCAGAATACTTCAATCACACCGCCAAACCACTCCAAACAGACCTCTCCTTGGCCATTCAGGATATAATGCAAGTCTTTGCTGGGTCTGTTGCCCGTCTGTGTCCCGTTTCATAAAACTTTTTATCAATACATAAGTTACAATAATTGTTATAAGCTACTGAAATCCTTGAATATGATTGGCTGAGAGCGAATTTGTCATAGAAATGAGGCAGTTGATATTGATAACAAGTTTTATGAAACGGGGTCCTGATGTGACTGGGGTATAACAAAATACACTTACTTCTTCTTTAGCACTTTCTTTCGTTTGGCCATTTGTTTCACAGATTTGATACGTCAGGGTCTCGTTGTGGTTCATCTCGTAAAGCTCGTGATTACTCGTGCTATTCACCATGGCCGTTATTCCCACACTCAATGAGACCTTTCCCATGAAGGCCGTGAGAAACCCTAAAGACATCAGGTAAGTCACCATGTAACGCGTCGAACAGAAACTGTTTGGAGGCGTCGCTAAAAAAAAGAAATGGGGGGGGGGGAGAAACAAAGTAATGCCTGTTGCACAGTAAGCTCGGCCCATACGAGGCGTCATTAAATTTTGTGGACGGTAGGACCGCGTCAGTGACTTGTACGGTCTTTTGCGCGTCATGAAACAATGATTTAGTTTAAAAAGTGATGGCAAAATGAACAGTTAAAACAATACTTTAAATAACTGGAGTATGGGCTAATTTCCTTCAAAGGCTCGATTAGCGCAGATACTGACGCAAGTAAAATGACGCCTGGTGCGAGCAGGGCTTGTGCGTCTTTGCGATTGCGTTATTACCTGCGCTAATCAAGCCTGCAGGCTTGTGGAGGCTATATTAGTCCATACGCCATTTACTGTTTATTTTGCAATGTGTTTATACGGTGTCCCCCTCATTAGGCGCGTCGAAGATAGCACTAGTCGCTGACGCAGTCCCACATCAGGGAAATGACGCACCGTGTGTAAGGGGTAAAAAAGTGTTGTCTTTTTTTAAAGACGCTATTCGTCTTGTTCGTCAAAGAATAGCTAGGACAATATCCTCTGCACTATACCATCCGGACAACAACTCCTTAGGACATTTAAAAGAAACAGGAATATAAAGCAAAGTTGATCATACGGTTTTATACCCGGAGCCTGTCCCGAAATAGTCACCCCATTTCCCCTTAAAGTTACTTTACATACTTAGACCATTTAAGTCATTGACAAAAAGGCTGTCAGCCTGACCGTAGCCCTCGGGTTTAGCCCCAAACCCCCTAAAGGGACCCCAAAGTCGGGTCGATTTTACCCCATCTCCCCCATGCATGCACCCAAATTTGTCAAGTAGTGTGTGAATGGACATTACAAAACACAAAATGACCTTTCACTTTTATTTCACTTTTATGATCCTTAAACATAAATGTGTGTAACCCCACTGACATCAACGCCCAATCGTTGTTTACATCAAATATTCAGTCGCTAGGCACAACTAGAAACGTATATAATGACATAATCGGATAAAAAAAATAAAGTTAAAAGGGTAATAAAGAATAATAACTATACGTCTGATCTTTATTTGGGTGAATTAGATATACCACAAATAGCATAATGTATTATATCTAATTTACATTTAAGCTGGATCCTAGCAATCAAAGCAATCTCCATTTAAAAAAGGAAAATTAAAGGAAAGGAAAAAATAAAAACGGTTGCCATGGCAACTGAAATTGATATAGATATATTTCTGTTGGACCAAACCATCATTCTGAACAGAATCTCCAAGGTGCGTTGAATCATAATTAGGAGATTTAAAGTTATAGCCTAAAAGCTACAAGTTCATGTGCTCAATGCGTTAACAAATCTAAAAAATCTCAAATTTCCACAAAACAGAGGGTGTTTTTTTAAATGATGCTTTGCAGCGTACTTTGCTGATAACCAACCATTATTAAAATGGTGTTTACAAACATCAAAGAAATATACAATATCATTTTAATGTCTGATTATAGTTTCAAATCCATATCAAAACTAAAGTATTAAAAAAAAAAAACGAAGTAATTTTCACCCCAATTAAAAAATGCTGTATGATGTTAAACCTGGTTGGGTGAAATATATGTACTGCTCGTTTGCTCCCAATAAACTGCGTGAATGTTATCAATTAATTATGGCCATGATAAGACCATAATGGACGATTATTCCGCCATAAAATATGATTAAATTTACTACTTGTAGTAGTAAATTCAATCAAGAATTAAAATCACAAGTTGATCCAAAAATCAAAACTGATGAGAAAAAACAATTCCGGATTTAGAGTGGAATTCACTTCCTCATGATTGAAGATGTATTAATGAAAGGAGAATATAAAGTAGCAGGCCCGTAACTAAGGGGGGGGGGGTTTATTGGGTTCGAAAGCCCCCCCCCCCCCCCCCCCCCCCCCCCCCCCCCCGTTGGCAAGCAGAGGTCCTCTTGAAAAAAAAAAGGATAAATAAAAAAAAAAAAAAAAAAAAGAAGCGAGGGGAGAGATGATGGAAAGAGAAAATAACGCGATAAAATATCGGTCTTTCCGTCTATTTTAATATATTTTATTTCGATTTTGTCCCGTAACTACCTAATCTGGCAAATCTGCAATTAATCCATGTTGTCTTTCACCATTCATTTTCGAATTTTGTACATCATGCCAGGTTGCAATCGATTTTTTCAAAGCGTCATTCAAAGAAATATTCAAATTCGTTTGTAATAGGTCCACGGCAGGCTGTAACGGGTAAGGGGGGGGGGGGGTTCAGAGGGTTCGAACACCCCCAACCCCACCCCAAGCTGGCGAGCAGAAATCTGCTTGAACACTAACAAAAAAGAATCACCAGGCGAAAACAAAATTTAAAGTGACATCAGAATAGTGATGTTTTGGTTAAAATTTTTTAAACATTTCCATACCAGCTGGTTTAGATAGGGGAGGGGCGCACAAGGGGGTCACGTGAAAAGGGAGAGAGGAAGGAAAGTGGAAAATAATGTGAGATAATAGGGTTTCCAGTCAATTTAAACACTTTTTTTATTTACTTTTATCCAGCAACTTCATAACATTGCACAGTCATTTATAAGGCCTCTCAATTTACGTCTTTGGCCATTCATTTTCGGAATTTATTTTTCATTTTGCTACAGATTTTGTCAAAGACTGAAGGAGTTCAAAGAGTTATTCAAAATCGTCACCCGCTCGTTGTAAGGTCTTGTCTATGTGACGAATTTGAATGACAATTTATTGAAATCGACTTCCCCAAGATCAAGGCAAGATGGACTTGATGATAACATTTTGCAGCGGATTGCCAGGTCGGACGAATTCGAATGAAATCTGACGAAAATGAATGGAGATATGTTGAGGTTGACTGACCATTGAACCTGTTGAATGACACTTTGATTATTAAACTATCTTTAACATCTGACATTTGGATGATTATTGATTCCTGTTAGCCTAAAGGACGAAATTGAAGTAATCGATGATGCACATTGATCTTTAAAGAGTGTTAGATTGGACAGGAAATCCTGATAAAACAAGGCGATAGATAAACTCAAATGAAATCAGTGGTAATGGAATATAATAGTGAAATATAGAAAACAAACTGGAAAAGAGAGAGAGAGTTGTATTTCATGTGTCTGTTCACTTCAAAATGGAAAATTTTCCCCCTCTCAAGTTGCATGGAGTACTCCTGGCGGACCCGGTCTAGTCATTCAGGCCTTTAAATTATGGCCCTCTAATACAGCCTGTTCAACCGCATGCCATGAGAGTATTTTATAAAACATAGACTTATTGGAAACTATAATCAGAAATAACAAGATGCCCTAATATAACACTTGGGGTGTTTTGGAAATAACATTTGGGAGATAGTAAAGTCCGTTTTCCGTCACTCGCTTCGCTCAATCACAGAACTTTGAAACGAGATTGTTTTAGGTAGCGAGGACCATGAATATTTCCAAAGTATGTTATTAGTCGGCTTGACATTTCATGAACCTAGAAAAGTTGCGTACACTGAAGTTTTTTTTTTTTTTTGATTTGTGATCTTATGTGGTCATAGAACAATTTCAGTTTTGTTGCCCAAAGGGCAAGCTTGAGCAATTTTCATAATTTTCATAAATCCAAAATGGCGCCTGGTAGCCATATTGAAACCCAACTTTTGAACTACATGTCACATACCAGTGTATGGTGTATGAATATAGGGTTTTCAAGGGACGTAGAAATCATTTCTAACGCACTTTTTTTCAATTTTAGGTCAGGTTTAGGTCATAAAAGTCATATAAAGGTAAAATTTGATACCTGTTTACATGACCGTGCATACGTAAGATTTTTAAACTGTTATAGATGTCTAATGTTAAATGAAGAGGTTTTGGATGTGTAGAACTAATCTCTGAGATCATTCATTCATTCATTGTCAAAAGGGGTCAATTCAAGGTCAAAGGTTTGTCTTTGACGGGTATGTGGTGCCGAATGCCTTGATGGTGTTATATTTTCAATTTAAGTCGAGTTAACGAACTGAAGGTCAGGTCAAAGTTCAATCTTACCCCTGAGTCACAAACATCAAATTCAAATATTTGTCATTTTTAGTTCATTGTCAGGAGTCAGAGAATAGTATTGTATTCAGAATTGTGCCGCTTCAAATCATCTCAGTTTAGTTTCTTTACGTTTTGGTATGTTGCAAACCATTGAATTTTGAATTACTAAAAATATAATACTCTCTAAATTTAAGAGTGAAAAAGCACTCATCTCACAAGGAGTTAAATGAGGGACAACCCTCTGTCTAGTGAAAAAAGAGTGGTCAATATTTCACTCAGGAAATCCTTTAAAGAGTGAAAATTTTATCAATCATGTGAACAGAGTGGATATAATTCACTCCTTTCTGAGTGAAATCATCAAACTCGGTCTCAAGAGTATTGTGACGGGCACGGGGTTAGCCACGCCGGCTGACACGGCTATCTTGTCAGGATGCCCCCGTGCCTGGCCGAGCTCCCCGTCCGTCTGGTCAAAATGTATGACCGCTGCTGGTGGCTGGAGATACCGGCAGTTGACAATCACCAACCGTCAGTTACTGCACACCACCAAGCCTACCAGCAATATCACTCATCCGTCGATGGTAATCGATCAGCTTGAATAGACCATATACAGCACAGGCTGCAGAGTAAATACCAGATGAAAACTCGATGACATCCATCGGGTCATGATGGGGGCGGATACAATGTGATGGCTAATCTGAAGCACACAATCCTATCATTCAGGGATGTACTACACTATCTATCCATATAACAAATCATTGACGTAACAGTTAGTAAACTATCACTTTCATTAAAACAACATAATCCCTAATGAATTATCAAATGCAATCACTGATTCTCGGCAAGCGAACATTATCAAGAAAAAATCTATCAAAATGAGTCATTATAAATGAATAAAGATCATTTAAATATGCGCATTTTGCTAGTTTTCCTGCCTGAAGCCCAACCAGTACCGAAACGGAATCCATGACACATGCTCCAGCGACGATTGCTCCGTTAACAAATGCTCCGCAAAAAGCGACAATTGCTCCGCAACATGTGCCCCGCGACATTTGCTCCGCAACATGTGCCCCGCGACATTTGCTCCGCGACATTTGCTCCGACGTCAAATGTTCCTGCGTTAGTCGCTCCGCCGACACTTGCTCCGCCGACATTTGCTCCGGCGACAAATGCTCCCCGAACGACATTTGCTCCGCCATTTGCCCCGCCCAAAATGTGATCCCCTAGAAGACAATTGCTCCTACGACAATCGCTCCGCCGACAATATTTCCTTCATAGTTGATTTTCTTTGTTTTGTTTTGTTGTTGTGTTTTAAAGTTAACATGAAGTTCAGTTTTACCTAAGGCAGGTTAATGTTAACTGGCGGAAAGTTTGGGATTTATTCGAGTATTTCCACAACATTACTCTGGTTACTTATTGTCTCAAGAACATCTCGTTCAAAATGATGGCCCCTACAGACCAATCAAATCGGTTGTTTCAAATCTGCGATTGATTGCAAACCTTTGTGTTAAGAGCACCTATCTCCACGTAAATGTTACGTGGAGATCAGTGGTTAAGGGACCCTTGCCTTATAACCATACCAGATAAGTCGGAACATCGTCTCATTGTCCATCATGATGCCTGAGTGTGATGCTTCGTCATTACCAAAGTAGGTGTTTCGTTTCCGTCAAATATAACTCCTGGTATTATGAATACTATGTAGAACGAAACAGCCACCCATGAATCCTTACATGGCATAACACTTCGTTAGAACCTTCTCCTACCTAAACTGAGACTTGAATCCAGTAAACCCTTCTGAATTTCTGCAGACAAACCAGATGAAGCATACATTACATCCCATTTTTGCAGATAATCCCTACAATTGAAAATTTGGGGTACAACTGTGGGTGTAGGTGGTGATATGGTATAAATGGTGATATCCATCACTTATACCAGATCATCATCACATCACTATCAATAATTGTGGACAAAAACCCTGGACTTCAACATTTTCGAATATATTATTTACAATATACATTACGTTTGACAAAAACTGACCATGGTAGTCCCTTATTTGTTCCATTGGTCGACCAAAGAGAGTAACTTGGAGTTCACTTTTTGTTTTTGGCCAGTAGAAATGCAAAACAAATTGGGTCTTTAAGACAAATCATTCCAATTCATTTGTGCCATACACAAAACATACTTGACCTCTCACCCTGTGATCAAGATGCATCAGAGTTTGACTTAACTTTAATTGGCGGAAGATGAGTTATAACGCTAAAAAAGCACCACGAGATTCGGACCTGAAATACAGTATCCACTGCCAAGTTTAACTTTGACCTAAAACTGATCCCTTTGTGACAAATATTAATTGGAATTTTGAATAAACGATATCATCATAGATTGATTCTGCATTATTACCCACAATTTGGTCGGACATAATTCTGAATACAAATATCATCCTCTAAGCCTTGACAATGAACTAAAAATGACAGATACGCTGTATTTGAATTTGATCTTTGTGACCCAGGGTTAAGAATGTACTTTGACCTGACCTTCAGTTTGTGAACTCGACTTAAACTGAAAACATAACATCATCAAGGCATTCGTCACCACTTACCCGTCAAATACAAATCATATCTAAACGAAGTACTATCCTTAATATCAACTTCAACTTTGACCTCGAATTGACCCATTCTGACAAATAAATGAATGATTGATCTCAGAGATTAGTTCTACACGCCCAAAGCCCCTTCATTTAAACATTAGACATCTATAATAGTTCAAAAATCTTACGTACGCACAGTCATGTACACATATAACAAATTTGACCTTTATTTGACCTTTATGACCTAAACGTGACTTTGAATTGCAAAAATTGCATTAAAAATGAATTCTACGTCCCTTGAAACCCCTATATACATGCATCATACACTAGTATGTGACATGTAGTTCAATAGTTGGGTTTCAATATGGCTACCAGGCGCCATTTTGGATTTATGCAAATTATGAAAATTGCTCAAGGTTGCCCTTTGGGCAACAAAGCTGAAATTGTTCTAGGACCACACAAGATCATAAATCAACAAAACAAAAAAAAAAAAAAAAAAACAGTGTACGCAACTTTTCTAGGTTCGCTATTGACTATTGACTATATAGAGTGTCAAATGGACTATATTAGCGAGCTTTCGATTTGCATGTCGACATAGTCGACTGGTCCGAGATAACCACATTTTGAAGCTCTGCGCATGCGTCACGTCATCTCCCTCGTCCACTAGCCGAATCGAGGACGCGTGCACCCTGGTTTTGCCGTCGTCCTCGATTCAGCACTTTGTTCACATATATGACGTCATACAAGCTCCGAAAATGGATGGACCTGCGTTCCACAACGTCGTGAGAGATCGAAAGCGTTTACGCGAAGAGAATGGACTTGGCCTGTGCGACGTCTCCACGCTCTGGTGACTCGTTGTAAAAGTCGTTCGGTGCAGAAATCGAAAGCTCGCTGTTGTAATATATTCATGAATATTCAATGTTATGACAATTTTCGTTCACGTCCTGCCTGATCGCCATGGCGTCCAAATAATTATTAGGGTTACTTTACTCTCTATATCGAAATGAGCAACAACAAATTAAAGTGCATTTTTCTTCGCTCGCTTCGCTCGCTCGCAGATCTTAGAAACGAGATAGTTTCATGCAGTGAGGTTGATGAATATTCATTGTTATGACAATTTTCGGGTACGTCACCGCCCTATCGCCATGGCGCCCACATATTAGGGTTACCTATCTATAAAAGAACAACAGCAAAGTGCCCCCCCCCCCCCCCGTTCATTTCCTAAAAACTTTATTAATATGAATCATTCATGGTAACAAAATGACCGGAGATATAGCTTTACACTTCACTTATTGGTGACTAATGAAATAAAATTTTGCCATTTTTATTTTTCTCTCCCTCGTTTTGCTTGCTCGCAGTATTTGGAATCCTACACAGTGGTAGTATATGTTCGGGCTTCACATTTAACCCACCCCCTGTCAAATAATTCTGACTACGTTCGTGATCATACTCTTGGAGGGGCACGCCCCCTGACCCCCACCCGCCACCCCTACTAGGTCGCTTCGCTCCCTCAGAAAGGTCCACTTTTTCCAATGTTGACCCCCCCCCCCCCCCACCCGCAAAAATCCTAGTTACGGGCCTGAGTAGGAAATTAAAAAGAAAACCTTCATCTGTAAATTCTTTTGACAAAAACTAAATTGATTTAGATATAAAAAGTCTGTAAAAAATATATATTTAAACTAGTTAAATATGCTTATATCTTAAGCTATCTTCAGACACATGGCTGAATCCCTTTGAATGATGATTATAATGATAATAATAATGATAATAATAACAATATTATTATGGAGAATGGTGAATGAAATGAGGACTTGATGAAACCAAAACAAACAGATTTTGGAACAGTCTCGATCCAAACCTTAAGGAAATAGAAACTGCACCGTTTTAAAAAAGAACTGAAATCTCTTTTGCTGAAACCATATACTAGAATGCTGCATGGTTGCTGATCTCGATCTGCACGTCGCTTCTCTTTTCTCTCTTCTCTCTCTTTCTCTCTCTCTCTCTCTCTCTCTCTCACTCTCTCTCCCCTCTCTCTCTCTCTCTCTCTCTCCCTTTCACTGTCTATAATTATTTTATCTTTTTATGTTCTCTTCTGTTACCATCTGCTGATTTCCGTCCTTTCTTTGTTTCTTCTCATCTTAATCTCACAATTCTACTTTCCAGCTCCTTTTCTTTGCTAAATGGGGACCTAACTCGACAAGCCTCGCTTTTAATAGGTTCCCCACAAGTGTATATACTGTATGCGTTTATTACCTCTACTGGAAGATATTTATTATACTGCGCTGTTATTATATATATGTATTATCCTTTGTATAATGCCATTTGATTTGCTTTCTCATGTACATAATTATGTAAACGGATCGTGGAAACAAATCAAAATCAAATCAAATCAAAAATCAAAATATAGTCATTATCGATGTCAATTTTAGTAAAATCAGACAATGACCCAAGAAAGATGTTGTTTGAATGGGTCCTACCCACTGCACTGATCTCTATTATCAGTAGAGCTCAGTGGCCCTAACCAATAAAATAGGCCTACTCACCAGGCTTTTCGACATTTTCGTAAGAAATGACAAGGACTTCATCATCAATTAAACTCATGGTCGTCATTTTTTGCAAGTTGATATCACGGGTACCACGTGGCGATGGTGGTTGATCACGACCCTCGTGGTCGACATTGTCGGTTTCGTGACGCGAAGACCGATCGACCTTGCTGCAAACGATGTTCGATTTGAAGAGAAGGTTGAGCTCCTCGCTGGACGGGCTGTGTTTTTGCTTTTCTTCGCCCTCCCAGTTCTCATGGTTCTCTGAGTCTGAGCAGTCATCGTTTAACCAAGAAGTAACTCCTTGGTTTAACTCCATTATCTATTCCAATCCACTGACGAGGTTAGAATATAATTCAGTCTACAGCTCCCTTTCCTAGCAGATATACAGCTTCACCCGTTGGATGGACCAGTTCATTTTCAAACTTTTCATAATGGCATGTTATAATAGACCTGTCAATATTAAACCTGTATCGCGTACGTTGATGTATGTGTAAAGAGAGATCCTCCTATCCAACGGTATTGCTGCCACCACATTATGGTATGACCCTAAAGCCGTTCTGGTCAAGGAGTTATCACAGATAACCAAACGGACAGACCGGGAACCTGAGTAAGCTAAAGGTCGATGGAGCCATGTGATTGGAAAGGGGGGGGGGGGGGGGGGTAACAATTAACCAAGAACGAGTACACCAGGGAGGTGGAAAGCTCTTTCACCTGATAACTCTTTGACCTCCCTGAGTACACTACTTACGCGCACTATACGTTCATACACACGTGACCGAACAGCTGACTGCACTTCGATCACTGATCTCTACGGAAAGATCAGTGACTTCGATGAACTGACCAACGCAGTTGAGTTAAAAACATAAAAAGAAAAATCTAGGGGGCGGGGGCGGGGATATTCTTCAAATATGCATGTCGATGCCGGCCTGATCGAACGAGGATTCGAAATTATTTGGTTAATTTTGTTCACCTTGCTTTTATCACTGACCAACCAACCTTTTTAGAGGACCAAATTCATTTGTAGAGATTCTAGTGAACCTCTATAGTGCAATTTCAGATTTCAGATTTAGATTTTATTTCATTACATTTGCATTTTTCAAAGTATATAACAATAAGTATTATGAAATTAACAATATACAAAATAATTGACATTTTTCAGAGACCAGCTTAGAAGCAGAGCTTGTAGAAGCGCTGGTCCCTGGCAAAAGATAAATCATGAATACAGTACATAAAAAAAAAACTAGACTAGGCAATCATGCCCAATAAAAGGGATAAGGAAGAAGACAGATATACATGGCCATGGAAAGCAAACAAATTATAGACATAACACACTTTCCATCGAAGAGAAAGCATTGAAAAACATTGTAAACACAAAAGGCTGGAAATAGTAATAGGAAAATACAAAAGACGGAACAAGAAGGACAAAGTGAAAGGTGGGGGTTAGGACGGGAGGGTGGGAAAGGGACAAGATCTGGAAGGTTTCATTTAGTCTATAGATTTTGCTACACAGGTAAACAAAAATCATCATCAAGATCATTGAGGGATCAATGTTCATAAAAGGTAATTTAGTGATTTTTTTTTTCAATTTACGTTTGAGTGTACTCAAACTTATACTGTCTCGTATATTTAAAGGGAGGAAATTCCAAAATTTAGGAGCAGTAAATGAAAAAGTATTCCGGGTTAATGCTGTACGAGTTCTTGGCAAATGATACAGATTGATTTGTCTAGTGGGATAATGATGGATTTCGTTATTTACTGTAAATATATCACTGAAGACAGTGGGCAATTCATGGTTATCCGAACTGAGATTCATGTAAAATATCATTATTATTCAAAAAAGCCAGATAATGACACGATTGTGCTTTTGCACCGTTACTCTGTTATACTAAGGAGTTACATAACTCCTTGGTTATATATGTACTAGCAGAAGCAGCCTGTGGACTTCCATGGGCGCTAGCTGTGTTTATAACTAATTATCAAGGTACATGTATATTTTTCACAATATATTCAACTTAAGAAAAAAAAAATAAGAAAAAAAAAATCTCCGTATGGCATGTTTCTTCGGGTAAAGTGGTAGGCCTATTTTTTACAACGAAGTATTATGTTATTCGTCCTAACCTTGCATGAGTTTCAGAAGAAAATACCTTTTCATCTTGATGGAGACTAAATTACGATTTTTAAGCGCTGAATTACCCGCAAAAACATGCCATACGTAGATTACTGATTTGCTTTTACTCATATGATGATTAGCATGTATTTATTTTGTTATTTTCGATGTGATATTGCTTATGAGTAATACTTTTTATGTCTTTTTTTTGTATGCACGGACCGTTGCAGAAGAACAGCCATTGGCTGTTATGAAGCAAGTGTTGCCGTGTTGAAATAAAATGAAATGAAATGAAATGCAGAAGAAAGGTAACATCTGGTGTCCCACAGGGATCTGTCATCGGCCCAACCCTGTTCTTGATTTTCATCAATGATATCAATGGCAACCTGCAATTACCAATATGCTTGTTTGCTGACGATTGTGTCATTTACAGAGAAGTCCTGTCAGAACTTGACCGCTAAATCTTACAGCAAGATTTCCAGAAGCTTTCATCCTGGGCAGAAACATGGCTAATGACATTTAATATCAAGAAATGTGCAGTTCTCTCGATTACCCGAAAACGCTATCCCAACATCTATCAGTATTATCTCTGCAGTGAGGAAATTCCTCGTTCCACGGGGTACAAGTACCTTGGCATCACCATAACAGCTGATCTTCGCTGGAACAGGCATTGCCAGACCATCAGGCAAAATGCCAGTAAAACCCTAGGGCTTATCCGAAGGTTTCTACATCCTTGGGAAGTGAAGGCTCAAGCTTATTCCAGTTTGGTCAGACCAAAAGTGGAATATGGCTCCGAAGCGTGGAATCCATGTACCCACTCGAATATCAACAACCGTGAACAAGTTCAAAAAACAGCCGCTCGGTTCGTTATGTGTGACCAGGGAGGTGGAAGAGAGATCTTCCACCTCCCTGGTGTGACTACAGGAGATCAACATCTTCTACACATCTGATATCCCAGCTAGCATGGGATAATCTTCATACCCGTCGGCTCTTGGACCAATGTGCACTTTTCTTCAAAATTCACCATCATCTAGTCTCTATGCCAATGCCTCCTGGAATCGGTCTTGCTACCTACCACGGGCGACATGACCACGCTCTTAAGTATTCAGTCCCCAAGGCCACGATTGACGTCTACAAATATTCTTTTTATATATGGAATCATCTTCCCAGTCAAGTTGTTCTATGCACCTTACTTGCTTCATTCAAGGAAGTTGCCCTACCTTCTCTGAGGACAATGCGGCCTCCTGTTTTTTCATCCCTGCTGTAAGCCACTTGACGATAGTCTTTACTTGCACGGTTCACGCTAAATTTTTATTGTATATATGAGCATTTCGCATACACACCTCCTTCTGGCACATTATACGTCATCATCCCAGTATATCATCCAGTGTAAGCTGCAACAGGGATTATTTCAACAAGTAACAAGTAAGAATGGCCCCAGGGGGGTGTTTCATAAAGCTGTTCGTAAAGTTACGCATGAATTTACGAACGACTGGAACATGTTCTTGGGTGCTATTACTAATCGATTCTCAATCATTGAGCACAAGAACTGATCACCAGTCGTTCGTAAAGTCGTGCGTAACTTACGAATAGCTTTATGAAACACCCCCCAGGAGTTATTATTTTTTATGTCGACTCCATTATCCGGGTTTCGGCGCCCTTTTTGCGGAGCGATTTGATATTTCCTTGTTTAATTTTATGGTTCTTACTGAGAGAAAGATTATGTCTTTGAAAGCATGCATTGGCGGTCCCTTATACAAAGAATGGAGGAAAAAGGAAGATATTTTTTACAGGACCGTTTCCTTTTTTTTTGGGGGGGGGGGGTCTTGGGAGGGCCGGCGGGATTGATTTTTTGTTTATTCACTCGTTCCCTCCCATGGCAATTAACCCCCGACCCCCCCCCCCCCCCCCCACACACACACAGCGTGACTGGGCCCAGATTCGTATATTCGTATATTCGTATTATTCGTATTCATATCATAATGAAAAAAATTAAAGGGAAATTTGGGTTGGAGGGGGAGCTCCTCCTATACCTCCTCCTGATATTCCTGAATGACGTGATCTCCTAAATCAGCCCCTTAATGATGTCCGCAGATCTTTTTAGACTGTAATCAAGGTAAAAATATATCGGAGGCCAATAACATGCACGGTATAGGGACCCCTTTCTTTAATTGTTCATAAAAGTGATATTCCCCCTAATTATTTCAGGAGATTGATAAAAGAGGTTATTCTGTTAAAACAGGCCAGGGGCCCAGATAACAGAAAATTATAGAAAGAAAAAAAAAACTTAGAAAGATACAATATATACATGTAGGATTTAAAGATATCGAGAAGGGGAAATCTGACAAACGGGTAGAGCAGACACATACACTCGCAGATAAAAGGTGAAAATAAGATACAGGACATCTAAGCATATCCTGCCAATTACGCTGGGTGAATGCGTTCTGTGTTCGGGGCGCGGAACCTGGGGGCTGGGGAGGCCGTAGCCCCCCCCCCCACTTTTTTTAGTAGACACGCGTCGTAAAATTTTCGGGAAAACCAAGGTTCGAAAATTGTCATTAATGAGTGAAATCAAATCAGCCCCCCCCCCTACTTTCAAAAACGCTCCACCGCCCCTGGTATAGGCAAAAGACTCAGCCTGACCGTAGCCGTCGGGTTTAGCCTCCAGAGCCCCCCCCCCCCCCCCCAAGAAGCCCAAAAGGTCGGGTCGATTTCACCCCATCTCCTCCATGCACCAAACTCTGTCAGTAGGAAGTAGTATGACTGGACATTACAAAACACACAAAACTGGGGGGGAAAAATCCGTCAGGATGGGGTGTCAGATGGCCCCTAAGAATTAGGGTAAATTTTCCCCATGAACCCCAGGGACCAAATTTTGTCAGAGTGATCGAAGAGCTTTGGATGTACCTTCCAAAATATAAAAAAACTCTTAGTGACGAAATTTTCCTTGCGTCGGTATGATGCTGTAAAATTTGCCAGTTACGTAATCATTATGAACCAGCATTCTGTGCATCAAAAACTCACGTCCATCACACTGGAATGAGACTCCTCCATCTTGCCCATGTATTTTTAGGTCACGAACCGAATATACTTTAGCACCACAACCCCTACAACAATCAGAAAAGGTCCACCTTTCTAAAATGTATTTTAATATTTGACAATTCTGACCTCAAAATATGAAATACAATAAAAAAAATTGAATCAGCAATAAGAATGATTATGGTAACTAACAATTGATTTCATAAATGGTCCACGAGATGCATCTAGGCGTACGGGCACGCTTTTGCAAGGCCGTGGGGGGGGGGGGGGTGCTGATGTCTTTTGGGCAATTTTCCTTTTCGTTTTGGAGTGAAAATTAACATGAAGTACATACATACACACACACATACACACACCCCCACACACACGCGCTCGCGCACACGCACCCACACACCTACACACACACGCACGCACATGTGCACGACAAATACTAAATTATCCCGAGTGCAGGCCGAGGTGAAATAGACCTGCACGAGGGATAATTTAGTATTTGGAGTTCATATAAATATAGTCGGCAATCATATAGTCCAGTAATGGTGCATAAATAAACATGCACTAATTGTTATAGTATATAGGCCCCTAGGGCCTAGATCTATAACTGTTAAACTGGCATACCTTAAAGTACACATTCAAAGAAAATCACAAATATGATAAATAATGTATCACTAGAAACTGGTAAGTTAACAGATAGCAATCGTATCAGTTTAAAGTCAACTACATATCAGGTAATTAAACAATAATACAAATAAAACTACCTCCCAGCATCTGCGATATACAAGCGCTTCGCCAAAAAAATAACAATGTTTCAATGACGTCAATAAAGGGAACAATCCTGTCCAAGCAGACGACGTCCCATAAAGAATGAACATAAGTGCAGTGCAGTTATTTCTCAAATTATAAAGAATTTAGTGTATTCAAACGTGCCCATATTTCACACCATTCTAAAATGGGAATGAAACAGATTCTGATTACTGAAATCTTTTGTTTGTAAATATATAGGATGAGGGTTAATGAACAATCAAAGAAACCACACTTTCAAATTGAAAAGCCCGCTGAATGATTGCAAGGACGGTATTTATCCCTCATTCAACGCCGAACGTCCAGCGGTGTATGCAGCTGTAAATGAAATGGCGTCTATTTTGTTTACAAGCAACTGATTCCTTTATTCTTGTAACGCTTCATTTTCCATCCAAATAAACCCATGCACGGGGTTTAGAGTGAGGCAATATATGGATTAAACATAATAGACTAATGCTAGTGAAGTGAAATAACTGAAGAGAAGATGACAAAACAGGCACTGAAAATATGTGAGATGTTATGGGACATCGTCTGCTTGTGCAATTAACGTCCTCCCTTTGACGTCACACATTTCAGCGGCTTTCGGAGAGCTGTTCAGGTGCTATGTCGGGGCTGTATTTTAGCAATTTGTAATTGATAATAATCATTACTTCGAATGTTTGCAAGCGTCGAATTTTGACAAACTTGTCCGGTCTAAGCTTCACCTACGCAATAATGAAATTAAGTCAGTTTTAAAAATCAATGAATATCTACTTTAAGTACACAATTTTAAAAAAATGCCCCCTTCATTGTGTACTTTTCCCGCTCCGTCCCCCTCCTTTACAAAATCCTGGATCCGCCCTTGATATGTATAACCAAGAAGTTATTACAGATAACTCCGTGCTACAACCAAGGAGGTAAGCAAGCTTGCCTAGTAACGGTCCAATGCAAAAGCACAATCGTGTCATTATCTGGGAATCGCACAATGCGTTCATAGAGGCCCACTAGAATATCTACAAAGGTATATGGTCCTCTAAAAAGGTTGGCTAATCAATAATCAAAAACAAGGTGACCAAATTTAACAAATAATTTCGAATCCTCGTTCCATCAGGCCGTCATCGAAATATATACATACATCAACGTACGCGATACAGGTTATTGACAGGTCTATGTATGTTTTTTGAAAAGTTTGAAAATGAAGTGGTACATGGTCCATTCAACGTGTGAAGCGCTGTATATCTATAGGAAAGGGAGTTATATAACTCCCAAATACTTTGTGGATTGAATACATTATAACCTTGTCAGTGGATTGGAATAGATAATGGAAGTAAACGATGACTGCTCAGAGAAACATGAGAACCGGAAGGGCGAAGAAAAGCAAAAACACAGCCCGTCCAGCGAGGAGCTCAACCTTTCCTTGAACATCGTTTGCAGCGATGTCGATAAGTCTTCGCGTTACGAAACCCACAATGTCGACCACGTGGGTCGTGATCAACCACCATCGCCACGTGGTACCCGTGATATCAACTTGAACAAATTGACCAACATAAGTACAATTGATGATGAGGTCGTTGTCATTTCTTCTGAATATGTCGAAAAGCCTGGTGAGTATTTAATGGGGTAGGGCCATTGCTCTCAATAGAGATCACATCTTTCTTGGATCATTCTCAATTCTCTTATTGCTAAAATATTCACATCGATAATGACTTAATTGTATACATTACCATTATATTTATTATATTCATTATTATTTTCATCATTATTATTACTACTAATATTATCGTTTACATTAATATTATTATCATCATTCTTATTATTACTATATTATTGATATATTATTATTAATATCATTATTATAATTATTATTAATAATATTATAATTATTATTACATGTATTATTGTTATCAATTTGTCCACAATCTAATGTTCACTTGGAAAATAAGAAGTAACCGACTTCATCCAGCAATCTAAGGTTACTCTTTTTGTTTTGGTTTCAACAAGTCCTCATCTCATTCGCAGTTTTCCATACTATTATTATTATTATTATTATTATTATTATAATTATAATAATAATTATTATTATTTATTGATAATAATAATAATAATAATAATAATAATAATAAATTATTATTATTACATTATCATTATTATTATTATTATTATTATTAGTAGTAGTAGTAGTAGTAGTAGTAGTAGTATAATTATTATTGTTATTATTTTTATTATTTTATTATTATTTTTATTATTATTTTTATCATTATTCAAAGGGATTCAGCCATGTGTCTGAAGATAGCATGTGTCTGAAGGTATAAGCATATTTAACTAATTTAGATATATTTTTGGAGATTCTGTTCAAAATGATGGTTTGGACCAACAGAAATATATTTACATCAATTTCAGTTGCCATGACAACCGTTATGCAATGAAATCATTTTTTCCTTTTTTAATGGAGATTGCTTTGAGCGTCAAGGATTCATCATAAATGTGAGTTAGATATAATACATTTAGCTAGTTATGCTCTTGGTGGTATATCTAATTCACCCAATAAAGATCAGACGTATAGTTATTATTCTTTATTACCTGTTCCTTTTAATTGTCGACCTAAGGAGTTGTTGTCCGGATGGTATAGTGCAGGGGATATTGTCCTAGCTATTCTTTAACGAACCAAACGAATGAGGTAACTAAAAGCGTCTTTTAAAAAAACAACACTTTTTTACCCCTTACACACGGTGCGTCATTTACCTGATGTAGGACTGCGTCACCGACTGGTGCTATCTTCGACGCGCCGTGTGAGGGGGACATCGTACAAAAACATTGCAAAATAAACAGTAACTGGCGTATGGACTAATATAGCCTCCACAGGCTTGATTAGCGCAGGTAATAACGCAATCGCAAAGACGCACAAGCTCGGCTCGCACGAGGCGTCATTTTGCCTGCGTCAGTATCAGTGTTGTATCCGAGGCCGGCTCAGCCGAGACCGAGACCAAGACCGAGACATGGCTGCCCGAGACCGTGACCGAGACCGAGACATGGCCATTCGGAGACCGAGACCGAGACCAAGACCGAGACATGACTATCCGAGACCGAGACCGAGACCGAGACATGACTATCCGAGACCGAGACGAGACCGAGACATGACTATCCGAGACCGAGACCGAGACCGAGACCACTAAACACGTACATCTTTTTTTTAAATTTTTTTAAACGTGTTGAATTTACTATGACCTTTTTGTGTCTTTTTAAAGACCTTTTAATTGTTCAGTTAGTATTTGGGCATGCGTTTTTTCTGCATTCTCCCCCTGAATTTTTTAGAAATATATGTGTTGAAAAATGGAATTAAGAGTTATTAAGGCAAGCAAATTAGCAATAATACGATCAAGAGTCTAGACATTTACAGACTTGTCAATGCACCTTTATTTCTCCTCCCACATCCTGATAAATACAATAAAAAAAAGTATTGGCTATTGACTGACAGACTGTATGAGGCAAGAATATAAATGCTAAAGTCAACTTTAGATGGAAGGGTAACATGAAATGTTACATTTCCAAGTAAAAAAAACTCTCAGTATTTTCATATCAACAGGAAAATTAAGTAACCAAGATCATAACTCTCCTATTATTTACACAGTATCTACTAGCTCCAAAAACATGAAAACTTTCTTTATATAATAATGTATTTCTGGCAGTAGCATGCAGTGCTGTGCTTTGCGTTGCGACGGCGGAATTGCAATATCAGTGAATATTGAGCGCGCATTTCCACTACTTACGGGCTGAGTGTTCACTCTCATATTAGCTGATTAAAAAGTCATTAACTGAAAATGACCGCGTTTGTCGCTGCCTCGATCCGGCCTCGAGCCGAGACACCCGAGACATTAGCTTCCGAGGCCGAGGCCGAGGACGCAATATTCGGCCTGGAGACCGGCCTCGAGGACGAGGCCAGCCTTGAGGCATACAACACTGGTCAGTACCTCTGCTAATCGAGCCTTTGAAGGAAATTTGCCCATACTCCAGTTATAAAGTATTGTTTTAACTGTTCATTTTGCAATCACTTTTTAAACTAAATCATTGTTTCATGACGCGCAAAAGACCGTACAAGTCACTGACGCGGTCCTACCGTCACCAAAATTTAATGACGCCTCGTGTAGGCCGAGCTTACTGTACAACAGGCATTATTTTGTTTCTCCCCCCCCCCCATTCTTTTTTTAGCGACGCCTCCAAACAGTTTCTGTTCGACGCGCTACATCGTGACTTACCTGACGTCTTTAGGGTTTCTCACGGCCTACATGGGAAGGGTCTCGATGAGTGTGGGAATAACGGCCATGGTGAATAGCACGAGTAATCACGAGCTTTACGAGATGAACCACAACGAGACCCTGACGTATCAAATCTGTGAAACAAATGGCCAGACGAACGAAAGTGCTAAAGAACAAGTAAGTGTAGTTTGTTATACCCCAGTCACATCAGGGCCCCGTTTCATAAAACTTGTTAACAATAACAACTGCCTCATTTCTATGACAAATTCGCTCTCAGCCAATCATGTTCAAGGATTTCAGTAGCTTATAACAGTTATTGTAACGTATGTATTGATTAAAAGTTTTATGAAACGGGACCAAGACGGGCAACAGACCCAGCAAAGACTTGCATTATATCCTGAATGGCCAAGGAGAGGTCTGTTTGGAGTGGTTTGGCGGTGTGACTGAAGTATTCTGCTTGCAGCTGACTTGGTTTGTTTGACTTAACACCGGGGTTATAGGATACTAGCTTACAGGGGCGGATCCAGGAGTTCTGTGACAAGCTCGTTCTCTATTACAAGCAACCCCCACCCCACCCCCCCCCCAAAAAAAACCCCAAACAAACAAACAACAACAACAACAAAACCAACCAACAAACAAACACAACTGTTTTACAATAGAGGGATTCCCCCAACCACTGGATCCGCCAATAGCTCTTGCTAGTACTTGTTGAATATTATTATAATAACAACCTGCGCCAAGATCGATGTCCCACTATAACTGCTTTATCATAATATTGTACAAGTAAACACGAGCTAACTGATTTTTATGTGTAATCATCCCCCAAACAGGACGGCCCTTTCCAATGGAATAGTTGGACACAGGAGCTTATTCTGGCATCTTTTTATTACGGGTTTCCGTGGTCACAACTGCCTGCTGGCTACCTCGCCGATGCGAGCGGCAGAGCTGCGGTTTGGCTGCTCGGGATTGGTTACGGCGTGTCTGCAGTCTGTACACTTTTGACCCCGTTGGCCGCCCATATCGGACTACCCGTTCTAATCACTACACAAATTGTTTCGGGTATCACACAGGTGCGTCAACGCAACTTTCAGTATAAAGTCCGGCTCACACGAAGTGTTATTTGCTGACGTAAGGACCCTTTGAGTGAATGGTACGGTCTTTTGGGCGTCACTAAAAAAGTGATATTGTTCAAAATATGATTGCAAAATGAATAGTAGAAACCAGTGGCGGATTTAGGGGGGGGGGCAAACCCGGCCTGTGCCCCCCCCCCCTTTGAAAGAAAAGTATACATTGCGCCCCCCCCACTTTATTTGGATTGTGCCCCCTTTTAGAACTGATAACCTTTTTTTCTTTCTTTCTTTGCTTGTCAGAGAATTATGGATGAAAACTGGACCCCATAAAATCTGACCCCCCCCCCCCCCGAGCGACTTTTGGTGGGCTGGCGAAATAAGATTCTCCCCCCCCCCCCCCCCCCCCACACACACTGAACGACTTTTGGAGGGCTGGCGAGAAGAAAAAAATACGAATCTCCCTCCCAGCTGTTTCCCCAAAGTTGACAGCCCTGCATTTGTGTGCCCCCCCCCTTTTTTTTTTTTTTTTACAAAATCCTGGATCCGCCCCTGGTACAAACAATACTTTTAATGATATCTGGCGTATGGGTTAACCCAGGCTCGGTTGGCGCAGGTAGTGATGCCCTCGAAATGACGCTTTGTGTGAGCCGTGCTTTAAGGCCGTTGCGTCATTATTTTGCCTGACGTAGGACTGCGTCAGTGACTGCATGGTGCGGCCTTTGACGCTCCATGTAAGAGTGACATCGCACAACAAGTGAATTAATGCAAAATAACAGTGTAATCATTGCTTTGAATTACTGACGTGTACTGATTGCCTTCACGGGCTTGCCTTACAGAAGGTAATAACGCAATGGACCGTTTTTCAAAGTTATTCAAATTTATGGATGTTTCTTTGCTGGGGACCTAGTAGCGAGGTTTTCATTAACCTCATAACCTGTATCAATGAATGAACTACAATACTTGGAATCCAGTTTGCATACATTACCTGTTGCTATGTCTGACAAGCCTCTGACAAGCTTTCAGGTTGTCAAGAACTACCTTTGTTTTAAAAGTATGCATAAAATTTGAATATATTTGTGAACAGGTCTATTGAAATGACGTCTCGTGTGCATCTGGTATCAAAATTCAAATTTATCTTATTACGTAGGCAAGCATGCGCGCTAAAAGTATCAATGCTATGTTCCAAAAGTCCATGTTTTTGTTTCTTTTCCAGTAAGACCTGTCACAATGGCCTCCTATACATGTATAGCCATCCGTCTATACTAGTGGTCACCTGTTAGGTTACATAATCATATATACACTACTTTACACGGAAGCAAGGGTTGAAACTTGACATTCCATAAATCAGTGGACCTTAGTTAAGCCAGGTTTAACTTATAGGCTGCTTTCAGGATCATTATGAATTTGAATTGTCCTGTGTATTTTGATGATAATCCTAAACCATGGATATTATTTCAGTTAATAATTGATTCGATTTGATTTGATTTGTTGATTTAGGGGGTGACTTTTCCTGTTTTCTTCGCTATAATGTCAAGATGGGCACCTCCTAGTGAACGCAGCCGTCTTGTTGCTATAGGAACATCAGGTAAAATAATCTGCAGCCTTGCATGTTTACCACCATAGGTGTTTAAGGGGGGGGGGTGCGCTTTAGGGGCTCCAAAATTGAAATAATTAATATTTTGGTAGCGAGGTATACGTATTTGTAATTTTTGTCTCGCCTGCGTAGAGGAGCCAGACTATTGGCGTCGGCGTCGTCGTCAAAAATCCGAGTGCTGTGATCACAATAACTTTCTTTGAATGTTAGGTAGAATCACCAAATTAATACCACAGGTAAATCTATTAAAAGCGCAGGTCAAGTTTGAAAATGAGTCGAATCTGACCAAGGTCAAAGGTTAAAAGGTCAATGAACTTTTTGCAAATAGAGCACTGTATTCACAATAACTTTTCTATGGAATTGAGGTAGAATCACCAAATTCATACCACAGGTAAATCTATCAAAGGCGCAGGTCAAGTCTGAAAATGAGTCGAATCTGATGAAGGACAAAGGTCAAAAGGTCAATGAACTTTCATTGAAAATCACCTCACATGTAAAGTTTTAAGAAATAAAGTATTAACAACATGTACACACTGTAAAATGCTAAAATGCTAAATCTGTGTAACATCATCATTATTGCTTGTAGTCTGGTTCACTATGTAAGAAAATGGGCTTTCGTTCAAAATTTTTGGAGATTAGCAAAACTATACATTTCTTAAATCGTTAGAACATGGAAAATTCAAAAAAATGATGTTGGCATTTGCACAAATCACCGGCATAGCGTCCATTTTGGATTTTCTAAATGGCCGCTATGTGTAACTCTTATTGAACAAATTTGAAGATATTTTTTTAACAGAACCTCATCTTACCATTAATGTATCATCATATTAAAGAGCATTAAATTTTCTACAACATGATACCCACATCTAATGGGTTTGGTGATGATTCGTGATACATTCTTGGCCAAGAATGTGATTGTTTACATATTTTTTTTTTACAAATATGAATTTATTCAAAATACGTATTTCTCATTATTTCAACAGTTATTTTCACTGATTAGTTCAAACTTTTCAGAAAACTGCCCATATGTACGGTTAATATCATATAAAAATTACAAGTTCATTGCTTATCAAACAAAACAGTTATAGTGCTCTAAAATTGACACTTTGATATTAGCTAAAGTAGAGAATCGATAACAAAATTGGTTACTAAGTGCTGCTTTCTCCCTGACAATGGTAACGTGAGACGTGAAATGGATTATTTCGGTAGAACATGCTACTGTCATGCAGATGAATATTTTGATAGAAAGTGTGATGTCAGATGATTCAGGACGATCATATTTTAGTGATATACAATAATTGTTTATTAGTTCCCGTTGCTATGACACAAATGTGCCTAATAACCAATGATGTGTGTTGAGAAACCTACTAAGGCTAACTGTCCAATAATATATATGAGGAAACCTGGTTTCAAGTGATAATCATTATTCACACTCCAACACATGATAGGAACAGAACTTGCACCCCTACATGTAATGCCCCCCTTCTGCTTTTAAAACGAGACAAATTGGTACAAAGTAATATTCATAAAGTACTTTGTATAATGGTAAGAAAATCAATGAGCCTTGACAAATCATTTAAAATCTCATGGTTACTGATATCTGCCAATGCCTTACCCTTCTTCCCGCCCCCCCCCCTTCCCCTCTAAAGTTTAACTTAAAACAATACCTACGAGTATTATTGGTATAAAAGGGAAGCAATTAAGGCCATTAGTAAAATAACATGGGACCTGTATTCACGTGATAGACAAGATTTACATTCTAAAACATGTAGATACTTGGTGGTGCATGGGGTTCAAAACTTGAGCCCGCACCCCCCCCCCCCCCCCCCCCTCAGTTGTACAGGGAGGTCCCCTGAACATATTGATACCAAACAGTCTTTAACATAAATCCAAGTCTGGTTGACCCCCAGAACATTTCCAAGCACTTTCAATATTAAAACGAACATAGTCTTATGAGGTGGGGAGGGGTGGGGGTTAGGGGCTGAAAGTAAAGTTTACATTCGGGCAAGAGGCGTCAAAAAAAATCCAAAATGGCCACCATGGCCACCGGTGTTTTTGCAAATGCCAACATCAATTTTCTGATTATCCATGCTCTAACGATTCCGAAAATGTATAGTTTGCTAATCTCCAAAAATTTTGAAAACAAATACATAGTGAACCTGACTAGAAGGCAGCCCTTGGCATCATTTCTTTGTTTTAGCAAATATCAAAGTGTTAACTTTAGAGTACTATAACTTTTTTGTTCGATAAGCAATAAACTTGTAATTTTATATCATATTGACCCTATATATTGATGCTTTTCTGTAAAGATGGAAGTCATTAGTGAAATGGACTTTTGAAATATGGAGAAAAATGTATGCTGAAGCCATTCATATTTTTGAAAAAAAAAATGATAAAACTCACATTTTCGGCCAAAATTGTTATGCAAGTCATCACCAAACCCAGCGAATGTGGTATCACGTTGTAGAGAATTTAATGCCCTTTAATATGCTACCACAAAAATGATAGAATGAGGTTTTGTTACAAAAATATCTTCAAAAGTGTTCAATACTAGTTATATATGGCGGCTATTTTGAAAATCCAAAATGGCGGCTCGGTCAGGGTTTTGTGCAAATCCCAACATCGATTTTTGGATTCCCCATGTTCTACCGATTCCAAAAATGGATAGTTTTGCTAATCTCCAAAAATTTTGAACAAAAATACATAGTGAACCTGACTATTGGTATAATAAAGCTGCCAGACTAAAGTTCACATTCTCATTCGCATAGAGAGATTCATGCGAGACAACGCTTGGCATTTGCCTTATTTTATATCTTTGCTAGTTTGTATTGATACAGAAATAACATTTTCAGTATGAAAATTTTACGAAAAATAAATTATCGCTCACTTTGCACGCTTATTTCGCTCGCTCGCAAAACTTAGAAACAGTAAAGTTCAGATAAAAGGCGTCAACCCCTGGTGATATTGTGCCCGTAAGAAAATAAGCTTAGAAAAGAATGAATCATAGATTATTATTTTCAAAAGAATATTAGGAACTCGTTCATCGCATGCCTATTAAGTAAAGGTCTTTGTAAATAAATATAGGCCTATATTATTTTGCAGATATAGACACTAATTTTTAAAACTGATAGCCAAAGTGCAATGATGATGATAAATAACTCTCTTTCTCTCTCTCTCTATCTATCTATCTATCTCTTCCTCTCTCTCTGTCTCTCTGTCTCTGTCTCTGTCTCTCTCTATCTATATCTTCTTCTTCTTCTTCTCTCTCTCTCTCTCTCTCTCTCTCTCTCTGTTTGGAACTCGTTTTCGCTCTGTAAAGGTATACCTTTGGGTCAAGTTATCGGGCAACCTATTGCTGGTCTTTGGGCAAGCTCTGAGTTCGCTGGAGGATGGCCCTCGGCATTCTATTTTTCAGGTGATTGTGGTTTCGTCAGAGTCCTCACTAGACTATCAAAACAGAAAGAAAGGCCCTCCTCAGATTCTAAAATTTGCAGGGGCTGATATTAACCTTCAAATAAGCGGCAACAACGATAACAAAAAAAAATCGTATCCGAGTTTCTAATTTGTCGACATGCCTGAAAATATCAATAACAATATCTTTAGTAAAACAGAATAACTGGGATTTGGCTTTTTTTAAAAGAAGTTGTTTGTTATTTTGGGGGTAAATTTTTTAAAGTGCTTAAAACAGTTTGTACAGTAGCACCATATAGTTAATTATTATCATTATTAATCATTATTAATCATTATTCTAAAGAATAATGTAATACAATGTAAGTGAAATTTAAACTAGTTTTATGAGATTACGAAGTCAGTGAACACAATCGCCCTACAGCCTCCAAATAGATGGAAAGTAGTGAAGAAAAGAAAGAAAGAAAAAAAAAAAACCGATGTTACGAAAACATTTGTTCCCAATTTCTAGGAATCTGATCCATTCATTGGGAGGCAAAATGTGTACTATATGATTATGTCATACTAAGAATTGACCCCCCCCCCCCTAAATACCCTCAACCTTCCATTTTGGAGCAGATATTCTATGCCGCACATCTATTGAACAGCATTCGATGGCACTTTTTGTCGGTGGGGAGACTTAAGAAATTTTTAAAAGGTTTGAATGCAAGCAAGAAAACATGACTTGTCCTATTTTGTCTCTTTGTGACATTCGAATAGGGAGGCTTGGCGTAAATATTGGGGACAATTACCAGCATTTAATAGCCTTTTTCAGAAGGTCTAAATATAAACAAAAATATATGTAATTCATCAGTCTCTTTGTGATGATTGAACAGGGACGCTTGATGTATATATTGGGGCAAATATTCTACATCTATTGATTGACCAACATTAGATGGATTTTTTTTTTCTCAGGTGACCGGCAAAATTTCGAAAAGGTTTGAATATGAATAACAAACATAACTCGTTTATTTTGTTACTTTGTGATGTTTAAACAGGGACGCTTGGTGTAATATGGTTTATAATGTGGATAAGCCTTGTATACCCTTCACCGTCATCACATCCACGCATCTCATTGGAAGAACGAGAATACATTGAGAAAAGCCTTCTCGATACCAAGGTATATTCATCCGTAGCGAGGTAATCAGTGGCGGAACCCGGGGGCTCTTGGGGGTGGGGGTGGGGGGGGGGGGGATGCATGTACCCCCACCCGACAAAATCCAATTTGGTATATCGTACAATCATACTCTTTTTAAGTACTAAAAATGTGCCCCCCCCCCTAATCGTGCCCTATAACAGCCTTTTTTAAACCCCCAAAAGCACCTATTCATAACTTATTTTATCCCCTCCCCCGGGGCCGGCCAGAGATTCCAAGATCCTCACTGATACTCTTTTCGTCTAACCTTTGTCAAGTTACGTCATACAATCGAAAATATACAGTTGTTGCATTTCTAGTTTACTTTTTGCTAATATATGGGTTAACTTTCGTCTTGACAGCCTGCATATTAATTAGGCCAGTGATAATGTTTAATAGGCATGTATACAGTTGTATAGTGTACAATAGATGAATAATTATCAAATTTCCCTTATATCCGGTGGGAATCAGTAATCGAATCATAACAAAGGAAGTGAATAGATATGAGCAAGAATGGCCGATATTTATATATTATTTAAACAGGGTAAATATTATCCTGGCTGTCAACGCACGATATATACATGTATATAATCTTTATCTAAATATGTATGATAATATTTCGATGATAATTGTATCTACAATATCTCCTGACGATGAACAGAGCACACGAAACGCGTCGAGACAGATATACTCCTTTGCCGAAAGATTGCCGTAGTTCGGAAACTCTCTTTCAGAATTACTCTACAGAGGAATACAAACAAACTACACTCTCCAAACGTCTGTGACCTGCTCAGAACTTTCCTGATCTCGATTACTCTTTCTTCCTTTTTCTTCTTTCCTCTTTCCATTTCACTTCATTTTTGGTGTACAAACACCGAAAACAAAAACCGAAAATAGTCTTGTGTAAGTGTTTAATTTAACTTCATTCCATTTTCATCTCTTTCCTTTCCTTTCACTTCTCCAAAATTCCTCTAAACGCCCCATAAGTGGGTTATCAACAGCCTTTTCACAGAGGCCCCCACATGGTGTTACCGAAAGCCTCCAATTGTGAATATTCCTATTATAGTAATAATAATCTATTTCAAGAATTTTATAAGGAAAGTCCAGAAGGACGGAAGCTTATAATGTTCAGGGATTATCCTGCATCATCCTTTTGTTTCATCTTCTTATATGTATCTCTCTCTCTCTCTCTCAAAAAAAAATTTAAAAAAATCGAGTGATCACTGACGTCACTCCCCGGGGGAATTAAAATAGAGTGAAAATATAGTGAAACTCGACTCTTTTCCTTGTAGAGAGCACTCGATAGTCACTCGATATTCACTCGTAAACAAAGTAGTGATCACTGACGTGACTTCCGGGGGAGTGGAAACATAGTGAAAAAAATCACTCTTTTTTTTTCATATAATAATAATACCACCTAATGATAGCATATATACATGTAGTTTGAATCTATATCCTAATTATTATTGCAATGACTTCTCTCAAGAAAGCTGCAGTATACCCATGGAAATCCATGCTCACATCAGTTCCAGTCCTAGCTGTATGCATCTCAGATTATAGCCTGCTATGGATCCTGTATCTCTTTACTACCAACTTACCCATCTACTTGAAAGGAGTGCTCCGATTTGATATCAGAGAGGTACATATTTCACTTATTTTAATTCATCTCAGGACCTCACTAGACAAAACCAAAAAAAAAACAAACAAACAAACAAACAAACAACAACAACAAAAACAGTCTGGTTGGATGGGTCTTTATCATGGTCTTTATATTTAGACTTTTTTTAAAGCTCTCCTCCATTCGGCGGGGCTATAGACGTATAGTCTTAGCAAAGCATTATTCCCGTACGAAATGGACTGATTTTAGTTTTTATCGATAGGGCCTCTTCAGCAGAGGTGTTTGTAGACCATTTAGTCCATTTTGAATGGGGGTGGGGGCTCAGACTATGTTTGTCGAAAACGTAAGTGAATATATAATTCTCCATGCAATAAGCAGTACAAAAAGGGGGGCATCAGATTTTATAATTTGCCGACAAAGAAATATCTGGTTATTGAATTTGCTAACAGAAAAGTTTTAAGAGGGGCAATGTATAGTATCTAGACCATCTTAGATGGACCGGGCTGCCCAATGGCGTATCTAGAAATCGGTTAACAAAAAGCGGGCGAAGTCTGTCCAAGACGGAATGAACGAAGTGGGTGGGGGAGAGGGAGGGGGCAATGCTTGTTGGCAGGGAACAGCTCCCCAAACTTAAATGACATACCCTAACTACTTTAACTCCAAAAATGTTATGGTTCACCCAGTAATGCTAAATATCATTGTTATTATAAATCAAATACTGGACATGAGCTACTAGTAGCTGTTTCTTCGCAACGTTTCACCAGTTACTTCTAGCTTCTTCAGGCGTTCTGAATCCCGTTCTGGGGGATCTCGTCTTGTCGTTCACGTCTGTTCGTTGAACCGTGAAGTACACGTGAACTTTCAGCGGAAAAATTGGAACGGGATAGACGGCTGCTAATTAACTTCCCGAAGGCTACGGTCCCATGCATGCGATAAGTTAAAGCTCATAGACAGTCTCAGTAGCAAAAATCATACTGGCAAGAAACTTATCTAACATAGTCACATACTACTCTCCTTTTATCATAAGACACATGTACGAGATTATTTAACATTCCATTCACGATTTCGAACAAATTTTAGTGTAAATATCTGTAAGAAACGCTTGGTAACGGCTTTTCACTGCCTCACGCTAAGACCATATCCACCCAAAGGTTCCCCGCACAATAAACGCAGCGCTTCGCACTATGTGTAGCGTACTCTATACACACAGCAATCCTAATGTGAGTAGTGTGTGTGGCCGTTGCTTGAATTTACATCCCCTCTTTTTTGGCCCAGGGATTTTTATTACTTTTCACCTCTCATTCAGTAAATATTTCACTTGAGGAGGAAAAAACTTCACAGCATCTTAGTTATGTTAGTACCCTGCTTTTTATTAAGTAAAATCAAAGAAATCTCATGAAAAGTTTTTGAGGGCCTCCCAAAACTATCTGTTACCTTTAACGAACAGACGTGAACGACAAGACGAGGTCCCCCAGAACGGGATTCAGAACGCCTGAAGAAGCCAGAAGTAACTGGTGAAACGTTGCGGAGAACTAGTGAGTAGCTCATGTCCTGTATTTGATTTATAATACCTAGTCTTTCTTTAACTTTGTGAACCTTTTATAAATGATTGTTGCACACGAGACGTCATTTCCTGACGGAGGAGGGATGCGTCAGCTCCTGCTGCGATCTTTGACGAGCCATGTGAGGGGAAGGGACTGCGTCATGCAGCGTCTGGTGCGATCTTTAACGAGCCATGTGGGGGTGACATGTTACAAAAAATATTTCATAATAAGTAGGGCAAACATTGGATTGGGTCACTAGCGTATGGGCCGATTACCTTCACAAGCGTGAGTCATAGAAATGACGTCTCTTGAGCAACAAGCACAGTAGCGCAAATCCATTTTGAAATTCGGGGCGGGGGGGGGGGGTTCACCACAAAATTCTCTGACAAGCAAAAAAAAAAAAAAAAAAGGGGTTATTCAAAAAGGTGGGGGGGGGGGGGGGCGGGACATTCGCCTGTCTTCAAAAAGGTGGGGGACATGTTCCCCTGTCCCCCCTGGATTTGCGCCCATGAACAAGCACTAACTGTGGTACTGATTAAGTAATGTTACAATCTTTTTTTTGTTTCAGACTGGATTTTTAGCGGCTGTGCCATTCATGCTTTATTGGTTGGTGTGGACTCTTGGTGGTAGATTCACAGACTTTCTAATCGCTCATACACAGTTCAGTATAACAACCATAAGAAAATTCGTGACATTTCTTGGTAAGCGTCCTATCATTTTCCGTAGTTGTTTATACCACTGTGGTATATTGATGAATGATCTTGACTCTTATACGAAAGGTCCTGGGTTCGATCCTAGCTCGGCGCGTACATCCTTGTACCTCACAATTGTAGGGATCTTGGAAAGAGCAGTATCAAAACTAATCAGGCTACAAATAAGACCATATTATTGTATTGATATTACTTTTACATGAGTCAGAAAGTTCGAAAAATGTGAGACAACTTTGTTCGGGGTTAAACTTTTGTTGTACGAATGTCTTTCAACAGTTGCACGACATAATTCGCCGGGAGTTCGTGCCAAGTACCAATTCATTGTGATTCCAAGAGAAATTGTATAGCTATTTCACGTATTTTCTCGCAATTTTGTGTCTCTAACTATATAGTCCCGAGCTGTTGCAGCCGAGTGAGATACTAGCTTTAGACTTTTTCGCCATTCCCTCCAGTTCCTGTTCCATATCCTTTTCGTGCTATCCTCTGTAGTTCTTGTAACTTTGTAGCTTTCTTTCCATCCTCTGTAGTTCCTGGACAATGTCTATAGCTTTCTTGTCATCATATATAATTATGTACAGCTTGTACAGTGTTCCCTTAGCTGTTTTTATGCCTCCGCCCACCGAAGGTGGTGCCGGAGGCATTATGTTTTCGGGTTGTCCGTCCGTCCGTCCGTCCGTCCGTCCCGCTTTCTTGTTCAAGCGATAGCTCAAGAACCACATGAGGTATGAACTTCAAACTTGGTGCTAGTATGTATCACCATAGGAAGACGATCTGATTAGATTTTGGGGTACGTAGGTCAAAGGTCAAGGTCACAGAGGCCAATTTCTGAAATTTCAGGTGTTAGGCTCGTTCTAGCGATAACTCAAGAACCATTTGAGGTATGAACTTCAAACTTGGTACTAGTATGTATCACCATAGAAAGGCGATCTGGTTAGATTTTGGTATACGTAGGGCAAAGGGCAAAGGTTATAGAGGTCAATTCTGAAATTGCAGGTTTTAGCCTTAACGTGATATCTCAAGAACCATTTGATCCATTAACTTCAAACTTGGAACTAGTATGCATCACCATAATGAGACGAACTGATTAGATTTTTTTTTTTCACGTAAGTCAAAGGTGACAAGTCATAGAGGTTATTGTAGAGGTGTATGTGAAATTAATGTTGTTTTTTTTCCCCTTTGTTATCACCATATCTCAACTATTTTGTATTCATGACTAGGAGGAGATAAAGTGATCAGACTTTGGAGTTATAAGGTGTAAATGTCAAAGAGGTCAATTAACATGTAATCAGAGGCCTTTTATTCTGGTTATCACAAGATTTCAAGAACAGTTTGAGCCATCAACTGAATTTCGGCGGAGGCATATATGAGAGGCAGTCGCATTCATCTTGTTGTTTGTGTTTTGTTGCCGTCGTATATTGTCCCTGTGCCATGTCCTTAGCTTTCTTGCCACCCTCTGTATTACCTGCTCTATAATGCTTATAGTTTTGGCTTGCTATCTTTTGTACTTTATGTACCATGTCAATAGCTTTTATGCCATCGTCTTTCCTGCTCGTGTTCATCGGATACGTGGGATGCAACACCACCCTAGCCCTGGTCACCCTCACCCTCGGTCTCTCCATCAGTGGACTGGCGATGTCGGGTGCGTCCATGTGCCAGCTGGACTTCGCACCACGCTACGCTGGCATCATCAGCGCCGTCGTCAACATGTTTGCTGCGACATCGGGGTTCCTAGTTCCGATGCTCGTCGGGAGGTTCACTGAAAATCAGGTAGGTCAAATCGAAGAATAACTCCTTTAATTCAAACTCTGTAACAAATTAATGACAAACTCTCGTCATAACGAGGTGATTTTTCCGGTCCCATTTCATGGTCAGACTATTGTTTTTTAGCCGTGATATAACAAGGTTTCGATATAAAGAGGTAATTTCCTTGGTCCCAAGGAATTTGTTATAATGAGGTTCCGCTGTACTGCAGGTCTATTTTTATTAAATTTTGTTTCTTTTCCGTATGAAATGAAAACTGAGAATTGTCATGTATGTTTAGAATTTCTGTCCGTAAATTAAAACTGAATTTGAATTAAATGTGATTCTGTTTGTAATAGGCTGACATTCGTGGGTGGAGAATCGTGTTTTGGATCACTGCTGGCATCGTCATGTTTGGACTGGTGTTCTTCCTCATCTTTGGGACATCTGAGATTCAACCTTGGGCTAAAGAAGTCGAGGATGTGACTAAGAGTGGTACGGACAAGAAGCCACGCACAGATAAACTTCATGATTTGCCCCCAAAGTCTTCGCTCTAAAATTCATTGGGTTGAAAGTTGCCCAACATTAATTTTGAATCATGCAATCAACGAGATCGATAGCCCACGAGACGGACGAAAACGACAGTCTCGGCCTAGTGGGCCTTCCATACATTTTTCAGAGTTTTCACCAGACCGACGTCCCACGAGAACAAAGTTTATATCTTCCATTATGTATTTCTTAATTTTGTCGGTCTCGTGGGCTGTCGGTCTTACGGGCCTTTTGGAACTTTCTGATTTTTTAATATCTCATGTATTTCTTTATTTTGTCGGTCTCGCAAGCTGTGAACCTTTTGTCAGTGTCGGTTCTCTTGGGATGACCCCCAACATATGAGGTAATTTAATTCCCGACCATTGAGGACAGTTTCACTCCGACTCAAGTAAAGGTACTCTATACTTAAGGTTTTTTTTAAAAACTCATGGCTTTTAATTTCTTTTCAAAATACGCACAAAATTCTTTTATTTATTTTTTCTTTGTGGCGTCACTTTCGACCAAAATCTCAATTCTCGCGCCTAATTTTTTGTATCCAAGCAACTGCCCGCGTCTTCATAATTCATGCATCTGATTATTATTACTTTGAATGTGTTCAGTCTTTTACTTTGATAAAGGTCTGTGACCGAAACGTCAGTAAATTTTACGTCTTGCGGTGTTTTTATTTCAACATAATTGTTTGCTATCTATTTCAACACACCGACGCAGAACCTTCTTGATTTGTTTACGACTTATATATATATATAAGTCGTAAACAAATCAAATTTTTTTTTTTTTTCGTCAGGGAAGACTTTACGTTTTCCCTGACGAAGGGGGAGGACCCCCGAAAATTTGGAGAATAAATATACTTGGAATTGGCATTCAATGCATTCGAGTCATCCTTTATTATTTCTCATCATATGCCAATACGTGGAACATCATGAATTTATATATATATATATATATATATATATATAATAAAGGATGACTCGAATGCATTGAATGCATTCGAGTCACCATGGACGTTAAGAGCCTTTACACCAGCATACCCCATGATCATGGTGTAGAAGCTCTTCGCACTTTTCTACACAATCTAGATGTTCCTGGTGACGAAATTGACGATTTAACTTCCATGGTCTCTTTCATTTTGAAACACAATTATTTTGAGTTCAGTGATAGGTTCTATCTCCAAAAGAAAGGTACCGCCATGGGCACGAGGATGGCACCGGCGTACGCCAATATATACATGGCAGTTCTTGAAGAGGATTTTCTTTCTAAGTGTACTCTCCAGCCGGCAATGTATGTCAGGTACATTGACGACATTTTCATTGTTTGGCCACACACTGTGAATGATCTGACGTCATTCCATGACGCATTTAATGCGCACAATGCGAACATCCAATTTACCATGGAGAGTTCTCGGGAAATAATCAATTTCTTGGACGTCAATGTATCCTTGGCTGGCAAGTTATCGACTAGTGTGTACATCAAGCCCACTGATTCATTTTCCTACCTTGAGTATGGTTCATTTCACCCCTACCACATGAAACAATCTATCGTGTACAGTCAGATGCTCAGGTACAAACGGATCACATCTGACCCTAAAGTGTTCGAGACTGATGTCGTGAATCTGGCTAAACAGTTTCTTAGACGTGGTTACCCCACTCGTCTGGTTCAAGATGCCCTCAAACGGGTTAGGAACAAATCTAGAGAAGATCTCTTGGCCACGGCACCGAAGGATAGGTCCAACGACAGAATCCCTCTTGTTACTACCTATAATCCTGACACTACAAAGTTTGTGAGCACTGTCAAGAGGGAGTGGGCAGCGAACATAAATCTCGACAACACACTCTCAACGAATTTGGGTCAAACCCCCCTTCATTCGCAGCGCCAGCCTGCCAATCTTAAGCGACTCTTAGTGAGTAGTTCGCTGCCCAAGCCTAGACCCCCTAGCGGTAACAGGGTGTGCGGCAAACCTCGCTGCCAGGTTTGCCGGCATTTGATCACCGACCCTGTTGTAAAAATTTCACCATCGTTTACTATCCGACCTCCGAACCATAGCTGCGACGCTGACAATGCTCTCTATTGCATCAGGTGCGCAAAATGTTCAGATATATCCTACATTGGCGAAACAAGCACGCGATTCCGGACAAGGTTTAATAACCATAAGAGTTCAATAAAGATGAGAAAAGATTTCCCAGTGGCTAATCACTTCAATCTACCCAACCATACCATTGATGACCTCAGGGTCTGCATCTTCGGGGGTAACTACAAATCGGCTGATGAAAGGAAATGGGCAGAATTGCGCTACATAGTTGAATCTAGGAGCTTTGAGAACGGCCTTAATAGGGATCTCGCGTGGCTTAGCCTCTACACATTTTTCCGTTAATCTTCTTGCTTCTGCGACCTTCTTTTCAGTGCTTTCAGACTTCATTCTAATTTCAATTATTTTGTAATGGTATGACCATTTTTTGTACCTTCTTCTTCATGCCAAGTGCTTTGTCTCGATCTCTGTACAGCTTACGCAATTTAAACGTCTTCATATTAATTGTGACGTCTATTTCATTGTGACGTTAATTACGTCATAATGCCTAATTTTAACCCCAGCAACACTAGCGCATAATGCAACTGCAGTATACGCTTAGATTGCGTTTGCTTTGATTTTATTATTGTTTGTTTTCAGTCGAAATCACTTTACGTTTTCCCTGACGAAGGGGGAGGACCCCCGAAAATTTGGAGAATAAAAATACTTAGAATTGGCATTCAATGCATTCGAGTCATCCTTTATTATTTCTCATCATATGCCAATACGTGGAACATCATGAATTTATATATATATATATATATATATATATATATATATATATATATATATATGGTAATGATAATGGTTTATTAAAAAATCATTTGC